>JAQLOL010000004.1:9449528-9477742 GCA_029783665.1 Naso thynnoides
AGCAGCAGCAGCTGTTACATCTTCATCACCTGAACCTGCTGCTCCTACAGTAGTGGCCAAAGAAGAGGAAGAGGAGGAGGAGGAGGAGGAGGAGGAGGAGGAGGAGGAGAAAATTGCTACATTCTCAGAAAAGGATAAGGTCGGATTTGTCTTTGTTTTGTCTTTATGCTGTGACTAAAGTGTTTGTTCTCACTGTGAGAAATATACAGTGACATGAAATAATTGGATCTTTGAAGAGAATCTTTTTTCTTGGAGGAACTCATTCTTCTTTGTGCGTGTCTTCATGTAGATTCTGGACGAGCTTGAAGTGGACCTGGACAACATGGAGCTCGACGACATTGACACCACAGACGTTAACCTCGATGATGACTTTTTAGATGACTGAGACCTGCATGACCACTCTGCTCCCCAGAACTCTTCAGAGCATATTTAAAAAAAGAGAAAGAGACCAAACCCCCTCCCCCCTTTTTGTATTTGTACGTAAAAATATTATATTGTCTGGTTTGTCTACTGGAGTGGCAGAATTTAAGTAGATGATGATGATGATGGTAAGGATATCAGTAATGTTTTAAAAAGTAGACAGATCATGTCTATTTCAGGCTCTCCATTTTGTACACCGTTTACTGATTGAGAAACTTTCATTAACTGTTCATTGAGTGATATGTCATATTTACTCTTTGCTTTCTGTTTTCTGTAATGGCGTAATTCACCCAGTCCAATAAACTGCCGCTGCTGTACATATTCACGTTTGACTCGAGAGTGTTCCATTCTAGAAGCTGAAAAACAGTGATACTACAGTTTAGTAGAATTAATACAGACACCAATGAAAGAAGCCTTGGACTGAAGTGGAATTAATGTTGCATCTTCTTGTGAAATTATTAACATGTAGTTAGTTGTGTCATGTCCGCCATCTGAATGTGAAGCACAAACATTTTAGACATGCTTATGTCCAGGATTTCACTGCAAACCTCCAAGTGGTCATTGGGGTGAACTACTAAATCAGTGGTTCTTTTTCTGCCATACTACCCTCACCCCACTCCATAATTTTTATCAATCATTTACACTGATTGGAAAAAAAATAAATAAATAAAAAGATATATATATATATAAATCCAAGTTAAATATGATTGAAGTAAAGGTCAGCACAATAGCATTAGTGAACTCTACTTGGTTTATTTCCTTACAGAAATCATATTCTTTCAACCTGAGGTGCATTTCAATTGCAGGAACCAGGGGTCTACATTTAGTCTCAGGGTAACTGTTCTTACCCCCAAAAGAGGGGGGTAATACTTTCTAAAGGTATAGGAAATTTGGGGGCGGGGCCTGTGCTGAACATTTCTAATTTGGCATGTACTCACAGCATTTTATTTTCACCTGCCGCCCACCCTCCTCCGACACACCTGTCATACATCAGGTGTGCAGAGATCCTCTAGCGTTATCCAGGATCAGCACTCGCCACGTTTAAAAATCTGCAGCTGCTAGCTCACTGTTTTTTCATCGTGCTTCGAGGCTGTTGTTTTTCCATTGTGCTGTGAATCACGGAAGAAAGCTTGTGGTGCAGTTTGTTTTATAGCTTTTCCATTTGCCATCAGCCTGACTTGCATAATCTTTGTGGACTTAGGCTGCAGTGGAAACACAGACAACAATGGGCTACAGGAAACTTATAGATCCTTGGAAGAGAAGTCCCTGGAACTAAAAGTTAAATGCACCTTTAGTTTCACTTCATATATTTTTCCCCGGCTATCCAAGCCTTAGCTGCAGTGGACTCAAGCTCCACCAGTGCCCCAATGTTTGAAAACCACTGCATTAATCAGTCAGCTTGTTTAATTTGTTATACACAAATATTAAGCTGCTATGTTTTGATGATAATAGATGATTCACAAATTATGTGGTTTTAATTGCTGATGGGAAAGAGAAGCTTGTTAAAAATATTCTACAGGTAACTCAGGTAACTAGCTGGGGCACTTTTAATTTATATCACCCCTGCCCCTCAGAGAGCCTCATTGATAATAACAACTGGAATTTGTTGTTTGATTACAGTATACAAAGGATCTTCACATTTTGTTTGTCAGTAACTGCTAAGATGCTAAGGGAACTCAAGTAATGAGATGTATAAAATACTGATGACATCATTCCTACTAGGAATACACTTAATGATATTCCCTCTTTTCTCAACACATACTGAATAGGCTTTAGCCCTCAAGGAAGAATTCAAGGACTGTTCATTGTATTTGCCACAAAATGTCCAGGGCATGAAGAAAGGCAAAATTTTGTTTCACTGTAAACCTTGTAGTTTGTGTGTAAAAACATAAAAGACATAAAAATCCGGTAAAAAATAAGATCCTTCAAGAACATTTGGGAACCTGAAGGGGATAAAAAGTGACACAGTGCAAGACCAGACCTTCAAGTCATCACATGAGGTAGTGGAAAGAGTGATATGCAATTACATTTCACATATTCAGCAGGAAAAAAGAAGAGGAAGAGGAATTCAATTCAAATAAAAAAAAAACAAAAAAGGGACAGTGTACATTAATCAGTATTTTAACACATGTAAGTGCACCCGAGTTAGCTGAAAGGCTCATTTTCATCTGCAGTCCCATCGCCAGTTGTTAAAGGGCATCCTAGAATCAATAAAAAACAATGAAGTATGACATGTAAAACAAGTCATAACATATTGCATTAAAGCAAAAAAAAAACCAAAACAACAACACATAGGCTAATACAGTTAAGTGACATTGGAGGACAGAAGAAGAAGTCATAGGCCTAATAATTAGTAACCTCGTGAGTTTCCTTAAATTTCACCATCAAATTAGCTGATCACACTTGCAAACTTCTGAGCTATTAATGCCACATGATAATGTTGTCTGGGGGCCCCTGCCCTTTTCTGTATGACTGCCTCTGTTGACTCATGCGCTGCAGCAGGAACACCGTCCACTGGGAAGCTGTCACTCTCCTCCTCTCCTGTGGATGGCGCCCGTCCAAGACAGGCTTGGATGATTTTATGCAGTTTCGTGTGCAACAAAGTGCCGAGGTTGGCAGCTAGCGAGAAGGGAAAACCGATCTTTCGGAGATTGTTTATCTTACCTGCGTTTTCAAACAGTTTTCTCCACATATTTCGAAGCTTTCGGCGGCGTGTTGGAATCTTAATACAAACGGGAAGTCGCGCGGTTCAGTCTTCGCACGGTGTTAGGACGCTTTGTGCAGGAGCAAGGTGCTTTTTTTGATAGAAAGGCAGGCGTTACATTAACGTTAGCGAGCTGGCGTAGAAAAGACCAGGGACTGCTCAGCGTGTCGGTCAGTCACGGAGAGCCGGGAGGACCACGGCACAGCCGCCGCCAGCGCCACGGGGAGTCGGGGCCCGAGAGGGAGCCTGCCAGGCCCTCGGCTTGATGCACCCTGCCTGCCTCGCCTTAGCCGCAGTCCGAGATGGGGGAGACCAAAATTATCTACCACCTCGACGACCAGGAGACACCATATCTGGTGAAACTGTCGGTGCCGGCGGACAAAGTCACTCTGGCAGACTTCAAAAATGTCCTCAAGAAACCAAATTACAAATTCTTCTTCAAATCTATGGACGATGACTTCGGGTAACTGTTAAAGGGTTTATTGTGTTAAACGTGGAATTAGCCCGAACACCCTCGGGTTTCCCCTACTGCAGTGCAGCTAGCTGAACGTTAACGTTAACTTAGTTGTTGCCTCCTCTAGCCTGCTTGTCATCCGTGTTAATGTTGGCTGGCTGTCGATGATTTGCTAGCTAACGTTACTTCCATTGCGTTTCCTTTGTTAGCTGCTAGCGGAGAGCTCGCAGCGTTAGCAGGTCTGTTTAGCGTCCCGACCCCGTTTGTTTACATTGCCTGTGTGGCTAGCTTATGCTGCTTGCCCCTCGACTCTGTCTGACCAAGTTTGGTATTTGTCAGTTTCACGAACACTAGTGAGTGTGCTGAATGACGTTTTATCCCACATTAGATAAAGTGGTAAAATGGGAAGTTGACAACACTGGTAGCAAGGAGTTCTGCTGTTAGTAGTGTCAGTTGGTTTGTCGGTTATGTGTTCTATGGTGTGTTTCTGCTAACAAGCTAACGTCAGAATGTAAACGGCCAGTTTCAGTTACTCAGTAAGACTAGCAGGCCCCTGCTGTTGTTGTCTATTAGCCTGAGGAATGCAGAGTTGGACGTAGGAATGCCCTGTTCATCACTCTGGCAGCTTTATGAGCGTGTCCTTTTGTGTTAAAACATGGCTGGAAAAGTACACGTTTTATCTTCCTCAAGACAGTGCCCGCTGACAAGAGTTAAAATCGAGGAAAATGTGCGGTTCTTCAAACATTTCAGTCAGGTTTCCTAAGTTGTTTTTGGCTAAACTCAAACTAGGGTGGGGCAACAACTTTGTAGCATTTGCAAGTGGGAAAGACATGTTTTGAAAGGACCACAGCTGTTTATGTAAAAAAAAGTGTGGAGGGACATTCTCTCATTAAACTATTGAAACCTTTACTCCAAGCTGTGGTATAGACTGAGCAACCTGTCAGACTGGAATAGAGACTGGTGCTGGTATTTACCAAGACTCTGAAGGGAAGTGCCACTAACAAGACATCACTATTCCTTCCTCTCTGAAAGGTGTAGCTCATCTTGTCATTGCCTCTAGCCCGAGGTTGATTTTTCCTCTCTAGACAGTTTGACAGGGTGTTGTTGAGTTGTCGTCTGACATCTGCTTTTGCAAGTGAGCAGTGTGTGGGAGATTGATGGAAAGGTTTGCTGGAGACGTACAGGTTTGAATTGATTAAAAACATTCAGGCACAACTGTGTTTGCGCAAGAAATCTCAACATGCCAGTAGTTTCAGAGCCAAGAGCTCCCTCTCACAGTGGCCTTTGATTTATAAACAGATACTAATGATTTCTTAAACATGATGCCTCAATGAATTAATTTCAAATGTGCCCTCTTTTGACTGCGTTTCCATGTCTGTGTTTTAAGCTTTTGGCATTAAGTGTTGTTGGCTGCCCCTCTGATATTCAGGGATTTTGTTTTGACAGTTCTTGACTGTAAAATCAAAGAGATTGACAGATCTTGCACGTTAAACCAAATTTCACTGTCTTATCTACATTCATGCAAAAATGTTGCACCTCATTTTTTCTTGAATTCCTATAAAAGTGTTGTTACCTCACCCTGAAGAAAGCATCGATGGGCAGTTTTATCCTTGCAGAATGGTTCTTGGAGTAAATCTAGTACTAATATTTTATTAAGACAATATTGAATATCTCCGGCTGGCAGCATGTGTAAATAGTGCAGTAAGTGCACTATTAAATAAGCATTGGTTGTCCCAGTTGTCAGTGTCTGCCCTGGCTGATGGAAGAATTGCCCATCTTCATTGCCTTTAAATGCAGTCTCATGTTTTATTGCCCCTGAGAGTGCCTTTGTGTTGGTGAAGGTTTACTAAAACAGAGCTTTTGTTCTCTTTACAGGGTGGTAAAGGAGGAAATATCTGACGACAATGCTAAGCTGCCATGTTTTAATGGACGTGTGGTGTCATGGGTAGGTTCAAAATACATCCTGAAGTAATTTTCTGATTTGTTAACTATTTGTTGTTGTGCGCTTGTCTGTGTTCACTGCATTTTGTGTTGTCAAGTGGCTGTGGGGCAACTGCGTGCATGCCTGTATAACAATGATTCCCATCTGTTAACCAGAGACCACAAACATACTCCGTCTCTGGGGAGAGGTCCTCTGCATCTGTGAAATAATATCATTATCACATAATGATCCTAGGGGCAACACACACATGCAAGCGCCGTGCTCTTGTGTTTAGATGTGCTCTCAAAGAAAGAACTGCAATGATTTTGATTCCATAAAAGTCCTCACACATGCTAGCCACCACGTGTGACACCCACATGCAGTGTCTCTGCTTTGTAAATGAACTTAGAGGCTCTGTTCGATGACTCTCGTGTGTCCACAACACAAGAGACATCTGGTGCTGGTGCACAGCTTCCCTTCCTCCCTCATCGACACTGAAATTAAATTAAGAGCAAGTGAAATCACAGGATAGGAGGAAAATACCCTATAACAAAGAGCCTCACTGCATGTCATCTAACAGGAACATTGAATCTCACAGGGTGGGAAGAATAAAGTAGAGAGAAAGAGTGTGCTGTGTCTTAATGTGAAAGCCTGATGTATTTGGTTAATTTAGCACAGTGCGGTTATAATTACAGATTTTATTCCAGAATCATCACCGCGGTGTTATCACTGGATGTGCGTGTGTGTAATCCAGCGTGCCTGTCCTGATGTGTCTCTTTGTTGTGGTCATTTTTAATTTGACTGTGGAGGTTTGGTTGGCTGTGGTTCAAAGCCATTTCCTCTCTTTGTATATATGTGTGTGAGTGTGTGTGTTTGAATCTTTCTGTTATCTCTGCTGTTGAAATGTTCCATGTACAATGAGACGTTATCTCTGTTACAGTTCGTCCATTTGTTTGTGTCCACTGTTCATCTGTTGTTTCAATGATCTGATTGATTGCCCTCTGGGGTCCAAGGGCTGGGCTCTCTGTCATCACATCACAACAGGCCAGCACCCCAAAATCTGGCCTGTTGTGTCTCATTCTCAGCTGACAAACAGATTTTTTCTGTCACATAATTTCTTTACAACTTTTTTGAGTGAGTCTCAACTCTCCAGCTGCGAATACACTTTCCCCTTTGTTCACACCAGACTACCCTCCTTGTCAACTTTAAAATAAGGCAGAACACAGAATAAACTTAATTAGAATGGTTGATATCTGGATGTATTTTGGCATTATTGCACTGCAAAATACTTAAACTGCCCTTTTTCTGTTAGTGGATGGGCCACCTTCTATTCTCGACAACACTCACATGGTTCCCACTTGTCTGTCAATTTTCTGTCATTTGCTTTCTCACGTTCTCTGTCACTCACGCAGACACATTATTAATGGGTCATACCAGTCTATTTCTGACTTTTCATCATTAACAGAAATCACCCCTATCTTCTATAAATGTTTGAATTAGACCATGTGTTTACTTTAGTAAATCTCAGACTGTATTTTTAAGTTCATGTTGAATCAGGGTGTAGAGACACTATAGGACACGTGGAAGTTGCTAGGTAAAGGTAATTCACCCTTCTAAAAGGAACGTTTGTGTTTATTTGGTCAAAAATCACTGAGCGAGAGGAAGGCCAGGAATTATTGAGACAAAAGTCATTACGCCTGGAAAAATAGTACCTTACAAGTGCTGCCCTCCTAGCTTAAAAATTATCACGTACAAGGTTTTTGTCTCAGATATTCTTTTTAACTAACGCTCTCCTACGTTTTCTGGTACTTTCTGTAAAGTTTGTTGAAAATGAACAAAATGTGAACAAACACGATATTGATAAAGCTATTTTGGGGGGAAAATGTGTGGGGTTAATTTTTACAGATGTGGCCAAAGTTTACAAAGGACAATGACATGTAGTAACACCGATATGGTCCTTTAAGAAATTTTTGACACCTCTTCCCCCAAGAAAGTGAAAAAGTCTTTTCCTTCATGGATTTACTCTCAAAACATTTCCATTATCATAGATCATTTAAAGTGGGTACACACAAGTAAAACAAAAAGTCTTTTTATAGTGTGTGTGGTTCGGCTGAAGCTGTCAGTGGATTGAAAAAGCCAAACATTTGGAGGCTCCAGCTTCCTAAATGTGAGGATACAGCACTTTTCATCTTGATGTCCATTCTAGTTAACTGAGCATCTTTCTGTTCTGGACTTATGCTTTAAGTGCTTAAAGTTACATTTGAAGAAATCACTATGGGCTCTTTTGTGATTGTGATTTGCCCTATTTATAATTATCTGACCCTAGTGTGTGCAATGGCCGAACACAATGGAAAAGTGTGTGAGTAACTTGATGGAAGTGGGGATGCTAACACGAAATGTAAGTCTGCCCACTGGGTATAAAATGAAATTAAGCAAATTCTGTGTACCGGACTCTACTTTATCCTAATTACGCAACAAATATAGCTTAAATGTTGAATTAAGGTGCTGATTTATAGTCCTAAATAGTTGGGCAATTACATAAACAGCTGGCTAATTTTAGTTACTTAACCAACTTTTGGCTGTTAATAATGGAGACTTTTTCCACACTGATTGCTTGTTAGCATTTAAACTTGTTTTTGCATGCAAACCATGCATGTGCATTCTTCATAGTTAATATGGATAACATCCAAGATGCCACAGAACTCAAGATCCCAGGCAGAATGGGGGGAAAAAAACAATCTTAAGTGAGCAGGACTAATGTTCGCTGGAATGTGCTGGAAGTAAGAGGGGGAAAAAATGAGAGAAATCTTAACGGCTCTGTATTCTAATGTAAAAATTTACCAGTCATAAAATTTCCCCTGAAAATACAGTCACGGTCCGTTGGATCCCACTTTTTCCCACACTTCGGTAACTTTGGTAACTTTGGCAACCCTGTCAGGTAGACAAATCACAAGTCTTGGCACATGCTCCCTCTTTCACAACTCTGAACCCACAGCTGCATGCTTTTTTTAGCAGGAAATTGTCAGAAAACAAATCACTTTTTACAGAATGAGACATTGTAGTCCTCGAACCCTGACAAACCTCCAGACGTCCACACCAAAGCAGGACATGCCACCCAGCCCTGGACTCTGGTGTAGTGTAAACACAGTCGTGCTCTGACGTGGGTCTGCTGCCCACTTGTTCTGTGTTTTTTCAGTCTGTTCTTCTCTCTTGAAAGTTTGTCTCATCCTTCTGACTGGCCTGATTATGTCTGTTGACAGTTGGTCTCTGGAGACGGGGCCCACACAGATGGAGGCTCAGTGGCAGATAGTTTGGAGGCGGCACCCCCTTTGGAAAGGACCGGTGGCATCGGAGACTCAAGGCCACCCTCTTATCAGTCAGTATATTCAGAAAAGACTTTGTATTGTATTGTGTAATAAGGAGATTTTGTGCAATGTGTGTGCGTGCTTGCGAAAGAAGGAGATGCCATGCGTACTTAGCGTTTGACTCAGTTGTGTGTCTTGAATGAGTCTGTCTGTGTACCTAATAAGCTCAGTAACAGAGGAGACAGCAAATTAAATAAAGTTAAAAAAAAGGTATGATGCCTTGTGACTGCATAGGGGTAAACAAATCTACATTTATTTTCTTCTACCCATTCGTCATTAGGCTATTATCACTCTACAAAATTAATCAGACATTTGCGCACTAATTTCTCTTCTTCTATCTTTTGTTTCCAATCTTTTAGTTCTTTAATGTATTTGTCAAAAGTATACAGTAAAGTTATTACCAGTTTCCACATTTCCAAGTACAGTTTATCTGCAAGTAAAGCAAAATGTTAAGTATGGTAGCGACAACTCATATAGTAGTAGTAGTAGTAGTAGTAGTAGTAGTAGTAGTAGTAGTAGTATAAAAACACAATTCATGTTTAATATTAAACTACAGAGTGCAGCCTCAGCTACACTGAGCCAGAGAAGTCTTTATACTCAACACAGTTTCTGATGATTATAACAAGAAGCAGTTGTTTTAATAGCTTTTCAATGAACTTGAGTGCTTTGAAAAGATGCTATGTAAATCTCTTTAACACTGACCTGGCTTCTGTTCCCTGTCTCTGTCTGAAGTGGGAAAGCAGCGAGTGGTCGGGACAGTCTGGACAATGACACAGAGACTGGCTCCATGGTGTCGCAAAGGAGAGAGAGGGAGAGGCCGCGACGGAAACATGCTAATGATCACGGTCAGAGAGATATTTGCTCTGCAGTATTTTCCTCACTGACGGAAAGACATGATGAAACATGAAGCATCATGTTTTGGATGTCTTTCTGTAATATTCACATCTTAGGAATATAATTCATGTGAGCAATTATAAAACGGGTGTTTTCCATTAATGAAATTATTTGTCTCACTCGAATGAATTGCCCAAAATTGCACAAGTTACAAGCTAACTATTTGATGTATGCACAGTGGCTTCAGAGAATCACATGTCAAACCTGCTGCTGCCTTTGTAATCTTCGCATTCATTTGTTTTTTACTGCTTTGTATTTGTTAGAACTGTTCATTAAGGAAAAAGCATGGTTTAAAAGAACCTATTTTTGTAACCGATAAGATTGGAAGGTTAGATACGAAGAGTCTGACCCCTGACAAATTGACTATAAGTTGAAATGAGATGTGTTGTTTTACTTTTATTTAAAATTGTGTATTTATACTGTGGCTGAAATCTCTAGTTTAGTTGTAGACTATCTCTGTTTTGGATGTAACATTCAGGGTTTGTTTTCATTTAAGCTTTTATTTGTTTGAATGAGACATCTATATCTTTATGTGCCTCTCGTATACATGGGTCACCCTGAGCATAACCCTGTCCCTCTGCAGGTGGAAGGCAGAATGGCTACTCATCGAGGGCGATGGGACGTGGAGGCGCCGAGTACGACAGCTGCTCGTCCTTCATGAGCAGCGAACTGGAGTCTACTTCCTGCTTTGATTCAGAGGATGATGACGCAACCAGCAGGTCAGATGTCTGCTGCAGCTCTTCATTTTGTTGCTCATAAGTGCAGTTCACGATGAGAACACACTTTAAGTTTGAGTAAAGCATCTGGAATTGCAGTTGATCAGCCTTGGCAGAGATTAGTACATTCTAATTGTCTGGTGGTTTTTGTGGTCACCCCAGGGTTCTCCTCCATGAGTCGTAGAAATATCTGCAGCCTTTTTTACAGACTCTGCTGTTCTCAGACTTCTGGCATCTCAGGATGTTTTTTCCTGTTGATGCAGCTTCTAATAGATCTGGATGAACACTACATCAGTAAAGGACTTTTCTCTCCACCACAGAAAACAAAAAAAGATTTTTGCTTCAACTAGAAATGTCTGGATGCTAGTGTCAACCAGTGATTTGTCAGTCAGGTCATAACGTTGCAATAAAGTGGGCTGGACACAGTTTAGAAGCAGTTGGTCCTGACACCTACAAAGCACCACTTTCTGTTTGGAAACAGTGTTTAAAGGTCTTCTCATTATTAAGTCAACTGAAAGGCTGTAATTTGATGTTAAGACAAGTTGCATGGTGAAAATAGCTTCTCTTTCTGTCCAGGTGTGTGTATTCACATTGTAATCTTTAATGGTTTTTAAAGCTGGGGTAGGCAGCTCATTTTTGGTGTCATCAGGCAAAAGTTCTAAATTAATCATATCAGCATATTGAAATTCAGGTGGCCTGAAAGAACATTAAACTTTGCGCATCCCCTTGGCTCTGTATGCAAGCTTTAAAGAAAATGAGTCCAATCATAGGTTATTTTAAAGAGCAGTTGTTCCTAGTGGCTGCTCTATGCTGGGTTTCTTAGTGACAGGTGATATTGCTACAAGCTCATTGGCTGTTGAAACAAGTGACATGTCTTATGTTCTAAAAATTGTCTCTGGCAACTTGACAAATTGAGTTTAAGGCGACCCCTTCAGCTGGCTATAGTCGAGCTGAGGCTGACCAGTTTACGCTGCTGCAACTTTCCCTGCAACGGTTTTGCCTCGTTGTGAATCTTTGGTATAAACTGGACTTCAAAGAGAGTACACACAAAAACAACAAACAGAAAAACGTGAGCCGGAGCAAAAACAGGGAGGGCATGCTACAGCTAGCTTGATTTTCAGATGTTCCCTACTCCAACTTTAAGCTTAATTCAGGTAGACTTTTTTTCTGATAGCTGCATTTATTGGTTTAGTTAGCCGTGTAGTTTCTAAAAATGTCAGGTTTTCTTTTTTCTTGTTTTCAGATTTAGCAGCTCCACTGAGCAGAGCTCTTCTCGTCTAATGAGACGACACCGCCGTCGCCGACGGAAACCTAAGGCCTCCAATATGGACAGGGTGAGACCTAGCATACTCTTGAAATCAGGCCCAGACCTCTTGCATTAAATATGTTCCAGTTTATGACTTTTGATTCCTCCTCTTAAATTTCTTTTCTTCCTGATTTTCATCATTTTTCCCACCAGTCTTCGTCATTTAGCAGCATCACGGACTCCACTATGTCCCTGAACATCATCACTGTCACTCTCAACATGGGTAAGTGACTTGACCCTGTGGAGGCTGCACACACAGAATGCAGTCAGTGCTGTTAAGACAAATTGACCCTTCTCTAAATAAAGCCTCATTATACAGACACACACTGAGTTCCTCTCACATTATAGGAAAACATGCAAGTATAACCCATTTGTTCCATGTTGATGCATGTAAAGATCAACTCTTCTGTCTTTACTTACTTCACTGTTGCTTCACTTCACTCTTAGTTACACAGTAGCCTCTTTAACTGGCCGACAGTGGGAAAATAGCGCTGTTATTCCACATCAAAATACTGTACAAATAAGGAATGGGGGGGAGCATTGTCGTTCTGCCTTTGAACTGACAGCAAAGGTGGTAACAAAGGTGAATTGACATTGTGTAAAATGGGGCAGCCTGAGCCCATAGAAGCCAATCTTCTTGTCTCTATAATCACACTGGAGCATTGTGCACAATCTGTTTGGTCTTGTTTTAAAAGTTATCTCTGTGTAAAAAAGACTTTTGTCTGTTCCCCTCCTCTTCACAGAGAAGTACAACTTCCTGGGCATCAGTATCGTGGGTCAGAGTAACGAGAGGGGAGATGGAGGAATCTACATCGGCTCCATCATGAAGGGAGGAGCCGTGGCTGCAGATGGACGCATAGAGCCCGGGGACATGCTGTTGCAGGTGTGTGTATATGTGTGTTTTAAGACAGAGACACAAAGATGCACACAGAGGATTGAAAAAATATGTGTCTGTACATACCTGGGCCTTGGACCAGGAAAGTTTGTGTGCTGCAGGTCAGTCGGTGCATATCGCATTTGGGTTTAATTCCAGCCTGTGCAGTGAAGTGAATGAACTAAGTAAAGTCAAACCAATATGTTTTTTTTTAACTCAAATCTTTAGCATGTAACTTAATGTTTTTTTTCCCAATCTATTCCTCTTTTGCCCTTTGTTCTCATTCATCCTTTTTTCTCAGCTATCTTGATTATATTATAATAAAATGTATGGGTCACAGTCTATGTTAATATGTGTCAGTCAGCTGTTTTTATGGCTCTAATTATCATTTCCAAGTGTCCAAACTTGTTGTTTCAAATTTAACTATGGCACAGAATGTTCAACTGTCCCAGTAATGGCTTTGTTTAAAGGGACCTATTGGAGTAACTGTAAAAGTTTTATACCTGATTATATAGAAATGTAGCAAATTCCTGTTTGGCCCATCCTTTATTTACATAATGAATAGAGTGCCGAAGTCACACCCCTTCCGGTGGACCCCATGGGACCTTAGTACGGAAAAAATATGAACGGTAGTCAATGAGGAAAGGAAAATTAGTTTTTTGATCCTATTTGACTTGTGCCCTGAATTACACATATAATGTTTGTCAATTTAAATGATAATTTTTCATGTGAGGAAAGTCTGTCTGTCGTCAAATGGTCGATGTATTAGCTTGTGAAAATTGAATTATGAAGACTACAACACCAGTCACATAACTGACGTCATAACATTTTCCCTCTTCTGACTCAAGAAACCGACTAACTCCCCCTTCGAGTAGCTGCAGCTCTCAACATGACCTGGTCTCAAAAAAAATGTTGTTGTACTGTATTGTGTGACGACAAAGTTCGACTTTCTTTACATGAAAAATTATCTTTTAAATTTCCAGCCGTCATATGTGTAATTCAGGGCACAAGCCAAATGGGATCAAACATAATTTGGCCCTCTCCATTGACTACCATTCATATTTTTTCCAAATTAAGGTCCCATGGCCTGGAAATAGAGGGGCGTGACTTAGGCACTCTGTTCTGTTTTGTACAAAAATATCTTATCTATACATCCGGACAGATAGTTTAATTGTTTTATTTAATTTTTATGTCCGTAGGTGAACGACATAAACTTCGAGAACATGAGCAACGACGATGCTGTTCGAGTACTGAGAGACATCGTGCACAAGCCTGGGTAAGCAGCAAGCAGGCACACATTTACACATATTTTCATAACAGCAATAAATTGAAAGATTCTTGCAACAGGGATGTAAAAACAAGGACATAAGAGAATTCTCGTCTAGTTGAATCTATTCTTTGTCTTTTTGTTTGTTTTCAGCCCCATTACGCTGACTGTGGCCAAGTGCTGGGACCCAAACCCTCGGAGCTGCTTCGCTCTGCCCAGGAGTGAGTGTTTGTCGCTCTTTAAGTTAAATTACTCTTTGCAGAGACAGTCAGAGCATCTATCCTGGTGTGTGTTTCTCTGGCTCAGGCAAGATCACCATCTCTAACTGTGTACCCTACATTTAATTCAATAGGTGAGCCGATCCGACCCATTGATCCAGCTGCATGGGTGTCGCACACAGCAGCCATGACTGGGGTTTATCCTGCGTACGGCATGAGCCCCTCCATGAGCACCGTCACCTCCACCAGCTCCTCCATCAGCAGCTCTATCCCTGAGACTGAACGTGAGTCACATGACCCCCTGCAGCTGCCTGGTCTGGCACTTTTGTTCAAAACAGCCTACATCGGACCTTAACTGTTAGTCACAGTTTTCCAGTCATTCTTCTCGTCTTGATAGGACTTTTTCAATTTGCACAGACTTTTTTTGTTCTTCTGTCATTCTTTTTGTCAGATTTACAGTACGTACCATGTTTTCTGTTAGCTTTCTGATAAACCTTCTTGTTAAAACACTTAGATTAATTTGACTTCATGAAGTCCAGGATTGTTGATGTTTCAGGTTTTACTTTTTGAATGTTCACCTCTCATTTTGGAGCCCACACCCTCTGACCTCCAAAAATGCAGTAATATCAGTATCTACTAAAGACATGTTTGTAAATCTCAGCGTTAAGTGTGGCCCTGCCCTTCACTGCATTCCTGCAACTTCTCTGTTCCAGTTTTTACTGTGTTCAGCCTCACAGCCTCCATCTGCTCAATAACTCTTGTCAAAACGAAGCCATAACTCGCAACGTTCATCTTCCCTGTAATCTTTGGAAGGACAGTGATGTTTTCTCGTTCTTTCGGGAGGGAAAATTTCCTCCCTCGACACACTTTTGTAACCAAATTTATATGATTCACATTTTTGTGGACTTCCCCTCTCAGGACGTACTTCTCAAACCATCACATGCTTTAAAAGCCGAGCAAGAATAATCTAAATATTTAAATACTGTGTTGTGTGTTCCATGTTGCATGTTCGGCTTCAGTTTATGTTGAAATGACGTTATTTCACATACACTTTTGAATTGTCCAACTGTATTGTTGCCAGAAGTTATCTGACATGCAGCTGCACTGAAGTTTAAAAGAAGAAAAATGTCTGGAATCTAAAATATTAGTGGTAGAGTTGACGCCTCAGAATCAGAGCAAAGCCTCACTATTTTTGCACCAGTGTTCAACAGTCATGCAGGAGGAGATCTCTTGGGTTCAGCACTTTCTCCACTGATAAAAGCCTCCACAGTACATAGCGCAACCAGCCAGTTAAAAGGTTAAGTTTTGCATAAAGGGTGTACCTGTTACTTGTATGCACACTGCAACAAAGTGTACCACACTGCGACATTAAACAGATGTCAGGTTTATGTGTGGGAAAAAAAAACTGGTGTGTTTATGAAAGTCGGAAATGTTTCAACTGGTTAAAAAAAATATACAAAATACTCAATACTAATACCTATTACTTTTTAAATGATCTCCTCTTGTAGGATTTATGAATTTATTCTGTCAATAAGACTATCAAATGTCAAATGTAAAAAAACTCAAAAAGAAGATGTTCACAGAAATATACAAATAAATTTAACATTGAATAAAGTGAAGGTACAGAAGAGGTTGAGGAAGTGGGAACTCTAAAAGTTAAATCACAGCACTTAATCAAAACAATCTTATCTTGGAATGCTTAGTGAGATTTTATGTAATGATATAATACTCTTTGAGGGAGGACATTTGATTTTCTATGAGCTGGTTTTTGTTGGGGTTTTGTCAAGACAAGCTCAGTTGTTGTCCAAGTCAAACAAAGCTCCCGCCTTCGCAGTTTGATTCATGATCAAGACAGAACAGGGGTCGGATTACAGTCCAGACCACAGGAAACTAAATATTATTTGAGGAAAATGATGGAGTTGTTGACATACAATAAGATCACTCAGCTGTGCTTTCCATTAAACTTAAAAAAAGAAAAGCGCCTCGTCATGATTGATAATTGTGAGCGTGTTTAATTTCCTTGCCGTTAAAAACATTTAACTATTGTGCCTCTTGAGTGCATGGAGGACCTATGTATCACTTTTCTTTTTTTTTTTTTGATCTGTGCCTCCAGGGTTTTTTGCTGTCTTGTTTTCATAAAAATGTTTTCAAAACGGGGAGGTGAAAAACCCTGGAGGAATGAGTCAAGGATTGGGGGAGAGTGTGACCCATGGGTCCTCAGACGACCAGAAAATGGTCAAGAAGGGGATGAGGGCTTGGTGTTAGACATAAAATTCTCGGATAGTTTGAGACAGACCAGACCCAAACTCAGAGCATGCGTGTCATCTGATCTTTCCTAGGATTCGATGACTTCCACCTCTCCATCCACAGTGACATGGCAACGGTTGCTAAGGCCATGGCCTGCCCAGAGTCAGGTCTGGAGGTGCGGGACAGGATGTGGCTCAAGATAACCATCGCTAATGCCTTTATTGGTATGTCTGTGACAGCAAAGAGCATGATCCAGCATTTGTTACCCTCCTCAAAATGCACACACGTATCTGTTCTGTATTTGCTCACTTCACTGTCATTGTTTCTGTAATGCAGCTGAAGTCATGCCTTAGAATCTCTCGTATCAATTCAGAATTTTAAATTGTTTGGCAGATCAACATCTATTCCATTTTCCCTTGTGAGAAACGAGTGATAATCAATTATCCATTAATATGGTTTAACTTCAATGCTCCAAGTTTTATTGTACCAGTAGTATTTTCTTTGTGTCATTAAGTAAAAGTATTGGGTTTATCGCCGACCCAAACAGTTCTCTTGACATTAAAATCAGATGTGGACATCAAGTGTCTTGACAGATGATTGAAATTTTCATCTTCGATAATTATTCTATATCATGCCATAGCCATAGAACAGGATGCACAAAATTTGTGATGGCATGTCCAGAAGCTAAGATGTATGTGTCTTTGTGTCCTCAGGTTCTGATGTGGTGGACTGGCTCTTCCATCACGTCGAAGGGTTTTCAGATCGGAGAGAAGCCCGTAAATACGCCAGCAACCTGCTGAAGGCCGGCTACATCCGCCACACTGTCAACAAGATCACCTTCTCTGAACAGTGTTACTACATCTTTGGAGACCTCTGTGGCAGTAAGTGGGCTCTCTACTCTTTCTGCTTTTACTTAGATCTTTGCTAGCCAAAGAGCAAAGTGTAAAAGTTGTGTTGTATCTGTGCTTGCTGCAGTGTGTATAAAGGCAGCAGCTCAAAGATCCTCCAAGTGGGGTCTTGGTCTAATTCAGCTTTTCTTTTCTTTTCTTCAGACATGACCCACCTGTCTCTGCATGACCATGATGGTTCCAGTGGGGGTGCCTCAGATCAGGACACTCTCCCCCCTCTGCCCCATCCTGGGGCAGCCCCCTGGCCCATGGCCCTGCCCTACCAGTTCCCCATTCCACACCCATACGACCTGCCTCAGCCCTTCCATGGTGGACCAGGTGCTGGCAGTGCAGGCAGCCAGCACAGCGGTGAGTACAGTTTGAACACTCCGTATGCATTCATCACAATCAGCAATTGTTGGGATGTTAGTAAATGAGAAAATAACGCCATAATTATATTGTATAATGTAATATTCTATCAAACACTGAACAGCTGCAGTAGTGAGCTTGATTTCATGTCTTCAACAAATGATTTTTAGGATGAGACGTTTTCAAAGAGCAAAATGTTTCAAGAAATTCTTTAAATGTCTGTTAATTCCTTTTTTCTGCATACTGTTGCACAAAATGTTACAAAGACTCAAAGATTTCCTAAAATGTTCTCAGATAAAGCTCCAGAGTTTACAGGAAGGTAACACAGAAACAGTAAAAAGTTGTCACAATCATTAAAATGGATATGAGCTGAAGGAGCAAATTACAAACCATGAATCACTTTTTTATGTTTAAAGGATTTTTTAAAGTTTTACTTTGCAAATAGGGATACGTCCAGTATTTTGTCGTTTTCCTGCATCAGTTTTACCTAGAGCTGCATGAGAGTATCAACATACATTTTCACCTTCATGTGCATGTTGAAGTTAGCTAAATTCAGAGTCTTAAAGGAAACAGCCTAGCTCTGTCAAGATTTAAAAATATTCCTTCTTTCAACAGCTCCAAAGCTGCATTATTTGCATGTTTTATTTTGTGTATGTGTCGAAATAGAAAAGCAGACATTGTGGTTTTAGGAGCAGTTTGCTTGCGAAAGGCGGATATTTGCCGACCAACAACAGCTGGACCCAGTGACGGCACTTCTCAGACATCCTGTCCTCATTTTGGGGTTGTTCACTATCATTAAATGTATTGCTGTGTAATTTAATAGTTTACAGGATAAAACATGATTTTTTTGTTTCACTGTAAGGTTTCTTTTATTTCAAAGAGGGTGCTAAGCTAGTCCTAGACATACCTATGTAACTGACTGTAAGAGATAAAAATGTATTTGTTCATTCATCTGTGGGTTTGATGGCAACTAGCATGCTTCCTAAAATGTCATCATGCTACTTTAAGCATAGAGAATGTTATAGTTTAAAATTCATCAGTCTAAAGAATTTACCTCAAAAGCGAACAGGCTGTTTGTGGTAATAAAGTGAAAACATGTAACTGCCTTCAGTAATGGCCGAGCTGTCTTGCCTGTGAAAGGCAGTAAATGCTCAGTGACCATGTCTGCATTAGTCATGCAGCTCTCCTCAGCGTCTCCCACAAACTGGGTCAGTACTGCCTGCTTCACTTCATTGACACCCAGATAGGAGTGAGTGGCTCATGTAGGTCACTCAGATTTAATTTAAAAAACGTAACATGTCTGTATTTTACACACTAAGGTAACAATCGTCTCTTCTACTCTGCCCACAGGAAGCAGCGGTTCAAACTGCAGTAAGAACGAGGGTCGGAAGTCCGGCGGCAGTGGCAGTGAAAATGAGATCAGGAGCCACCGAGCTCCAAGCGAGCGCTCAGTGGCTCCCCCCAGCGAGCGAAGCGTCCGTAGCTCTGTCAGCCACCGCAGTGCCAACTCCCACTCAATAGCCTATGGTCCTGGCCTTGTTTATGGCCCCCCTGGCTTGCCCCCACAGCCACAACATCTGTCCACAGCTGCACCTGGTGCCCCACCAGGCAGAGAGCTAGCCTCTGTGCCCCCTGAGCTCACTGCTTCACGCCAGTCTTTGCGCCTCGCCGTGGGCAATGCCGGAGAATTCTTTGTTGATGTGATGTAAAGCAGATTGTAGACCAGTTACGAAGTAGCAGATTGGGCCTTCTCATGTCCTTGCAAGGCTGAGAAGGACAGCATGACAGGACAGCAGGGAGGGAAGATTGCAAAAGCTGTAACCCAAGACCTTGATTCCACTCTTTTAAAAGCAGATACGGAAGCAATCCTGTTGTTTATGCAGAGAGCAAATGTTCCTCCTCTCTTGTGCTTTTCTTCCTAGTAGTAGTGGCCATACTTTCTTCAGTGAAGAAACCCCCTCGCTCAACATGGAACCAAAGCGCCCCTCTCAGTTTCCACTCCTCGGTGGGGAAGAGTTTGTGTAAGGACAAAGAGCAAGAGAGGGAGGGAGGCAGTGGAAACGGACAGCTGGGGAAGATGACTCAGCGCTTTTCTACATGTTTTTCATTTGTTCTCTTTCTCCACTCTTTCCTCCTCTCTGCCTTCCTTATCTAACTTTCTCTGTCCTCCCCCACCCACGTTCACATCAAAAGTGAGAGAAAGAAGCTTCTTCCCTCCTTCTGTTCTTTCGAATCCCCCTGACCTCTAACAAGGAAAAAATCCCAAAAGAAAGCTTAAATGAACACTAACTGTTACCTTATTCAGACTTTTTAAATGTTTGCTTGACTTCAGAGAAAGAAATGGAAAAATGTGTATGTAGTGCAAGAGAATCGCAGTCCTTCTTACTGTAAGAATGCATTTGTTTTATTATATACGTAGTTGGTCACAACTAGTTTCATTTTCAAACGCTAAACATGAGCTTCGAGCGTCAAGAATCATTTTTACACTACACAGCTGCATTTTCATCAGTTAACCAGAGCGTTTTCAGACTCTGTGTTGTGATAATGTATAGTGAAAAAAAATTTCTTACCGTGTCTTTCACACTACTCTTTTATCAAGGAAAAAATGTCTTTTTATTTATAAATATAGTTTTATGACTTAATGCTGTTTTGTGTTGTGTTTTTAATTTTGAGTGGCTGTGCATACTTTTGTGAAGCAGAAATTTGTGCTTGTGGTGTGCGTATGTGTGTTTTTCCCCTGTTACCTGAGGTCATATTTGCATTTAAAAGCAGTGGATTCCAGACTGTCCAAGATCAGGAATGTAAAGGTTAGGAAATCTGGTGCACAGATGTGTGTGTGTGTTGCCTCAGAACTGAATGACTCTATGCAAAATGTTCCCTGTAGGTGGAGGGGTGAAACTCCTGTAGAGTGGCCATTAAGTTGAACTTGGACAAAAAAAAAAGTTTAAAAGTACTTTGAAGGACAGAATAAAGAAGACCACCCAGACAACCGTTTACAGAAGGACAAATATACTTCCTTTCTCCCTGCAGGGAGAATAGTTCCTGCTTTCTACGTTACTCGAAGGAGTCAAGAGCAGCTATCCGTCTCCGGAGCTGATAAAAAAAAAAAACAACACCATTGTTTTACTTAAGAACGTCATAAACTTGCCAACGTGGTCTCATGTTCATTGTAATAAGAGGGCCATTTCACCGTGCTGATCACAGAAGCTATCAAAAACACTTAATATGACCTGCCATCTAACAAATAATTGACTTGTAGCCAATGTAGCCTATGATAATGTGGCCTGGGTGCGGTTTACACATCGCTCCAGCCGCGCCTTTTCCTGTCACAGGCGAACGGTTGCGCGTAAGGACGGCGGGTCAGCTGACAGCTATCAGAGGAGCAGGAGGAAGGAGAGGAATTAGCGGGTGTGTAAACTGGGAACCCACTGGATCTGAACGGCTTTTACCGAGGCAAACGGGCCGCGAAAGACTGGTGGCATTAGCGAGAGAACGAGGGTAAGTTCAATGAAGTCTAGACGGTTACCCGCTCGAAATGATTAACTGCAGTCCGGTAACGTCAACCATTTCAGAAAGCCGGTGAAACAGTTTCAGTCGGCTGCGATGCTAACATTAGCATTGTTAGCTGCCGTTCCGTTAGCCGACGTCAATGTAGCAGCGGCAACTACTGTGGCAACGGAAAGACATTTTCTTCAAAATAAAAGCATGTAGTATGACATTTCGTCGTTAATTCACGATATTGTGTTACTGGGCACCCTAGTTATTAAATTTTAGTGTGGCTAAATTATGAATTAGCGAAAATTAACATGCTGTCTGATCATTTTCGGTCTAATGGTCTGCTTCTTCTCACCGGAAGTCCATTAAGAAGTCCGCACTGCTCGACGTTAGTTCGCTAAACACCGCGAGCTAGCCTGCTACCGTGAGCTAAATTAGCTAGCTAATGTTACCTCTTACTCGGTATATTCTCCATCACTTCGACTTTTTAGCTGAAGGTCAAGCCTCCATCAATGCTACTGATATATAAGTATGTTTAAAATAAAGCGTCTCAAGTAAACCAATCGCGGTCTTCTCGTGGAACAAATGAGGAAATATGAAAAATGTATGAACAGTAGGCAATGGCCCGAGTAAGCAGACATCTTGACTTCGGCCAATAAAAGGGCGATCAAACCCGCTCAGATCTTGAGCACGATTTATTGGGTCACGACTCGACTATGTGTATCTTGTCAAATTATTTTTTCTGGGCATATACGTGTGCGTGTGCTTGTATTGTAACAAGCTTAGCACCGTGTGTTTTAGTTGTCTGGCTTCTGTCTTCGAGGAATTTCAAGCATGCCCTTCATCCACTGGTTTCCAGAAGCTTCATTCTTGAAAAAGGGCAAACTCCTGTGATTTGCTGGTCTGACCCATAAACACTTAGCGCTTATCTAACAGATGTGCAGTCTTCAAATTGATATAGCTATATATGGTTTTTGGTCTTTCTTTATATTACGTTTGTATTTTTGAAAGACCCTGACTGCATCTGCCAGTGAAATGCAACCCGGTAAGAGCAACAGATTTGAAGCTGGATACCTGGTGACACCCTGCTTCAAACCGGTGGCTGCTAATCTGCAATTAATTCCTACTTTGGGAGAAAACAGGGAATTGACTGTGTTGGATGGTGGTCGTGGTGACTCTGTTGGAGTGATGTTTGGTGCATGTGTGTGTGTGCACATGCACAAATCAGAAATGAGTCACCACAGTGGGGCAGCTGCAGGGTTTATTCAACTGGCAATAGAGTAGTGTGTATGTGTGTGCGTGCGCGACAGAAAGCGGATGTGAAGGACAAGTGCCTCCCTGTGCTGTTGCTTGCTCCCTCACTTTTCACGGCTTTCACTTCTCTGTCACCCGTTTTTTTCTTTCCATGTTTCCTTCCTGGACTCTCTCACTTATTTCTCTCTTTTCTCAGGAGGGGTTTGGTTTCACCATGGCCAGTTGGGACTGAAAAGCAGCCACAATGATTGGAGGATTGTTCATCTACAACCACAAGGGGGAGGTCCTCATCTCCCGGGTCTACCGAGATGATATTGGGTACGTTTCACAGGAGAAAAGCTGCTGTACCACACCTACAATTTGGGGAACTCATGTTGGTGAGAAGGTCCTGACCCAGTGGGGGTGGAAAGACTGGGATTGATTCTGAAGGGATGAGAGAGGATTATGTCCCTCTTCCCAGCTAAGAAGTTTACATTAGTCTGTTTTGTCATCCCCTCTAAAATGTGTTGGGAAAAACAGCCAAACCAGGATTACATGGAGGACAATGTTCATAACTTTTGGAAAAAGAATGTCATTTGTTAAAGTTAGAATGAAATTACCTTAAAAATGCACCCATAAATGCATACATTTATGGGTGCAGAAACATGCAATAATTTGTAAAGATTCTTCCAATATATGAATGATAAAATACTTATGACTATAATTTAAAAAAGCACACACGCACAGGTACAATTATGCACAGTCAGGAGAATCCCAACAAACCACACCTTTTATTTAAAAGTTAAGCTGCAACTGTTTGAAAAGCTCTTTCTCTGTTGATACAAAATACAATTACTGAGAGTAATGAGTTACTGATAACAAGCACCTTTATCCTCCTCCAAAACATGTTTTCTTTAGCTGAACCTTTTGGCTTTTGAAAATTATTTTGAGATTTGGCATGAAGGGATGAGGAAGAAATTATGCCTTGTTGTCAAAAAGGTCTTATAATGATTCAAAAGGAACTCCTAGTGAGTTGTAATGAAGGAAAAAACAGACTTTTAACTAACTATAGCTCAGTCAGGAGCCATCCCACAACTGCTGAAGATTAAGATGCGTGACAAGAAAATTGTTCCCCTCTTGCTCTGCCATGTCCATTATGGACTGAGAACAAAAATAAGAAGAATATATTGTGAGATCTGACTTGTATGCTGTCTTCCTTTTCTTCCTTTCCTCTTCTCATTTGGGAAACATTGTTGGTGTGATTCACATCTAGGGATGCACAGCACACAAAAGTCATGCTTCGAATCATATCGCCATTTTGAGTCATGTAACAGATCCTTTTTTGGATCAGCCTCCATTTAAAGTGTTTCTCTGTAGTCCCCAAACTGTAGTCTCACTCAGTGTCATGCCCACAGCATAACTCACCCATCAGTGCTGAGGGCTACTGTGCCACTGACAGAAGAAACTGGTGAGTTGAGTGTTGTCAAGGAGACGACAGTCTGTATGGCCAGAGTTACAATAAACAATCCAAGCTTATGATGTATTTCTATCCTTACAAGCATGCCCATTTACAGGTTTCACCAGTGAAAATGGCTGAAGTCATTACCTACAAACGAAAGCAAGGGCTTTTAAATCAGAAGTTCTTCCCTGACCTAATCACTGTACTTCAGAGTAAAACACAACACACATTTGTCTGGTATATATTTTTTTAACCCCGTCTCTGCATAGAGATTTGGTGACTTGTTACTTTGAAAGTAATACAATAAATCCAACAATACGGCAATAATCCACAGTACAATGGTGCTTCATATTATTATCGTTAATCAGCTAGGCTCCATTATACCATTAGTAACTAGTAATATAGATACCAGATCTCCTTGCATACACCCAATGCTGACCATGTTACACTGACTGACAGTAGGCATCTTTCCAGAACACTAAACAGTTCAGTGCCTTGTAGATTTAATGAGGGTTGATGAGACAAAGTGACAGTACAAAGGTAGAATTGATTTTTTTCATAGGTGCTGTCACAGTGGCAGTGCTGGTTCAGTAAAATACATTTTGTTCATTTTGTAATATTTTATCTCCTCATTCATTTTTTGTTGTAGTTGCAGAATTAGAGGGACAAAGACGACTACAGAAATGGGCAAAAACTGAATATTTTATGTTGCATTTCAGAGCTTTTTAATCAAACATGTTACATTAGCGGAAAGTGCCACTGACACTATAAAAAGTCTGTTTGAATGATCATTATTCCATTAACAGTCTCCATATGGGCCTCAGATACTAGCTAAAATGCAGGATCCCTCTCCTCATTCAGTCTCAAGCTCATTTAGCCACTGTTGCCCTTTAGTTTAATTTTGGAGAGCCAGGGAAGAGGGCCAAGGCTACAACCTTACCGCTACATTTTCATTTTAAGAGCAAAACCCTTGCCACCTATAGGCCTGGCATCCGTGCTGCTCCTACATTTAAAAAATAAATAAAAAAGTAAAACGGAGACTTCTGGAAATGCTGTTGACCTTGTTTTAGTTTAGAAGCACTGGGGTTGTTTCAAGGTCCGAACAGGCAGAAACAGATCGTATGAATTTTGATTAGGTCTTTTACTGGGATATGTCCTTCCCAGTATGACTGTCAGTCTTATCTGCAGCCATGACCTTCTTATTTTTTTTTATCTCTGTTGAAGTTCCATCTCATCGTCGATCAAACAAAGTAATTTCTGGTCTATTGCTTTTTCTTCCTGCAATATCTTTTCTTAAATCAAGTAACCACACCTCACATCCTGTTTATACCTGCAAACGCTTGCCCATGTCCAGAATGGTCATGCAGTTCGGTTTTTAGACGGGTTAGATTATTTCTGAAATGTTAATAATAAATAATAATAAAAATGCTGTCTGCGCAGAAATTGTTTTAGTGTTAAAAGGTAATTGTAGTGATGAGGATGCAGCCGAAGTCTCAATGTAGTTTCCAAACAGAAATGTATGTTTATTTTCCTGCATGTTACGCTTCTCAGCTGATATGATGACATACTAATTAATCAAGTCTCACTTGCCATACTGTTGTGATGATAATGCACAACTTAGAATAAAGATCAATATAAGGCTGACTAGGGCCTGACCGAGACTAATGTGGGATTTTGGGGCCGATGCAGATACTAATATTGGGGAGTAAGAAAATTTCGATAGCTGATATATCGGTCTATATTGTATAACCAATATTTTGTATGTGTTTATCAAATTCAAGTAACAAAGATATGTCATGGAGGCGGGAAATCCAACAAACTGTATTCCAGACATCTATGTACTGACCAGTAAACACATCATTTATTACCAACTGGATAATGGACTGGCCTCTGCTGGACTACTACGTGATTTTACCATTTTAAATCACTAGTCCAAGCTTTTTTTCCCAGCCTTAAATAACGGTTTTAATGTCAGCACTTATTGAAGAACATATATGCTGATACCGATATATCCGCAATAGGCCAATATCGGCCAATAATATCGACAAACCGATAGATATCAGTAGGACTCTAATGCTGACGTGTTGCCTTCATATTTGGTTTTATATGATGGCATCATATTAAACACCATGTTACTCACCTTGTCTGTGTACATGATGCACGAAAATGTCTCTTGTGCATTTTTGTCTTTCTCCTTTTGCTTCATCCTTTTTTTCCTGTCTATCCTCTGTATCACCATTTTCCTCCATCTGTCCATCTTGGCCCCTGTAGGAATAGGTAAGAGATACTCAAGCCTATCTAGCATGACCCCTCCCCTCTCATGGCCACCAGTCAGTGACCCCCGAAACCCCTAACTGCATGCCCATTGATTTCACATTCAACTTCCCCCGAGCATGAGTCACCTCATGACATTACAGTGTTAAATAAGCTGAGATTCAACAGCCAATCAGTCAAAGCCAGCAGATGAAGCCACTACCCGAGCTCTTCAGAGTGTTGATGTTCACAAACAGCTCTACCAGTACCTAAGCATGTAGTCTGAGCATGGGATGGATGTGACAGTTGTTTTTTTTGATTCTCCCCTGATTTTTCAAATCAAAGATGGGTTGGATCATTTTATATTTAGGGGTGTCAGTAGTAGTGAAGGCTTTGAAATGAATAATGTAAACTGAAATTACCTGTGTCGTTAAAATGTTTTGAAATTTTGTGTTAACTCAAAGTTTTTATGTTGAATATTAAAGCATTTAAAAACACAAGGGAGACATCATGACAGCCTCATAGACTGACAGATTGCAGCGCTGTCCTCATGGACTAAAAGCCACATTGAATAAATCTGCAAATATTGATGTTTATGTTTTGATGGCATTAGAATTTTCATGTTCATTGCACTTGTCTAGTGTGTTTCCATTAGATTTGTTCTTTATGGTACCATTAAAAAAAATGAGAGCAATCATTACTGTGTCTGTTAGTGCTATTGTTATCCGGCAGGATGGTTCTTCTAACATTAATATAATAAGGTATTAATCTTTAGATTTAAATTTTAGTAGATTTTTTTATCAACATTCAGCTGATAGTTTGTCAGCTGTTAAATATCTTTAGAATGAGGTAGATCATAGTAGTCTTGGACATCAGTAGGGTCGACAGTTTGTGCGTCCGAGATGTTCTCTGGCATTTCTCAGTAGGATTTGGTGTTCTTGTCAGAACGTGCTGCATCCTCTGCACTAAGCCCTGCTATATATACATCACATGAAGCAGGACTGCCATTCCCTAAAGCATCATGGCACCAACGTTTACTTAAAGGTAAACTTTTGTCAATATACTTGGTTAAAGCATCCTTTTTTTCCCATGGAATCCATTTAGTTAGATAGTGCTGCCAGGGAGGCTTCCCTCTCTCTCCTGATAATTATCACCATTTACACAAAACAACACTCCTTTTCTCTGTCTAAATGCACCAACTAAAAATGTCTGCTTCCCATTGGATGGAAAAGGTTTTGATAATTGCTCAGTCATTCTAAATGGATGGTTATTTTGCTGAGGTCAGAAGGGATTTTTACTTTGAGTCCAGTGCAGGACTGGACGTCTGGATATGCTAACATTTTCACAGGATGTCACAGGGTGGGATAATGTTCACAACAGTCTCACTGTCATTTCAAAGCCTTACAGAATTCTCTGGACTCCCAACATAAACTTCTCTTTTTTTTCTTTTTCTCACTCTTCCTCCCTTCTCAGGCGTAATGCAGTGGATGCATTCCGTGTGAACGTGATTCACGCCCGGCAGCAGGTTCGATCCCCGGTGACCAACATCGCCCGCACCAGCTTCTTCCATGTCAAGCGCTCCAACATCTGGTTGGCGGCCGTCACCAAACAGAATGTCAACGCTGCCATGGTGTTTGAGTTCCTTTACAAGATGTGTGACGTCATGACGGCCTACTTTGGGAAGATTAGTGAGGAGAACATCAAGAACAACTTTGTGCTCATCTATGAGCTGCTGGACGGTAGGAGACCATAATTTTGAAGTTTTTATATATATAAATATATTGAGAACTGTGCAGCTCTGTAGCATAGTCAGCCTTGATTCTGAAAATGTTGGAATACTGAGTAGAAATCAGCACCGGTTCTTTCCAGTGCCACATGTCCTAGTTTTTCCCTTTATTTTTCTTTGTCATCTTATCTCCTACTGACGCTTATCTGTTCATGTTTGTTCATGCAGAAATCCTGGACTTTGGCTATCCCCAGAACTCAGAGACTGGAGCTCTGAAGACCTTCATTACCCAGCAGGGCATTAAGGGACAGGTCAGTAAGACAATCAAGTAATAATAATAATAATAATAAACTTTATTTATATGGCACTTTTCATACACATGTAGCACAAAGTGCCTCACAAATAG
>JAQLOL010000004.1:9483577-9507950 GCA_029783665.1 Naso thynnoides
TCATACACCCCCCCCATCCCCTCCACCCTCACCCCTTCTAACTACGTGTTGGAGATTGAATTTACATCGTTAAAAAATAAAAAAAGTATGATATAACGCACAGATATATGCAAAATGTGAACCATTGTATCGTATATATCTCGTAGTGATGAGTAAACCTGTAAACCAACTGGTGTCTGAGAGAAAGAGACAAGTGATGCAGGTGGGAACCAGGGGGAGAGGACTGGAGGCACCTTTAGGTGTCTTTTAAAGGGTGCCCTGTCGTGTTTATTCAATGTTATTGTTCCACTATCTTCTCCCCAGTTACTTTAGAAGCCCCACAAGCCCTTGAGTTTATCTCTGGTAAGATTTCTAGCTGTTGTGGTTTAAAATGAATCCTGATATAGTTCTTGTGTATAAACCTCTGTATCAGTAGCCTCCCCTTCAAAATGAGATGCATTGTCTAACTCTGTATTGTGGACTGATTGATATTTGATGTGTTTTTGGGAATGGTATATCATTTCAATATCTCGTACGGGTAGTTTGGAAAGAGGAGGGACTGATAGCAACCAAACTGTTGATGTACTTTTGGAAAGAGTGTCATTTCTTTCCCTTGCCTTTTTTCACCAGTAGCTTCTTCCAGCATTCAGTGAGTCAGGTCAAAATAACATTGAAATAGAGGGGAAACATTCCAGACAGTTCTGAGGTTTGACTATCATCCCGATAAGCTATTACATGACTCAAATCTCCTGTTTCTTAAGCACTAAGAACACTATTTTGATTCAAAGATGCGGGGAAATCTGGCAGTGGGAGTGCGTGTGCAGTGAGATGAAGTCTCCCCCTGGTGTTCGCCTCGTCACTCTCTGCTTCTTCATGTTTGTAGCCCTGGTGACCGTTCTGTCCAATAAAATCCGACTATGTAACCAACCTCGCCTACCATCTGTGTTTCTTTTCTTTTGGCTGATATTATTATAGATTGTTTATATCTCTATTGTAACACAGTTTCCTCTGGATATTGTCTGAAATAAGGGAGGGGGAGATATAGGAACAATGGATTTTGGCTGATAGTGGTCACAACAGGGCTTTGGTTAAGTTTTCATCCTGTCCGTTCACTTGATGAATATATTGGCTCAAAACCCTCGCATAATTTAATGGGGAAAAAAGTTTTATCTGAAGGTGGTGCCCAAAGCAAGTGGTTGTGAGGAAGATAATCCCTCATCCTAACCGTCTGTGTGTAAATAAATGTTCATTACAGAAAACCCCTCAGCAGTTACATATAGTTAAGCACAACAGACAAAATAACTGGTCAGAAAAATGCTTTGGCCAACATGTTTAATACATTTTCCCCTCTTGCTCTTCCGCTACATCCAAGACAAACAAAAATAATCTCAAACAGTAAAATAACGCATGATTAGAACAAGTGCTGTTTAAAAACTTACATTTGTATCTGGTCGTGGCTGTTATTGGCCTTCTGCTCGAGTCTTAAACACCTTGGACTTGTAATGTGGTCATGCTCTTACTGAGACATTCACAGTTAGAGATTCCACAAGAATCAAGGCGAGGCTTCCCAAAAGTAGCTTAGCACCAAAATCTATGTTATATTTCCTGCACCAATTGAACTTGTTTTGCACTTTTAATACCAAAAGCAGGACTTTATAGCTGTGGGAAACTTCTCAAGTTATTTCCCAACCTTTCAAATCTGATTTGCAAATCCAACAATAGAGGAAGTCTTTGTCACTGAAGGAAAGAATGTTTGAAATCATACGTGTTTTTGGGAAACCAAGCCTGGAACGGATCCAACATCGGTAAACATTTATATTTGAAGCATCCGACAGTATTGCATGACATCATCAGACCACCTGTGATGTTTCATTTTCCGGTTAAATAGGAGACACAAGACATGCTTTTATCACTTGAGATGCAGGACACACACCAAAGCAGGAAAGTCAAATATTTGACCCAGTCGCATTGCTTCAGTGCTGCAACAGCGGCTCTGTTCAGAGAGGAAAAATAATGCTCTTGCTTTGTGCTCATCTTAGGAAACTAAATCAGTTCAAAAGAAGGTAGCTACATAAATGTTGATCTGGAGTTTTACTGATGTGCAAATCTGGATGTTTTACACTAACACGTAGCAGCGCAGTCTACCCAAATAGATCTCTTAACTGATGCAAACTGCATGCACAGCTCACATGTAGATCTGTGCAAAGCTTTTTATATTTTCAATGAGTGTGTACTACTTATGAAGAGGCCTTACTTGTAGAAGAATTCTATTTTGTGCTTGTGACTTCAAACTAAACAAAAGATGTAGTTCCATATAAGACGCAGGGCGTTTAGACAGTTCTCAGGTTTTCTCCGCCTTATTAAAACATAAGACTTAAGCTGAAGGTTTTTACTTCCCTACAGTCCCAGGTGATGAAGGATCTGCATTACAAAAAATATATGTAACTCCAGCATGGTCATGTTGATTCTCTGCTCAGACAGTCGATGCACTGCTTAACAGGGATGATTTACATTGTTATCTGTACAAAAGGGCAAAGAAAGAAAAGAGGAAATCTACAAAAATATGTATTTCTACATCCACATTTAAATGGGTCATCTTTGCATGACTTTCTGGCATGCCACACAAAAGGCGACCAGTTTGAAACTTTTCTTCTACAGACAATCCTGTCAGCAGACAAAATAATAATAATAATAATAATAATAATAATAATAATAAACATAAAAAAAGCAAATTTATTGCTAGCAGTTAAGTCAAAACAAGTGAAGAATGTTGACAGAAGACAATTCAAACATTACTTTGTAAGAGTTTGCACACACACAAACATCATGCACGTACACACACAGCGCCAAAGCAGGCAGACAAACATGGGAAAAGCTGCTGTTTAGTAGACGTTTAACACTGAACTCTCAGATTCACCTCAGATTTGATGTGATCTGGAGTTCCTGTTATTTAAAAAGCCAGGCTGATTTCTTGTTAGCAAGAGCAGAAAATTAACTGCCCCACATGAGCAGATCGTTAAAAAGTCCAGTTTTCTGACCTGCTCGGAAAAACCTCCCCCAGGGAGATATTCAACAGTGTCTTGATTAGGTATTAGCTCACCTGTCCCACACCAAACAGGATGTGCAGCTCCAATGAGTGACCAAAAACCAGCGAGCCCTCCCGCTAAAACACAAACTTCACTACAGTGCCAACCTTGAGGACACCATCGTACATAGAAGAGGGCACTGAGTGTAAACCCTGCAAATACTTGTAAGTGACAGCAAGTGACGAATAAACACAAAATCAAAACTGAGAGACACGAGATAATGAGACTAATTTTCAAAGAACTCAAGTGACTTTTACTGACTGTTTACACACAAACAAAAAGAATAAAAATTGGCTGTTAAAAACAGAAGTCTAGGAGAAACGGGTCGTTCAACTTAACATGATACTGAAGTACTAAAAGTAAAATTATAAACAAACAAATGGAAGCAGGAGCTCCATGAAAACCACAATACTCAACAGCTCAGTTAACCGGCAGCACTGACCGAGGCCCCCAACTAAAAATGAGAAATTCAAACACGCTCTAGTTTTCGTCGTCTTCTTCGTCGTCGTCCTCACTGATGAGGTATCCACGGGCCCCACTGTGGTGGGGCGGAGGCGATGGAGGCGGGGATGTCTTGGTGAAGAAGGGCAGACGGAAGGTGGGAGAGGGGGAGCGCTCCTCACGAGTGGGGCTGCTGTTGGGGCTCTGTCTGGGGCTGATGGCCTGCAGCATGCGGCCCTTCCCTTCCTTCAGCATGTGCTTCTGTGGAGGTGGGACGGAAAACCGGAGACATGTATCAACTGATGATAAAGTCAGTTTTAAGCAAACACAGGATGAGTTAAAAACCCTGCTTTAAACTGTCAGAAAGCAAAAGTTATGTGTCTATCAATGTCTGATGTTTTGAGCTCATTCAACAGATTAAGTGGATTTTATAATAAAACAACATTTGGTCTGATTCCAAACTCCACATCTGCTACATACGAAAACAGCTGCATGGAAACAAACTTCTAGAGAGTAAGAATAGAAGATCAATACAATTCAAAACTGTGCAGCACATATGAGGCGAAAGCTAACTGGTGGTAAACTTAGCACAGCCTAAAAATAGAAAACAACTATTCTGGCTCTGTTAGTGAGCTTCTAAAGTTGATTTGAATTTTTTTAAAAATTTTTTAGGTTGGCCTGTTGAACTCTGCATTAGCATTTTGTGCAGCTAAGGTGGTAGTATTGAGTGTTTAGTTTTTTAACGGCTGAGAGAAAATGTGTGAACTCTTGCTGAAAGATTTAATCGGGTGCAGGTAACGTTTCTTAATGCTGCTTTTTGTAGAGCTTCATGCTGCAGAGCCAATATTAGCTCGGCTATCATTAGCTTTGTTGTTATATGGCAGCTTGGGGCTCTCTGATCGACTCTACATATTTCTGTGGTTGTGTATGTAAATTTACTTGATAGATGTGCCATGAGGGTAACAATATAGCTGTGTGAAAAAGAAATGGTCAAACTCTGACTGGCATTTAGACTACCAAGCAAAGTGCGATCGTTACAGTGTGACTCTTCTCAGATTTTTTCTCTCCATCATCCAATCAATTAGTTAAAGAGAAGGTGACAGTTACTAATTTTATTTTAAAAATGAATATAAATGTACATTTTCCACAACCTGAAAATATTCAGCTTAGTGAAACACTCCTAAATAAATACAGTTTATTAAGAGAACGGAATATTTTCCAGGTTGTGTGTGTCACAGATTATGTAGTCATTCATTCCTGCTGCAACATGTTTCCTTGGCAATCAATTGTATTAATAAGGATAAGTTTATGAGTCACACTGCATGATGAAACAGTGATAAATGACAAAACAAAACCAACATCCTCACCAGAGCTCCCTCAGGGCCAAACATCTGGAGGAAGTTGCCTATGAACTCCCTGGATTTCTCCTCCCATTTCTGGATGAGGTCGATGCTCTTCTCCTCCACCTTCTGGACGAACTCTTTGCTCTTCTCCTCCACGTCACGTACCTTCCTCTTCACTTTGTCCACGCGCTCCTGCAGGTGGTACTTTTTCTCCTGAAAAGAGCAAGGGCAGCAATGGCAACCAAAACAAGATGAGGAGTTTTTAACCGTGACATAACCAACGTGAATTATCTCACTTACAACATTACACACTATTTATCCTACACTCCAACAGTTAAACCAAAGCTAAGTTACTTACATTAATGAAGCTGACATTGAGCTCCTTCGCCGTGTATCCTCTCTGCAGGTTGCGTCTGACGTACACGTCGTAGTCACGGACTATGCGTGTGATGATGTCAGAGGTGGAGATGCCCTCTGTCCGCTGGGTGGGAGCAAACATACCTGTGGAGGGCAGAAAAAGGTCAGACACTCACGATTAGAAGCTTAATTATAGAAACTACTTCATCCGGGGGCTAAAAATGGTGCAAGTGATTGCAGTTTATAGGTTTAATTCAAGCGGCTGCAGTAAAAACCCAGTGGATTAAGGACACAGAAAGAATTTGTTGTCGAAATATTACTCAGTAAAGTCATCTTTGTGTGTATGAACAGAAAGCTTTGTCATAAAACATTCATTCCTGTAATTTATGACGTGTCAAATCCCAGTGCTTCTTTGTAGTGCAAACTGTATTACAGCAAAAAACTGTGAAATTCTTCCTGAATCAGTTATAGTCTCACATTTTAACACGTTTATGTCAGAACACAAGCAATTAGTCCTTTTAAATTATATAGCTCATGGATGAGAGACCTGCTTATCAACGGGCAGTGAGCGAGTTTTTTTTCTTTTCTCTCTCTCTTTTTTGTATGTGTTAATTTGCATTTCTTTTGTTTTTTAAAAACACATTTTATTGGCCTTTTAGGCTTTGTTTTATCACAACATAAAACATCATTAGTTACAACCCCATTATCACCCACCCACCCCCACCCTAAGCCCTGGCCTCTAAACCATAGGACATATTTGCTTTTTTAAACTTACAACTGGCATGTATGTAAACCATATGTGTGTTCATAGACAGTGTGTGTGTCTGATTTATGCTTGGACCATACCAGTCTATTTTCGACTTCTCACCATTTGCACATATCGAACCTCTCTTCTACAAAAGGTGGTGTTAAAATTCAACCATGTGTTTACTTAAGTGGACCTCAGACTGTGTTTTTAACCCCATTAACCGTCATTCATGTTAAAACAGGGTATAGAGACACTATAGGACATGTGAAAGTAGTTATATATAGTTATAGGTAATTCACCCTTATAAAAAAAACATCTGTGTTTATTTGGTCAAAAATCCCTGCGCTCGCCAGAGAGAAAGAGCAGCCAGGAGCCATTGAGTTGGAAGTAATTATGCCTGGAAAAATAGTTCCTTACAAGTGCTCCTCACTTGAATAATAATGTGAAGAAGGATTATGATATAGACGTTCTTTTTAACTAATGCGGTCAAACATTATCAGGTACTTTGCGTCACTTGTATTGAATAAAATGTAAACAAACATGATATCTCAAAGATAAAGCTATTTTGTGAAAAATGATGTGTCTTTTACTAATCTGTACATCAGGTTTGAGCAAAAGGTTGCATGTGGACACAAGGATACATCATTGCTATGACTATACACACTGACCCATGTTCTATTTACACAATGGATAAAAATGTATTTTAATCCACACTACTGCACGGTGCTATCTGTGCATTAACAGCAGCAGCAGTAACTACTAAACTATTCTCCTAATATTACTTGTGTACTACACTGTCACTCACCAGCTTCCTTGATGTGTTTGTACACATCATCACTGCCAGCTGAGATGTATGGGATGTCGTCATGGGCCACAAAGTCGATCTGGAGAGGTCATTATAACAAACATCAACACAGTAGATTCAGATCTACAAATTTTACAAAAACCAAAAGACACAAAAAACAAAACAAAACAAAACATGGGAGAAAAGGTTACAGAGGATCAGGGATGTTTAGTGGTGTCACCTTTTTACTAAATAAATCTCCACAGTTAATGAACTCTCAATTTAAGATTTAGATAAGTAAACAGAGTGAGTGTCTCTCTTTGTGGTTTTTGTCTTTTAACAACGTGTTTCTGTGTTTCATCCACTCACGCGATGTTTTGCAAGGAACTCTGGCGTTAACGTCCAGGGAGCGTTTCGCACCACTTCATCCACATAGCGACAATGTCTGATGGCATCGTAGCGCTCATCCTCATTCATCACTGTGAAGCCTTTGTATTTGTGAGTCAGGGCGTCACTGCACACTTTGAATAGTTAAAAAAGAGAGAAATTACTGTATAACACTTGACTCGTTCACCAAGATTACTATTCAAAACAAAAAGAAGAATGGAGTTCTCCATAATCTACATAATTTATCCTTCCAATTTGTAAAATTGAACTTTGAACATCGAGCAATAACTCACAGCACCCCCAGTTAATTAACCTCATCATACAAATATTAGTTGTCTAATGTCTGCTGCTCTGAAGCTTAAATGGCCACAGACAGTCAGACAAACACTTACCTCCGACAATGAGGTGTGTATTTGGGAAGAGGCATTTCGCCTGCATGAGAGCTCTGGCGTGACCTGAGTGGAAAACGTCAAAGATGCCATCTGCATAGACCCGCACCGGTCTGTCGGCTGCACGGAAACGAGACAAGACGTGCAGAGATCAAAGATTTGCTCTGCAGGGAGCGAATCTAAAATTGGACCTGTTCGTTCTTGTTGTTACTGACTGAGAGGAAATATACCATTATTGAGAAAACATAAAGAATGCGTAAAAATAACACAAAGAAAACAACCAAAAGCCATAAATCAGACTGAGAAATTGTCCGACAAAGACATGCCAGCTAAGAGATTAAAAGAGTCAGACTCACGCGGTGTTCCCCTCTTTGCCTCCTCCATGTTGACTCTCACATAAGGTTTACCATCAGCTGGCTCCAGCTCATCTGCGAAGGGTGCAGGGTGCTTCAATCCCTAAAAGACCCATTGCAAAAGAAAAGGAAGAGCTCGGTCATCAAGTAATTTTTGTATTTATTTACACAAACATTTTAGCTCTCCACCATAGGTAATAATTTCTCCTCTTTAGCTGGAGAAAGTGAATTTATGAAAATCAGCATAATACTCTTTCCTGCAACCATCTGATGTGGAAATCTAGGGTGCTGCTGTTGTGGTTAAACAGCTGATGACATTTTTAAGTGTGCATCAGGTCTCACACGTGATGCACACACAGCAGATTAAAATCTTGCATCTCAGCAGAAAACATGGATTGTTTTGTTTAAACGTGATGAGTTTATTGTGTAACTGTGGGACATTTAGTTGTAACTTTTCATCCTTCTATAAGTGAATCACATGTGTGCATGCACATATGCATACATTCACACGCGCACATGCTGCTCAATGATAGTCAAAAGGCTGACTCACCACAGTACATCTGGGGATTTTCCCAAGCCTCTCCCCCTCCTCGGTCTCCCCGTTGGAGCCTTCTCTTCTTCTCTTTCTGGACAGCAGCAGCCCGCTGGAGCTTTGAGCCTCCATCTGTGCCGAAGGCCAAAACAAGTGCAATTAAAACACAGTATACATGAGATACACCATCCTCTACCTCGCCAACCACACCAGCCCACTTTTGACTTCTTACCTTAAGCAGAGGTCACCCCTTGCCTCTAAATGTTGGAGTTTAAATTCAACCATGTGTACACTTAAGTAGATGTCAGACTGCATATTAAACCCCATTCATTACAATTTATGTTAAAACAGGGTATAGAAATGCTATAGAACAAAAGAAAGTTGCAAGATATTGGTAATTTACTCTTCTACAGAGAATGTCTGAGTTTATTTGGTCAAAAATCTTGGTGTGAGAGAGAGCAGGGGGAGCCAGAAGCTACTGAGACAAAAGTTATTACGCCTGGAAAAATAGTTCCTTACAAGTACTGCCTTCCTGGCTCAAATATCAGCATGAAGACAGATTTTGACCCAGATGCTCTTTTTAACCAACACTGTCACACATTTTCAGGTACTTCCTGTTTACTGAATATGAAAAAAATGGAAACAAACACAATTTTTTATAAATAAAGTTAAAATGTTTTGGGTTTATGCAATTGATGTGGCCGATGTTGACAAAGGACAATGACACTGGCATGGTCCTTTAAGAAGGCTGAGTGAGAGGAACACAAATACAGTAGTATAGTATTTAGTTCTTCTCTGAGTAATGTGTCCAATTCTAGATATGAACTTTGTTACATAATTATAGTGAGCATTATATAACATACAGTACAGAGTGACGGTTAATCGAGGTAGCAGTGAGGTTATGGCAGATGACATATCGTCAGTCAACTTTAACCCAGTAACAGAGCAAGAATTAGCAAAGTATGTGACATGGTTCAATGAACCATAACGTCCTGGAAAAAAAAAAGGTTTTCTCTGGCACACACATTGAGGTCAACTTAAAATGAAGCAATCACCACCTGTTTCAACATAAAACACTCTGTTCCTAAACATCCAGACATTTAACCATGTCCTGTCTTCTCTTTAGATTTCTGGTCTGGTATGTTGTCATTTTCACAGACTGACTCATTGTCACATTTGGCATCAGTTTGATCAGACCTCAGCTGACTTTGTTTTGTACATAACAACCAGTGAATGATTTTCTTGTGACCGTATAAAGTGGTGTGTTTAGTGCCACATTTAACAGATGTAGTACAACACTCCATTAAGTATATCCACAACGATACTTTAAATTCTAAGTTTTGAGACTCAAGATGAGGTCTTTAATACCTTGTTTTGTGCAACTAACACTAAAAAAAAAAGATATTCTTTTCACAACAGCAAGAAACAGAGATAAACAACTCATTTTCACATTGTAGTATCAAGAACTATTAAACATTGGGAATTTTTGCTTGGGTAAACTTCAAAATAGTTTAGATCCAATGATCAGTGCGTTATTAGAGTCTACGGCTGCCCTGTGTAGCCTGGTAGAATAAAATAATCTTTGAATTTTAACATCAGATTACTTTTCTTTCCCCCCACAAAAGTCGACCCACCTTCTACAATGATAATGCCCACGATGATGATGTGACATCCAAAGTATCCGTCAAATTTTGTGGAACAATTGAAGCTACTGTTGGTATCCTATTACAAGGACTCCTGTGTTACGGATAGAGGCTCTGCCCCATTCCACACATTCCATCACAATACCAACAATGAAGCCACAGGTCACAAGAGGGAGGGATAATTATTTTGAAATGCCTTGCCTCATCACTTCTTAACCTTAAGTCTTGACGACCATTGGCTGGGCATGGGTTGCTGTGTCAGTTACGGAAGTGTGACTCAGTGCGACGGGTGGCAGCGATCCTGGTGGTGACAGCTACCTGATCCAACACTGGGCACTTACACAAGCGACCCCCTGCCTCTTTCCCTGGGCGAAACAGCTGAGCACTGAGAGTGTGAAGCTCTGCAGGGCTCTCACACTCTGACAGAGAAGATTTACATGAACAGCACATGTCATCATAACTGAAACAGACTGCTATAATTAGAAAGCAACAAAAGGACAGTGCCATGTCTTGTTTGGCCAGATGCTTTGCGACAGAGATTCGTGGCATGCTCTTCAAGCTGATTTAGTGGGAAAAAGCTTTAAAAAAAAAAAAACAACAACGAAAAAATGAAAAAAACACATTTTTTTGTCATGGTAGCTGCTGGTATTTATGCATACAGTTAATAAGACATTTTACTGAATGATTAGGCCTAGTTATTTTTTTTTTTTTGTCTCCATTAATGGTTAATCATCAACTCTATCAAAAACAGAAAATAGTAAAAATGCTTACTATGATTTTCCAGAACTAGAGGTGAAGTTTTACAATTGCTTATCAAGTTAAAAAAACATTAAGACCAACATAAATTCTGTTTTAGAACACGTTTAACAAAAGCAGCAAATCACGCAATGGAGAAGTTGAAAGGACAAAATGTTGAATATTTTGCTTGATAAGTGACTCAAACGATGAAGTGATCTTAGCTTCCAACTGACTTTCTATTGACTAAACAGATAATCAACTATTCCTACTTGACTCAGCACTAAAGAACTGTCTGTTCTGTAAATTGTAGTTTTGGGTAACAGTGTACACACTGTTGTATCCTTTTACTGTACTGACAGTTAAGTTTAAACAAACAAAAATCAAATGTCTATTTCAAAATTTAGCAACTGAAATCCCTTCCTGGTCTCCCGATGGTTCCCGGGACCACAGTTTGGGAACCACTGGCTTCAGCAGCATTTCACACAATGTTCCCAATGTATGCTCTCTAGTTTAATTTAATACGCCACTTAAATAACCTCACAGAAACAGACACGGCTGTGTCAAAAGTTGTTAAAAGTAACGACAGAAGTCAAACCAGTGGACAAAACAGCTGACAGAGGAGTTGTACTAGTGACACAGGTTGTGCAGCTTTAACGTTACTGTCAAATCCAGGCTACCAGACGGTTTCGCCTCTGGCAATATCCTTTCAGTCAAAATGCTAACTAAACCGTAAAGTAACGTCCGCAAACGTTACACGACTATTTTGACTTTCAGCATACTTACCGTTCACTCTTTTGTCCGGAATGCTGCTTTGCAGGAGTGGGCGGCTTCCTAGCCTTGTACCGCCAGCAGGTTAGCTCGCCAACTGCAAAATGCCAGCTAACGCTGCTAGCGACCGTCGAATGCTAGCTAGCTAGCGAGCTAGCTGTCAATCTGGTTGGCTTGTAAGCACCTTTAGCCTTTAGCTCGCTGGTTAGCTAACGCCAGCAACAACGTTAAGCACAAGTAGTTCCGTGTGTCCGACGCCCTGATGCTCGCTGTGTTCCTGACGGAAAATGCAACAATCAAAAGGATAGACAAATTAATAGGAGTGACAGCTTGTACTACAAAGCTGACAGGTCAACTACACAGGAACTACAAAACTTCGACAAGGAACTGACATAAGTCCGACATTTCCGGTGCTTAATCGTACTGCCACCTAGTGGATAGTGTGTGTGTGTGTGTCACAAGGTCACTTCAATAAGACGTCCTTCATTTAAAAAACAAAGTAGGCTGACAGGATTTCTAAAGACACAAAGAAAATCTTTGCAGTTATGCTCAGATCACCTCTCACATGTGGACTGCAAAGCCATTTTGTATTCTACACTTACTTCTGTTGATGAAGATAAATTAAATAATATATCTATAGATAGATCTATAGATGAAGAAATACTTAAATCTTTCACTTAAATAAAGTAGCACTATGGCAGCGTAAAATACTCCATTATGAGTAAAAGTCTTGCATTCAAAATCTACACATAATGCGCTTACAAACACATGGGCCTAAGCATCAGCAGCCAAAATTACTGAAGGCAACAAATCTAGAAGAAATATATAATAATGATCCAAATTTTTGTGTTTAAAAGCGCAAAGTGCAAAACCACCAGTAAATGTACCATTAAATTAAACTTCAGTGGGTTAAAAAGAACAATATGTATTGCTTAAATGTAATGGACTTATGCTAATTTTAATGTTTAGATAAATGTGCTTATTTCATCACACTACAGAAAGAGAACAGGCATAACTGGTCACATTAACGATGGCTCTATTGGATTCAGCTGTTCCGGTCAGGACAGAGTGACAGGATGCAATACAAAACTGAAGTGACCCAGTATGCACACATGTGACTATAAACACTATGTTATATAGTTTTGACTTTATTTTACGGCAATCTATGCTGATTCTAGCTTGTTTTCTTACAGTTACAAATAGAGCTGCAACGAGTGATCGATTAATCGATTGGTGGGTTTTTCTGTGTCATTTAGGATAATAATTGAGGAGTTTTTGTGTTTTGGTTTGTTGTTTTGCTAACAGAAGCCATTTGAAGACTTAACACTGGGCTCCGGCAAATTGAGATGAACATTTCTTGGAATCAGCTCAGTTATCTTGTGGTTAGATTGTCCACCCTGAGACTGGGTTGTCGGGAATTAGATTCCCAGCCAAGTCATACCAAAGAATAACCTATAAAAATGGTACCTGATGTCGACCAGCTTGACACTCAGCATCAAGGGTTGGATTGGGGGTTAATCCCTGCGACATACTAGTGTCACGTCCAGGTGGTGCACTCGTACATCAAGCCGCCTCAGGCTCACGCTACAGAAACAGGAAGCAGGCTCCTGGCCTATAGGCATTCATGGCTCTCAAAGGCTATTTATTTGTTTCACTGAATAATCGACTAATCGCTAAAGCAGTTGACAGATTCAATAATGACCATAATCATTAGTTGCAGCTCTAATTACAAACAAAACTCATAATTTTCAAATAAAAAGTCTACTTATTGAATTATGAATGAATATTTGCGGGAAAAAAAGCATTAAGATAGCATCAATCTGGGCTTAGTATGTAAAGCATTGTTGACATGTGAGTTTCTGTTGCTAAGTCTGACACCAGTGCTAAACCTTGGTTTACTCTATATAAGATCAACGCAGGGCCAGCTGGGTTTATGCAATCAACTTAGAAAATGCAGCAAGCAAGAAAGGTATTTAATCCAAACATCTGCCATGTTACATTACTTAAAAGCAGGAAACTGAGCACACCTTTAACCCTCATCGTGATCATCTGGATGATATTTCTTTCTAGTACTTTGATCAGAGTCAGAGGTTGCCTAATTGCTGCTGAGGAAACACGGCACAGACTGCAGCACCATGGCCGTGGAATGAAGGCTGTAGAGCTGAAAACATTACTATTGGGCCGATCGTCTTGTGTCCTGCAGAGAGCTTCAGGACAAGGTGTAATTTCACTTAAAGATCAGAGAGGCACAGCACAGGCCACCATAATTGATACCCTGGAGTCTGAGTTAAAGTTGGGCAACGAACACCACTGTATATTTCAGCAAAGCAGCTCTTCTATAGTCTCTGTAGTTGTTGCATTGAAACAAGAAACAGAAAGTAAAAAGGTAGTTTTCTGTGATTAGGAAGTGTTTCTTAACGCCATATATTTCCATTTTTCATCACCAAACAATGGAGATAAAAGCTAGAATCTCATTCAAAACTGCAAACCTATTTGAACAGTTATTGTTTTGTAACTTATTTCATATTCCATAATGAGTTTATCTCTTTTATTTTCCGTCAAACAAACTAAAGGCTGATCCAGATCAGTTTGATCCAGTGGTAGACAAGTACTAAACTTTTGCCATTGTGCAAATTATTCAATAAATGGAAGTAATGTGGAAATGTTACTCTTACAAGACTACAATAAAAATATTATGAATAATGATGGTATTACATGCTTTTTTTCCCACTTACACCTTCTATAAAACAAGTCAGTTTATTTTGTGAGGCAGCTGGTTGTGTCAGCGTACAGGTAAATCAAACAAATGTATATCATTTAAGAGTAACACGTAACCTCACCCTTCCATTTTTGTCATGTGTGCAGAGCATTAACAGTATGATGTTTACTATTAGCCACCTGGTAGAACACCTATAGACTCCCTGTCTCCCTCTTGCACTCTTTGATCTGTTGGTTTGAAGGATAGAATTTGCCTCACTGTTGAAATGACAAACACTGAGCAGGCGGGTGGGCGGGCAAAGTGAAAAATGAAGTCAGTAGAGCCGAAAAAAAAAAAAAAAAAAGCTGTCTGAACCGACACAGACATTTGGTCTGATTCGATTGTGACACGTCTGCACACGTCTGTTGCATGTTTTCATCAGCAGGGCAGCCAAAATATAACGTTACATAACATTACCTGGGCTGCTTGATTATTTTAGAAATGCCACACGATCCAGCGATGCCATCAGCCAAAGACAAAAAGCTCTGTGGTCAACATACTGTTAATCTCTCATTACAGTTATCACCATTTACAATCATCACTGCAGCTGTTCACACTTGTAGAAATGTGAAGTTGTTCATAACAACTATCATAGAGCTTGTAGCTCTACGCATATCACGTGTTTTATTGTGACATTTGCAGGTGTTATCTTCAGTTGTGACAGGAAGGACACAAAGTATATGACAAGGGAAAAGAGGTTCCGATGGGAGATTACCAAAATACAGGAAAAAAAAAACAAAAAACGTTTTTGTCATCCAAGCATTCAGAAACAAGTGTATCAATGCATTAACTTATAAAAGTGGTGTTTGAAAGTCTGTAAAAAAACAATTCCCAGACTGAGTTACACTGACTTGGTGTTTGGACAAGCTAACCCACAATTCCTGCATATTTCTTGGGGGACTTAAACAGCAGTTATCCTGACTCCCCCTCTATTTTTTGACTGGCCAAGACCAAAGTTAAAAGAGCATATCCAGCTGTTTTGGGACAGAGGGTTAATTTTTACCCGCCAGGCATGTTTTGTCAATAATTAGGCTACAGTAGCACAGTGCTTCTTACCATTTTTTGCATATTTGGTCCATAAAACAAAACAAAAATCAATATTTAGCAGGGAAAGATTTAAGAAAACAGTTAATGCATTGAGTCTATATGCAGTGATGACTTCATAAAGGACTGTGACCCTTACAGACAGTGCTGAGAAACTGATCTGCCGGTGCACCCAGTAGGCGCCCTGCTGTTACAGGACTGTCTCTTGTGGATTTACAAGGACTCACATTTTGTTTGAAGTTGGTCTTTTACTGCTGCTTCATGCTTAGTGTGCTAACGAGCTCTTCCACGTCTCAACAGAAAATGCATGAGGGGTGGAGTTAGGCTGCTTGCAGTTCAGTGGCCAATGGAAAGGCTCCGCTGCAGACAGCAGTATTTATGAACAGTTATGTTGTGCAGCAGATTAGACCAGGGCTGCAGAGATGCAACAGCAGGTGAGAAGGTTCAGTTTGTGTTTTCACCCGAGTGACCATGTCAGATTAAAAAGCAGAGAAGTCCAAATACTGTAAGGAAACCTTTGCTTTACATTGTTTGTATTTTTTTTAATTACTTTACTTGCTGCTGTGTGGATAATTCTTGAACAACTGTTTAAATAATAATAATAATCTGCAAATTATCTTTATTATAGCAATCACATTGGTGGGTATTTTTATCCAGTTTTTTTCTTTGCTTATACTGTGATTCTTTTAAGTGTCCCTTATAGTTTTTCTACCTTTTTTGTGCTTTCACTATTTTTACATTATAAATTTTTATTTGATAATCATCTTTGAAAAACAGCAGTGATGTGAGACAGAATGCATAATAATCAGGATTTTGTGTGATATTGTGATTGCAGATGTCGAGGATGATATCCAAAGTGACCCTGTTGAGGGCACTTTGCTACGTGATGCTGATGCCAGGTTTGTCTGAGGAAGATGCATCGAATTACTGAGTGAATCTAAGACTGTAGCTGTTGAAATAACAGGGCAAAGTATTTCTCGGGGTGAGTGTCTCATATATTTTTTGCCTTTCTCCAGGTTTGCTAGAAGGAACATCTCTGGTGAAAGTAAAAAATCCTGGAGGTATGTGATTTACAGATTGTTATATTATTATTTTGATGAGTAATTAATAGATTAAGTTGGAGAAAATAAGTAATAAAAATCAGAAAGAGTTATGCAGTAACAAGGAATGTGATCACTGATTTAAATTTATATTTAGTTAGCTTTTAAGGCCTGCAGGTACTCGTACTTTAGTTCATGTATAAGTGCATGCATTTTAAGACATAACAGTTAAGCAAAACCTGGAAAGTCATTGGCACTCTGCTATTATTACTATTAAAACTTACAAAAAACTTTCTTCATACAAAAAATAATTATGCTGAGAACTTTTAAAACAGGGTGGTTGATATTTATGTTTAATCATTTATCTGTTACAATAATAATGTTGTAATTATATTTCTGTGAGGTGAAAATGCACCTTCTCTGCAAATTTATGATGTAAAAAAAAACATGTTATAGAAGTCATGGTTTTAACTGAACAAACAGAGGTGCTTTTCCCTTTTTATAATTGCTGATTCTGTGTTCTGTCACAGGAAGTTCGGTTAGCATCAGCTCTGCTCGGGCACACGATTTCTTGACTAATTCTCGACCAAAGAGGAACATTGACCCAAAGTGGTACAGAGGAAATCCTGATTTTCAGTCTTACTACCGCTTCTACAACAGTATTGGACACATTGAGGGAGTAAGTTATGGTTGACTGGACATTCTTACAGATGTGGTTCAACCTGGATTTTGCCATTTGACTAAAAACTTTTTATTCTCTCTGTTTCCGTGTGTCTGACTCAGCTCTACGAGATCGACAGGATCAGGATGTTGTATCAGCAGATGCGTCACTTAGAGTTGACTTATGGCCCAGATGCCTCCAGTTACCAAAATGTCATGGGTGTACTGACAACCACAGCAGCACCAACCACTACCACTCAGCCTCCTCCACCTCCCACCACCCCTGCTCCGACACCAGACCCTCTGGAGAATGCTCAGAGGATCTATCTGTGCAACCCCAAAGACCCGCTGTGCAAACCTCAGATTGTCTTCCTGCCAACAGGAGCTGTTCCAGTGCTGTGTGACCCACGACTCAACCCCGCCTGCAGGCCCAAAACAGAGGAGGAGATAAAAGCTGCTGCCCCTCCCCAACCACCCCCAGCTCCTCCTGCTCCCAAAAAGTCAGACCCACCTCCCCCTCCTCCGATCACAGCTAAAGGTATGGAGTATGATTGTGACCCCTACTGGGATCCTGACTGCCTCATCGATCACCCTCCCCGCCCTATCCAGGAAATGTCTGCACCAGAGGCACCTGCTGAAGAGAAAGTGGTGAAAGAGGAAGTAGCAAAAGCTGAGGAGAGTGTCCCTGCAGCACAAGCCACCGAAAAACCCCTCAGCCCTTACTTTGACCCTTATGATTTCAGACGTGACCTTTATGACCCCTTTCATTATGCCAATCAAGCTCCCGCGGAATAAACAAATTGCTCAAGAAATGATAGACTTATGTCTACATCAAGGCTACAAAATAAAAACTCTAGATTAAACCAAGACAGGACTGTGAGTAACTTAAGAACAAAGAGGAAGAGCCAAATCATCAACTGTTTCACAGGACAGACAAGAAAACAACACTTTCATGCTCATAATTTCTCGACATGACCGCCCACTCTGTGACTTTGTTGTGTGTTTGTATGGGTCTTCATAAGAAATACACAAAGTTTTGCATGGAATTAAAACAACAAAAAGAATAAAAAGTTTTTGACAAATGGAGATAAATATGTGTGATTTAATTATTGCTATCATGTATTTTTTTGCTTCAAGTGTTGGATTTAAGACTCAGGTTATATTTATAGTAAAAGTATTCTAAACTCTGCCATGATTTAAGTTGTTTTATTATGTGTCTTAGATTTTCTGTATTATTCACACCTGGACTGGAAAGTCTGGATCACATTAAGAGCCCCCCTTTGCCCCTGTATCAGGCTGTCTGTTACTGTATACTGCACACAAGTCTGTGGGTGTCAAAAGTTTTCCTGTATGTGATTATTACACTTTGCAATTTAGGCACTGACAATGCAATATCAGTTTCTGTAGCTTCAATGGAGTTATATAACAGATTTTTCAATTTTACACACTGGAATTGACCAATTTGCATTTGAAGAGGTCTTCAATTCTCTCTTAGCAGGAATGAATTTCTATTTAAGTTTATTTTTTTGGTATTGCTAATATTAGCAAAATAAATGATCTGGATAGTTCTTCTACCAGACCAGCAAGAGCAAGTAGTTTTTAGTGAATGGCTGTGGCTAACCAAAACCAATCAAATCTTCCTTAAAATTTCCACGAGTATATAATTTCCACCAGTAGGGGGCGGTAACACTTTACTTCATCGGTAGTGTGACGAACCGCCGAGGAAGAAGGACGCAGCGAAGTAAACTACTGTCTCCCTTCCAGCATCATCAGTCTCAGCACCATTACATCTATTCAGACTTAAAGCAGACAAAAGTGGATACTATTGTCATCTGCCTACTGAAATCTTACATCTGATATCAGGTACTTAAATTTTTCTTCATAACTATGTTGTTTTGAAACGTGTAAGTTATCAAGACAGTAACGAAGAAAGACTCGGGCGTTGGTTTGCGATGCTAACTTACAGTTCCGTCGCTTATTTTTGCAGCGGCCCGCCGGGTGCCATGGAGATTAGCATGCTAGCACCGCTTGGCTAGCTGAAGGTATAGGCGTTAATGGGATTATAAAAATATTTGACAATTTCTCGACCCTGTAGAAAGCCTCCACAACGTGAAGTGTTCACTAAATTAGCGATACATGATGAAGACACACACGGTGAAATGGATGCTATAGCTAGTTTTGATTTTTGCTTGCAGTTAGCATGACAGTGGGTGGAGTGATGTGAGAGCATCTCGGTTGTCCGACTGTTATGACCATGGGCGACACAGATATATCGTTAATAGGATTAGGACACGAATGTGGCCAGTTTATAGCTGATGTGTGCAGCCAGTTAACATAGTTTGTATAAGAGTTGCTGTCTAACTTTGAATAGATTGAAAATGAGTCAGATTAACGTTAATAAAGGAAGAATTTTTAATTTCTACGATCAAAACGTGACTGAGTAAATCATAATTATCCAGACTAATAGCTTATATTTAGTTTGTGTATTTTTGGAATAATACACTCTTTCAGTCATTCATGGTTGGCCGTGACATTATGGAAAAAAAACAGATAAAGAGGATATTGTTATGAACAGCTGGTTGGCGTTCACATGTTTCCAGCATGACAGGCCCAGGGCTACTGAGTGAAGCTGCAGAGCCACTGGCCCAAATCACAACCTCGATCCTGCAGCACTGATAGATTTTCTTTACATACTGAAAAAGTCTAAAGACAAAACACAACTGCCCTTACAAAAAGACATTTTCTACTGCTGCAAAAAAATATATTTAACAAAGTGATCTTGCAATTATTGAATAGCCTTTTTCATTCAAGAATCCACCTTTTTGAAGTTAATTTACAATGAACTAATTAAAAGTTAATAATATTATTATGATAATAATAATGTAATGAGACGGTACAGGAATGATACGCTTTAGTGTATTGGTTAAAAAAAAATCACTGAAGTTTTAACTCAGGTCCTTCACTTAAATGATGGTCTCCTTTCACTGTAAGGACATGTTGTACCCGTGTAGTAGGCGTGACTCACCAAAATCAGGATACAATATAATCCCAATACTGCGATATGTTGGGTATTGCAAAATGGTATTTTGTATATTCATCTCCCTTTAATATTTTTTATTGCATTTTGCATTACCTCACCAGTGAGCATTTAGCACCATCTAGTGCACTGAAAAGTCAACAGATTTTTATTAATTCAATTCTACAAAAAGTGGAGTTTGTATTTGCAACATTTATTAAGAATTTATTTAATAAAATAGCAGTTTGTGGTCTCTATATATATCACATCACAATATTGTCATGCAAAATATCGCAATATTCCGATATATGTATTTTTCCCCCACCCCAGCTATGTAGACCTAACCATTATAGATAATAATAATGATGATGATGATGATGATGATGATGAATGGGAAATTCCTTGATAATTAAGATATTTGTAAGTTGCAGCCCTATTGAACTGCCCGTAAACCTAGTATGAACATTCAGAGATTTAAGCCATGTTGAGGTCTATAATGAAGCAAACAAAATGAACTGAACTTCAATAAATAATTTAAATTCAAAGAAAAAAAACACAAGCAAGGTAGAATTCTTGAGAATGTCTTTTCACTGTCCTGTGACATCTTCCCTCTTCAGTATGTCTGACAAGAGTGAGCTGAAGGCAGAACTAGAGAGGAAGAAACAACGGATCGCCCAAATTCGAGAGGAGAAGAAGAGAAAAGAAGAGGAGAAGAAAAAGAAGGATGTAAGTGGTAGAGACAGTAACTTTCATTTAACAAAATGCTCAAAAATTTGCGAGGTGGTTGCATTTTCTTAGCTTGTCTTGTACTCTGTAGGGAGACTCAAAGCGTGGGGTCGAGGCGGGTGGTGGTTCCTCTGGCGGCCACGAGGACTCAGACCTGGAGAGGAAGAGGAGGGAGGCAGAGGCCCTGCTGCAGAGTGTTGGCATCACCCCTGACATACCTCACGGTAAAACACACAAGGCCAGCATGCTTCTGTTGTTACCGTTCACCCTCTCTTATCTCCCATCATTTTCTGGCTGTTTGCTTGATGGATTCGCAGTGTTTTTTAAATGTCAACTCTAACTTTGCTGTCTGGCTTGGTTTCCATCACCGCCACACACACACTCCCCCCACCCCCACCTCACACGATATCTGAACATTTTCTAAAACTGCTGTGCATGACACCTAAACCTGCCTGCCATTTATTTTCATTCTCTCTTCTCTTCCCTCTGTCTGTCCTTCTGTGTTTTGTCCTCCTTACTGCATGCAAACTCATTCACTCACTCACCCATGGACACACTTCTTCCATACGTCACATCCTCTCTCACGCTTTCACTCACTCTCCCTCACTCACTCACTCACTCATTCACTCACGCATTCATCCACTGATGCAATCACACACACGCACTCGCAGCTCAGCCCCTGAGGGTAGTAACAGAAGATACGTGTCTGTTTCACTACCTAGTCCCCGCCCCCATGTCTCCCTCCAACAAATCAGTGGGCAGCGATGCAGGAAGCCAAGATTCTGGGGATGGAAACGCAGGACCCAGGTCTGTTTGTGTGTGAGAAAGAGAGAGAGAGATGGGGTGGGGTTGTTCAAGTCATTTTTATGTACTGTTGGGATGTACCTGCATGCCCAAGTGTGTGTGTATTAACATGGAAAATATACTCAATAAATTCTGACATGTCTCCTCTTTGCCTTTTCACCGGCACGCTGACGTTTTCTCAATTAACTCGCACTCCGTTCTTCTTCTCTCTACCTGTCTTTCTTCCTCTCTCTTTCCCATCTTTGACATCTCTTATGTGGCTCACCTTTTGCCTGTCTCCTCGTTCTGTGTTTGGTTTCATCCTCCTGTTTTCCCTCTTTCTTTCTTTTCTGTCTGTACTGTCTTCCTCTTACTAACACCGTCTGGTGGTTTGGCTGTATAAGGACATTGCATTGGGATCCTGACCCCTCTACTCTGCAACTCCACTCCGACTCTGAGCTCATGGGGTACTGCTCCTCCTCTCTCCTTTAGCTTGTCTTCCAGCTTTATTCAAAATTTGTGATTTCATCTCAGATTTGTCTAAATGTGTTAATATTATGTCTGTACATCATTATTTTTGTCTCTACATCTAAACTTGCATTCAATCTGCTTCATGTTGCAAACTTGTGAATGTGTTTGCTTATTCCCTTGATGATATGTGTGCCTGTGTGTGTGTGTCTAGACGTGGAGCTGTGAGGCTGGGTATGTCCAAAGTGACCCAGGTGGACTTTGTCCCAAAGGAAATGGTGTCGTACTCCAAGGAAACACAGACACCCACCGAGGCCCTGACACACACTGATCAAAAAGCAGGTAAAACAAACAAAAAGACATGTTTTTTTCATCCTTCCACCTCGGCTCAATGAGAACAATATAAAAATAAATCAAATCTGAATGTGTGTATGTTTCAGACGAGGAAGAAGATGAGGAGATGACTGCCCCCCCACCAGCAGACGACACCCAGGAGGAGAAGGATGAACAGGGCGAACAGCAGGAGGAGGGTAAGGATTAAAGTTTGTAAAATGTTAGCTTTAAAAGTGTGAGCTGGCAGCTGATTGCCAGCTGTTAACTGGTGGATACCAATTACTGTGGCAAGTAATCAATTATGATATAGTAATATGGATTACTTTTTTTTAATCATACTATACCAGATTTTTATTTCAAGTAAAATTTATGGGCAAGATCCTCCTGTTTTTTTTCCCCTTTTCTTATATTGAACTGTCTGTGCATAGACACTCCCAAAGAGCTGACAGAGGAAGAGAAGCTGCAGGTCCTGCACTCTGAGGAGTTCTTGTCGTTTTTCGAGCGAGGCAGCAGAATTGTGGAGAGAGCTCTGGCTGAGCAGGTGGATGTCTGTTTCGACTACAGTGGCAGAGATCTAGAGGATAAGGAGGGGTGAGGCATAAGAGAACAGTGTGTAAATGCTGTAGATAAGTTCAATTATTGGCAGATGAATAGGCAGGCCTCATAATCTTGCCTGTTTTTTTCGCTCCTTTCCAGTGACTTGCAGGCAGGTGCAAAGCTGGTTCTGAACAGACAGTTTGCAGATGAGCGCTGGACTAAGAACAGAGTGGTCACGTGTCTGGACTGGTCTCCTCAGGTGGGTTTGTTTGGTTAATAAGAGAAATCCATCCAGTAAAATATCCCAAACTGCACCACTGTTAGGGACTTGTCTCTTCCACCTGAGCACTCATCCTGTTTGTTGTTTAGGCCTGACTTTACTCTGACCGAGAGCATGTGTGCACAGTTAGACTGACTGAAAATCAGTTATACTAACTGACTCCTAAATGATTTTTTCCTCGCCTCACTGCCTTCTATCTGCTTCTAAATGGCCACAATGTTCCTCTCAGTATCCAGAGCTGCTGGTGGCCTCATATAACAATAATGAGGATGCTCCCCATGAGCCGGACGGAGTGGCACTGGTCTGGAACATGAAGTACAAGAAGAGCACACCTGAGTACATCTTCCACTGCCAGGTAAGGAAGGAATTCACTTGCAGTGGTGTAAAAGACATTTCTTTTAAGCTAAATACACCAAAAAATTGGGCAGAAGAAGATATATTTAAATTATATTGTTTTCTTTTTGCAGTCAGAGGTGATGTCTGCTGGGTTTGCAAAGTTTCACCCAAACTTGGTGGTTGGTGGGACATACTCTGGACAGATTGTCTTGTGGGACAACAGGAGCAACAAGCGCACCCCTGTTCAGAGAACTCCCCTGTCTGCAGCTGCACACACAGTAATGCACTGGAGCTCACACACGTCTTTGTTCACATACACAGAGCATTTTGTCTATTTTTATCTGCATCTTTACATCTTGTTTTTGTTTCCATTGTAAGTCAATGTCATGGAACTCCTCTTACTGTGCTCCTCTGCTGTGTCCAGCATCCGGTCTACTGTGTAAATGTGGTAGGAACCCAAAATGCCAACAACCTGATCAGCATTTCCACTGATGGCAAAATGTGCTCCTGGAGCCTGGACATGCTCTCCCAGCCGCAGGTACGTTGAACTTGCACTGATGAAGTACAGATATGCCATCATAAATATCAGCTGCTTTGTTGGAGAGTCTCGGGCTGCGTGTGCTTCCCCTGCAGGACAGCCTGGAGCTGGTCTTCAAACAGAGCAAGGCGGTGGCTGTCACCTCCATGGCCTTTCCTCTGGGCGACGTCAACAACTTTGTGGTGGGGAGCGAGGACGGCTCCGTCTATACAGCCTGTCGCCACGGGAGGTGAGTGCTCTTAGACCTCTGTCCTCATCAGCGCAAAGTGTATTCCTGAAAACTTTTTTTTTTTTTTTTTTTTAAAA
>JAQLOL010000004.1:9508050-9524750 GCA_029783665.1 Naso thynnoides
AAAACTTTTTTTTTTTTTTTTTTTTAAACATCCATCACGGTGACTTCAAAAAAACGCGGGGAAAACTTTTGCAGGGAAAGAGGCGAATTAGTAAAAGCCCTCAGTCATTTTAATGTGTGTGTTACAGTAAGGCAGGTATCACTGAGGTGTTTGAGGGCCATCATGGTCCAGTGACTGGGCTGAGCTGCCACAGTGCTGGAGGACCTGTTGACTTCTCTCACCTCTTCATCTCCTCCTCTTTTGACTGGACCGTCAAACTCTGGAGCACCAAGGTGAGACATTTACTGTCTCATCACACAGTTAGGTGCACTATTAGACATGCCTCTTAACATGAATCCATCACTTCCTCCATTCTTCTGCACAGAGCACCCGTCCATTGTACTCATTTGAGGACAGCTGTGACTATGTCTATGATGCCATGTGGTCTCCAACACACCCTGCTCTGTTCGCTTGCGTGGATCTAGCTGGACGCCTGGACCTGTGGAACCTCAACAATGATACGGAAGTATGCACACACGCAATGCAAACTGTTTTGCATTTTAAAGAAATATGTTGACATTTTAAGAAATATATCTCTCTCTCTGTCTCGATTAGTTGGATGAGAAGATTGTTACAGCTCTCATGTCTGTATTGTAAATCTGTTGCTGGATCCAGCAGCTGGTTAGCCTAGCCTAGAATCAAGATTGTATTCAGGAAAAAACAGCTTGCTTGAGTCTGTCAAGAGGTTAAAAATTCACCCATCAGCACCTCTAACGCTCACTAATTAACATATTTCATTTTGACTTGTGCCGCCTGTGGCTCAGTAGGTAGAGCAGGTTGACTAACTGTTGGAAGGCTGCTTGTTTGATTCCCATCTCTTCCATTCTACATGTCAACATGCCGTCGGGCAAGATGCTGAACCTCAAATTGCTCTTGATGGTTCTGTCGTCAGTATGAGAGTGTGTGTTTCTGATGAGCAGGTTGGCAAATTTGTATGGATGCACCAACCGTTAGAATGGGTGAAAATGGATATGCAGCTCAAAGTGATTGGACTGAAAGTGAAAAATTTCTTACAATGTTCTTTAAGTACAGATAAATCACAGCATTATGAGGGTAATATCCTGAAACTATTTTGCAAGACTTGTGAATATGTAGTTATCAAAGAATTGAAGCCCTTCTAAGCAATCGTCAATCTGCTTCTTTTTAAGGTTGTGTGTATTTGTTTCTTTTTAGGTTCCCACCGCCACCGTGTGTGTGGAGGGGGCTCCAGCACTAAATCGTGTAAGATGGGCTCACTCGGGTAAAGAGATTGCCACTGGGGACTCGGACGGACAGGTGCAGGTCTACGATGTAGGGGAGGTAAGATGTCATCCTGTATTACAACAGAGCATTGGTTATTTTTGCATACAGGGATGTCCGGTGCCTTAGTTACACAACTGGAAACATGATTTTGAGATGTTGAGCCTCCTATACTTTTTGCCGTTACTCCTTTCTACTCTTGCTTGATGGCTGTCGGTCATGACCTCCTTTGTCTTTCTGCAGCAAATCTGCGTGCCCAAGGCTGATGAGTGGACGCGCTTTGTCAGGACGCTGGCGGAGATCAATGAGAACCGGGATGAAGCTGAGGAATTGGCCAACGTCTGATATTACACACCCCACACAGACAACCACATATATATTTCTCTCCAGTACACTACACACCTAAAGCACACTACACTACACAACACTTGGCTTCCAGCTTTTTCCACCTAGTACAAATGAATTGGCCTGAGGAGATGTGCAGAGCTAGAAGGGATAGAGAAGACAGTGTTAGACAAGTTTTAGATGTGTTTTTAAAAGTGTAAGAGTTTTAGATTTGTAGGAACAATGAATGTCAGGTGTAGGAGTAGAAGTGCAGAAGCCACAGTTTAGTTCAACTGACAGGTATACAGGAATGTGATTTCCAGCGCAGATGTGGCCGTCCACTCTAAACTTCTAGCTTTGATAACATCCTCAGGGCTCCAACTGCTCTTCTCCTGAGGCCTCAACCAACTCAGTTCTTTTTTAAATATGCAAACCTTTGTACTTGCACCTTTTTATTACCATTTGAGTGTTTTTACATGTTTTAATATTTTCCAGAGACACTTGTGCACATGGCGAGGAAAAGTGTGTGTCGACAGTGTGTGAAAGAAGAAATGCTGACATCACTATTGGATCCTTTTTCTCCTTTGCGGCACTTAAATTTGATGACTCAAACAGCTAATTGCGCTTCCACATGCTCACTCTGGCCTGTGCAGAAGTGTGTCATTTTAACATTTTAACCACTAAAATATTTAATATTTATTCTGGTGGTTGCACTTATTTAAATATGTTGTGTATTGTTTAAAAAAATGCTGCTTTGTACTAAGAGCTTGAGTATTACATTCTTAAAATTCACACTACAAGCTTTTTACCAGGCAAAATCTGTAAACTTTACTTGCCTTGAATTTGATGCTAGTACAGTTAAAAGTTGTTTCCTGTACCAAAGGTTATCGTTTCATAAAGTTGTGTATTATACTAAACAGTTTTCTGACTTGTCCTCTTTAAGAGGATCCAACAAACTAGGTGAAGTTTTAAATAGATGTAAAACTAAAGTTGGAGGCAAATTTTTACCTGAGAACATTAATTGTTTTTCATTAGTTTGTTTTTCCATCCGGTTCTTCATTCTTGCCAGAATGCAGCAGTCCAACCTCACCAGACTGGTAAAAAAAAAAAAATCTGCTTCAAAATGCTTTCTCTTTAAATGTTGAAATGAGCTGAAACAGATGCACTGCAGCAAACACGTTCGATATAACATGAACCTGATCAGTATTCTGCATAGATTAATTGTACTGTATCCTTCCCTGTTACCGTTCCTGATACAGTTGATGGCTGCATTTTTCCATTGGAATAAAACTCAAGACATAATTAAAATTAAAACCATATGGATGATTTATTTCAATAAAATACAATGACTGAATTCAGATACATTAATTTATTAATACCTAATTCTTTGCTCATGATTCTTGTTTCATCAAGAAAACACTTAATTGAAAAGTTCTGTACATCAGTAAGAGTGACTCAGAGACCAGGACCGAAGGCCCCACGCTGCCATAACATGACAGTTACTGTGTTTTGATACTGACAGAATGTTGCAGAGCTTTGTCTTGTAACATTTTCCTCACTGCTTACTGTCGATGTGCTGTCTCTACAGTTATACAGTATGTACAGTACGTAGTCCCCTTTATAAGGACCGATCCAAAATGAAGCCCCACACACCGTGCTGACCAACCTAATATTTTCTATGCCCACTGTCCAATACAAGAGGTCGTACTCACTCTGTGTCAGACGGAAAACAGAATCAAAATTATACCAGCTACTCATGAGAGAGAGAGAGAGGAGAGAAGGCAAAGCTCAGTTTTTTACAAATGAAATGCTGGCGAGAAGAACAAAATATGAGATGCCAGGAGCGCACAGCCACTGAGGATACCACACAGTCAGTGCTGTTTTCCCCTTGCTGTCACTGTAGTTATGTCTGCAGCCAACTCTCCACCTCCACCACTGGCTGTGGACAAGTGAAGCACACCTTCACCATAGAGAGTGTTACAGACTGCTGTTGTAAAGAAGTTAATGGCCCCTAATTGTGGAGTGTTTTAACTGTGTGCGTGTGTGTGTGTGTGTGTGTGTGTCATATCTGTGTATCTATCTAAGTGTCTGGCTCCTGGTAGAGGAGGAGAGGGATGGCAGCTTGATATGGAGATTCAAGACCTCTATGAGGCCTGAGCTGGCGTGGCAGCAACTGGCTCTGGGGGATGTATGGAAACCACGCCAGAGGACTTGAATTTGGGAAGGTGGAGGCCAAATTTGTTCTCCACCCCTGCAAAGGTAGCTGCTGCCAAGCGGTAGCCTCCGACATGGTCCGCGTTGATTGGAGGAAGCTCAGAGATGCGAGACTTGGGTGTGGGCTCAGATCCTGCTGGGCGACTGTAGAGCGCACAGAGGAGGAAGACAGAAGAGATCATTAGTCGAACATAACATCAGTTTTGACGTAAAAATGAAGGTTAAGTTAAATTTACCTAGATCATATGTTACCATTACATCGGAAGTGAGATAAAGAATTTTCTTAGTGATGATGGTAAATTGGACAGGAGTGTATTCCTGAAGTGACATTAGGTCACATCAAGATACTCTCACTGTATCTGTTTACAAAGTCAAGTGGTGCGGTTGCATTTGCCTTTCTTCAAGGCTCATCAACCATTGCAGATTCATATAATATGCCCCAACCAACAAGTTGCAATTGAACACAACACGAAGACAACCGTCATTGGCCAGCTGTCACTTATGTTTTGCGCCTGCGTAGGAAATAACTCCAGACCAGTAGGTGGAGGTAGTCTGAAAGCCTCACTGAAAAAAGAAACTAGAAAACCAAGCTATGTGGATTTTTCACACAACTTTCACCCACCACTAAGATTATTTGTGTTGTGACGACTTCCAATTGAGAGTATGTCTGACAACCAGTGGCATGTGACACTGGCGTTGTCAGCTCTTGATGTTTCGGTTTTAGAAGACACGTAGTAGAAAAACAGGACAAACTGCACATGGGTGAAATCAGTCTCCTCTTTACAAAAAAAGAACAACTTACTGTCCTCCAAAGTCGATGTAGAACCACCGCTGGAGAAGCTCGTAAGTCACCAGAGTCACACCAAACTGGGGAGAAGACCGGCACATACGAGCTGGAGGAAAGAGAGAGAGACAGTTCAATGTGGTTACAGTTTATAAATGATCTGAGAAACACTGGGTCTTTGCATGCAGGAGGACACAAACACACCTCCGGCTCCCTTCCACAGAGCCCTGAAGCCTTCCTCTCTCATTATCTTCCTGAAACAGTCGATGACTCCGGAGTAGGTGGTCTGTCCTGCCCTCGCTGCAACTTGCAGACGTGTCTTGACGACATCAGCAGGTGTCACAAGGGAGGCTGCAGGGATACCTGGGAAATAGAGTTACAAAGGAATCAGATGTTGCATAATCAAATTTGTGAAAAAGGGGTCTAAACTGGGACTTAAAGTCAGTAGTAAGGAAAAACCAATAGGTTGTTAACACTGCTTCTTGATTTAGCTTGCGATGGAATGCATTTCTCTCTTGCAGTATTATAGAATACAGTGCAAGTAAGTTGTTGGTCCATGCTCTGAGTGAGCACTGACTAACTGCCTCTGAGTCTACCTGCAATTGCTCCAGCAGTGAGAAGCTGCAAAGGCCCCAGCCTGCCTTGTTCATCAGCAAAGTAGGTCTTGAGGTGGGCATACGCTGGGAAATAGATGGCTGAGAATGGAATATCTCTCAGGAAACACGCTTTAGCACCCTAGACAGATGCAGAAGCAGACAAATGTATGAGACTGCCATTGGGAGAGGGCTATTAAGGACCGAGGCAAAAATATTTGAGTGAGAACATAATGTAACCATCACGGAGCAGCGACAGAAAAGAGTACTGCATATCCTCAGACACATTACCTTGTAAAGACCAAAGAATCCCAGGTCACGGACCACGCTCAGTGCGCTGACTCGAGGTCCAGTGGTGATCTCCCCTGCAACCTGCAGGCGAATCTTCACAATCTCCAGAGGGTTGGTGAAGATCACCTGAGAGCCTCCAGCCTGGATAAAAAGGGAGAGTAAGAGCTTGTTCAAACACTTAATGGGGAAAAAAATGAACAGGAAAAAAAAAACAAAGGCAAAACACACTAACTCCTGCATCTGACATGACACAGCTGACGATGGGAGCCAAGTCTTGCTCATTAAAAGAATCAAAAGTAAAAATTAAATCCTGATCATTCATTTACTTTGCCATATCCTCGGATGGTAAGGTGTGCGCAGCCAATGTGTCTAAGGATGAACAACGCTATCAAAAACAAACAGAAAACAAACATATTGCATTGGACAATGAAAACTTGACTCTGGATGCAATTAAATAGTATTTACAATTGCAGTCCACTGTTAGCAATGACTTATGGAACTCTGCATGCAAATTAATACAAAAATAAACCAACTGCATGCAAGAGTTGTTCTTAAATGGCCTTTACATCTAAGTGGGCACATTGGGTTACTAACTGCATCTACATTTTTCTTTATTAGCTGTTTGTTCTCATGCACATGAAGTGAGTGTCTGGGACCTGTTACTTACACAGCCACCAGCCAAAACCTCAGCAAGGAAAGGAATGGTGTCGTCGTTTTTCGTGAACTTGTCTCGTACAAAGTCATTCACCTGTGGAAAACGAATAGAAAGCAGGCATGAGACCAAAGACAAACTCTTATAAATTATTACCAATGTAACATAAGTGTGTATTACCAGTGAGCGCAGAGGAAAGGAGGATTAGGTTTGTGTGTGTGTGTGTGTGTGTGTGAGGAGGTACTTACTGTAAGTTTGATAGCCTTCTCAGGTGCCACACCTATGAGCTGTGGAACCAGACCTGTGGGACGTCATGGAAGATTGAGTGACAGCAGAATCTCATTTCATTTGTATTATTAAGAAAGCAGCAGCAAGAGCAAGAAAGTTAAAAGGAAATAAGGAAATGGAAAATAAAACATTAAGTGCGAGACTATCGGTGATAGACAAAGTGTTCACTAATGATCTGAAAGACGACCAAGCTTGAGGAAAGAAAAAAGAATCACACCTTACATTTGTTTCCAAAAGGAGTATGTTGTAATTACTTTTATGTTACACTGTCCAAATGAGAGTCAAGCATCATAATGTGCCATTATTACTCAAAGAAGAATGCTGCATTATATTACATAAAGGCTTTTTTTTAGGAAGTTCAAGCAGGGCAAAGCAATTTATATTTAGTGCCCTCAGGCAAACATTCCATAACAATCTTTCAGCATATTGTAATTAAGGTGGCTTGAAAGAACACTACACCTGTGCACCTCTCCTTGGTTCTGTATTCAGGCTCTGGAAAACGAGCACTGTGAAAGGGTCTATTCAGCCAATCACAGGTCAATTTAGACGGTACATCTTCCTATTAACTGCCCTACACTGCACTTCTTATCGACAGGCAACGTCATCACGAACTCATTGGCTGTTAAAAAAAGTGCTATGCAGTACGTTCTAAAACTGTCATCTGTCATCTTACAAGCTTAACTGCAGGCGACACCCTAAGCTGGCTTGATTCGAGCTGAGACGAAACCAGTTTACACTGCCGCAACTTTCCCTGCAATCGTTTCATCTTGTTGTGAATCTTTATTGTAAAATGGCTTTAAAACGAGAGCGTGACAGCAAGTAAAATGTGAGCTGGAGCAAAAACGGGGAGGAGTGGCTGCTGTCAAGTTGGTTCCTTAGGAATCTTGTGCTACAGCTAGCTTGATTTCCAGACGTTGCCCTCCCCAGCTTTAAAAGCAATTTAAAAACAACAAATATATCTTCAAGACATTGATGAGATGATGACAAAAGAAAGAGAAAAACAGATCTCAGATGATGAAGAAAATAAAAGACTGAATGCTGAACTCCAATTTGCTGGTGTTGTCAGTGCAGTTAGTGCATCACACAGGTACCTTGTCAGAGCGCTGCCTTTCTGACCTACCTCTATAGAAGCCGAAGAAGCCCTCGTAGCGAAGCACCTTTTTAGCACAGTCAAAGCTGTTCTTGTACATCAGCTCCCCAACAAAGGACCCCGTGGATCTCTGGTTCTGCATACGAGTTTTCACCAAGTCGATTGGGTACACAGCCGTGGCTCCCGTTGCTGTAAACACACACAGACACACACACACACGCTCAGACTCAAGCTACTTCTCAATTTTGATACATCACACTTCAGTTGTGACCATCACACAGCCGTGTTGCTCTGGCCACACATGAACTCACCTCCAGCAATGGAGCCCAGGGTGAACCTGTAGGCCGACTCTGCTACTTGGAGCCACACAGGCCTGGCGCTGTCCCCATGCACCTGATGGAAAATCACATATGGGACTGTGAACAATTTACTCTACAGAAATTGTTCCTGATGCTATTATTGCAATTTTTTTCCCTCATGCAAGGCAAAGTCCTACTTTAGAATGTGTTCTCTATACACTGATTTATTCCCTGACGAGTTGCACACACAGACTGCCACAAGCATCCTACCTGTTTTTGAGCTTCAACCAGGTGGTAGGGCAGACATCCTTCCTCTAGTGGAGTTATCCTCTCGATGTCACTAAGATTCAGGCGCCTGATACACAGATGTTTATTTCCCAGTTACTTACATTATTGTCATCACACACGTCATAAAGTGTTTGAGTAAATACCAATATCAGTTTTGAGGTAATTTAAGAATTTGGGCTTAAATAACTTCATGACACACTTCAACTGTGTAGCAAAGTGAGTGTTTACCCAGAGGGGGAGTGCAGGCCCGACAACTGGTACAGAATGTCAATTTCCATGGGAGTGATCTGACCGAACTTATTGGCTGCATGAACAAACTCTTCTGCAGAGAGAAAGACACAGAGATATTTACCTTTTATAATAACAATTGCATCTGTAATACACTCATGCAACAACTCAGCTGAAAGGGAACAACTCAAAATAGCAATGCAACAATCTGTGCACCTTTGGTCACGAGTGTGTCCTTCCGTGTGCCAGCCAGTGTGCTGTAGATCTTGCGTATCAGCTCCATGTTGTTCAGGAGGGAGTTGAAGGCATTGAAGTAGGAGAAGCTGACCATGTGAGAGGTACTGCCACCTGCAGCCTGGTAGAACAAAGGCAGAGGACATCAGGTACAGATGTGACTCTAAATAGGGTTTTCCTTTTTGTTGCTGGGCTGCAACGGTGGGCAAGCCCTACAAACACATCTGTCAGTTGGTCAGTCAGTCAGTCAGTACTGTGTCCTCATTGGTTGTTTCTCTTTCAAAATGAGTCTGCACAAACTGTCATTATGCTCCCAGGAAGGCGTTGTCTTCTGCTGTGGAATGTGTGTGAAAACACGTCTGGCTAAGCGAGACAACCGAAATCCAAAAATGTCTCCACAAGCTGTTAAATAATCACACAGATGTTGTTATATTGTGTTGCGACTGAGATTCTGACCCACCATTCATCATCTGCAGAGACAAACAGATGTTTTTTGTCTGAAATCACATCACATTATCAGCATGAGTAGACTGGGGACCTACAGCGGTGGTTTCTGTCTCTTGCTGCTGAGGACAGAAGCTGGCATGAAGCATCACTACAGACTCACACGTATGAATTCTGATTTTTTTAAACAATATCAAAGAAACCACGTTACCACATTATTGTATTTTGGTCACTTGACATGGCTTTGTGGGTTGAAATGTCAGATATTGCTCTTCTATACTGAACGTCTTTTACTTTCTACTTGAGGAGGACATAGACGTCGGTTTTACTGTTATTTGTTGTTTTGTCTGATCATTTTTCTGTAGGATGACAAACTCAGAGAAGATGTTTTTGTCTGCTTTACACGGACATTTAAGCATTGAAATAACAATCACTTAGACACGACCCAGGCTTGGAATCACTGATCTAAAAACAGAATTACAACAGGTCGTCTCTCAAATCACACATCCAAAGATTTGAGTGGAGAGTTCTGCTTTTGCAACTGCATTAATGACCTTTTATTTAATTTAATGTCTTTTCCGTAAACTGCATAAGAATATGATTTAAACTCCTTCTTCAGTGTAAAATATCAACTCTACTACTGAATTGTACCCAGTAACACATTAACCACATTTACACACCTTACCCAGATGCCATCCAGCTATATATTATGTTTTCACCGAGTTTTGTTATATAAAAGCAGGTATGAGGAACGTGTCACAGCGATCACAATCTGGCTAGAGCCGATAGAAAGATGCATAGATTCATATTATTGTTTCTTTTCAGCTTAAGCTAACATGTGGAACAATTACATTTGCCTCATAATGCTGGCTCCTCATAGTAAAAAAAATCCAAAGCAAGGCATAGCTTGGTGGTAAGGCCAGCTTTAAATGTTCAGCTGTAAGCCAGCTGTATTGCTGCTGTCTTGCAATACAGACGTATTTGCTGCTGAATCATCAGACCACAGAGCACAGTTTCCTCAAGCTAAGACACTTCAACTTTTCCTCAGCATGAAACCATAAAACGTAATTTAAACTTTGAGAATCTGATCCTGTGGCAGACGTTACAAATAGTTATAGCACTGAGGTTTCCCAATAGCTGAAGCGGTAGAGCACATTTTATCAGGCTGTGTTCTTCCCAAAGTACTCCGTGGATGGTCTGATTCACTTATGTAGGTTAAGGAGCATCGGTAATAAACTGAGAATGTTTTATGACGGGTTAATAGATCCTTTTATCATGTTTAATCTACAATTTATCTTACTGAGAAAGCCCAGACATTCAGTAATAAATATACTCAGAACTGCCTTCGGTAATTAAAATTCCAACTTATTTTATTACCTTTCTTTTTTCATTAGATAAGGACTAAATGTTAACTAATCCTTGTCATATTTTACAGTCTTTTTCAAATTATGTCCTAGACTTATGTGTAATAATTTAGCTCTTGCCAGGAAATGTATGTTAAAAAAAAATCTTAACTGTACACCAAACTTATTCCTACGATGCGGACATTAGCAGCATATCTGACTCTGTGACAAGAATGTCAGGTAAATCAGAGTAATACAACATTTAGCCACAAATCAAGAAACACTGGAGATCAAGTTAGAACATAAACAGCCTATCACAAGAGAACATTGAAGAGCCTGAGCCGAGCTTAAAAGATTGGAGTGGCACCAGGCCCAAGCTGAAAATTACCAGTGTTGTCCTTCAGTCTAATAACCCCAGATGCAAAGTAAGTGAGGGTTCAACTGCTGAGTCTGTATCCTTTTTTATAACACCACAGGTCTGAGTGGAGTATATGGCCACTAGCCAAAAATCAAATCACAACTGATTATTTTCTTTTTAATATTTTTGAACAATATGACCTAAGATAATAACAGTTAGCTACTCCAAAATGTGGGAAATGTCATGGCCTAAAAAAAACCCTTGAAAATGAACAAGCTTCCAGCTATGAAAATTAATTTAGATCAGGCAGAGCTGCGGTTATCTCAGAATAACATTCATCCAGCCGTCGATCAGAAGTAAATGTTCTCTGTTGTCATAGAGACAAAATTTTGCAAGTTACAGTCAGTAAGCTCTCAACGCGCGCACACACACACACACGCACACACACTCACCGAGACAAGGTTCTCCTCGACAAAGGGTGTGAGCATGTGGTGTCTGATGGTGGCCATAATGTCACTGAAGTCCATGGCAGAGATGACGCCATTTTTCCCTTTGTCCTTCTGGGCAAATGCCTGGCGTGCATGCTCCAACTGCAGCTCCTACATGACATCCCAAGGTTGAGGGTATATATAGTCAAGTAAAGGACAACATAAAAAAAGAAAGGAAGCACTTGTGACTTATCAGTGTGTGTGTAAGTGGTGTACCTGTAGGAACTGGGTGAATTCGAGGTAGCTGAGCTGTTTCTTGTTGTCGTGTCCAAAGTGCAGGCGGATGAACTCACAGTCCCAGTTGAAGGGAATGTGGTGGTGCACCGTGGTCTGGCTAAAGATGTCCCGCACATTCTCTGCAGCACAAATGTATGTAATTACACATGGAAAGAAGGAAACAACAAGGAATCTTCCTAATGAGCACCACAACATAAAGCTGAGAATTAAGACAGAGAGCAGTAGTGGGAACGAAAGAGAAAACAATGCGTGAGCATGATTATGTAAATCCATCCATGTGTAATGACTTAAACAAGGAATAATCTGGTTAACAATGTCATATTAGGAAATTCTCTCTCCAAAGTGCACTGCAGGAAAGCCTATAAACTGTTCTGTTGACGCAGCACAGAAACATCAGGGACAGATTAAGTGTGAGTCATTTAAACTACAGAATATTTGCTGTAAAAAATGTTGGCGGAAAACATTTTGTACAGTGCTACATTTATATTGTCTTTGTAGTCGTCGCAATCTTGTGAACTGAACTCAAACCTCATGCGAAAAAGATGCAGAAAACACATTTGCACACACCGAAGGATATGGTTCCAGTGCCAGTCTTGTCAAACAGTTGGAAGGCTACTATGAAGAGAGCGTCAGGTGCACACAACACCGATTCAAAAGCAAGAAACTCCTGGAACGAGATCAGCCTGCAAAAAGGAGGGAGAAAAAGAGGTCCGTAAACACATCAAATTCTTTTGAAATGAAGCCACGATTAAATCATACAGTACTGTGTAAAGGACCGATTCGCCAAAATCTCATAAATAAGCACTTGCCAAACAACATTTTCTCTGTTCAGTTCCCCATTTTTTTTTTACCTCTGAAAGAAGATTCAAAGCTATATGCAAACATACACTATACATATTTAAATTGTGAACTGAATGCCATACAACAAAAACAAAAAAAGGGCACGTAGCTAAAAGAGTCTTTCATGTCTGTTTAATTTGTGCCCATACGACTCCAGACACCAACAGTCGAGTTAGTGAGAAATATTAGGAGATTTATCGTGTCTGTTAGAGACTATTATGATGAATGCTGGATCAGACATGGCTCAATAAACTGTCCATGGGTACACACAGTTGTGGTGTCGTCACGTACCCGTCCTTTGTGGTGTCAGCCACAGCAGCGATGAGCTGTACAGTTTTGGGGTTGTGGTGGATCTGCGTGTGTAGTCCCAGATACCTCTGGACAAAGTCTCCCGGGGTCATAAACTTCTCTCCATCCTTGTCCACCACACTGGCATACTGACAGCAGGAGGAAACAAAAATAGCACAAAAACAACAAGAACAGGTTTGCTAACTCTCACATTGACCTCGTCCATTTCCCTGTTTGATCAGTGTTCAAAGCACAAGCATGGAGCGTGACAGGAACAAGGCTTCAGTAAACCACAGGTCAGCAGCAAGTCACTGCCCAGCACAGGCTGCTTGTTACCTGATGATGACGACATCTTAATATACAACATACTGAGGAGAATGTTGTACTCACTACACTACACTGAATGACTTAACTTCTGTTTCTGCAGGTGCAAATTAATAACTTACAGTTTGAGGTGTGTGAATCATGCAGCACATGAATGACCGAGGCTGCATTTGTGGAGTGACAAGTCATAATGACACCAGCAAACTCTTGCACACACATGTGCACGAGTCTTTTCGTCCTATATGCTATTTGACCTGTGCACCTTAGCCTACTGACAAGTACTGGCCCACACGAAATCACACCCTCATCATGCATAAAGAAAGTGGGGCAAGGTGAAACTCACTCACGCACATCTCATGGTCATACACAGACCAGCCTGCTTCCACGCTGACATGTGATAGCCTTTGCTCAGACTCACATGTTTTAATACCTTAGAAGCAGCGGTGTGACACAGTACTCTCTGATCCGTCGACTATAATGACATGCAAGTCCTAGCTTGTTTTGTACTTGAGACAGTGGAACTAAAGCAAACATTTACATCTCAACATGGACTTGAATCCTAAAAGTCTGTCACTCTGTCAACTGAGCTGCATGTTTAAAACCGACAGCATCCCTGTGCATCCTTTACAACAGTCCAACACATTCTTTGAACATGTCCTGATGGTCAAAACAAACACAGACAGAGAAAAGCAGATGCTGAACACTTCTGTTGCAGTACTGAATCAACACTAAGCTTCCTACTCACTCACAACATATATGAACAAGTGTGATTAGACAGCAGCCTCTCTCAGAGGAAAAATGTTTGGCTAGCTGATAAACATAAACACTAGCTTTATTCAGTGACAGTTATTTGTGTTTTAATGTAACAGCAGCAGTCTGTGCTGGACATTTGACTGTTGCTAATGCAATAATATAAATCCCGTGACCGCCTTAGAAGATCATTTGCTGAGGAAAACAATTCTAGCTGAGCTGGCTTTTAAATACAGAGCTGCTTCACATCTATATCTGGTGTTTTGCACGTCACGGGCACACATATATACAGAGCTGACGTTATGCGTAAATGACATTACAGAAAATTCTTTGATTCAGTTTCGTTTTGAATTAAGTCTTACCTTCTGGAAGATTGCTTTCAGCTCACTTGGGTCACCACGTTTGGTAGATTGCACCTACAACAACAAAAAATAACAGAATTAAGACACTGCTCAACAGCACTGATGCACGTCTTTACATTAACAGAGCAGCAGCTGCGTAAAGCGAGTTTGGCTGGCAGTCTAACTAACAAAACACCAAGCACAACAAGCTAGACACGTTGGGACTTGTCTCCTTCAAACGTCCACACTGTGAAGGAGAAACAGGAGCTGCAGCGACAGGCATAACGTAACACAACCAACGCGAAACGAGTTGCTAAGACAGTGACAGACTATCACGTTAGGCAAGGTAGCTAGCTCAACAAGCGACCAATCGATATAAGCTCAAACTAATTCTACAGCTGGGAAAGTTAGCCGGTTAGCAAGCACAAACCACACAAAGGAAAAGGACACAAACCATTGCAATGAAATGTTAAAAGACATATCGGCAAAAAGCGGAAGAAGGACAACAAACTAAGAGTCAGCTGCTGGGAGAAAAAGCGACTCTAGATACTGTTAAAGAGATTTAATCACGGCACTATTAGCAGTCCAGTAGCAGTTTAGCATTCTCTTGCTAACTTCGAGGTTGTGGATGTGTCACCAAGGCCAGCCGGGCGGAGGCTAGCCCAGGGATGCTACAGCCTTAGAAAAACCCGCACCCGAGACACCCTACCCGGACAGGAATGAAAAGTCTAACTGTGATAAATCCTACACATGGAAACGAGCAGAAGACATGCAGACACGTTAAGATAGAGGTTTGAATATCGCCAAGAGAGCGATGCCGAAGTCACCTTGACCGCCATGCTGGTTTGACGTCACGCACAGTGAGTGAGCGCAGCGTACGCCATCAGACGTAATAGCAGGGAAATGAAAACTCAGCCGGGCAGCTCGTTCGATAATGCGCCGATAAACAAGTCTGCCAATAAATCGACCGATAGACGAATTTTTAAAAATGTGACAATTAACAATTAATATAAAAGGTTTTGTGGTGATGAGAGGATTGTATCCGTACGCACATAACGCACACGCGCATGAACTCTCTCTCTCTCTCTCTCTCTCTCTCTCACACACACACACACACACACAGACACACACACACAGACACACACACTGCAGTGCCCCTCCCACTACTACAGGTGCAAATACACAGGCAGCACAAATACAAGGAAACACATGACAGGACACAAGCCTACTTACTTCTGTCTGCAGGTCATGAGGCAGCAAATCAAACGAGAATAGTTTAGTTAAGACCTGAACATGGTTTAAAGCAAAAGGACATTGAGGCCTAATCAAATCCTCAGTGCAGCTATGCAGCCAACGGTCCTATGTCCACTATGTCCAGTCCCTTAAGGATGTGTGGAGAATGAAATATGCCTGTAGAAAACATTTTTTACTCTCATTGTCCTACAAGGCCACTACTAGGGCTGTGTAACTTAAAACAGACAAATAAGCTGCAGGTGTAAATAATAAAGTTATAAAGGTATTCGTTTCATTTTGATGCTGTTTTATGGGTCTTTTTTATGTTCAAGATGATTCACCATCAAGTCACTCTATCACATGTCATGTCTCTCTTAGACACTCATTATAGAACCATTAAATGCTATAAACTGCAACCTGCGGTTAACTGGCATGAATGATTTCTGCTGAGGCTTATTGAGCCAGCTGACTCTTTCCTTTTTTCATTTAGCTCACCTCTATCCATAAATCAATACTGACTTAGTGTGCAGCAAGTGTTTATTTTTGAGTTGAGAAATGTTTTCACTTTTGATCTGTTTCATGCTTACAGAGAGCTTATCTCACTGACCTTTAGAGAAGTGCCCATATGAGATGTCAACAGTGTTTGTTGTCACTGATAAAGCAGTATAGTATCTCCACTACCTGCATGACAGCATTGATGGCCTATGATAAATAACTCTGTTATGAAACTGCAGCAATGTCATTTGAAGTAGGCCTAATGTCCTACCTGTAGGTGGGGCTCAAGTTCCTCTACGTCCACTAGGCCTGAAAGACTGACAACTAACTCGTGTATTTCTTCACATTTGCGTTTCCACAATGAGGAACAACTGTCACCTTTGTGTCATTACTGGCAGCTCCTAAACTAAGGATTAAAGTGTAATACTTTTTCAACTTGAATAACATAACTCGAAGCATTATAATATGTAAAAGATCTGACTAATACATTTTGAGCAGTAAATACCTTTATCATAAGTACTCACTTAAGAAATTTCCATTCAATTCTATTATCTTGTCAGGAGTAGCCCTTCAAAAATTTGGACTTCCAAATGGTTAAAATTAATAAATAAATGAATAAATACAATTTTATATAAAAAAGTGCACCTGACTGCCATTTCAGCAATTTCAGCCTCAGAGTCAAATGGAGAAGACAACACATTACTTCTTTTTTTTTTTTAATAAATCCATTAGCTTGTATATGAGGCAAATAAAAGTAACTTTTGGTTACTACTCAGTATAGAGTCACATGTTTATGATAGTAGTGAAGCTGCTGATACATTAATGTGTTAAAGTATAAGTAATGTTCAAACTGGTGAAGATGGGCCAGTGTCATACTTAAAAATATACTTTAAAATATTAAAAAAAATATATTGTTAAGTTGTTTAACTTAGCAATAACATTTCAGTATATTAACATTTTATTTTTAAACTAATATAAAATAATATTAATTAGCGC
>JAQLOL010000004.1:9541188-9558033 GCA_029783665.1 Naso thynnoides
TCGCTGGCTGCTGCTCCTACCTGGAACTGGAACAACACCAGCCCAAACTGGACAGGAAAAAAACAACACAGATGCATAAATAGATACAAGAGGCAATCTGTCATGAGATGACAAGGATCCCACTACTTTAAGGAGTTCACTATCAAGTATATTATCAGTTCGAGGGCCTGACCAGAATAAAAAAGTCTGTTAAACATTATTCATTTTATTATTATTTTTTTCATCTGTTAAGTTTAAATCTAATATAAAAGACTGGGATTAAAATTTGGCTCCTTGTAATGTTAAATCACAGAGCTGATCCTCACTGGAGATAATGAAGACTTAAGTAGATAACAGAGCAACATTCCTCCCCTGCCCTTTCCCCTTTCTACACTCCCCTCTTCCACCATTATTTCTGCCTTTTATACTGTACGTGGGCAGTTTCTTTCTCCCTCTCCCTTTCTGTCTGCCCTCTTTCTCAATGTGCACACAAAGCCTGCGTTGTCTGCTGAAAAGCTGTGTTGCGAGGACAGGCTTTAGGTCAGCGTCTCGTGGAATGCCTTGAAAACCATCTAGTGAGAGAGTGTGTTAATGTGCCGGTTTGTGCCCAGTCTGGTCTCTGGCTCCTTTTTTGGCTTTTTGACTCATCCAGTGAGTCACTGTGGAGCACACAGGCCCTGTAGTAAAAACATGAACAAATCTGAGGGAGAAAGGATTTTGAAATAAAATTCCGGCTTATTTCTAGCTTTGGATTTCCAGGCTGTGGTTTGTAGAGTCCAGCTACTGTATTACAAACAAACTATTTTCTTCTCATCTTCATTTAATAAATCCCTTTGGTCCAAAATTGTGTCTTTATCTCAGTCTTTGTTTCCCTTTTTCCATCCGATCCCAGTCTAGGTCACAGTATTGCTATTGTACAAAAAATGATCACCCGGAACCACAAATTGGTACTTTGTTCAAAATGACAAAAATATCGACCAGCTACTGTCATCCTGTGTCTTCCTTCTCTCTCTCTAAAGTTGTCTCTGCTTCTCCAAGGACGTCAGTAAACACAGTTTACTGTGAGTGTGGATTGCACTCTCATGTCACTGAGTGTTTTGCCATTTTTTTCCTCTTGTGGGATTTAGAATATGTTTTGTTTACGCCTGTTTCCAAGGGAGTTTAACTGAAGTTTTATGCTTAGAGATGTGCTGTCATAAACTGGCACTGTGGCCCACAGCACTGTTTAATTGCTTCAAATGTGTTTTTTAGGCATGGGGAACAGCTTGGATTCCACACTTGATCTGCTGCAGAATGAAAACAAACTAATAAGGCACTGATCTGTCCCAACTGAAAACATACTTACAATGTACAATATTAGTTGAGTTTGCAAGCCATTTGAGGTGTGGTGTGTGTGCGCCCTGAGAGGCCAGTGGGAGGGGCAGCTGCAAGTAAAGTGGACAGCATTCAACACCAGCCAGTTTCTCAGTCCCACTCTGCACCTCTGTGAGTGAACACTCACCTTTCAGCTGTTCAGGGGAGTTTTGTATTTATTTTGTATCACACCTCATGGAGGGCAGCATCACCTACGGACTGTGGCTGGCCGTTTTCCTCTTAGGATGTGGGAGCACGTCCGCTTTCAACCTCGACAACGAGAATGCAGTGCAAAAGAGCGGAGAGCCGGGCAGCATGTTCGGCTTCTCTCTCGCCATGCACCGGCAGCTTGACCCGGTGGATAAGAGAATGTAAGAGCCACACTTTTTTTTTTTTGCTTGAAGGGGAAGCAGGTTTGGAGGTAGTTTATTTACCTCTTCCCTCAGAAACACGCTTGTTGTTAAAATGGCCTAACTACTCTATGCTAACTTTGTATTAGAAATGTCACTGTCGACTGCTTATATTGGTTACAGGAGGTACAGTCCTTTCCAAAACTGCTTTTTGGAACTAAGGACACGATTTTAAGTTGTTTAAAATTAACGTAGTGATTTTTTTTTAGCTAAAATGCTAACGTTAACTTGCGCTAGGCTATTTTTGGGCTCAGGTACGTCGCAGGTGGTTTTAAAGCAGTGGAGCCTCAACTGTTTTCGCTAAAACTCAGCTAACTATTTTATTTAATCATTACCCTTAATAACGTTAGCCTGGAAAGAACCTTAAACACCTGTTGCACGTGAAACCACAGGCGTGTTAATCTTTATTCAGTGGTTACTTACTTGTGAGTTTTCATTGGACCTTCACGGCAGTTGTTTTTTCCCCCGTGCGTAACGGCGCACGCACAGGTCTCTCTCTCTTTCTGTTTGTCTTGCTGTCTCTCTCTCATGGTGTCATAGGTGAGACCGAGCTGTGGCATTTTGGGGTGAAACGTCTCATTGAATCACTGTTGGCACTTTTTATGGGCACTGATTCAGAGGGATTTGTCATTCTGCATAAAGACTAACTGCCATCATGTGGTCACTGGTTTGAGCAGCCTAAATATTAACTGACCTGAGATCAGAGCAGTCAGATTCTTTAATATGGCAAGCTGTTAGACCATAATGGATCAGCCTGAAATTGAAATATCTGCCTGTGTTTGCGATTAAGGGTCTTAAAATTGTTTGGTTGGTCCATAATCAGTGGTGAAAGAAGTATTTAGACACTTATAAAGTGGTAATACATGTATTATATAACAGCACTGCAAAAATACTTTGTAATAAGGAAAAATCCTGCACTGAAACTGGTTACATCAGGAAAAGTGAGCAACTAGCAAAATGTTATTTAACTATAAGTAAAAGCACTAATGCATTTAAGCTTTTCATGTATTATATAACTAACTGTATTATTATTACTAGCATTTTAATGTTTAAGTTGGTTAATCTAATATATAATTGTGTAGTATAATATAGCAATTGTAGTGTATGACAAACTCATAACATGTTTTGTGTGTAAAATCTTGAATTAAGTAAAGTAACCAGTGACTTCATTTTAATAAATAAAGTAGGTTATTTCTCTCTTAACTGAAGTGGTGAAGAAGTATAAAGTAAAGTATCTTGAAATAGAAATATTTTTGATTAAGTGCAAGTACCTCGTAAAATGTTTTAGTACAATACTGTGTAGTTAAAGTTGTCCATAATAAAGCATGAGATGGCATTTTGTAGATAATGATAACGTATGCAGTCAATTACAGTAACAGCAGTGAAAACTGCATCCGTGCGGATCGACATATAGCATAAACTACTTTTGAATCTATAATCTGGCTCTTAAAACAGATCTGATCAGTGCAGACAAGTATTTTTATCATCAGATAGGGTCAAACTGCACAAAGGTAGTAAGTTGTATTTGAATTGCTGGCTATGCACGGGGTCACCAGTGTGTTTACCCACTGCAAGATGTCCTGAATCGTTATGACCAGCAGTTAAGCGTCCCGAAGTCTTTAACCTTCACCATCGAGGTTAAAAACTGTTCTTGAACATATTGACACACGTTTATGACTGCTGCACGCTCACACAAACACATTGATAGTTTGTGTCCTAGTTTCAGGCTGTCTAAATGAAAGACGCATGGCGTGAAGCACGAGACCAGAGCCACCAGGTTGTTAACTTTAATGCAAGAAATCTGAATGCAGTTAAGATTATGTGAACTGGAAAACAACATGTGCCAGTGGTAATAATGAGGACAGAGCTGTTAGTGGAGGCGACAGCTACTGAAACAGGCGACTGAGTATTAGATTAACAGAAAAGTCAGTTGGAATTGTCATTATCCGTTAAATTTGTTTTTCAAGCAAAAAGAAGACAAATATTTACTTGTTTCAGTAACTGAAGTGAAGATATGTTGGTTTTCTTTGTCATGTTTAATGGCAAATCAAATGCCTCAGACTGTTGGACTCTAAACAGTTTTAACATGTCAAGTGTGTCTCTGGGAAATTGAGCCAAACATTTTTCATCATTGTCCGACATTTTGCTGACTAAACAATTTTGTGGATAAAGAAACAAGTATTCAGCAGTTGAAATGAAATGAAAACGGTCAATTTTTTGCAGATAAAACCAGTATTTTTGAGTTGTGTATCCTCTAGAATGTTTTCAGTGAGTTTATTTCCCATTATACAGAGCTTTTTGCCCTAACCTTTTTTCAAAATCTAGCTTGTTGAACACATTTTTGAAAATTGATGACCTAAATCCGTCTAGAGAGAGATGAGCATTGTCGGTAGCTTTTGCATGTTACATTACAACACAAGTTTGAATGTGTGTGTGCATGTCCAAGCAGGAAGCCATGTTTGTTTTGCAAGTCACGGTGCTCATACTGCTGTAACAGAGGTGGAATGTGCTCTCACTGCGGACTGCGTGTGTGTGTGTGAGTGTGTGTACACGCATTCATGTGCTGCCTGTGGATACGTGTGTGTGTGAGTGCCAGTTTGGTGTGTTTTAATGATGCTGGTGCATGTTGTGGCTGAACACTGAGGCGCTGTCAGTCAGCTAGAGGAGCTCAGTGAGCTCAGAGTACTTCTTGATCCATTTCTAACCTCAGGCAAAAAAAGAAAAGGGATTGATTAATGGAACTGATGTGCTGACAGTGATTTTCGTTTCTTACGAGAGTTCATTAATGTGCATCACATCAACACGATGACATGTGTTTATGCTTGTTTGTCCCCCACGTGTCTCCTCACTGCTGGGTGTGCACAGTGATTCACATTTGCCAGCCGTGAATTCCAGCTTTTAAATCTTTCAGTGTCTTTTATACCCTACAGGGATAAGAGTTACATGTACCTGCAGGAGAGGGCAGGAGCCGATGGGATTGTGTGTATGCATGCGCGTCAGTGTGTGTGCATGAGTGTGTGTATGTGTAGCATTCCAGGGTAGGTCATAATTGCCAGATGGAGCTGTCTGTATAATAAAATCAAGAGGGAGAACGCAGAATGCGCAGAGGGAAGAGGGAGGAGGAGACAGAGTCAGTGAGAGTTAAGAAAAGTTTATGAGCTTTGATTGAATGTGAGAAATGTGTGGGAGAAATAAATGCTGGTCTCTGTGTGTGTGTGTGTGTGTGTGTGTTTAGAAATAAACTGGCTCTGGAGAAATGTACAGATGTAGCATAAAGAGCAAAGAATATAGAGAGCTTTGAGAAAAAGAAACAATACAGGCTGGCATGTTAAAGTCAATGTCATGTTGTATCTAGATTTTAAAGTTTTAGCGGAGATACAAATACTCGAGAGTAAAGTATTTAAGTTCACCTTGTGTGTGAGTGTTTATGGTCTGTGTATAAGTGTGAGAGTCAGATTGCCTCCCTCCTTCGCCTCAGGTTAGTTGAAGCTATCTGACATCAAAGAAAAAGAGAAAGGACTTGAAGAAAAGAAGAAGGTGATGGCAGAAAGAATGCGGAGAGGATTCAAGGAACATAAATCAGTTTTACATCTGCGCACCAAAATACGCTGTTACTCCACTAGTCAGAGTCAGCGGGCTCCATCCTGGCAGACAGATAGAGGGAGAAGTTAGGTAACACATGACATGAACCTCTGGATCTGCAACCCATTTGAATGCCTCTACTTGACAGGGTGCTCCTGGCTGTCTCTAGGCAACAAGCTGTGCTGCCAGTTTGCTGCTGTAAGAAGAAACAACACACCTCTCACAGCTGGATGTCCCTCTAATCATCACTCTGCACTGGGCTGCTCTGTTGCTCTGTGCAGGGAGGGGCCGAGTGTCACTGCCAGTGTGTGTGTCTGTTGTGGAAGTCATTGCACCCAAACACACACACTTTATCACTCTGTCTCTGTCCTTCCTGTAGACTGAGCCTGCGTGTTGGTGCTTCCTCTGCTGGTGGTGAATGATTAGATAATCAGCTGGGTCTCTGTTAGTGGGTCAGCAGGTCAGCTTTGTCACAGTGTTTTTTCCTGACATATCAATTCAGCACTTCAGTCCTCAGTGGCAAAAAGGGATAATAATGTGCAGCAATAAAGATAATGTGTCTGTTGTTGAAATCTCCGGTTTAGGTTCTTGAGAAAGGCGGTTATTGTGTGGATATTTATTATTTGGATAGTATTTATTATTCAAATTATAATTGTCTGGATAATTACTATCCGGATTAATAACTGGACAGTATCTGGATAATAGTAATTATTATCCAAATAATAAATATCCAGATAATAATAATCCCGATATTTAATATCCTGTCCAGATAATTATTATTTGGATAATAATTAGGCCTACTATCATCCGGATAATTACTATTATCCGGATACTTATTATTCAGATAATAATTACCATCCAGATAATAATATATCTGGATAATATCCAGACAGCATCTGGATACCCGATAGTATAATAATTATTATCCGGATAACCAATGCATAGCCAAGTGGAATCTGGATACTACCTGAATAACACCGGGATCTGGATGCTATCTGGATAGCATTTGAATGCTATTCGGATAATATCCTGATATTTATCTGGATGGTATTCTGATATTATATGGGTATTATCTGAATAGTATCCGCACGCTATCCGGACAGCATCTGGATCCATCTGGATCCGGATCCAAATACTGTTCAGATAGTATTTGGATGCTATTTGGATAATATCCTTAGATAAGACCCTAAATGAGTATCACAATGTGATAATGCAGAGGGAACTCCGACATCCATTTTGTATCAAGACCCCAGACCCTGTGACCCCATCACCCAGAGTCCCTGTGTGTCCTGGCAGAACTCTTTCTGTCCATTCTCCTGACTTTCTGTGTCTCAGAGGATGATGGGAATGGTGCATGCCCACCTAGGATTCACTGTTGGTCACTATTCCTCACTTTGAAAGTGATAAATCATTTGAATCAGACTCATCTTTAATTGGCAGTTAAACAAGATAAACAGTGTGAACCTCTTTGTATCATTACAGGAGTGTCTTCTCTGTCCTGTTTTTTTAGAGAAACTTCTTTGCCTATTGTCAGTATTTTTTTTTGCAAAGTCCATTTAAATTTACCTCACAACAGCAACATTAGACACTGTCAACAGGACTTTGAATTTATTATGCCATAATTCTGTGTGTCATGAATAGATTTGCTGTTCTTTGCTAATCCCCATCGCGCTTGCCGAAGTCAATATTCAGCATGATTTATTTTTCTTTAAAAAAGTCATCTTAACAGTTTGAAATGTTCTGCCACATGCAGTTAGTGTTGATTAGTGAGCAGTATGCTGCAGACATGCTGATCACATTAAGCCTCAGCTCTTCACTCTGACTATATGTCTTTGTAAGTTCCTTCCCAGATGGTTTGTGTGTGTATCTGAGAATGCTTTGTGTTCAGCTAAAAATGGCTTTGCTTAATCTCATCTGGTGAAGGCAGGGTGCTGCACAACATTAACTCTGGAGGTCATCAGACAGACAAAGCAAGACAGAAAGAGCTCCTGGAACTAACAGAGAAGGAGAAAGCAAGAGTTTGATGTACTGAGAGTGTAATATGTTCCCTATTCTCTGCTGTAAACTTCCACAAAGCATCAGCTGAAAGGATAACAACCTTGACTGGTTCGGTTTACTCTGTGAGACATCCTGGGAACTGGATGCCAATCGTCAAGACTGGGGTGTGGCGTTTGCCCCTTGTCCTTGCTCCACAAAGGCAGCCTCTGTTTGTGTGAACGTGTATGTAAAGAGATAGAAAGCCTAGTTCAATCAACCACAGCAGGCATTTGAAAGGAGTCTTTGACTAGGTTGGACGATGAAGACATGGAACATCGGTTTGGTGGCGGATGTGTATGTGTGTGTTTTTGTGTGTGAATATGGCTGCTGTGTGACACAGTGGACTGGAATGTGTGATAATAAAATGCATGAGTGGAAGAAATGCTTGAATGCTAGAATGCAGATGAGTGTTACAGCTTTAGCCTCTATTCATAACGTGGATTTGATCAAGTTGTATACGTCATTCACTGCGTTTGATTCATTCGTGTTTTTGTCGCAGGCTGCTGGTTGGTGCCCCGAGAGCAACAGCCTTGAGTGGTCAAAAGGCTAAAGTGACAGGAGGGCTGTACACCTGTGACCTGAGCCCATCTGGTTGCACCAGAGTTCAATTTGATAATGACGGTGAGTTATCTGTTATCACCTGTGCATGTCTTTTACATGGATTTGAATATTTTTGAACATTTCTTCTCCCTTATTTGACTCACAGTATCCTCTTTTTGTCCCGTCCCTGTCTCTGTGCAGAAGATACAAGAAAAGAGAGCAAAGAGAACCAGTGGATGGGAGTGTCAGTCAGCAGTCAGGGGCCAGGAGGCAAGATTTTGGTAAGACTGCACGGGTTTGAGTCTGACCATGGCTCTAAAGTTGAACAACTTTAGTTTGATATTACAAACTTAGCTGTGGAGCTGAACCAGATAGTCAACAAAAAACAAAAAAGCAACTATTTGGATTACTGATCAGTCGTTTTATCCTTTTTCAAGAGCAAATGCATCAAATGATCTGCTTGCAGCTTTTCTAGTGGGAGGATTATCTGCTTTATTCCTTTTAATATCAGTGTAAAGTGGGAATCTTCAGGTCAGGTTTTTGATTGTTGGTGGATAAACTAAACATTAGAAGGTCACATTTAACTTGCTTGTTTCAATATTTCATGATATTGAAGAAACAAATCTGTTGAATTGATTGGGGCAATAATCATCACTTTCAGCCCTTTTTTCTTGTCCAAACAGAAACCTTTAAAACCTCCATGACCAGGTCATGCCAAAATGCTGTATTTTCAAGGAAATTACACATGCCATTGCTGGATTATAGGGAAATATACAAATAAATTACATTTTCTGTTTATTACAACCTTAAAGATTGTGTCTCAGATTTTGATCAAGCCTGAACAATAAGTGGCATGTGTCAAAGATCTAAATTGAGCAGGTAAAGAATTTTAGGGATTAAATTACTTATTATTTTTTCTTTGTCTGTTAATCAAAGAAGTACGTTTTAGATTAATCGCCTTGCTCTGAAAAGAAAAGTAATTTATTTAAATTAAATATAGAAACAAGAAAGAAAAGCATTAAATCCTCTCATCTGAGTAGCAAAAACCCACCAAGTTTTGCATTTTTGCTGGACAAATGGCACAAAAACAACTGGACTAAACAATGTTTTAGCACATAGCACTAAATACGTAAGAAATTCTCTAAATGCCACAACAACTGTCTCTTCCTTTCCCTAACATCTCATCAGCTTTCATTTTAAAGCAACATTACATAAACTCAGTGGCGTGTTTCTGTGTCCTTTGGCAGACATGTGCCCATCGCTACCAACGCCGGACCAATGTGGGCACAGTCATCGAATCCCGTGACATTATTGGCCGCTGCTACGTGCTGAGTCAGGATCTGACTATCAACCCCATATCAAGTGAGGATGGAGGCAACTGGCATTTCTGCGAGAGCCGGCCCAGAGGCCACGAGATGTTTGGCTCCTGCCAGCAGGGCCTCTCCGCCACGTTCGACAAGGACTTCCACTACCTCATCTTTGGTGCTCCTGGGGCATACAACTGGAAAGGTAGTCAAATGTTTGTGTGTGTGTGAGAGAGGACGTGATAGCAGACTGCAGTTACAACAGCATAGATGGTTCAAGTATTTTAATGGCTTTTGTGCTTAATTTTAGATTTCCTCTAAATGATTTGTGATGTTTGCTTTCCAGTACAAAAGAATTTATTAGTGATATTTGTTGTAGTTATGTAATCAATGTTACTACCACTGGACTATTATTTTATGAGTTAAATTAACTCCTCCCCTCTCCTTCAGGTATTGTGCGCTTGGAACAAAAGAATGACACCTTCCTAGAGATGGGCATCTATGACGACGGTCCTTTTGAGGTGGGAGATGAGAATGAAAAGAACCCTGACCTGGTTCCTGCTCCTGCCAACAGCTACTTAGGTAAATCAACACTCTCTCTCTTCATCTGTTCAGTGCCAATTTTTTACCGTCTCTTCAGTGTATTGAAGTACCTGAGTGCCTGCGAATATGTTGGCAAACGTTGCTCTCTCTGTGTCCCAGGCTTCTCTCTAGACTCGGGGAAGAGTCTGACAAAGAAGGGCCAGCTGACGGTGGTGGCAGGAGCTCCCCGAGCTAACCACAGTGGGGCCGTGGTGCTGCTGAAGAAAGGCGAGGACACGGGCAACATCCTGATTGAAGAGTACACTCTGGAAGGCGAAGGGCTGGCCTCGTCTTTCGGCTACGATCTCGCCGTGCTGGATCTCAATGGGGACGGGTGAGTGACGCAGGGTGATTCACACAACCTGACTTCTGCCTGGAAAAGACCTCTTACTATTACTGTATACTGAAGAACAAGTGGTTATCTTGTTTGTTAGCTGGCAGGACATAGTGGTTGGAGCACCTCAGTACTTTGAGAAGGAGGGAGAAATCGGAGGAGCCGTCTACGTCTATGTCAACAAAGCCGGAAAATGGAACAAAGTCAAGCCTGATAGAATTGACGGACCTAAGGACTCCATGTTTGGCCTGGCTGTGGAAAACCTGGGAGACATCAACCAGGACGGTTACCATGGTGAGGCTGCTGTTTGTGTGTGTGCATATGTGTACTTTTGCCAGGTAATCACTATTATCTCCTCCTTGAAATGCACCTGTATAACACTGCAAGTCACTGTTGTTCTTGTTGCTGTCAGATTTCGCTGTGGGAGCTCCTTATGTGGACGATGGTGCAGGGACTGTTTACATCTACCACGGATCAGCCACAGGTCTCAGCTCTAAAAAAGCTGGACAGGTGTGTAACAAAATGGTGGAATAATGAACTTCACATTTCAACTGTAGCTCTGCTGCAGCATTTTGTTTTGTGAGTAAGGAAAGCTATGGAAAGACTTTGTCTGAATATGTGAAAATTAATGCATCCATTAAAGTAAAATCTCAATAATAGTAATCTCCCAGTAGGTGTATAATTCAGTTCGAGCTTCCTGCTTGGGTAAAAAGCGATAAATAATGAAGGCTTAACCTAGTTTAATAAATATATTGTATGACATAATATGGATTACTACTTTTTTTATGTTGTAGCTTTCAGAGCCAGGCTCTGCCTAACATTAGCATACATGCTGTACAATAACTGGCTGCCATCAAAATGTGTGTTTCTCCTGCTTTAGGTTCTGTCTGGGCAGCCTTTAGGAGCCAGAATGTTTGGCTACTCTTTGGCAGGCAACATGGACCTGGATGAGAACTCCTACCCTGACCTGGCTGTCGGATCCCTCTCTGACTCTGTCTTCATCTACAGGTGCGGAGACTTGTGTGTTTTTTTCTCACTATACATCTCTGGTCATGGCTACAATTACTCATCAAGTTCTGTCTTCTTAGAGCCCGTCCAGTTATTAACATCAAGAAGGAAATCAAGTTCTCGCCGAAGGAAATTGACCTCACCAAGAAGAACTGTGACAACACCTTCTGGTCCGTGTGTCTGCCTTTTATTTTTCCCTGTTGTGTCATATATGAATGATTTTATTTATAAAGACATCTTTCATTAGACAGCAGAACCACGATGTTATACATTTTATGAAATCCTTCTAATAATTTCATCAAACATATGCTGAAAACACGTAGCTGGTACTGTGTGTGACTGTGGATACTATGCATTGTGTCTCCAGCTTGGAAGTTGAGGCATGCTTCACCTACACTGCCAACCCCACGAGCTACGCACCTAGTCTGAGTAAGCAGAGCCATTGTACTCTTTATCAAAGCAAAATGTTATCGTCATCATGTTTTCGCTTCTTACTATATCAGCAATACAACCATACTTAATAATTCGAATGACATGCAGTAATATGGAGGTTAAAACCTCGCACAAATTGTCATCCCCCTCCCCTCTTATGTCTCCGTCCTATCTAGCGGTGGCGTACTCCCTCGAGGCTGATGCTGACCACAGGAAGAAGGGTCTTATCCCCAGAGCGACCTTCTCGGACTCCACTGAACAGGGCTATGAATCCAAAGGGACCATCACCATGGGAGCCAAAGGAAAGAAAGAGTGCATTAAACGTCGGCTCGTCCTACAGGTACTGACTTTTGCATGAAGAACTTCTCTCCTGATCAGATTGCATTCTGGCAGGTCTGTGATGTTATGTGATGCTGTCATGCTGCAGGAAAATATTAAATACAAGCTGCGCTGGATCCCCATCGATGTGTCCGTGGACATCCAGAACGCCAAACGCAAACGCAGACAGAGCCCAGCTACTCAGCTGCAACCTGTCCTGGATGAAAATGAGCCCAAGACAACTCGATCAGAGGTGTGTACACAAGAGGCTTAACAAAGGAGCACAGTGAAAAGTTGATTTTTTTTTTTAAGACATGCAGAGTTCAGTTGATGATCAACATTCCCACTGTGTGTGTCCCACTGTGTGTGTTTGTAGGTGAATTTCCTGAAGGAGGGTTGTGGCACCGACAACGTTTGTCAAAGCAACTTGCTGGTGAAATATCGCTACGGCTACAGGACGACTGATGAAGACACATTTACTCCGTTAGGACTGTAAGAGTATACACACACGCGCGCACACACAAACTTTTTCATAAGAGTGTTATTTTTATAATGGCTCCTAAGGCTGTTTCTAGGGGTGTAGTTTTTAAGCAAGGCATTGATCATTACGTAGTTTTAAACAACACAGACAATAGACAAACATTACTCAAGACTCTTGAGATCTGTAATTAAAAAAAGAAAAATAACAGTTAAAAAAAATTGTTTACCAATAGATTAAATAAGGTAAAATACAGGTAAGAAAAAAGTAAATAAATATTGATTACTTTATACTTTGTACACCACAAATGGCAGTTCATCAGCACACATGCTCATAACTGTGGTCTGTCTGAAGGGAGAACGGCGTGCCGGTGATCTCGCTCAGTAACCAGAAGGACATCGCCTTGGAGGTCACAGTGTCTAATCTAAATGGAGATGATGCCTACGAAGCCTCTGTGTTGGCCTCCTTCCCAAAATCCCTCACCTACTCTGCTTTCCGTGTACCACCTAATGTGAGCCTTTTGCCACACACACACACACACACACACACACACAAACACACACTGTACACACATGTACATGTAACATGTAACTTGTTATCATTTTCAGGAGTGGCAAGTAAGCTGTGTAGCCAATAAAAACGGTTCTCAGGCTGATTGTGAGCTCGGAAACCCTTTCAAACGAGACTCAGAGGTGAGAGGAAATCTCCTTTTGGCACCGTTCTCCTCCTCTGCACAAGTAGCACCGATAACGCTTATGTAATGTCTCTGTTTGTGCATATTAGACGACCTTCTACATTATTCTGGGTACGTCACTCATCTCTCTTGACACTACTGAACTGGAGATTGTTCTAAAGCCAGAGACGTAAGTATATCTAACAATGTAGTGATGTTGATTTTAACATTTGAAATTTAAAAAAAAGTTTTTTGTACGTTTGAACCTTAAGACTTTAGGGATTTCACTCCTGGTTGAGTCTTACTCAGTAGCACTACAGAGAGATGGTATTCTGTTGGGCTATAATTCACTTATCTTAGTTATGTCTTAACATTTGTTTTTAATCTGACTGTACGTGCGTGACTTCTGATCTGACAGGACAAGCAACCAGCAGAATTTAGCCCCTGTTAAAGCAAAGGCAAAGGTGGCCATCACATTGCAGCTTTCTGTTTCAGGGTAAGAGACCTCTACACACACACACACACACACAAACACAAAGTTTACAGCCTCAGAACAACACAAATATGCCCAGATTCATTCCTATGACCGTCTTTCTCTGTCTTTCCAGACAAGCCCAGCAATCTCAGGTGTACTTCACTGGAGTGGTCAAAGGTGACTCTTCCATGAAAAAGGAGAGTGAGATTGGCAGCTCCATCATACACCAGTTTAGAGTGAGTACAGAAGGCTTGGAAGTTATTCCCTTTTTCAGAGTAACTACTTCTCTTTGGCACTTTCGAAATGTGTGAGTATTTGCATGTGCATGTCTTTAGTAAAATAACCCAAACTCAATCATCAAAGGTAAAACCCTTTTTCTGCCTTGATTTCACAGATCATTAATCTGGGGAAACGCTTGACAGACACAGCCACTCTTGACATCTACTGGCCAAAGGAGACGGAGCATGGGAAGTGGCTGCTCTACCTGATGAAGATCAGCTCCACTGGAGTCAACCAAGTCGAGTGCTCTCCTAAAGAGGAGATCAACCCTCTAAACATGGTTAGTGACAACATCAGATTAAGGTGTTGGTGGTTGCTCTGCTTGCACATATACTTTTAGTAGTTTGGTGAAAGTAGTGGAAGAAGGAGACAGTTTAATATTTACAGATTTGTATTTATTTGGGAAAAATAAAGAAACTGGGGCAAGTTAGTAGTTTGCTGTATTTGTTTTCTTCTTTGCTTTAAGGAACCAAGTAACACCAGGACAAGAAGATCAGCAGAAACCACTGTAGCAAGTGAGGAAGGCACAATTTCACGTTTCCTTGACAAGAAGGATTCTAAAACTCTGGTAATGCCACACTGCAAGATTCTCTACTTTTGTTTTATTTTATCACATTTGATTTGTTTTGCAGCTGTTTGTATTGGAACCCAGTTGTAACTTTCTGTTCTGTCTTTGTCGACAGTCCTGTGATGATGGGGCCAAATGTGTGAAGATAAGGTGCCCCCTGCAGGGCTTGGACAGTAATGCAGTCATCACTCTTAACTCTCGCCTCTGGAATGGCACCTTCATAGAGGTAACACAACAGACTGCAGAAAAATTTAATGTTTTCACTCAATTATTTTTGTCAGGATTTTAGATCAGCTTCAAGGCTCTTTCTTGTAGAATTTTTGATTTTTCACCCATCTAAACTAAACCTTCTTTTGACTTTAACCAGCATTATTCCAAGCTACACCATGTGGAGGTGATAGTGAAGGCCTCACTGCATATTGACAGCACAACAAAGAACACGGTGCTGAAAAATGCTGACACACAGGTAAGTCACACGTCACAGCACTGGATCCAAGAAGGGGACATGATTATTGATTGCATAATACGGCAGTTCAGTTGATACCAGCAAAGTGCCTTAATACAAAAAACCCCTCCTGAGCTTGTGCATATTTAAAATAGATTAAAAAAAACATGGAAGAGCCATTTAAAGAGATCTTAATGCGGATGTTCTGCCAGGTGAGACTGACAGTGTTCCCAGAGAGGCGTGAAGCCCAGTACGGAGGAGTGCCATGGTGGATCATCGTGCTGTCCATCCTGCTTGGCCTGCTGCTGTTGGGCCTGTTGGCTTTCCTTCTCTGGAAGGTACAAAAAGAGACTGAGACCAATTTGCCCCAGCTCTTGAAAACACATACAGCATATCTACATTCTCATGGTTTTAACTGAAAAGTTTCAGTTTCAGTCTGCAAAGCACCATTTACAGGACAACTGCAGGTATACGCAACAGAGATAACACACGTTTTCTAACAATGTGCCTCTCCTCAGTGTGGAGTCTTTGGGAAAAAGAATAAAGAGGACCCATCAGAAAAAGAGAGGCTGACATCAAATGCATAAAAAAAGAGAGAGGGTAAAATAACTTGGCCTACCATGAATGGGTGAAATGTTTCCTGTCGCTCCTTTTCGCAACAAAATTGCTGCTTTCTGGTATTCAGCAGGCAGTGGGCAGTTCTCACACTGTGACATGATGCTACTATAAAAGCTGATTATCTCTGCAGAGTTCAAAGCTGTAAAGATTTTCACACATGGTTATGTGTGGATCATTACAGTTTACCTGCATGGCCAGGGGAGGTGATGGCTGATAATCAATGACTGAGGATCACTGCAGGGGCTGTTTTGCATCTCTTTAATTCTCTCTTTTACTCCGCTTTTCAATTTCTTTCGTTGCTATTGCACATGCAGTCACTCCGTTTGCAGGTTTCTTTCTTTACATTTAAAAACATGGGCATTTATAAAATGTTTCCTGCCCTTTAGGGGAGTGCAGATGGCTTGTTTACACCTCTAATGGATTCACTGCATCTTGGTGATGACATTGAATGTCTCATCATCCTCCTTTGCTTTCTCTGAATAAACAGCCATTTCCCCAAACAGAACACTGATTTTGTTTCCCGTCTTCTCTGCAGTGTGGCTTTTTTAAGCGTGCCAAGTATGAAGACAACGTTCCCAGTTACAACGCAGTTCGCATCAAACGGGAGGAGAGAGCAATAAGCCCTGGGAATGGTAACTGGGAAAACCTGGAAAAGAAGCCCTGGATGACAACCTGGCATGACAAAGAACACTATTCTTAACAGCCAATGAGATCGGACTCCAAACAGATTCCAGTCACTTACTGATAAACTGCAAGATTCACTAGCCTCGCCTTAAATAACAAGAAACAAATCACTTGTTAAAAACTTTTTTTTAAGACTTAATACTTGATCAAACATTCTGCTTCAGCAGCTGAATTGATGGTGGATAAAGTCTGTCTGAATCACTGGAGGAGAGGAGTTGCATTGTGGGACACAGTCCTGCATTATGACTGCCTGTCAGAGCTTTTTTGTACATTTGCTACATTCACAGTGTTGAACTGGGGTCGGGGGGGGAAGTGTCTATAGGTTTTTGTACATTTCTTGGAATGTTTTGCAGAATTGTTTGTATTTATTCTTTGCGAGGAGTCCTTTGTGTTACGTGCCCTACAGGCCAAAGAGCCATGCAATGCTTTTTTTTTTTTTAACCTAAAATGTTGTCATTTCCCCTATTTTTAAATCCTTTCTACTGTGCATCTGTCTTAACTTGTTGATGTGACATGCTAAAGGTGCCTTAGATTGTTGCTTTAATGGAGGAGCTGCAACTTATCCCACAGCTGCCCTACAAATGGTTTGTAAATATGTGGTCAAGCCTCTGCAGAATCCACTTTTTTCCCCACTGACTGTAAAATAGGAGGGAAAGCAAACAAAGAATTAAAGTTTTTAAATATTCTCATAGTAAAGTGTTCTATGTGTGATTATTGAAGGACAAATGAATGCATTTATGAAAGTG
>JAQLOL010000004.1:9561691-9572186 GCA_029783665.1 Naso thynnoides
CATTCTACATTCATTTATTCATAATTTTCATGGGCGGCTGTGGCTTAGTAGGTAGGGCAGGTCGTCTACCAATCAGGGGGTTGGCGGTACAATCCCCGGCTCCTCTGATCTGCATGTCCAAGTTTCCTTTGGCAAGATGCTTAATCCAAATTGCTCATGATGGCTGCACTATTGGTGTGTAAATGTGTGTGAATGAGTTCCAGATGAGCAGGTTGGCTCTTTGCAAAGGAGTCCCCTGTCCTGAGTAGGGATGGGAATTGATATGGTTTTATTGGTACCAATGCCATTATCAATTCTGCTTATCGGTCTGATTTCTTTATCGATTCCTTTATTGATTCCGAAACAGTTTTCTGTGTGGAAAAAAGTAGGATGACACAGGTTCTCAGTATCCACATTGCACCTCTTTTATTGTCACCACTGTTTATCGGTGAGCTTGCTGTAGGCTGTCCGTAGGCTGTACTGCCCCTGCAGTTGAGTTCTGCCCTTTTCATTTCAGCATCACATGCCTGGGCATTGACAACAGGAACTGATAAGCTTGGAGGCATATGATACCAATTACGATTCCAATTTGTTATTGGTTCTGAACTGGAACCGGTTCCCGATCTCCATCCCTAGCCCTGAGTGTGTGAGTGTGAGTGAATGGGTCAATGCTGACTTGTGTTGTAAGAGTGCTTTGAGTATTTGAAAGACTGCTTTATAAACACAGTCCATTCACCATTTTTCCCATTTCATTCCAGAATTTTGAAGATTTTTATGTTATCTCACTTTTAAAATGTCCACACACACACACACACACACACACACACGGCTTAAAATTCATCCCCTTCTGAACACATAAAAAATTATCTGAGATAAAAACTTTTAAAAGTGAAATTCTTTTGCAATCTCTCTTGCCAGCAGTGACACGGCATCTGAGAGACATACAGTCACATAAACAGCACACTCTCCAGTAGCAATAAATTAGCTGCTTACCTGAGACTGAGGAGTCCACAGAGTGGTTCTTTCTTTCTGGCTCCTTCCTCTCTAGCTGTGCTATCTGTGATAAACAGTGTGAAACAATGACTACAGAGAAACGGCTCGCTCGCTAAAGTAAATCCCTACAGAACTGAGAAGTATCCTCTCACCTGGACTTGCAGTCTTTCAACTGTCTCTCTGTGCAGCTTATCACTCTCCTCCATTTCTCTCCTCAGATCAGCTTCTCTCCTCTCCCTCTCTTCCTCCCTGAAAAAAAAAAAAAAAGTTTAATTGCAAATGCCTGGATGGTGGGACTCACATTCTATTACTTACAGAAGACACTCCCAGTAATTTGGGAGTCGTGTTCCACATTGTTGGTGAAATAACTGGATTGGACAGATTAGATAAATACCTGCTCTGGTATTCTCTGACCAGTCTCTTGGCCCTGTTGTATTTGATCTCCAAGCTCTCTGATTGGCTCTGAGCGTCAGCCAGTCGCTGGCTCACAACCCTGCACAGTGTCTGGGCCTCCTGCCAATACCTGATAAAAAAAAGAGTGAGGGGCATTAACACCCACTTAACCATCATTATAGTCTTGATAATGTTTCTTAATGTGATTATCTCTACGAAGGTTTTAGGCGTCCATCCCATTACGTACTTATAAAATTATCATATCTACCATGTATGTCAACATACATTTCTATCATTGTATTTGTCATCTGTAGAATCATACTTCTCTAGTTTGTCAGCTTTCTCCTCTCCATCCTCCACTCTTTGCTCTAGCTCATCCTTCTGGCTTTCCCAACAGGCCTGCTGCTCCTCCCATGCCTTTAACTTGACATAAAGTAAAAGAATAGATTATGTTCTGTGCATGTGTTCATAAATGCCTATCTGTGATAAAAGGCATATGCACAAAAAAGGCCATTTTGTTGTTACTCACATGTGTTATATTATATAATATCTCTCTCTATATATATATATCTATATATATCTATATCCATATATATCTATATCTATATCTATCTCTCTCTATATATATCTGTCTCTCTCTCTCTCTCACTCTCTCTCTCATATATATATATAGATATATATATCTATATCTATATCTATATCTATATCTCTATCTATCTCTATATATCTCTATCTCTCTCTATCTCTCTCTATATCTATCTATCTCTATCTATATCTATATCTATCTATATCTATATCTATCTATATCTATATCTATCTATATATATATATATATAAAATAAACAGAGCTGATGAAACTTTTTTCCTTCAATCCTCTTACAACAAGAGTTTTGATACAACCAATGAAGTATTCATGCATCAAATACACATGGAAAAAAGGAAGCCAGATTTCCTTTCGCCAACCCAGTTAAGTCACAGCAGTGATTACTTCAAGGCAAAGGCAGAAAAGCAGAGCTGACGTGGAAAAGTGTTGGAACGCAGCCCGTGTCCTAATAACTCCACGCCAAGCCTTCTCACGCGTAGTTAAATGGGTCAGACTGTTCCAAATGTGGATGCAAAAGGTAGTGTATTCAAGTGAGTACAGTCATGTTTTGTGTGTGTGTGTGACACAGAGAGAGAGAGAGAGAGAGAGAGAGAGAGAGAGAGAGAGAATGAGAGAGAGAGAGAATGAGAGAGAGAGAGAGAGAATGAGAGAGGGAGAAAGAGATCTCAATCCCAGCAGACTAACCTACCTTTTCTCTGGCCTGATGAAGCTGGGCTGTTCTGTTTCGTAGTTTTGACTGAAGCTATAAAAGACAGAATGAGTGGAAAACCAAATTTTACTGTTTTCATTTCAGAATCACTCAGCCTTCATATTTTCTAATGTACACAACTGTTTTCTGAATGTTTACTCATAAATTCATGCTGAGTGTAAAGTACCTGCTGGTATTTGAGGCAGAGCTGGTAGTTGTCAAAGCTGGAAAGAAGAGACACATCCTCCTCTTCGTCTTCCTCCTCTTCCTCAGCCACTGAGCCCCTCTCTGACATGCTACTGTCATTACATACATCTCTGCTCGCTTTTCCTGTCTTCATATATAAACATGCACAAAAAGGAAGTGGAATCAAACCACATGGAATTGCTAACACGATTGAGACTCGACTCCTCTTTTAGAAAACGCACCTTCCTGGATGTTTTATCCATTTCCAGGCTTTCATTGATTAGTCGGGCCACCTCGCTCTCCACCCCCTCCTTCTCTCGGCCAATCAAAAACCTGCAGCCAAAGAGAGATAAAATCAAGACTTGGGGAAATCACTCCAGGCTTAGTCACGGCAGACACTTTGACTTGCCATAGCAGGTAAAGCACAGGTGTTACTAATAATATTAACAGCATGTGTGACAGTGAGCCAGCATGCACATCATTCATGTTAGTATTTACTTTTCCTACTGTTACATGTTACAATGTCTTCCAATTGTTGTCATTGCACACTATGCGTTAATAGGGCTTTTCTCATTTCTTCATTTTGCCGTTTTTGTGTCCTCGGTCCTCATGCCTGTAACCTGGTAATCAATCTAAGCTGGCCATCTCAAAGACTGTCTAAATTCCAAAATGCATCGTGTGAAGAAAGGATTGAGGAAACAGGACTCTTGTTGAAGGAGCTGTAAGCAACGATGCACAGGGGTATTATTTCCAGAAGTCTTTTCTGCTTAACATAAAAGGGGTGTGACACAGAGCTGGTATATACCAGCTATATATAATCCTTGGCAGCGGGCTTCAGCACGGCAATGTACAGAAGATGCAGGTGTGCCTAACAATATTTATTTGACATTTCTTTAAAAATAATAAAATAATTTTATTAATTTTCTGTTGCCTAAACTCCTTCTTGTGTCTTCCCTTTCCTTCTTTACTCATTTTTCAGGTGGAAGGGACTAAGATGCAACAAAAGGAGGCAATAAGGAAATGAGGATGTACCAGCCGAGAAATAAGAGTGCATTAACAGACACACTGGTATTTAAGATTTCAGAGGTGTTTCTTAAAAGCTGCTATATGTGACATTTTAGCATTATTTCCAGTAGAATTCTTACATAGAGGTCAAATTTGCCCTGTGAACTGTACATATAGGATTGATGTCTAGTTTTTACTGTTCAACTTCCACACTAGGAGCGAGCCTGAGCCACCTGGGTGAAAACCAGGACTCCTAACGACTTAAATGCATCAAACCAGTATATTATAAACACCAAATGTTATTTTGTGACCCATCAATTGAGATTTGATCATATGATCTGAGCTGGATTTGACAGCATATTTTAGACACACTTGGATAAAGCACTGAGAGTTGAGTGAGTTGCTGAATTGGTGCTAAAATGTTAAATATATCACCTTTAAAAGCATCTCATTCTAAAGAAAAAATTTATTTCACAGGACAATGACAGATCATGTAGATGTCCTGAACATGAATATGATATGATGTCGTAATGGCTTTGAAAGGCTTGCTGGTGAACCAGCAATTTCAGTTCTTCTTCAGGTTTTTACAGTCTAAAAAGGTGGCACACAAACACTACAGTAGGCTGAGTCGACAGATAGCAGTAAGTCGTTAAAACAGACCTGACATTTCTGCTAAAACTTTGGATGCTGTTTCAAAGCACTGGTATGGTCCTTTAAAATTAACATCTTTCAGCTGAAAAATTATATTTATCTTGCTTCCATCGTTTCATCTTTAAATAACTGCAATTACGAAACAAACCTTTAGAAGTCAGACTTTTGCTGATCAGATGGACAGCCTGTTTTAAACTGACAAATCAAATATCAGGGAAAAAAACACTGTGCACTGTAATACCAAGCCTCTGAATCACTAATGATAAAAACTTTACACTCAGCAGCTCTTCCAAAGTAGCGGCAATGTAAACAAACAATGGGGGAAAAAAAGCACATGACAACTTACTTGACGAGGCCAGATGTATTTTTGAGGACTGTGGCTGCAAACAGCTGGGAGACTCCGACCAAACTCACCCCATCCACCTCCACTATCTGATCATTCACCTGAATTCTAACACACACACACACACACACACACACACACACAAAGAAAAAAAAATCATCTTATTGAAACCAAACTGATTCACTGTATACCAAGAGACTAATGTTGCAACGTACCTTCCATCCTTCTGCGTTGCTCCTCCCTCAGTGACTGTTTTAACAAAGATTCCCAGTTTCTCCAGACCCTGATCAGCACCGACGCCCATTCCTATAATACTGATGCCCAGACCTTCTTCTCCTAAAAAGAAAGCATAACTATTAGGAATTCATCCTCAAATTAAAAATTAGTCAGGGCAAGACTGTTGCACCATATAGAAAAAGTGAAGCATATGTAATGAAAGAGAGAAACCTGACACTTGAAATTACAGTCAAAGCTAAGAATATCATGATAATCGTGCTTTTCAACCTATAAAATGTGTGTGCTACAGGACTTCTTTACTTTCTGGGTTCTGATGTAGGTGAGTGTTGCCAAAAGTACAAAGAAAAAAAAAATTAAGTGGTTTTAGTTGTCATTTTCGCAGTTTCCATACTCCATACTTTTTCACTCTTCTCTCCAATGGCAGGTTGTCACACATGCACACACACACACACACACACACACACACACACACACACACACACACACACACACACACACACACACACACACACACAAACACACACACACACACAGCTGAAGTGCCTACATAGTCCCACTGTTTTCAGAAGTAAATTAACTTGGATGCTGTTGCTCTTATCACACAGTATGCAAGCCTATTTACAATTACCTTAAAAAAAATTAAAAAATAAAATTTTACTCCTCCAGTGTTGTGTCATTTTTCTCCTGTGGTATCAAACAAATATTTTTCAAGGTTTTCAATTTAGAAATTCCAGTTTCATAACAACATTACGTTACAGCATTACACACCCTTTTCTATCTCCACTGGAAAAACATCCATCCTGTCCACTCTCTTCTCCAGCTCGTACTCAGCCGAGGCAGACACGGGGTCGATATCCTCATTGTGTCTGTCGTACTCTGCGTTGGAATAAGTGCAGAACACCTGAAACACAGCAATCATACGTCGGCTCAAAGTCACTGCAACGACCTCAGCTCATGTTATTACTGATGTCAAATATAGACCCACTGACTTAGCTATTGACACATGGCACTGTTTGTGTTTGTAAATCTGTCCGAGTGAGAGATTCGGGAAGTGCAAACTGCACAAGCATAACCATTGAGAATTACTAAAAAATAAGGAATCTATGACACAAATGGGGCAAATAAATGATCAGTCTGATAATGGGAGGTTTATATTTTCATGAATTTTTACAATAATGAAATTATAGCTGATAAAGAGAGCCAAACTAAGAAAGTCAAAACTGCTTTTATGACTTAATGCAAACCAAAAAAGCAAAGCTATCTCATAAACCTTCTCATTTTAATTTATATTTATAATGTCTCCCATAGGCCTTTTGTCAATATATTTATCAGCAGAAAAAGCAGCCAAAGGTTTTTAGTTCTATAAAGCTTTTATTTCTTATGCAAAAAAGCTCTATTTTACACAGAGTATGCTGGTGAGGTTTTTCTTTAATCTACTTTACAAAGAAAAAAAGGAACATTTAAAGAATCAGAACAGTTTTTTGGTTCAATTGTAATAGTAATGTCAGTTAGATTTGGTTAGAATAATAAACTATCCATCTTTGCTCCCTGCAGATTGCCTTTCTTACCTCAAAGGTGCATAAACTACAAGTGAAGAACTTCTTTTTAAAAATACGAATGAAAAAATCTGTTGTATCTTATCTATAGACCATAAGAAGGAAGTGTTTATCACGTATCCGAATCAGCTGAAAAGATCCATATTTGTGCATTCCTACAAAAAATGTAGCTGTCATTGTGAAAATCGTCAATGACTGATAAGACACTAAAAGCCATAATAGTCTGTTATAAACATAGCCAGACGAATGCCATACACCCCAAGGCTACAGGAATGTTTTCTGTATTTTTAGGTCTATCAAGGAAACTCTGAGCTGTCAGAATGAAGCATGTGGGGTCTTGTCTGTCCTCCGCCTCCTCTGATGGATTGAAAACATGGCTTTGGGCAAACGTTTCTCTTATACGGATTAAAACACCAGCTTTAACTGACAGTTACACAATTCTGCCATAAAAATTTCTGTAAAATGCATGAATCTAGACACAAGTAATACTGTAGCTATTGGTAAAATGAGTGATAATGCTAAAGGGTTGAGTTTGTAGAAGTTTTCCCACCTTGATTGGTGCTGAGGAGAACCTGACTTTTCTCTTTCCAACTTCCGCTGCATCCTCATCCTCCTGATCAGCCACTTCGGGCACACCAGGTATTTCTTCATACTCCAGTAAAAGCTGATTTCCGGCACGTGTGGAGGTATCCCATTCCTGTCTTGATGATTCTAAATGAGACTGGGATTCCTGCTCGTACACAAAAGCCTCGTTCTCAATCCCAGAGATAACTTCAGATCCTGTCTGCTCCTCTTTGCCTCCTCCTTCAGTATTTTCTCCATCACTTCCCTCTTTGCTCCTCTCACGTTTGACCTCCTCAGTGACATGCTCCTCTTGCAGCTCTTCTCTCTCACATTTCTCCTCTTTTTCAGTTCTTTTCTCCTCTTGACTTTGTTTGCATTCATCTCCTCCACTTTTCCTCTTTTCCACAACAAATGACACAACTTCTTCAACAACACCCTCCTCCTGCATCATGCTTCTCTCTTCCTGCCTTTCATCTGTCTTTTTCTCCCTGTAGTCCCCCTTTCCTGTTGAAATCTCAGCCTGCGCAACAAACTGCCTGCTCTGCCCCTCCCATTGTTCATTCACCTGCCGATACATGTCTCCTCCACCTTCCTCGTCATCCTCAGTATCTGTCTTACATGGCATGCCTGCTGGTAACTCCTCCTGGTATTCTTCTGAGGAAATAACTTGCCTATCTTTTCCTGCCCTTAATTCCACTCCATTTTCCAGCGTATTTAGTGTTGTTTCCATGCTGGGCTCTTCAAAAACATCATCTACCAAGTCCTGCACTCTTACTCCTGCAGTGTTGTTTGTATACTGGTACTTTTCCCCCTCATCCTTGAGGAAGTTTTTTGCCTCTTTCCACACCTTCTCTTCTTCATTCTCATCACTTTCTGATGACTCGTTCTTCACATCAACTAATTCTGCCCTCACTGGCTCCTCAGGGGTCAAGCAGAGGTCAGAGTTTTCTGCCCCTCCTTGTTGTTCGGTGGTTTGACCATGGATGTCAAGACAGGAGGGAGGTGTGCTGGATGCTTCTCTAGGGCCATCTGATGCAGGAGATTTAGGGTGCCTTGTCATTGAGGCCTGTGCAGGCAGCTTTGGTGAGGAAATATTTATGACGGGTAGGTTTATTGATTTGTCTTTATCAACGCTATCCTCCTCTGTTTGCTTCCTCTTCTCACTTGCCTCCTCCTCTTTTTCCACATGGCCGACATCTATTCTCCCCTCTTCCTCTTCTCCTTTCCCGTCTGCCATTCCCTTGCTAACCCTGCCAGTAATACTTTTCATAACGAGTCCTCCACCACCCTCAACTTCCATCACTTTGGTCTCAAACAACCTGCGGGTTACAGAGAACTTCTGAGCCAGTGCAGCTCGATCAATATCTTTTATCTCTTCCTTTCTGGATAGTTTATCTTGCAGAGATGATTCTGGAGTGGACATGTTGGCCACAGAGCTCATAACAGATGAGGAACTGACAACTGAGTGTCTGGATCCAGAGAAAGGTGAAGTCTGGGGCTGTGGGCTGGGATTACGGGAAGAAAGGAGCGGTGTGGAGCCAGAGCTCAGCACCTGGCCACCATCTTGTCTCAGCTGCTGGCTGTCCATTTGCAGGAAGATGTTTTCTCTGATCTTGGTCCCTCTGGTGCTGCGAATCCTCCCTCTGCTGCCTGCGCTGGTGCTGGTGTGAGACATTATGGGATCTGACAAGCTGGATGGCAGACGGGTTGAGTGCAGAGCAGAGCGTTGGTCGGCAGCTGCTTTGGTCCTTGGTTGCAGACTAACCCCAGTGTCAAATGAACATTTGATGGCATGGAAGTCAGACTTATAGGTTATCCTGTGAGGTGAGGCACTTCTGCCCTTGCTGTCAGTCCGCATCATTGGCTAATGGAGGTTCTCTAAGGTGAGGGGAAAAAATTGTGGAGGAGCTTTTCACAGTTTATGAGAGCACCTGAGCAAATGCTGAGCAGGTAGAGAATGTTTAAGGATTTGCTGGTAGAGTGGAGAATAAGGCGATAAAATATGCTGGATAACAGAGCTGGTGTTTTAAGAGGTTACTGGATTTGTTTGATGAGTGCAGGTGTCAAAAGCAGGCTGGCCTGGAAACTTCATTTTCAACAGGTACGTTTGTCTTCAGATATCAATTCACCACCACAGGAGAGTCTCCTGGAAGAGTTTGTGAGGAAAAACACAAAAAAACAAAATCACACTCATTGAGGTGAACAGGCACAACCCAAAAGGTCATTAACGCAAATTACAGCAGACACAAACAACAGTTGGCTTTTTCGTCACTTGCAGCTCTCAGCGCTAGAATTAAAATCAATAAATTTCAAGATGAATAGGCTACTCACACTCACAGCAAAACTGGAGGATTAACTTTTGTCAGCACCATCAACAAAACGCCTCTACACAACTAACAATAATTAATTCGTTTGCAGGAGCAATGAGGACTTCTGGTCAAATGCTGCTTTCACCTGCCGTCGGAAAATGAGCCGATATAATGAACAGGTGCGTTGTAAATATCTGAGGGGGAAATGCGCGTATTTTGCTTAAAGGGCGTTGCATGTGAGTCAGCCTTTTTTTAAAAAAAATCCTAACCATTTGGCATTATGCGTCACTGAACGTTTCTGTGGTGTTTATTAAGCGTACACTTGTCAAATTTATTTAACGTTACTTATCTAAACTTTGATATCCAGGCTGGTGTTTTGTCCTCTCTATGTAGTAGCTTCACGGTACGTTACACCGTAATGTCAGTCCTTTACTCCTTGTGTTCAGTGAAATAACATTTCCTAACATTATCAACATTTTTTATACTAACCGACCGTAAATAAAACTACCACACTCAACGCGTTTCGGTTGTAACGGAAGTTTACGAAAGTATTTGAAAGCAGCAAATCAGCACCATCCTGGCCGGAGTGCGCGCGCAGTTTTAGGTCTTGACCTGACCAGCATCTCTGTGAGCAAATTAGACTTGTGACTTTTTGACACCAGACCGGTGTTGTGCCGTTGTAATGCCTTAATCCATCCTCCGTTAATGTTTTGTAGAATAAACCAGATGCAATGTCTACATTGAAGTTAATGAATAAAAATTGACATCACAGACGATGTGCTCACTGTTACCTGCCGGAAGTTGGAAATGTTTGACTCAAAATTGATGTTCATCATAACGTTAGCTTTATGTAAGGTTAGCCTAACGAAAAAAAATTATTCCACCTCCCCATTTTATGGCCTAGCTATTTTACCCATAGCTTTTCAAGCTAATGTAAAAAAAAAAATAAAATAAAAAAAAAAAAAAATAACAGAAGATAAAGGAGAG
>JAQLOL010000004.1:9586261-9603730 GCA_029783665.1 Naso thynnoides
TGATCAGATATATCTTTATGTTTATTGAGTCCAATACACACACACACACACACACACACACACACACACACACACACAGACACACACACACACAACTAGCACCCTACAGTGTCGAATGTGTTTTACTTTCCACAGTGTTTCGACAGGGAGACATAGGCACAAGCTGGTATGCTGTCCTGTCTGGTTCTCTGGATGTCAAAGTGTCAGAAACTGCCAACCACCAGGTATGATCAGTTTCAAATCATTTTGGTGCATTTTTTTTTACTTGTGCTGCTGTGTGATTCCTTAAAATAATTCAAATCACAAATGAATGAATGAATGAAGGATTAATGAACTGAATCTGAACCAAAGACACTACAGGTTTTATTCTGCACTGTTATCAAGTAACCTTCCGTGAAGAGATTCAAGCTCACTCTACAAGGGCTCCTCATGTTAGAGAGCTGGTTCTGCATGACTCTTTCCATTGCTGACATTGTCCTAGCACACGAGCTTCCTCTCTTCACTTAAATATGCCAGCAGAGCTGCCACAGCACAGAAAACAAGTCCACTGAGATCCGTGCTTTCTGCTGCTTATCGTGCCCTTTATACCGGGGTATAGAAATAGGGCTATACTATGCATACAGAGGAGAAGAATGACAAGTGGGAGAAGAAAGAGAGAGGATTTTGTTCCTGGCTAAAGACAGAGATAAGAAACCCCTTCATTGTGAAACCTCTTTATATGTATGTAGCCCTAAAGTGCCATTGGTGGCCTAGTTTCTGTGGCTATATTGGAAATGTCACTTTCGACAGATGAAAAGGTTTCCAAAGCATGCAGAATATTCATCTAAATCAGTGGACAGCATAGGCATATCTGCATGCATGTGTCTGTGTTTGCATGCCTCCAGCCTGTCCAATTATTTTCTGAACCCAGAGATATTTTCCTTACAGGAGTCTCCGTTTACTAGTCCCTCATATTTGAATTAATTTGCATTCATTACCATTTATTAATCTGTCTGCTGTTCATATGTGTCTGTTTTTATAAAGGGAACCTGTGAGTGTTTTTTTTGCTACTGCTGTGCTGAGGCTACAGTAATCAGTCAATTAATTGATTAGTGGATTGACAGAAAATGAATTAGCTTCAAACTTTTTTGATAATCTAATCTTCATTTTTGTCCTTTTTTAGGAAAAAAACAAAACTTTTTTGTGTTTGTGAAATTCATGTATGTGTAAAGACTATTTTTCCTTTACTTACTATTGTAGTAAATAGAATATTTTGTTGTTTTTAGATTTTGTTCAGTGACTTTTGATTATATCCCTTTGGTTTTTTAACCACAAGAAGAACCTTTTATGGCCATTATTTCTGTCCTGTCTGGTTGGACTGATTGATTTAATCTAAGTGCACAATATTTAATTTCTGCAGATAGATGTCTCTCTTTTAAAAACCTAAAAATAAAAGACATGTTTGGATGATGTCAGGAAGTAGCGTGGGATCGTGGGTTTTTTTATTTCACTGTTAGACAGCCACCACTGCAGATGAAAAACTGACTGCCTGACTGACGAGGTTGTGCACCAAAGTTTATTTATTTTACGTTTAAATTACATTTGACATACACATCCTTCCTCGCTCTCTGACTGATGCTCCCTCAGAAGTTAGTGTCAGGCGACAAAGTGAAACACGCTGTTATCTTGAATTAAATTACAGATGGATAATGTAGGTACACAGTCATCAAAATATATAGCAAACATATGGATGTTTTTAGACATTTTGGTGTGGAAGTGTTTCATAAACCTGTGTTCCACAAATGTATTCTCTAACAAGCAACCATGTTGCAATTATGTTGTGTTTTTGTGCAGGATGCAGTCACTATCTGTACATTGGGGATCGGGACTGCGTTTGGGGAGTCCATCCTGGACAACACACCACGTCACGCTACCATTGTCAGCAGAGAGACAAGCGAGCTGCTCCGTATCGAGCAGAGGGAGTTCAAGAGCCTCTGGGAGGTAAGAGACAAAGGGAGAGTTTGAAAATCCTCATGAGCTGCTTTACTGCGTGTAGCTGTGAGAATGAAACCACATGATTCAGCATGAACTCTGTCACTGTAGCGTATCAGAAGGTTTCGTTTTGGCAGGAGTGTCCCCCTTGAGACTGCAATTTTCAGGCAGCCTAAGAGTGTAATTGTACCTTTAACCACAAGAGGGCTGTCCGCCACAGCAGTGCCCTTTGTTCCACCTATTTGACACTCAACTCAGGTGACACTCAACGGTGAGAGGGAGAGAGGAATGTGTATGAACATCACATGACTGTGCGCTTGTTTGTGGCACTGAATGCTTACCGTTGTCAGAGCTTGCTTGGGATTGATGCAGCTTCCTAAACAAAAAAACAAAATTTACCAAAAGCCATGTATGTGTAATATGTTTAGTGCAGGATGTGTGGTAGGAATTTTAAAAGTGGTAAGTGTATAGTAGTGCAGATAATCCCCATCATGAATAAAGCAGCTGTGTGCTGACACCTCTTTGGCTAAGGATGTGCACAGTTTGAGACTGTGTTGGAATGATACAGGGCAGTTTAGATGATATCCTAAGGTGTTCTGACTAATTTCATTCAGATAGTTAAGCTAATTTATATGCTTAAGTAAATATTATTTTTCCTTAAATGTAGGCATCATAGTTCAGTTAAAAATGTCGTTAACCTTTTTTGTCTATTTTACAGTGGCTATTTTGAAATTTCGGTGCAGTAAAAGCATAGGTGTAATTAATAATGCAAATGGCTCCATTCATGCAACAAATCATTCCTGTTATTAACATCATCACAGATTTATTACCAAAATGATTCTAAAAGAGCCAACCTCAATGGTTTGTATCAACAGGATTCACTTGCAGTAGATGATAATCAAATAAAAATGCAAAAACAGGCGCTGCAGCAATCATTCCACCTTCGATGCTTGAGCATAAAGAGGTCATAAACTGTGGGTAATATTATAGGAAAATAGTATTGATATTCCCAGCTAGTACTGGTATATTGCAGCTATAACTTCAGTCAATAAAACATATCACTGTACATGACATCAACGAGGGAATAAGGCCAATAATACTGCAGTACTGAATGGCTTAGAATGTAAAAACTCACTGTTAGTCTGTTATATCAAATATTGCAAACACACTCTGTATCATATGAACTGAAAGAAGCAGTCCTCAGTGACATGGCTACAGCTCAGACTCTGGCATCTCCTCTGAGAGTCTACATTGTAGTGGCCTCTCTGTTGGCCTCATTGTTGAGGTTACCCTCCACACTCACTGGGACCCATTCAGAGAGGAAGTTCTGGCAGAGCAGTGGATCGGTTCACTGTCGGCACCCAAATGCTACAAGTGTCTTCCCTGTTACTTGGTCAGGCTTGAATCTCCTGTTTTGCATTATTAAATCGAAAGAGATTTATTTTGTTTAATGTTATGAATTTATTAGTTTTTCTTTATAGTTTTATATTGCTTTCATACTTGTAATTTTTTGTAGTATAATTGATTTCAAATTGTAGTTTGGTCTTAGGTTTTATTCACACTCTGATGGGACACCGTGTTTTGACAAGGAGGAACAATGCAGGCGAATGATGACGTCTCTGGTTCTGCTGCATCGATTTTCACCCTTTCTTTAGCAAAACTGTCTATTGTGAGTCTGACAATGCAATAGGAGTGCAATGCTAAATCAATGCAGTACTCTTTTAAGTGTAAGCTTTCAGTATTTTCTAGTGCATGTGAAACATTACACTTTCCTTAAGGTTTCCCTGATTTCTTTTTTCTCATTGAAGAAAAACAGAAGTTTGTGAGGCTTTTTAATTGCTGCTCTGACGAGTGACAGTGGCGAGATATTCACCTAGAGTTGACACATGCAGCATTTTCACATACTAAATGATTTTGCTTACGAAAATGTGAGTTTGCTTTGGCTTTGGCTAACTTTACATGTGTTGTGCATTGGTAAAAATTCGTAACACACGATATGAATCAAAAATGAATATCACTTCCAGCAAGGCTTTTGACAACCCTGTTGGCAAATCCAGTGAAGGTTTCTCTGGAAAAAAAAAAAAAGGCGCTTAGAAGACTTCTCTGCTCTTGGCAGCATCAGTACAAAACACATTCATCTATTCATTTCTTCACTCTGTTTCTGTTATTTTTTATCAGTGTGCATAGTCACTGTTAAATAAACCTGAAATCAAATAAGTAAATCAATATTTGTGGACAAATTTATAACCTCTTCAGTATTTGGGCCACTAAATGAACTTGGATTTACTATAACATGTTGTCCCCATTTTGTTACAGAGCATATAAAAGCAAAATAGGGCAATAATTGGTTATTAAAGCACGTGTGCCATCTTATTATCTGGCTTGTAGTTGTTTGTTTGTCAACTAAGTGCACTCAGTCTCTCGCTCTGCAGTCTATTTTAGGACAGTAGACACAAAACAGAAAACATAGCCTGAGGTTGTCCTCTATTGAATCTTATTCAGCTAAAAGGATCTTTGTGTTTTGACTGTGTGTGTAGGTGTGTGGTTGTGCATTCGTGGACTAATTTGTGTGTGTGTGTGGTGAGCACTCGAAAGCTACGGGATGAATACAGTCGTGTTTGATGAAAGGATGAAAGAAAAGTAGAGCTGCTCCATAATTCTACCACCAAGTGAAAGTGAGATGAATGAACGGGGTGTAAATTCAAAACGGCTTGTTGTTTCTGACAGATAAACACACAGTTTACCAAACAGCAGATGGTTGGTTGGCCTTAAGACTTCCTCACTCTGTTTTTCTACTCTCATTTACTCCTCTGTCCCTTTCACCTGCTCTATATTACTCTTGCCCACTTCCTCTCTCCTTTATCGGCTGTGTAGCGTCTTTTGCCAGCCTCCTCCCTCCCTCCATCCTCACCCTCACAACTCTTTTCTTTCCCTCCTCTGCTTCCTTTCTCTGCCCCCCCACCCCAATCAGAGTAGCTCAGTCGTAAGGAGACTTGCATCACCGTGGTAACCTGTGACAGAAACTGTTTTTTTTTTGGCTTGATTGTGGTGAGAGAGGGAGAGTGAGAGACTGAGAAAGACACTGGGGCGACTGTGTGCGCGGGGGAGAGAGACAGGAAGAGAGAGCGGGGAGAAAGAGAGGAGGAGAGCAGCTTGTTTTGAGCAGGATGCTGTCCGGTGGCTTGTGTGTGAGTTGTAAAGGAGCAGAGGGCAGCACTCTTGGGTTTCAGTCCCTCCAGAATTAGGTAGCCGAGTCTGTTACCACAGGTGAGTGTGACTCCTCATCTGGAATGCTGTGCGGTGTGTGGGGTGCATGTTGGCTTGATAGTGCTTCACTAACATGTTTCTGTTTATTAACCTTTGCTGTCTTTTCTTCACAAATTTAAATGTGAACATCCAGAAATTTTTTGGCAATGTTTTTCCTGTTTGTGCGCAAGACTTTTGTCAGGGAGTGTTTGTGTCTTTAGGTCAAACAGATGCTGTCTCTGTCTCTCCTTCTGTGTGCGTGCGTGTGTGCGTTCGTGCGTGTGTGTGTTCTCAAAGAGCATCGGTTTCTTAATCATGACCTTGTGGAAGAGGAGCGGAACATTTAGGCTCCAAATTACCTGCTGTGTGTGAATGTATGTGTGTAGTTTCTCTGCTATAGAAATACAAACAGTACAGTGTGTTGTTCACAACATCTGTAAGAGCAGCATCTGTACGCTCATTAACCCTGGTGTGATGGCTGCTGTGTGTGTGTGTATGTGTGTGTTACATAATGTTAGTGTCCTGCATGTAAATGATCGCAGTTGTACAAAGGGCTTTGTTTGCTGGTAGTGTGTGTGTTTGAAAGTGTTCTGTGTTTGTGTCTTGGAGAGATGGGTAAAGAGTTTTGATCATTAATAGACAATTAAAAATGGATTGTCTTATTAATGAAGTGACATTTTTTTGCAGGATTATAATACACTGTGTGTGTGTTTTATTTGTAGAAGTATCGTCAAAGTTTGGCTGGACTGTTGGCACCTCCTTATGGAGCGATGGAGAGTGGATCTAACAATGACAGTGAGTAGAATCTCTCTCTCTCTCACACACACACACACACACACACACACACACACACACACACACACACACTACACTGAAAGAAACATTGTAAATGTTGGTACAATGGTATTTACTTTTTCAGCATTCTTTAGCACATTTCTCTTTCAAGCTGCAGAAGAGCACTCCTACCTGTGTTTTAGCATTTAGCATCCAACCTACACAATAAATAGGTCGTATTTTGATGTTTAAGGAATTAAAAGTATCTGCATTCTGTAAAAATCTTTGTTTCGATTAGCTTAACAACAGTTTTTCCTCTTTAGGAGTCACAGACAAAGACAACATGAACTCAGACTCTGCAAACAAAGCTCACAACAAGGTAAACACTCTCTCCTGCTCACTGCGTGGAAACCAAAGATCTGTCTTGGTTTCATACAGGAAGTCCAACAAAAAGTTCAGCATGGAAACTTGATCCTTTAAATGAACTCTGCCAACCTATCTCAGAGAGCTGTGCCTGTCCTTGAGGCATACAAAGCATGAATGAACCGAACTCACAACCGATGTACTGTGTGGCTCAGGCTGTCTCAGTGTGTCTTTGATTCCTCTAGGCCTCACTATGTGCGTTAGAAGATCTGTGTTCACACGGCAAGGAGGGTTGAGAATAAAAGAGTCTGAGATTTTTGATAGAGCTGTTCTGTAAATAAGCGATTGTAATATTTGAAGAGTAGTAGATATAATTTAAAAATTAAAAGGCATTTAATTCTTTTAAGAAATATCTTTCTGTAGAGAAAAGACAGCATAAAATTGTGGTCTGTTGCATACTTTCATGTTTGTGAATGAACCAGAATGCCAGGATGAGTTTTGGAGGTGTGTGTGTGTGTTTGTGTTCTGAGAAGAGACAAGTGATGACTCACAGCTGTGATCCTCTGTAGTTATGCTAATGCTAGCTAATGCATGCGGACAGAAGAAAGATCCCATCTGCACAATTAGCATGCATTGCTTTGTTGTTTTCTACAGCAGCTGTGTGTGCGTGTACACATCTGCCCTTTCTGAGGGTGCAGGTGTCTTCTGTATAGAATATGTTTGTATGCACTGTGTTTTATACAGTTTTAAGGGTGTGAGTGTTGCATGATGCTGTACTGTTTGTAATTCACTTGCACATACATTCCTAGCAGTGTCTTAATTTAAAATCAAGGTTAATTGTCAAAATATTCATTTTATTGCATATTTTTTGAGGTTTTTGTAATGTTTAGCAATAAATTATTGATCTGATTTGTCATCAGAATAGCTTAATTATCCTGAATATAAGCTGGATAATAAGATTTGTGCTCTTGTTGTAGTCAGTTTGCAGTGTAAATATTGCCTTGAGTTCCCCTTTTGCTTTCCTTTCTTCAGAATGTGGTCTTAGATTATATTTCTCCTGCATTTATCTGTAGAAATGTTACAGCATAGAGGCATGCTAAGTACTGTGAGTATTGACTTACAGTTTACAGTCAGTTCACTAAACTACCTTGGTGGTCTTGTGTGTTCTGTAGATTCCTTCGGAGAAGCTGCAGAGAGCGGGGAAGGTTCTCCGCAACGCCATCCTGTCCAGAGCCCCACACATGATCCGAGACAGGAAGTACCACCTCAAGACATACAGGTAAGAGAATGTTTGTCTGCAATTGCAACTATGAATATGTATGTAAGAAAGCTTTGAAAAAGTAATGTGGATTTTATTGGTATGTGTGTATTGCAGACAATGCTGTGTCGGCACAGAGCTGGTGGATTGGTTGGTGCTGCAGAGTGCCTGTGTTCTCACACGCTCCCATGCTGTTGGGATGTGGCAGGCATTACTAGAGGAAGGCGGGCTCAACCACGGTAACGAAATATTTCTCTATCGTTTTACCACCGTATAGTGAGTGCCTGTTGTTGTCATTCATTGCATTACACAGTTAACATACAATAGTCAGTTTTTAAAACTCTTCATTGCAAAGTATCACATACAAAAAGACAAGAGAGATTCAGGTTGTTTTCATACCTGTAGTTTCGGTTCATTTGGTTCAAATCAGTGGATGAGTGGCTACTCATTTACATTTTCCCTTTCGGTTCAAGTCTGTTTGCTGAACATTTTGAACACTTCATGTTTTTTATGTGCTTTAATCTAGCTGTTGGGCTATATGGCCATCTGCCCAAATGTCAAGAAGGCAACATATTTCATTGCTGCTCCAGGTCAACCCTCGATTCATGTATGTGTCACGGCAAACTGCCAGCTATTTGTTTACAAAGTCGTCCTCAGCCCATAATGTACAACGCAGCTAGCTAGAAAGCTGGTTTAGTCCAAACATGCACAATTATCCTGCCGTTGGGGTGGATCAAGATTGGATCATATTTGTGCCCCAAAGAACCATGCCAGAGTTCATTTGTAACCACACTGAGACCACCTCTTCAAACAGGTGTCTGTACCACCCTTTTGGTCTGCACCCACGTGTGATAACTGTACTCACACACTTCACCCGGTCCCAGAACTTATTTTGGTCACCCAAAACACTGCTCATGTGAAATGCTCCCTAATTTCTTCACATTAACCTTGTTTGTATTGTTGAATGCATAAAGAAGAATTAGGTGTTAAATCACATTGAAGGTGTCAGTATGAATTCGAGTGTGTAAATAAATTAGAAATTTTAAAATATGAGCATAAAATGTTGATTTAACCTTAAATTCATAACCTTAAAAATAAGATATCTGAATTTATGCTGTGAGATAAGAAAGCAGCAGTGATGGCTGAAACAGGCAAACACAGTTTTTCTGTTTAAATATGTACACTGGTGTGCTTGTCTGCTCTTCAGTGGACCAGGAGCTCGGTTTCCAGGACAAATACCTGTTTTACCGCTTTCTTGATGACGAGGAGGAGGACACGCCATTGCCTAGTGAGGAGGAGAAGAGGGAAAGCGAGGAAGAGCTGCCAGAGACCATCCTCTTCCTCGCTCAGATCGGCCCAGACGCACTGCTGCGCATGATCCTCAGGAAATCGTAAGTAACAATCGGTAATAAAAAGAAAAATTAAAAACTTTGTTATACTTGTGAGTGAACAAAATGCACTGCTTAACCAACATTTGTGCAGTCTTGTCTGTAGTGACTTCTTTTATACTGCCACATTATTTTAGCATTAGGAAGTGTCATTACTAATATTAGGACAGCGTAATGAGAGGCGAAGTGAGTGCATGGCATCGCAGAGATGTGTTCATTCTGACTAACCTCTGTGTGTGTGTGTGTGTGTGTGTGTGTGCGCAGGCCGGGTAAGAGGACAGGGGATGACCTAGAGATCATCTATGATGAGCTGCTTCACATCAAGGCCTTAGCTCACCTCTCCAACACTGTGAGTCAGCAGGTCCACTTTTCTTTTAAAGGGACAGTACAGGTTTTCAAAAAGCCGTTAATTCTTCAGAGCCACTTGCTTCAGTCTTTTTGCTTTTAAGAGCTGAGGGAGAGGCTGTAGTTACTGTCAGCAATTCCCTTACCAGCTTAACGAAAAACAGTTTTACACATACTGCCCTGTGTTGGCAGGCATTCATAATGTGGAGGAGTCTATTAGTCTGTAACGGCTCCAGAAGGGCTTTTGTTGTTTGCTTCATCATGCTCAATGTATTTATGGAATTTAAAAGAAGAAACCTCTATCAAGCTTTTTATTCAACTGTTTTTTATTCCTGTTTGCCTCCATCATCACTTTAAATGAGTGCTTATGAATATAAATTTCAGTAAACTAAAAGTCTAATAAAGCTTCACTCTCATTGTGCTGTCATGACTGACTGTAAGGACTCCCAGGTCAATTTAAATAATCCCTCAAAACCCTGATCTGTGCATTTGTACTCTTCTCTTACATGTTTTTGCAGTGCAGCAAATTCCAATATAACTTGAGCAGTGTGCTCTGGTTTGTAGGTGAAGAGGGAACTGGCGAGTGTTGTGATCTTCGAGTCGCATGCCAAAGCGGGAACCGTGTGTGAGTCCTTGCTTTGTCTTACAGTCTATTCTTGTTTGTGTACATAGTGTATTGCAGGAGTTTTTAATGTTGCTGACAAAGTGTGGTATCCACTTAATTTGATTTAAACCCCTTCCCCCCTTTTAAAAAAATCACCTATTATTTTAAATACTTTGTTAAATTTGCACCATTAATAGTGTGCTAAATTATCTGTTAGCAGCTCTTGTTTGCAGTGTACCCATGGATGTACTATAAACATTCAGTTATTACTTTGATACTCAAAAATTTTATCTGCAATGGACATCAGAGATAATGATATCCCTAGAAAGTGTAATGAAAAATATGTGTGTCATGTCTGTGGTTTAGGATTATATAATTCTAAATTCAAGATATAATTTGAATTTTGCTTTTTGCTGCAAATTGTGGCTCATACCTCATGTCCCTCGCCCTCTGCTCCTCTGAAGAAGCGCACCTCACAGTCTGAATATCTGTAGTATTCAGTAAGTTGTGCTAGTTACGTATTCAGTCATAATTTGTGTTTGTCCTCCTTGTCTTAAAGTGTTTAACCAAGGAGAGGAGGGCACATCATGGTACATCATCCAGAAGGGCTCTGTGAATGTGGTCATCTATGGCAAGGTGTGTGTGTGTTCATTCATCCACCTACATGCTGTGTTTCTTTGTTTGACATGAGTATATTTTTATAGTTTTCTGCTTCATTTGATGATATTTCATCTGTAAGTAATGTATTAAAATGTGTAGCTGATAATGTGTGTATGGAGCAGACCAGCAGAATCTGCCCTGTGGGTTTGGGAAACACCAGCAGTGGAGTTTGGCAAACTCTGCTCAGCTCACCATGACTCATCACTATGATTAAATGGCTTAAGGGGATTGTACAAATACACAATTTCCCACCACACACTGATTTACAACCACTGTACTACTCGCTCTACATGCTCAATGTGTGTGCATCCACATTGATCGCACATGTACATACACACACACACTTTACACACACAGACAAGTGCAGATGATTCATCGCAGCCCTGAATGCTCCTGCGCCTTTCACATTTTTCTTCTGGGCTTAACATGACTAGCGAACTGTGCTTGTGTCTGAGCTTGTTTGTATCTTGGAATGTGTTTGTTTGTATGCACATATTTGCGTGTGTGTGTCTCAGGGTGTGGTGTGCACGCTTCATGAGGGTGATGACTTTGGAAAGTTGGCCCTGGTTACAGATTCGCCTCGTGCTGCCTCCATTGTCCTGAGAGAGGACAACTGCCACTTTCTCCGTGTGGACAAGGAAGACTTCAACAGGATACTCAGGGTAGGATGTGCCAGATTACAACCTTTGGTCCAGACTGTGACAAATACTGTTAATAAGCCATGTATGTTGGATTAAGTCAAACGATAATCTCAAAAGTTTGTTTCTTTTTTGATCACTGTCATAATTCATTCTTCTGGGCTGTCTAAAGCATCACAGTAATGCTGTCTAACCATGATGTTTGTCTCCCCCTTCTGGCAGAGGAGCATTATTACATTTTAAAAACCATAATTCTGGATCTGATGTTTGTTGCAATACCAATTTCGCAAATGGATTTTGTTGTATTTTTAGGATGTGGAAGCCAACACAGTGCGTTTGAAAGAGCATGAACAACCTGTGCTGGTGTTAGAAAAGAGTCCTCGCGCCTCCACCCTGGGAACCATCAAGTATGTGTGAGGAGTCCAGCATACATATTTCTTGTGTCAGTCTCTCAAAAGTGTCCTGTTTTTAATGAAACCTTTCACACCTTCTCATCCTTTTTTGCAGGTACACTGTGATATCAGGAACACCTGAGAAGATTCTGGAGCACTTCCTGGAGACCATGAGGATGGACATACATCACAGTGAACCAGGTAGCTGAATAGGAAAGAGAGTATATAATGCAAGACGAAGAGGCTATTAGGGCTAAATGAATTTTAAATAGAAGGTTTCCAAATTAGTTAAGACACTTTCTCAAATGCTTTGTTATGACAAAAAAACAGAGGAATAAAAAGGGAAGCAGAATAAATGGATTAATGATACAGCACTATCACCACTTTTTGAACCTGTTGATTTCCTCTCTTACTTCTCTCACTCTCTTTCGCCGTTTGTTTTTCTTCCCCTCTCCTAGACCCAGCAGTGGATGATTTTGTCCTCATGCACTGTGTCTTCACACCTAACAGCCAGCTGTGCCCTCTACTTATGGCACAATATCCTTTCTGCATTTTTTTATCCACACTGTGATACCCACTCATCAGGTAAGTACACCAACACACTGTAACTGCAGCCAGGTTGTGACAAACACACTCTGAATTGGGTGGACACGTCGATGTTGTTTGCTGCATACTGTTACAGTGCTACTGACAGGATCTTGGTGCTGATTATGAAAGTGCTGAAGCAGCAGTTGACCATCCAGCACTAATGAACTGCTCACCAAGCGCACACCTCCCTTCACACCAGATTGACAAGTTGTAATCCTGGTCGAGAAGGTCTTTTCTTATTGTCTTAGTCACTGTACTGCAAGTGTTCAGCTACTTATGCTGATAATAACCTTATTAGGTATCTAGGATGCAGAGCTGAGAGTTAACTACAGCCTTGAATAGGTTCAAATATGAGTTCTGTCTTCATTGTTTAGTTCATGTTTTGTTTCATGACCAGGTGGGACTATTCTGCAAATAAGTCTTTTTGTATTTTGCTGTGATACTGAAGTCCCTCACATAACCAGAGATCTTATTACCAACTACTTAGAAGTCTGTGCAAGTCGCTGCAATGATTCATTTAAATTCAGGCTGTGGTCATACAGATATTAAGGTATCACTGTCTATGTGTCTATCTTTCTATCTAATTTATCTTTAAGATTTACATCTTTGCAATTATCTTTAACCTCATTTGCACCTACCATGCGGCATCCCCCCCTGGCTCTGAGCAGGAGAAGTTGGAGTATGCGCTCAACAGTAAGAGGAGGGCCCTCATTCTGGCCCTGCGCTGGGCTAACACGCACACATATTTGCTACAGGAGGAGCCTGCTGCTATCTCGTTCCTTGAGGTGACCAAAAACAAGATTTCAAGTATAAGCAAATAATAGGTCCAACAGTATAGGTTACACTGATTGTGTGCAGAGACTGAGTGTTTCTGCCTCTCTGTCTCTGTAGGAGTTGTATGGGAGTTTATCAAATGATTCTCGAACGCTGAGAGCTTTAAAAGATTTGGTTCCTGACCTGGAGAAAATCGTCAAATTACAGTATGTTTCCCAGCTTCTGCTTGTAATAAACTTTTGCTGTGATGTGTAACATAACAGCCACATTTATTTATCTTTTTTGTTTTGTTTTGGTAGTTCAGAAGAAGCAAAATCCACAAAAAAGGTATGTCCAGACTAATGCTTGTATCATGTTAAAAACTGGCATTTAAAGGGTTAAAATTCTGAAAATGAATGAATATTTGGTAGTTATGATGAGGTCTGAAGTTGGTTAAAAGATTTTTTAAAAAGGTGAAAAAAAATTATAATATTTTTACAGTACTCTTAGGAAGTGTACATTTTTGTACTCTTAAGGTCTTTAATGCAGTAAAAGTTGAGGGTGGATCAGGGCTTTAAAAAGTAAATTTAAAAAGGGCTTTAAAAAGTAAATTTTACATGTGTAAAAAAAATGTACATGGCTGTGTGATGGTGATGTGGATGCTGACGACATTGTCTTGTATAATTTAACAGAAAACTCTAATACGACAATTCAGCAACGGAGAGGAAAGGCTGCAGAAGAAACAGCCCATTAGAAATCAAGATGACAGTAAGTTTTGGTCTTTTCACTCTGTTGGTGCTGAACCTCCAGGATAAATTTAATATTTTAGTGATCACTGACATTTCCTGTGGTCCCACCATCACACCAAAAATGTTAATCTTTTCAGTATCGTCTCTGTATTTATTTCCAGTTCTATTGAAGGTATACTGCAGCGATCACACGTACACGACAATCCGGGTTGCCGTGGCAGCGACAGGAAGAGAAGTCATCAGCGCTGTGGCCGACAAACTTGGCACCACTGATGAGCTCCTGTTGGTCCATCTCAGCTCATCTGGTGGTAAGAACACAGATAGATTAATAAATGTAAAGGAGCAGTTTGTAGAAACATGGCCTACAGATAGATAAGAAGTCATACTTTCAGACTTGTATGAACCATTTGTTCTCTGTATGCAAGCAGCAGGATGTAAAGTGTCCAAAATCCAAATGTTACTTAATGGTCAATAAGGCCATTGTCTTTAGGTTTCTGTTTGGATGCATGAGTTGTCATGAAAACCAGTTATCCTCATTTTGTTACAGAAAAACAAATAGTGAAGCCGAATGATGTGTCAGTGTTTTCTGCTCTGAGCATCAACGGGAGATTATTTGCTTGCCCTCGAGATCAGCTCAACAACCTGGTAAGAGATAAATGCTTCCCTTGCTAGCTATAAATTTCTGAAGCCTTTATTTTTAGGGGATTACAGTAACGCCTTTATCACACTGTTTAACATTTTAAGATGTACCCTGTATCGTTTTTTTATGTGTATGAACTTGCACAAATGTTTGTATTTGTTTTTTTTGTGACTCAGACTCCTCTTCCAGACCAGGAGGGTCCCTCTGCAGGCTCCATGTCAACTTTTGAGCTGATGAGCTCTAAGGACCTGGCTTACCAAATGACCATGTTCGACTGGGAGCTCTTCAGCTGTGTGCATGAGGTAACACACACGCACACACACTCTAAAAACAACTTCAGGCCAGTAAACGAATTTGTGACAAGATCATATAGTGTTACAAAGAGCCTTATTTTAAACTTTGAAATGAAGAGGTTGGTGCTGCGTCATATGTAAGAAAAACCCTGCAGGACTAATGCTTTGTAGATGCAGAGTGGTGGTGTTAATGTCCACTGGATTTACTTTAAACCTGCTTCCCCTGACGTCCCCCTTCTCTCCGCAGCACGAGCTGCTCTACCACACGTTTGGCCGGCACAGCTTTAAGAGAACCACAGCCAATCTGGACCTGTTCCTGCGCAGGTTCAACCAGGTTCAGCTGTGGGTGGTCACTGAGGTCTGCCTCTGCGGACAGCTCAGCAAAAGAGTCCAGCTCCTCAAGAAGTTCATCAAGATAGCTGCACAGTGAGTAGAAGCTGCAGGGAACTGTCACACATTTCATGTGTATGCTGGTTTGCACACATGCACTTATATGGAGAGTTTATTTGATTCATGTTTTTATCTTTAGTTGCATTCACTTTATGTGTGTTTGTTTATAGCTGTCGGGAATTTAAGAACCTGAATTCATTCTTCGCTATCATTATGGGGATGAGCAACCCTGCTGTCAGCAGACTGAGCCAGACGTGGGAGGTAAACTTTGTCTAATCTATACTGAGATCTTTAGCAACAGTGGAAAACACACAATGTTCCCTCAGGTACTGCAGTGAAATCTTCTGTTTTTCCTGGCAGAAACTCCCCACCAAGTTCAAGAAGTTCTATGCTGAGTTTGAGAGTATGATGGTGAGTTGCATTAAATTCTGTTTAGCCCTATTGTATTTTATGCAAGTAAAATTTTATAAATATAATCGGGAAAATTTACTTAAAAGTGTTCAAAGTAAAAGTACTCAATGCAGAAAAAAGTAAATTATTTTTATCTCAAATATAGTGAAATAGAATGAGAAAGTGGCATGAAAATGCTCGAGTAAAGAACAAGTACCTCAAATTGTACTAAGTGTGCAGCACGTAAGTAACGTACTTGTAACATTTTACCACTGGTCTAAGGAATGGCGAATGAAACCAAAACTGCTTACTTAGCTGTATGGGTAATAAAGGAAATATATATGTCTTATTTTTTTGGTAACTGACACTGTTTAAATGTTTGGTTACAGGACCCATCAAGAAACCACCGGTCCTACCGACTCACTGTCTCCAAACTGGAACCGCCAATCATCCCCTTCATGCCCCTTCTACTCAAAGGTACAACCACTGACTTTACACAGATGGACAACGTGAAAGCTCCCCAAAAGTGAGGCCAAAGCACCTAGATCTGCTCTTGGTGTCTAGCTGCCGTATAGGTCATAAATCCTGCCTCCTCCATGTTAGTGTATGGGACATGGGCCAAACTTAAAAATTAAAGTGCACATCAGATAAATTTTTCTCAAAGATGGTTTCTGTCACTTGAGATAGTTCTTAACATGCTGGTTTATGTTTAAGAGTTATTTTTTCCCCATAAGTTTGGTTTGAATTAGTTATTTGATGTTTAAATGAGAGTTAGACGTCATGATGATGCCGTGCGTCTGCATGGGTGGGACCTCAATAATTTTGCTACATCTGCTGAATGAATGAATCAACTTTATTGATGCTCCAAGGGGAGAATTAGATTGGTCACAAGGGCACAAAAAACAGATGACACATGGACTTTGACTTGACAGGAGGACACAACAGACATAAAAGACGTGTAAAAAAACAGATCACAGATAAAAGCACAGAAACACACAATACATTCCCAAGAAGACAAAAAAAGGCCCAAAAGTCAAATAGGAAAGTGCACAATATATACCAACGCAACAATACGCATTCCAATGCACACTACAAAGACGAGGTTTTACAGTGCAGCCATTTCAGCATCACAGTATAAACACTTTAATAGCTGGCCACTGAATGCTCTGCTGGCTGTCAGATATATCATGCAGGGGGTGACCATCATATTCAAGTATGGTCTTTAGCCTTTTTTTTTCCAGCTGTGATGCTGTTCCCCCCAAGGTACAACAGCATTTAAGAGTGTCGTCCATCTTTTTTAATGTCAACGGGTATGTGTAGAACAGAAGAGACACTGTATCACACAGGAATGAACTATGAGAGTAACTTAACCATTGTTTAATTTTAACTTATTTCTTTACAGATATGACATTTACACATGAGGGCAACAAGACCTTAATTGACAGTATGGTCAATTTTGAGAAAATGGTGAGTTTCTGTGCACACTGAAATGGCAACTTATTCCTTTTAGGAGTGTGTTATCTGTGTCGTACTGTTATCCACTCAAGATTAATGTAATATCTCAAGAGTCTCTTATCCTTATCTCCGTAGCGTATTATAGCTAACACGATTCGGCAAGTGAGGCACTGTAGAAGCCAACCGTTCAGTAAGTCTGCTCTTAACTTATCAGCACACTGTTATCATGTCACATGCTGACTCTACACACATCTTTCCATCATATTTTTCTGTGTCTTCTCTTGCTGCTTCAGATCCTGACATATGCCAGCCCAACAAAAACCAAGCGGAGGTCCGGGGGTACGTTCGAAAGCTCTGTGTGATCGACAACCAGAGGGCGCTGACGCAGCTCTCCTACAGGCTGGAGCCTCGGCGGACATGAGCTCCAGATCTTCCACCACTATCGCCTTCTCTGTGATGTTAGCTTAAAACACACACGCACACACTCACAAACATACACACGCACACACACACACACACACACACACACACACACACACACACACACACACACACACACACGCACACACACA
>JAQLOL010000004.1:9643177-9670677 GCA_029783665.1 Naso thynnoides
ATGTACAGTATGTTGTATAATAACATAAGGACAATGGTAATAAGCTACCTCTTACAAAAAGTGGCTTTGAAAACAAACAGGCAAATACTATTTTGTATGTGGTTTAATGGCTATGGTAGTTATACTTAAGTTAACCTGGCTCTTTCCTGTTCCTGGTCCGCCTACAACAAACACAGAGTGTCTGACAGCCAGCAGCTCCTCCAACTGGGTCACCTGTAGACACACAAGTATACTTTATTTCTGGTTAAAAACAAACAAACTAACAAACAAACAAACAGACAAAAAAGCAGTGTTAAACTTTGTGTCATTCATCCAAATTATATATTCATTTATGTTTATTGGCCAGAAATGTTTCGGCAATATTTTTCGACCATTTCTCCCAGCAAAAAGACAAAAAAATCGGCCCTACAACGTAAATACAGGCATGTTTCAAAAAAGGAAGAGCTCTTCATTTCAGCATAATATTACAATGAGGCACCTACCTTAAGTATGAAGTTCTCCTCAGGCTGCAGGCGCAGTTCGCTGACAGACTGGCGAACAGCGTTCTCCAGCTCAGGGTCTCTCTTCCTTGGCACATCCAGCTGAGGAAACAAGTCACTGATCAGCCCGAGGAATATCGGCACGTCGCTCGTCACTATCTTGGGCAGGTTGAAATCCCTTAGTGCCCGCATCAGCACCTAGGCAGGAAATGACAGTTTTGATGCTGTCATTCAAAAGCACTCAAGCACTCAATATGACAGCAAACAATTGCTGTTTCCCCATGGTGACAAGAGATGACAAAGGATTGGTGGACACCTGCTCTTCAGGTCTGCTCCGGTCTTCTCTCTTCAGAGATCCAGCCACAACCAGGACAGATTTAATGGCCCTCAAACCCCAATCATAATGATCCTAATGGATAAATGAAATTAACCATTAAAATCATGAAAGTAAGGACTATAAAAAGTTGCATTTGTAAGTACATTGTATTTGAAGTATTTGGAGTATTTGAAGCAGTGCATTTTAATGGTATTGACCCATATATTACAAGATCAGAGTGCACGTAGGAACTCCTGTGTTTTTGTTCAAAAAATAAACCTAAATAGAACATGGTCACATTAACTAACAGAAAAAAAATAGTGTATTGAGTGCCTTGTATGTTAGACACAGATTGGATTATGTACCTGTTTGGACAGCAGCTCCTTACAGAGAGTGTAGAGGCTGATGAACTTGCGTGCCAGCAGCCGAGCATCTATGAAGCCTTCTGCCACCAACATGATCTCACAGATGAGCTCAAAGTCTGGGATCACCATGGCACAGGGCCTGAGCAGTTAGCAAACCAGATGGTATTAAGTCATTGTTGGTAGATGTTCATGATTCCATTTAAAATCTCCCCCTTTTTCTCTGTTTATGCCAGACCTGAATAGAGCCTTGAGGTTCTCTGGGAGCTCGGCCCTGCCAGCATAACCTGGGTTCAGAGTGATGAAGATCCCTACAGTTGGCTTCAACTCAATCTCCTCTCCAAGGAAATGAAACCTAGATACACACAATGCCGAGTCTAGATTACTAATTAGGCCCTCAGAGAAATCTCAGACTAGATTAGCAGACAAATGAATGATTAATACTTGGATAGTTTATAATGCATGCCATTAGTTACACACTAACCTCTGCTTCTTGTTGCGTACAGCATCCTGAATAGTTTTGACTTGTACAGCTACCACAGACAGCACCTCCACTAAGATCCTGTTGAACTCATCAAAGCATCCCCACACTCCTGTCTGAGCCAGACCCTTATAAATGTTGCCTATGGACTGAAGAAATGTGAAGCAGACAGAGAGAAGGGTGGGATGAATTAAAAGATGGCATGAATTGTTTACATATGTCATAAATGGAAACTGCTGAGTATGGCCCAACTGATAAATGTTTGCCAATAACATCAGCTAATATTAGCCTATTACTGATCTATAGTTGTGATTATTTACTCTGATATGTGCAGATATTAAAACATTTATTTAAGGCTAGAAGAAATGCTTGGACTCTTGATTCAAAATGGCATAATTACGTAATTTGTCCAGCAGAGGGCAGTTCATTATTTCAGAACTAATAAATGAAGTGCACAGTGCACTGATATTTGGAATAATGTTTGTTAAAATGCTAGATACCCTGCCTTCATTACATATCTTTGTCAAAAGCATTTGATATACCACATACCGGCCGATGCATCAGATATCGGAATTTTCTTGCTCCCTAATATTGGTATTGGCATCGGCATTGGCCCTAAAAAATGCAGTCAGGCTCAATTACTGCAAACATCTTTACAGTCTGGGTTACCTTGTAGTCCATCTGTTCTGAGCAGTTGAACACATATACCATGATGCCCAGGGAGCGTCCAAGGTCTTTGGTAGTCTCTGTCTTACCGGTGCCAGCTGGGCCTGAAGGAGCACCACTCATAGTCAGATGAAGGGACTGGGTCAGGGTTATGTAACACCTAACAGAGGTGGGGTTGAGATACAAAATCATGAAACCAAAGTAACAATAAGAAGTTGGATTCAGTGGACATGGTGTATTTGTTAAAAATGCGGTATAAAAGAAACAAAAAGAAGTGTTTTCTGTATGCATGTATTTGTGTATGATATTCAATGTGATCAGATTTGAGACTTTAATGTGTGTGTGCTTTGGCCATATTTGATCACAGGAGATGAACAAAACACACTTGCCACCTCCTCTAGACTCTCATTTACACCTTTTTGCAGTGAGCTACCTACTGTATGTTCAGCCACTACACAGCTTGACTGGAATACTTAGATGTTAGGTAGGCACCCTGTTTGTAGCTGAATAAAGAAAGTTCATTTCTAATGTCTGTCTTCATCCCTTGAAAACAAGCATCACTTGCCACCTCTCTCTTTCAAGCACACGTCTGTGTCTTACTGTGTGTACTGGTGTAGAAAACATGAATGTGTACCTGTCAGTAAGGGGAGTGATGACCAATCTGTTGGTGTTCCCCAGGTATTCATAGCCGAACTGGAACTGAGCGTCACAGATGTTAACGTAACAGTGTCTTGTTTCCTCATCCCAGCGATGGCGTAGCTGGGACAGCCACGCAAAGGCCTGACCTGTTGTCACCTAAGGGACAGTGACGCCATCATGGGGAGCTTCTTACTGGTGTAATGTCCCATTTAACAAATGCCGGTCTCACTTACCTTCTGACTTATTAGACCGGCAACCACGTCTCGAGCATGGACATCAATAGTGCAGACAGTCATAATTTTCTGTCTGTCTCCGGGGGTTAAATCTCCAAGCAGCATGTGGATCAGTGAGTTCAGCTGTGTGATCTAGAAAATAAAAGTTCAGCAAACATCACTGAGCAAAACAACCATGTTTGTTCACTCACTATCCAAAAATATCTTACTCTGGATTAGGGCTGAACATTCAATGAAAATTTAATCGAAATAGCAATATTGCCTGCTCCAACTTTTAAATTGCAGAGAGGCGCAATATTTGTTAAAGGAGAAATGTGTGTGAGTCAAAATATCATTGTGCTGCTGCAGAGTTTTCCTGGCCTACACATCATGTTCTACAGACTTAAGAAAAGATCTTTGGTTGGCACAGATTGATGCAAAAATCAAACCATAATCGTTTTAATATGTTTTTCAATGAAAATGAGAATTATGATATAAAAATGTTACAGATCATCATAAGTCAACTGCAAAATCTGTCTCAAATAACCACAATAAGATATCTTTTTTTCAAAACTGTGCAGCCCTACTCCAGACTTAAAGCACCACCTGTTTTTTATTGTAATCCTTGAGAGCTGTCTCAAATCCCTCCTCCACCCTCTCGAAGGCGATGCCCACGTCTGTGGCCCACCACACCTGACTCCCAGTCAAGCCCACCTGTTAATGACAGTGCAACAGAGGTAGGAAACAGATCGTTTGAGTGTTCTTTTGAAGTTAAACTGGCAATTCTACAGACTGTACATGATTAGACCTGTGCAGGATAGTCAAAAAGCCACTGGTCTCGTGGTTTATCCTCATAAGCAGCTACGGCTTCCTGGATCTCCTTTCGGACGGTACAGCGCATGGTGCTCTCTAAGGAGCTCAGCCAACATTCTGCCTAAAGAATGATACAAAATGTTTCAAAACAAATAAAAATAAAAATTAAATTTCATACTATATTATCATTTCAAATGCAGGACAAATATTACACATGCATATACACACATATACATACATAAATATGTAGATATGAATTAGGGGTTTGACAGAATAATCAACGATGTAGTAGAAAAACAGTGGAAATGCATCTATAGCTCATATGCAGCTTGGAGCACTGTGGGCATCTGTCCTGTTGTCATGTGTGACTCTAACACTGCATTTGGGGGCGCTGAAGCGACAGACACGTACAGAAAGAAACACGGCTTCATATTCCGATGGGGAAATACCAAAGCAGATAAAGATTTGTTTGAACAATAATTTTCTACATAATGCTTTGTTAAACGAACAGACTGTGAGGTATTTACAGAAGGAAAGACCAGAGCCATAACTGCAAGAAAACAGTCGTGTTGTTACTGCAGTCAAACAGTATATCCAGCTTAGCTGAGCTTGCTGGAGGTTTAATCTAATCAGGCTGCAGCATGTGTGTAAACACCCTCTTAGAGCCAGTTGAGTACCCCGCCTTTTCACCTAACATTGGCTAACCCTTTACTGGTTGGATTTAAGCTCAATGTGACGAAAACTGGTATTGTTATCAGGGAAAAAAAATATATCACCTGTGGTTTATTAACTAGCTGACTACTTTATTTGGAGCAGTTGATGACTGCTAAAATACAGCCACTGTAAATGCATTAGTACAAGTATCAGTGTATTTCAAATGAAAAGTTATTGTGAGCATGAATGCTCATAAACTCAATCACATTATACATTTATTTATTTATTACAACTATACCAGTAATGTGATTGATTAATAATACAACAATAACTGTTTTTTCAGTACCTGTCCCTCACAGACACATGGTTCAGAGAATGGAACATATTCTCCCTCTCGGCTGTACATCCCTATAGCAACTGCCTCCCCATCCTCATCCCCTCTTCCTCCTCTGTCTGAGTCCTTGAAGCGAAGATCTGCTATGTTGTCAAACAGCTTCAGCAAGTGTTTGGTCACCTAGAAAACACATACACAAACACAGACGGGTTATGGTTCCAATTAAATTCTACAGTTTATGTTGTTTACAGACAGTAATCTACTGTCTGGAATGTAAGAAAATAAAACAAGAAAAGAATAAATGAATGTCACATTTTGACATTGGTTTTACTGCTTATCTTTGTTAACTTTCTCTGCTCCCTAAAGCTTAGTCACAGAAGAACATATTGAACTGATGACCAAAAAGTGCTGAACACTTTTTTATATGCTCCCTCTTGTAAAAACAATTAAATTGTAATATGTCACCTGTTTGGGCTGTGTTCCCTTGGAGACAATCTCCAGGAGGTCTGAGGCAGAGACAAAGTAAAATCTGGGAAACGTGAGCCTCTTGGTCTCCAGATACTCGGCCAGGGCTTTCTCGCAGACAGACAGCCTCTGCTGCAAGGTCTCCAGGTTCTCCAGAAAGCCAGGTTTGTTGGTCACCTCTACCACATTACTGTTCTGCACCACCTCAGTCATCAGCCTCTGGATAAGAAAAGAGTAGAATCAGAAGAAAAATAAAAAATCCCCATTATAATGATATGGTGAGATAGATCCATGTACTCTTATGTGTTACCTGGAAGTCAGTGTGAATTCCCTGGAAGCGCTCTGCATCATTAGCCAGCTGGCAGCGGATGTCGTGGCTGTTGGTGAAGATGCTGTTGAGGTGGGCCCAGGTCCTCTGCACAGACATCCAGGAGGAGATGACCAGGTCAGCCACCATCAACGTCCTCTGCCACCCGCTCACCTCTGCCTGGAAATACTCCACGTACTTACTCATCAGGATGTTCTGCAGCTGCACCTGAGGAGAAATAAAAGAAGGAGTATTCATCTCTGAAATTATTCAGATCTTTTCCAAATATTTCTCTACATCTGTTCGGGTCAGTTACCTTCTTAAAGACAGGGAGTCAGACTAACTGAAAGAACTACATGGAGGAGTAAAGCAGCACTGGAAACTAAAATGTTAAATCTAATCCTTAACCCAAAGTTTTACACTGACACAAGATTTAATAGCATTAAACTAATGAAATCAACTATATATCACATGCTTTGGAGAATTAGCACAGTTGTCATGCTCACCTGGTTGTCCTCCAGTGTTTCTATCAGATTCTCATCTGCTTTGAGCAGAGGGGTTCCCGTGCTGGTATGACTCTCATATGACAATGACATGACACTCCATGTCAGTGTTATTTCAGCCAAAACCTAAATGTGGGAAAAGTTATTTTATATTTGCCATTTGTAGTTGAGGAAAAACAAAAATTGTGCAAAAGATAAAAATAGAACTTGTAAGAATTTTGTTATGAGTGTCATTCATCTTATTATTGCATCATTACCTATGATATTGGTTTTTTTTTTGTTATTTTGTGAGTCTGCCTCATGATTACTTATGGCTTCCTTTTAAAAATATAGTAGAAGTAATCTTTTATAGTCATGATGATTTGAGACAGTATTTATATCTTGGTTCAGGTTATTTGCAAAAAAAACATTGTCACTGTTTTCTTTTTTCGGCACACAAAATATTGACCCTTACAACTATTGCACCAACACACATGACAATGTAGAATTACTGGCTGGCGTCTATGATTCTTACTTTCTCTATGGCCATTTCTTTCACAGCTTTGTCCACAATGTTTTTGACCTCATCCTCCACACGGTGAAGCTGTAATTCCAAAAGGTCCCCCAGGGTGGTGCCACCACCCATCACAAACCTGACCTGAGGACCAAAAGGAATTCATGACAACCTTGAGCGTGATCAGATTTCAGATCAGGATAATTGGGTTCACTGAACTGTGCTAGTCATTACAGGCCTGGACATGAGTTGGCAGGATAGCTGAATGGAGGTAGGGCACATGAAGCACAGATTAAAGAAGAACAGAAATACATTTAATAGACTGGCAAGCATATAGAGCAGAGCATGATCATTGATAAAACATTACTGAATCATATGGTGTGAGACACTGAAGCAGCAGTAGATATAGTCTCGTACCCCAGTGGTGTTCATAAGCTGTTGCCAGTGTCTCTCTCTGACAGCAGAGTTTTGCAGCTCATTGACGGCTCTCAGAGAGGTCAACAGGTTCTTTACAGTCGACTCTAGACCCATGTAGACGTCCCACACCCGCACCTCCTTATCCAGCATCTTCATCTCCTTTATAACAAGCAACGAAGAGAGTCATAAATTATGAGAGAAAAGAGTTCTTCTCAACCCAAGCCAAACTGAGAGATTATAATGTTTGTCCATGGAAGCCTGTCTTACTTTGGCGAATCGTCTGAGCTCCATGTCCATCTGCTCGACATTGATCTCTTTCCATGGAGTCTTGGTCCAATCTTCTATACTGGTCTGGCACAGAAAGGAGAATGGTACCAGTCTGTGATTCTCTAATCAAATCTTATTTTACTGTACAGTCCAAAAGGTCATCTATATGTGAAGTACAGAATTTAAAGCTTGTGGGGAAACCATCTGCCTTGTGTTAATGGCTTATCTATTAAGCCTAAACCCAGCTAAAAAAAACAAAACAAAACAAAACAAAACAAAACAAAACTTTACCTTCACAAAAATTACCATGTCCCAGACTGCTTTGACCAGTATGATGTCCGAGCGACACTGGCGCAGTTGCTTGTAGTCGGGGAAACTGACCTCAAACAGATCAGCTGTGTCCTGCAGCTTTTTCATTTCTGCCTCCATCACTGCGACTGCTCGGTTAGACTGGAGACATTTGGAAAAATTCTGCTTAAAACTGAATTTTAAACACTCTTAGGAAAGTCTTTGCAAAGCAGGACTTTAAAGTAAAGTATCCTAATGCTTCTCACCTTATCAATTAGTTTATATGGCTTCTCTACATTGATCTTAAAAATTGGTTCAGTGCAAAATTGTTCTCTGAACTCATGCTGCTTTACCTAAAATTGAAAAAAAAAAAACAAAGCGAAAAAAACATTAGGGATTCTTTGACTCTGCATTTATCTGTCACTCTGTAACTGTACACACTGGGGTAGGAGGTGGTGGTGCTGGTGCAGGACATACATAATGCAGGACAGAAAGTGAGAAGGTTTATATGTCAGATATTGAGCTCTTTGTAAGGGGTTGCGGCACTGACATTCTACCCCACTCACACACAGCCTCACCTCAAAGCGGACACATTTCCTGCGTATGACTGAGACTTCATTTGACTGCAGTGGTGCCACTTCATGTTTAACCGTGAATGCAATTTTCCTCAGACTCTTCCACTTCTCCGGCAGCTCCTATGTTTTGTCGTGATAAAGTGAGGAATTTAATATAATGATTTATCTATCATACATCATATTTAGAAATGTGTGTATTTGTGTAATTGGACACACTTCGAGCTGTGTGTAGACGCTCTCTGGCAGCTGCTGTCCGTAGGTCTTCAGGAGTTCAGCAGTAGATTTAAGAGGTTTGAAGTGATGTTCGTTGCTGATTTGTCTGTCTCGTATGGCCATGAGGTGCCCCATGATGTCCACAAGGCCTGCATAGTCGCCATCTGACACCTTCTTAGAAAGACCGTGGGCCGTGTCCTGGACAAAAGAGGATAATTCTCTGACACTGCAGGAGAGAAAGGAAGGAAGGCAATGTAGGGTTTAGTGAGCGAAGAGTAGTTATATTATATGAAGAAAACCTCTAATACAACGTTAAAATTTATAATGTTTCCAAACACAATTAATAATTTCCTGCTCTGATTTTATATTTACTTATTCTTATCTCTTTTTATAGTTCCCAGTAGCAACATATACATGTGTGTCTGTGCTGGTGCAGGCAAATTTCTAACCTCTGGTTGACGTGGTTGAGCAGGTGCTCCTTGAACATCCAGCTCCACCTCTTGATAACAATCATCAGTGTGTGTTTGAAGGGTCTGATATCAAGCTGTAGCCAGCCACAAAACACCCTCCTGTCCTCCATCTTGCTCACGCGTACATACAGAGACTCAAACAGGTTGATCTGGAATGAAGAATGATACGGCCACTCGGACATTGAACGAAGAAAAAAAGACAACAGACTACGGCTGCACTGACCAGCTTCCTGCTGTGCACAAGTGGGGCACTACATAGTGATGTGCACGTAGCTGGTGCAAGCAATAATTTTGATGAATACGTATTTTAAGTTGCAACATAATCACCTGTTTACATGTGTTTTAGTGAGCACTGGTAGGTGTGCATGTGCATTTTCCTGATTGCCAAGCAGAAGCAGCACTGTGTCAGAGTCTGTGTGTGATTTGTAATGAGGCTGCGACTTTAAGACCAAACAGCAGTCTCTGCAGGGAAGAGCCTAGAGTCTTCAGGAATGAGGAAAGGCAAGCATGGCTCAGAACACAACTAAGAGCATGCTGGTGGTTTTCTTTGACATTTGCAGGATTTTAACTTGCACCTGCTGCTTGCACATTCCTGTGCAGTGATCTCACTCAAACGCAACAAGAACACTTGGATTTTTTTGAATCACACCTTGAATACACTAATTTTAGAGGAGATCTGAATGTGATACACACCTGTTCTTTGAAGTTGTCCAGAGTAGGTGGGTTCTTTTTCAGTTCATAGTCAGCATACAGCTCAGCTTCCTCTGTACTTAGCACGTGGCCATATAGCAGGAACTGTCTCATAAATTCAGTCCTATGAAAGTTGAGGAAAGTGTTTTTATTGTTTTCTTTGGTAAATATTATTCTTAATTTCCTTGAAATAGAATTTATCACTTTTAAATTTATCAAAATGATATTATGTACTAGAACTTGTTTAAGTGTGTTTCAGAATTTGTAAAAGTGAACATTCAGCGAAGAATTTGCTGAATGTAAAAAATTATGACAGAGAGCCAATCACTTCAGACCTGTCATCAGTCCAAAGGTAGCGATAGCTGGCAAACGATCCCTGATATTCTCTTACCTGAAATCAACAACACTTTTAACTGTAAGCATTTAAAAGTGAGCTTCATTTGTGGGCAGAAAGCAAATGCATACCTTAGCGATAGCTGCTCGTGTTCGAGAGCGCATTACATGGCACATCTCTGATAAATCCTCAATTTCATTTATGTCGCACTGCAAGATAAAGAAACAGCATAGCATGATGATAAGGGTGCCTGCGTGTAACATAAGTATCTGTGTAAGTGTTTGTATGCACACTATAAAACTCAGAATCTAGTCTGCAAAGCACCTGATAATTATCCAGCTGCTTATGCTTTGCCACTCTGGGAATGAAGGACGCCATGTTAGTGATGCTGGCCACCATCTTATCCACAATAGAATAGAAGTTTCCACTGTGGCTGAAGTCCAGCGGTGGGTCGAAGGTCATTTCAGTGCTGCTGAGAACTAACTGAACCTCAAACAGTGGTGTAATGCGCTGGGCTACATCTGTGTTGTCCATGAGGTACTGCAGGGAGCAGCGTACTGCACTGGAGAAGCCTCCCAGGATCATGCAGTCCACATAGTTTGTATAAGCCTGCCATTCACTGCTGTGCAGGTCTGTAACACCGAGCAAAGACTGGTTCTCCTTGAGCACAGTGGAGACGTAATGTGTTACATGGATTTAAGAGGGAGGACAAAATCAAAGCCATCATATTATATTCACAGGTAAATAAATCAACATTTGAGTGAGCTCTGAAGATATCACAAGGCCTCATCTCCAGTGTCAACAATAAGATGAATAAATTTACCTGCAACAGTTTATGTATCTGCTCCCCTGTACTGCTGATCAGAGTGTGTTGTTTGGAAACACACTCCTCAATGTCAGAGAAGATGAGGAGAGCGGAGCTACGGCTCTTTCTGGTGATAAAAGCATGGTGGCTGAATTTCCCCATTAGGGCCTGGATGGCCTCCACATTTGCTTTACTCTTCTGGACACGACTAGAAATGCTCTGGCAACAGCAAAAAAAGACAAACTATTACAACCAGTAATTACATCCCTTTCAGCTGACCGCTGCATGTTGCTCTTTGTTTCATAAGTGTTCACTATAATTAGGCAGAGTTGGCTTGGACTCCATGAGGAGAATGCCAAGTTTCATGCTACATTGGCAGACAATAGTTTCACAGCAGTTTTGATATTGCATTGCACAAACTCTAAAATAAACCACAACTTTTATTTAACTTTTTATTTCAGCACAAAATGCTGCTGAAACAGGATTGTGTCTTTTCTGAAAAAAACTCACAAGCATTCTCTGGAATGGCCCTTTTTGCTTAGTGACTATGCAGACAAAAGATTTCCAGACGAAAAAGTGCTTTTTTTGGGGGGGTGAATGAAGGACAATTAACTTTGTTAAACTTTCCTAAAGAGGCAAGCATCAGACAAAAATTGATAGCGTTCCTGTTCCTTGTGGATTTATTCCATGTGGATTTATTTACTTTGTCATGTTGAAGAATGAGAAGCGCAGGCTGTAAGTAACATTTTATCTTTGTCCTAGCTGTGTTTATTTTGTGTCAGTAAAGGGGTTTTGAGTACAGCGGAGTGTGGCAGCGCCCATAATGGAAAGGGGTTGGAGGATGCTACACAGATCATTTTGAGAAAATACAAGAAAGGCAGTGGGCGCGAGTCACAGTTTTCTGAAGATCTACAGACTTTAGTCTTTAGTCATTTGTGTCTAGCTGCTCTACAGAGGTCAAAAATCAAAATCAAAGACCCAAAGATTAGTATAATAGGTCTTCTTTAAAAAAAGACAAGAAATTGTTCAGTACCTTAACCAGGTCCCGTGTGTTCTGAATGTAGTCCCACAGTTCGTCCTGAGCCCAGGTCAGCTCCCGCAGTGCTGGATCCAACTGTTTTCTCATCCCATCCATCTCATCTTTTACCAATCCAAGCTCTACAGCCAAAATGGTGCTGTGGAGCTGATTGTACCACTGGGTCACCAAGGTCAGTGTCTGTTTGTGCTACCAGGTAGAATGCAGGTTAACACTTCAACTCTGATCATTATTATCTATATATGTCACAGGTCCAGGTAGAATTACCACCTTGCAGTTATATGCCCAAACCATACAGTTACTGATTACATTTGAACCTGTCCAGACTCATATATGTTCTGAAGACTTTGGAGGACTTTATACAGACTGAAGCCCAACGGATATAACAGTTATTAGCCAATATTGGCCCATCGCAGATATATCGGTATTGGTGAATATATTCTCCAATATGCGCTGTTATTCACACTGTTTTAAGGTAGCAAAAAATGCTTGGACTAGGGATTTAAAATGATGTTAGTATGTAGTTTGTCCAGCAGAGGGCGATCGTTATACAATAACTAATAAGTAAAGTGTTTACTGATCAGTGCACTGATGTTTAGAAAAAAGTTTGTTAAGAGGTAAAATTCCATATTGATTGGGCCATAATACAGATGACTGATAAAGACGCTAGTACAGCTTTTATCCAGGGAAAATGGATTTATGAAATCACCTGTTTACATGACATGGGAAACCCAGCTGCGTACATACAAATGGACAACCCAAACATTTACTGCCCTATAGCACACAAACAGCTCTCTGATACTAAATCCAGTGCACTCTGGGCAAATTGAATTGTAGGCAACTGGACTTGTATTTGTCTAGGAAGATGTTTTGCCTCTTATCCAAGGTGCTTCATTAGTTCATATGCATTGGTCTCACTAGTCCGCACTAGTCTGACGGTCAGACTTGCCCGGAGAGAACAATGACCTGGATGAATGAGAATATCCATAGACATAAATCCAGTGCAGCATTAGCAGGTTAGTTACCCACCATGTAGAGTCTCTCCCGTTTGGAATAGAGATGAAGGGCTGCTTTAGGAATGTTTTGGTTCTTTAATACACCCAGATACTTCACTTCTCTTAGCACTGATGTCAACTGGGATGGGAGGGAGAAGTAAAAAAATTGATGAAAAAGCAATCCAAAGTCAAAGTTAATAATTTATTGTATTATAATATTGGATTGTGTTAATTAGTGATATTTTGCAGCACAAATTTATAATTACATATAAAAAATAATTAAATATCATATTGATATACCACATGTAATTATGGGAAGGTCTGTATAATAGAATGTCAATTATTAATTTTCAATTGTTCACTGTATGTAACATTATTTATCTGATGTGTTGGCAGGTATGACTGCTCGCAGGCTTTTGCACTAATTCCACACCTGACAAACCAAAATACTTAACATAATTACATTAAAAAATAATTAAACTGTTCAATGTACTAAATAATTCTCTTGTGTTTGCGTCTTCTCTGTGCTTACTGCAGGACTGAAGTTGACCTGGAACAGGCCTGTGTCAGGGTCTAGTGTAAGCAAAGGTTCATTCAGGTGAGTTTCACAGATTTCCTCCAGGCCCTCAGTCCACTCCAAGAACAGCTCCTCATCATGCTGGTCCAGAACCTCCAGAACACGCTCACACTTTTTGAAGACATCATCTGCTTCAGCACATCCCAGAGGCCTTAAAGGGAGGGAAGGAGGGAAAAAAACAAAGAAAAAGGAGACTACTAAAATATTAACATCATCTTTATCTTGCATTTTTGACAGGTTAAATATAGTCTTTCAGTGCGTGTACTTGAATCTCAAAGTGACATTGGGTTAGGGTTAGGGTCATCTTGCATTGGTTATAATTTAAGGCACTTGACTGTGACCAGGGAGACGAATGTGTCCAATAAAAACGCAATAACTCTGGTTTTGTTGCATCCATTATAATATTTTAAAAAAAATGCCCATCACATATCCATCAATATTAAAGGAAAGCAATGCTTCTTAAATACTAATCTTCTTTAAACTTAAAATAGGTGTTATATTCCCAGTAAAAATTTCATTTCAGACAAAAAATACCATATTTCTTTAGGATAGAAACATGCTTAAAAAAATGATTTAAATTAGTTATTTGGCTGTTGTTAATTTTAAAAGAATTGCATTTGAGTCTTAAGCCGTGGTAGCCGTTTTCTCTTTGGTGCCATTGTGCAAAAATTCCATGATAGCCTTTCTGCATATTGTAATTCAGGTGGTCTAAAAGAACACTAAACTTCTGCACAACTCCTTGGCTCTGTATTCAGACAGAGACTCATTTCCTTCAGGCTCCCGCTTTAGATTTGTTGCAGTTAAACGCAACAGGTGAGTCTAGCTGAGATGAACCCATTTACTTTGCTGCAACTTTCCCTGCAACCTTGCCTTGAATCTTTGGAGCAAACTGGTTGGTAATGAAGAGAATGACAACAAACAACATTAAGCACAAGTCAGAGCAAAAGCAAGAAGGGGAGGGTGCAGCAAAATTGTTTCCTTAGGAGTCTCATGCTACAGCTAGCTTGATTTCTAGATGTTGCCTACCTCAGCTTTAATAAGTCTTATCTGACAGCTGTAACAATGAGATAATGGTGTCTGTAAGATGAGTACAGTTGGTTCATACATATGGGCCAGCTGGCAGAGGTTGCTCCTGCTGGTGAGGATGCGATTCCGAAGTTCTTGTGACCATTTGAGGTTTCCGGCCACTGATGGCATGTTTTTCCCCAGGACAGCACAGCCTGACTGCAGCTGAAACACATGTGCTAAATTAATTTGGCTAATGAAATAAATTAATACTTTATACATCTGAATTGCAAATACATTTCAATTGAAAAATTTAATCCTTTTTAATTGTATTTGGTCTCTGTGTCTGTCTACAACTTTGTGTTTTTATTGCTGTCTGTCTAGGTCAGGTCTCCCTTGGACAAGAGATTCTTAATCTCAGTGGGACTAACCGGGTTTAATAAAGGTTAAATTAAAATAAATAAATGAAATAAAATTACAAAAAAATTAAGCGTGCGAAATGATAGTATCATATGTGACACATCAAACTCGTAGAAACTGCACTCAAATGGTATAATTTAATGCAGTAACTGACTGTACTCTGGTTATATGGTTATATTTTTGTACATACAAACATTTTTTTCTGTTAGACCTCTCTTACCCCATCTCTGTGTTGATCAAGTATAAACTGACAGTGGTCTATTTCCTGGCTGAACATGGCCAACAACACAATGTAGTTAGGAGAGAACAGCTGGTGGATCCTTGGTCTCTCAAGCAGGGTGCTGAAAATCTTCAACAGCTAGATGTGACAAAATAACAACAGCACAGCTTTAGGGAAGAGTATATTTTAGATGTCGAGATCATATGACAATCAACCATATAGTTCTGGTTTATTTTGGAGATTCCCTGGCCATCATGCTGAATTTCTTACTAACTAACAAATGCTTCTCTGCTCAGATGAATGTAATTATAATATATCAGCGTACCTAAAGTTCTCCACTTGCTCTTTTTACACAGACACTAAAATAGAGCAACTCATCATCATCATTTTTTTCCCCAGAAAAGCCTACAAGTATTTGACTAAATACAGTAATAGGACTGGTTAAGGTTGAGGTGAAGCAGACACACCTTGAAGGTTGACTTCAGGTTTTTGGAGTGCTGGAAGGCCAGATTGAGGACAGTTCCCAGCCTCTGGTCAAAGTCTCTGCTCTTCTCCATGAAACGCCTGTAGTGACTTACAAAATCCTGGACGCAAAATGGCAGTAGATGGGGAAATTATGTTTTTTTTTCAGTTCCTCTCCTGATTAAAAGCTCTGAGTCCACTTATATCACTAGGCAATTTTCATTCTATTGTATTTTAATTGTAGTTTTTCTTGTTCTCTGTAGCTGAGTTAATACATGAAAAATATATGTATTACAACACAGATCAATTTCTGACTCACTTCCAGTTTTGACTGGCTGAATCATACTGGATGCTGTTGTTTAATAACTGTAAAATATCTAGAAAAATAATTACTGATGCGCTAAATAATAATGCCTGCTGTTACTAATTCTTTCATGTTGCTTAGCAACTACTCTGCTTTACTACTTTTCAATTACTCTACTGCTGGGCAGGAAAATAACATCTAATTGTTATTTTTAATAATTTGGCTGTGCCTGTCAATGCCACTATTAAACTGCAGTGAATCACAGCCCTTTGGAGCTCATTAATTACATAGCAGTGTGATATCAACGACAACTGCAACAATCTCAAATGGCCTCACATAGTTAGTGTAGTCCAGGGGGTCATATTTGCTCTCTCTGAGGGCCCGCCAGCGGTCGTGAAACTCCTCGCTCATGCTGAAGACCATCTCACTGAGGGCTTTTCCTCTAGATCCACCCAGTTCAACCTTCTCTAGTTTCAGAAAGTCCAGTGCAGTTGCAAAAAGTTCCTGTAGGTAATAGGAGGAAATCCATTAATTATTTTGGTAGATAGGATGAGAGTATTAATAATTATTAAAAAAACTATAAAAAAGATAAATGATATAAATGAATATACAGTAATTTACTTGATGCAAATATGTTAACAATGATGTCCTTTGTTCTGCCATCTTTTTGAGAAGTAGCAGACAGATAAGCTACAGTATGCACATTTGTAATTTTCTTAGAAAACCTAAACACACTGAGCTCTGCACATTAAACCATGCACCTCGATCATAAGTAGCCTTTCCATGATGCGGTCTGAGCGCTGGAACACAAGTGAAGCTGGAAAGTCCCACAGCTTGATAGTCTGGGTGTGTCTGTAGTACTTGGGGATCCGCTGGCGGTGAACATGAAACAACTGTTTGAAGGTGCGCAGAACTGAGATGGTTATCTGAACTCTCTCCACCCCCTCCTCAAGTTCCATCTTAAACAGTTCCTCAGGGATAAGGTAGGCAACGGCCTGAAAACAAACATATAATGATTAAAGGCTCCATTGTTAAGTTCCTTTTTTCTATGACTCACTCTCCCTCTTTTTTCTACCTTTTCAATGATCAGGTTGCAGAACTCCTGCAGGAGGACCACCATGCGCTGTGGAGTGCAGTAGTACTGAGAACGGCACCAGATGAGACACAGTGTGTGGAAAAGAGGTGGCAGCAGAGCATCTATCTGTGGGAAACTCCTCTCTTCTAAGTTGCTGATTAGTCTCCTCAGAGGGCAAAGATACAGATCTATGTCCTCCGCTTCCAGCACCGCTATGATAAACACATACAGAAGGACATATAGATAATCTAAACCTAATAAGAAGTTAACCTAACAGAATTTAGGTCATACCGTGGTTTAATGGTTGTGTTTTTAGATTGAGATTTTTAGCAATAGTATCAATTCGATTGCCACTATTGCCCATACATATGGAATGCCTGTATTACATGCTGTAAAATCTGATTGTAAGAGATGTATATCAAGACACTGACTGCTTAAGTTTCTCAAGTAAAACATGATTGACTGCTAAGAAACCTAATAGAAAGATGAAGTTAATTAATTGGCACTGATAAGTGATGAATGATGCAGATCTACCCTCATTGACTTTGAGGCACACATCATTGAAGGAGAAGTAATAACTGCTCTTGACTCTTCTCAGGATCTCCATGATACGCTTCACTTTAGGGCTCTGAATCTGAAAAGAAACAGAGACAGTCAGAAGCCACTTTATTAGGTACCTGTACAATCTACTGCCATTTACTACAAACACTCTGCCATACATTTTACAAAATTTAATATCGACTTCTTCCTAAATTTGTGGGAAATGTATTCACTTAATTATTACTTTATTGCTTGGGACATGGTGAAGTGTGTTACTGTATTGGACTACATTATACTGAAAGCAGATTCAAGGGTTTTGTCCTCCACATTTACATTTTTAAGAGGTGCAGAATATAAAAAACACCTTTCATTATTATTCAGTCAAGTTCAACCACACCACCAACTCATATAATGCTTTAACAAGGTGTCAACAAAAACTGAACATTACAGATATCATAAAAGTAGGTTTAATGGCAGAATGGTTGCTTTTAATTGTATTAGATTATACGGGTGTACCTATTAAAGTGAATGAAAAGTGTGTATCACCTTGGCTTATGAGGAAATATAAATGGGAGCTCCATTAGTGAAACAACTTTGTCTTATATTCAGAATAGATTTAAAAACTATTCTTGGTACTTTGAAAACTGCAGTTAAAGTTTACTTTTTGAATTGACTGCAGCCCTGTCTGCTTCCACAGAGCCAGTGTCATACTTGTGACTGGATGCCCAGCAGGTTTTCCCTCTGAGTGGTCCAAAACTGGAGCTCCACATTGGGGCCTGGATGGTCTCCCTGGAGCAGCACCATGCCAGAGTCTTTCTTCAGGACATTCCATATCTGTCCAGACCACTGAACTATCAGAGTTTCTATAGAGTATAACAAGCCATGGTCCAGTGGCCAACCAGTGGGGCTGAAGGGAGACAGAGTGTGAGGCAATCAGAGTGTGTCAAAATGGCACTATGGCTTTTTATAAGATTAAAGTGCAGCCAGGAAACTACACATAAGACTAAACTAATACTTAAGTTGAAAATGCCATTACAATCAACCAACCAGTCATCTAAAATTTACTAAAAAAAGATGTTTGTTCCTTGTTTGTACATTTGCATCTTATGTCCATTCTTATGGAGTGATGTGGTCATGCTCTTAATAATATGCATCAGTCACTTGCAGCAGTGTTGTATGTGCTCCTCCACAACAGGCTAAAAATCTACTTTCTTAAAAGCTTACTTCATAACAAGTGTGATAATTTGAGACTTAAAGCTATGCATTGACGAAACTATGAGAAAGTGTCTGTTAGCTAAATTGACAACACTAACCACTGTATTGATAATAGGGTTACAGTATTTCCAGGTGTTATCTACATTTTCTCTAGACTCTAGCTGAATGAAAAACAAAATATATATTTCAGCTGTTCGGTAGATGAGTTTAATTAAACAGCTCATTCCCAAGCTGACAAAGTGTGGTGTTTAAGAAAACAAAGGTGGCGCCTAGAAATGGTGCTTGACCTTACCTATTTCTTGTTTTCGTGCAACTCTTAAAATCTTATCTAATACTAATACACTGCAAAATGATATACAAAGTAAAATAGTTTAGTGAAACTAAAATTTAAATGTTAAATTTTGTATTTTTTTCTTTCTTGTTTACATTTTTCATTTTGGGGCTGCCTCATGCGAAATAAGCAGGCAGTTATATCAGTTCCAGAGAAAATACCCTTAAGAAGCCTTTAGGAAACGTTCCCTAAATGTTCTCTGAAGGTTACATAAAATACCCTAAGGTAACTTTTGGGGAACATTCCCTAAAGATTCTCTGAAGACTACACAAAAATAACCTTCAGAGAACCCTCAGGGAACCTTCCCTAAAGGTTCTCTATAGGTTGTTGTAAAAATAACCTTTGGAGAATACCCTAGAATGTTCCTTGAAGGTTACATGAAAATCAACCTTTAGGGAACCCTTAGGGAACATTCCCTGAAGGTAACGTGTTTGCTGGGAAGCCAGTAATGTTTTGATTGTTCATTTTCCGATCCTGATTAAGTTTATATGCCAGTAATTTATGTCAGTTAGCATTTGACTGTTGGCCTCAATGTAATCTCGTTGCGGTTATTTCTATATCATTATCATATTATATTATTATATTTATGTAACACGTAAAAATATCACCTATTTGAGTTAATTTACTTCATGAACATAATGATTAAATATACTGATTTTGATAGGATTTATCTAACTATAAATGAAGAGTTGAGTTTTTAGCTCAAATGATAGATAAGCATATTTACTAATTAACAGACTGTCTAAACAAAACTTTAGGCCAAGGCCTATATCAAGTTTGCCAAAAATTAAACAGTATGATTAAAACAGATAAGGCAAGGCTATACAGTAATGATGCAACATCATGATATAAAAATGGTCTACAGTGGAGAAAAACTATTAGCCTATATGTAGTAAGTATTAGGCAAAACAAAATCCTCAATCACATATTCCATATTATAGATGTATACGATATTGTGATATTTGTATAGTTTTGAAAAATCACCAAGAAACATTGATGACTGAAAGAAATGTATTTAATGTAGGCCTATGCCACACAGCTGGAAAACGGATGATTTCATAGATGTAAGGATGAGCCCTTCATGCACTCCACCAAGGTTGGGGATACCTGTGGCGAGAAAAGACATCAGTGATTATACTTGGAATAAATGTGACAAAGACACATAAATTCGCTATGTTAAACAATTTAAACAGAAGGTATAGGCAAATGTACAATTAGTGTTACATATAAAAACACGAGCAGACATTTAACATTTTAATAGATTCCTATATTAGGATAGAAGACTAGGATGAGATACAAGACATAAATCAAACCAATTAACACAATAAAGGCCAACCAGCTGGCCCAGTCAAGAAGTTAGTTTCTACTCAATAACGTTACACCCGTGAAATATAACACTTTATATACTCAGTGAAATTGTAAAGTTAACTACAGTTATCCATAGCTTAACGTTAACTTTGCACAATACTCATGTTAACGTAACACATTATTAAATCAATATTAACTTACCTCCCATGCATGGACACCAGTAGTATTAGACGTGAAGTTAACTTCATTCACAATCACTGTGGGCAGAAGCTTAGCTACCATAAGCCCTAAGCAGGCTCATGAACGCGCAGCTGCGACCACAGAAACTGCCGAGTGAGCCTGGGAGAGCCCGAGCTGTAGTTTGACGGGCTCTTATGAAACACTACTACACAGCATGGTTTATCTCAGACTTGGAAGTCAAGTATTTTTGACTTCATACGCCACTGAGCAACTTTCATAGGAATGAACGAGGCTCCGCCTCCAACACGGCATCCAGTTCTCTAATAATACATCCATGGTTCAGTCATGCATACTCACTGACCTGAGTGCAATGTCTTGAGGCTGTACCCTTTCAACACACAGCGGGAGGGGCAGCAGTGTCCTTCCCTCAGCGCGGCCTCGCAGAGTCACTACTGTGCTCCTCAGCTTCTCCAGATGCCTGTGGATGTCATCAGACACCACCCGCGGCCAGTCTCCATGGTCCAGACCGATGGACAGGACACACACCAGCACCTTTAATAGATACACAAGCTATTTTAACGAGGACACCTCTGTGCACTACAAACAAACCACGCCTTTTCATGTTATGCTGCCTGAAACAGCCAGAGCTGGAAAACACACATGCTTATACACATCATGCATCCTGCATTAGTGCAAGAGATGCAGACACACACACACACACATACACACACTAGCCCACCTCAGAGATGACAACAGGTAGGTGCTCCATGGGGTATCCAGGCACTTCTCCCAGCCACAGCTGGTGTCTGAATCCTTGGTGGGCAATCCTCTTGACCCTTCTCTTTAGCACACACAGCAGCTTGGTCTTCCATGGTGGGGACATCTTCACAGATGCAAAAACAGTAGGAATGCTTTCAACAGCATTGAAAGCACCAGAAATAAGTAGTGACTTATTTCAAAAAACGTGCATGTTAGATGGAGTGTTAATGGCAAGCCCAGGATATTTTTGTTAAAGATGTGAGTGCCTGCATGTCAGCTTACTGCCTTGTTTATTTGCCAAAATTCAGTAATTAATTGTATCTGGTGTTTTTCCTCTTTCTCTCAGGATGTGAAAAATTTTTCTGCAGTCTTTTTTTAAAATGAATTTTGTCCTCATGCCACCCAGGCAAACAGATAATGAAATGTTCCTCAACATCAGCTGCTCTGCATGTGTGCACATCATCGCTTCACCGTCTCTTCATCTCAGGGATACTAGTATGGTATACAGAAATTCTACCACAAAATGCCTACAGAAAATAAGAGATGAACTTAACGATTAAGTATTTACTCAAGGCTGTAACCATTTTTTAATTTGCCTACAAAACTGACTATAACCAAGAAAAGGGAGATAAAAAGGAAAATGACGAAAACATTTATGAAAGCATGTGCCTGGACTTTTTTATTAACTCAAAGTATGTGTGCGTGCGTTCCTTACCTGAGCATCCCCTGCGTGCAGTGTTCCTCCGGGCCCGGTGAAGAGCAGCAGTCTGTTAGTCCAGATGTGATCCAGGAAATCCAGTATAATCTTCTGGTTCTCCTCTGCTCCAATGAAGCGGTTCCATTTATCCGTCTTCACTCGTAGCACACAGAAGGCCTGCTCCCGGAGGAAGTCCACCCTCTCATCCGACAACACCACCCCTGCTTTGAGAGAGGGCTCCTGGGGCACACGCACTCCTCCAGCCCCTCCACTGCTGCTTAAACCTCCACTGTTGCTGCTCGTGCCAGAGATCTCAGCCATGAAGACTGAGCTAATGGGAAGAAGAAATAAGGCTACTACTCTCTGATTCAGTGTGTAGTGGATGGGAAACCAGAAAAGTGAATGGCTTAGGGACAGATAAAAGGTATGGACTCACCTCAAACTTTCCTGTCAAGATCAGAAATGGACTATAAACTCCTGAATCATAACAATGATGCGTTATTTCTGTTACTCCAACTTCATGTGTCCTCTCTCTTTCCCAGCTTTGCAGGCTGTGAGCTGAAAAAGTGATGCACACCTTGATGGGTAAGTAAGCTTGTCACTGTGACAATTTGAAACAGGGGCTGGCTTCATTATCCCGTATGGTGGAGGCTGTCTTTGCAGCCTGCAACTCAATCCTGGAACCTGAGCCTTCAGAGGAAACCTAACTACAGCAACCTCCTGGACAGGTAATAATATTACACCAATGATGCACTTTGGAGGTTTTCAATGATATAACAGTTTAGAGAGTTTTCATATGGTTCAGAGTTATAATTTGTGAAATAACATTGTGGTATCTGTGCATATATGTCAGAAAGCAAAACAATTTCTTTCAGATTCAGATCCCAATTTTCATATTTAATAAGTGTTACAACATGTTGCAGTTGCTAGTGATAAGAGGGAAAGATTTTTGAGTCACTTTCATCCAAATTCAGCAGAAGGGATCTATGCAGTGTGTATCATGGCCACATGGGGGCAGTGTGGTACAGTGCTTCTGATGGCATCCTTCAACAGTAATCCAAAATGACCCTAGCCATGACATCCTATTATACATGTTATGCCATTTATATAAAAACATGGAAAAATGGGACATTTCTCTAACTGTGTTACTTAAAATATCAAAGCAATGATTGCCCTTTTAAAGATCCTTCACTTTTTGAGCATAACCTTAATATATGGGTGTAATCATATCCCAATTTTAAATGGGCTGACTGGAGAAGGCAGAGCTTTTCTGGAATGTCTGACATTTGAGTGTATTGCTAACCTTGTGGTTATACATATAATCAATAAATGCATGCCTACAAAAAGATAGTGTAAGAATCCTTCCAGTAGAAAGCTTGTCAAAGCCTAAAATGTTATGGCTATAAAATGTCCTCATCTCAAGTATTCCTACATAGTGTATACAGACAGTGCAGTCTCATTAGATTATACAAGGTTTCCTTGTTCATTCTGCCACTTTTCACTTCACATGACGTGTACATGCTTAATGGATGTACGTGACCTTTGGAGGTTTATGTCTTTATTTTTAACACAAGTGTTCAGCATTCATCGACAGTGAATATTTCCATTGTTCACAATGCTGGCTATACCAGCCAATAATCCATGGCAGTTCTCCAAGAGAATTTGTCCTCTCTGAAATCTGTAATTCCATGCCTCACTCTGTTTGCATTATGTGTGAGTGTGTATTTTGTGTGGATGCTTGCATGAATGCTCTTTGCACACATTTATTGTGTGCACGCATATGCGTGTGTCATGCCGCTTAATGAATTTCCTTTATATGACATGTAAGGGCACAGTGTTAGTGTGTGTGTATGTGTGAATGTGTTTCCACTATTATATGCCTCGAAAAGTATGCGATTGAATGCGTGGGGCTTGTGTGTGTATGCCTGTCCGGAGCCCATGGCATATGAGGGTGTCCCTCGGGTGTCTCCACACACACTGTATCTAAGCCCATTTGAGCCTGCTGACAGCAGGAGCATGACTGCCCATCTCTCTGACCTCATGGTCAATGTCAGCTCTGCTCTGCAGGGATGGAGTGATGGAGTCCAGAAAAAGAGATCTTAGGACAATGGGGGGAGAAGAGAAGCAGAAGAGGGAACCAAAGGGAGAAAAAGGGGAAAGAAGATAGGGTGTATGCTGGGGTGGAGAATGAGGAGGGGCAGTGAGCTTACAGAATACAAATGAGATTGAGAATAGAGTGATGAAGGAGCAGAAGAACAACAGCAGAATAGAGAATCAGCATGCACTTGGTCGGCTATTGGTAATAAATATTCAGGAGTAGTTCCGAAAAGAGTCATTGCTGAGTAATGTAAGCAGAAGGAGTAAGAGGGCAAATGGAAAAATGTATCCTCAGGCAATATTTAAACTCCCAGCTCTTGACTGTAACTGAAATACCACCTATACTGTAAGTGGGTGTAATATTCTGCTCCGGTGTAGCATAGCAAAGCACCAGCTGAACTCTCTCGTTATTTAATCTCTCAGCAATGTAGTTTTAACCTGAAGCGTCTCCCTCATTTCTTTTCTGCTCTGTTTTCTCCACCTCTCCTCCTTGCTCTCTCCATTTGCCGTTGCCATGACTACGTGTTGCTTGACGATCAGACTGGCGCTCTTGAGTCCAGAGCTTCAGCCTGGCTCATTCTCCGTCTCTCCTCTCAAACACTCCTCAGCTCCTCTCCTCATCACCCTGTCCCTGTCCTCAGCCAGTGGAGGAAAATTACATGTAGATGAGTTTGGGGTCTTTGTATCTTTCTACCACACACACACACACACACACACACACACACACACACACACACACACACACACACACACACACACACACACACACACATGCACACACACCATGACGACCATCATCTCTTCAGGCACTGGGTGTCTCGAACAAGTCTGCACTGTGGTACTACTCACCATGGCCTTTTTCATTTTGTCTTGTAGTCTCCAGGGAAAAATGACAGATTCATGTATTTCTGAAGCAGCTGCACTCGAGAGAGGCAGAGAAATGGATGAAAAGGAGAATAGAGGAAAGGGGGAAACTGCATGGAAAGAGAAAAAAATTCTCCAGGAAAAGAGAAAAAGAGAGAAATTCAGACAGTGACAAAGATGGCTAATGCGTACACTGTCATGGCCACACAGACGCACACACATGTAATGATCATTGGAGCTTCCCTCTTGTTGCTAGCTGAGTACCCATGAGACCCTACCATGGCTGGTGATTGCCATGTATGTGCTTGTGTGTGTGTGTCCAGATGGTGCTGACCAGCCGTCCCTCCCAGGGTAGATGAAGTAAGTGGAGCGATTACAGTAATGACCGACACACACAAACACACATCTGTTTCATTCCTCTGCACGGCTGCCAGCTAATTTGGACCTACGCACATGCACCAAAGCAGTATTGGCAGAGATCGGAAGAGTTGGTTAGAACAAGCAAACCCTATTTTAATGTGCATTTTATCTTTTTATAGAGAGTAGAAATTTGGAAACGTAAGCAGACAGTTGAAACCTAAGACACCTGAAAAAAGAGTCAGTTTGGATGAAATGTGACCCCTCTTGCCAAGGTGACTGCTAATCCCTCTCAGTTTCTTATTCTAAAGCCCCAGATAATGTTCCTCTTCGGTATTTTTATCCTCAGTCCATTCTGCAGTTGTCCTCCCTTCTCTTTTATCACTTCTGCCCCTCTCTGACCCTGCCATTTTTACCTGTATATGCGTCTTTGTTGTTTTTCTCCAACCAGAAATAAATCGAGCGATGGGGACAGTTCGGACGAGCCATCAGGGGCAGGTGTTCTCTTTGTAGTTAGGAGAAAAGGCAGAGTGTGTCACCAGCAAGTTCTTCTTTATCAGACCTCTCCTTTGTTTTGCAAAGGTCTCTCTCTTCTGTCTGGACTCAGTGATATTTGAGAGGCAGGTCTATGTGCACAGGAAGGGGTTAGAGAACACGGCCTATCTCCCAGGATGAGTGTGTTTGTGTATTTAAGTCCTGAGCTTGCTCTCGTCCGAGTATATCAAATGTGTTTGTACCTTCCAGTTGAGGGGACCCCAGCAACTTGTGTTCAGAAACGCTGAGTCCATGCTGACCACTTCTAGGATGTTATTTACTAAGTCAACACTGTGTAAGAGAACGCTCTTATTTCACTGGCAAAGTACTGCAGTGCCCTCTCCAAAATCTGCAGATGCAGTGTTTTTTGTAAAAAGAAAAAAAAGACAGCATTGTTCTGAGCTCTGGTAGACACAGGTAGTTTCCTCTTACAGCAAGTTCACCTGGGCATGCTCTCAGGAGGCTCATTAAGTTTTGCTGAGACAAAGAGATGCACTGGAATAAAGTTAGGTACAAAACCTTCCCTGTATGAAGAGGGAGATTTGTTTTGCTCTCTAGTCACACTTATATCCTGTAGATGGGGCTGTTTCTCTTTCACACTCTAGAGTTTGTCCCCTAGTTGGTATAAATCAAAATTTTTCCCATGCTTCACCCTCTTGTTGCTTATGAATATCCATTCAAGCTCTGGGGAAATGTGCATATGTATTCTCCATTTCAATAGCTGAATTTGATTAGGCTTTACTCCTCTGTGAGCATAGAGTAAGCTTATTGCTATAGGTTGTCACAGTGATACTAGTACACACAAACTAGCAGATTATTTGCAGACCCAGACTCAGACACATTGAGTGTTCCCTTGGTCTTTGGCAAAGAGAGAAACTATTGTTTCTATTGATTTATCATCATCTTCTCACCTCCGAGATATTAAGACCATAAAACAATAAAAGAGGAGTGAAACTCACCTGGGTAACGTTTGAACAAATACAAATTACACATATCTGGCCCTCCCCGATGGTGGATAGCATTTTAAGAGCAGGAAAAGTGATGGAAAATAGAGAATGGAAATTTCCACATCTAACTTTGTTTCTTAAAAGAGAAAAGACAAAAGCTCCTGAGTAGAGCTGTCTCCCTTTAGAGCCACTTGCCTTCCTTTAGGAGCCCCTCCACATGATGTGATTAGATAGAGTAATACCATACTGTACCCTATATCTTTTTCATGCTCAGTGGTTAAGCAAAATGATGTAAAATGAGCTGAATGTTTCCGTGGTTCCATTAAAATATGTCAGAGAACAAAGCTGGGAATTAGACACAGTGACACACTAGCTGTACCACTATTCCCCTTTCAAATGACTACACTGCTTTATCTGATTGGCTGCCACAGCGCTTGGCCATTACATGCGAAGATGTGGTAATGAAGGTAGACAGAGGGGAAATGATAGACTGAGGTTTCACTCTGGCAAATAAGATTGTAGGGCACAGAGCCTGATTGTCTGTCATTTTGGTGCCATTCACTCCCAATTATTGCAGTGGCCAGCCATTAGTTTAATGTTGCATATAGGTTAACTGTGGTGCTGTCCGATGTGCTTATTAGCAGAACGAAACTTGTTCTTCTGGTGTTATTGTATGGAAAGTAGAAAGCTTTGCTTGGAAATTCTTTGGGAAACTCTGAGTGATTGTTGGCTTACTGCAGAGTCTAGGCCACTGATAGGGTTGGCTGGTCAGGAGAACAGGGCCTCAAGCTGTT
>JAQLOL010000004.1:9678903-9691944 GCA_029783665.1 Naso thynnoides
ACACACATATACATACACACACACACACACATATACACAGAGCACAATTTTTAGCTTGCTGGTAAGTGACAGATAGACCCATTTTCTCAACCGTTCATGTAACCTTTTCTGTCTGTTGCTATCAAAGGTCGCTCCGACGGGCCTGATTTACTGTAGGAGCACAGTATTCTCTCTCTCTCTGTGGGACTTCCTCCCCCCCTTTACATTCATGTGTGTCTCTGTTTTAAACCTCTCTTACACATGCACAGTATGTACTTCATAAATGCTAAACTGGTCAATTTAAAATCCTGCTGTTTGACAAGAACCTTGGGTTATTTTTATGTAAAAGTCTCACATTTTTTTAAAGATACGTACATGATTACAATGTTTTATCAAAGACTGTACTGTATGCAGTATTTCTAAGAGGATTTTTTTTTTCACAGTAGTTGGAGGTTGTTGTGTTTCAGCAGTGATGTCCCAAATTAACTTTTTTAATTTGAGAGATGGAGAAAATCCACGAGCTAAGTGGATTTTTATGGGGAAAATGTGTGCATATTGGGTATGATTAACCACTGATGTCAAAATATGATCACAAATGCACTTTGGGTCCATCCAGGCATGAATGGTTAATTGTTATGATTTTAGCAATTCATTTAGAAAAATGCTGTAGTGAAAGAACAAGACAGGCGATGAAAGATGTAGGTTTATGTTTATTTACACAAAATTATAGAACATTTCCAGTTTTAGATAGCCTTTGTGGCAGTTGATTTCTGAGTTCACAAGTTGCACATGAATGCACCATGAAGTGTTCCTGTAAGTGGCCACGCACTTTACATTTCGAGGCGATGTAGATTTTAGAGTTTACAATGAGTTGCTTAAGGCACTCGGCCCACCACTTTGTTCCAGAGAAATGTCACAACGATTTGTTGGACTGCCATGAAATTGTGTACAGCTATTCATGGTTCCCAGGATGTATTCTAATGACCGTATCCTGAGGCCAACACAAGTTTGTTATTTGTAGTTTGTTGCTGTTGGATGAATTGCAATGAGATTCCTTTTATTCTTGGATGAACAGCACGTTTGGTCGTCCCCTATCTTTTCATATAATACCATCATCAGGTCAGCATTGTAATTGGTCCAGTTTTTTTTTATTTTTGTTTGTTTATTCCTGTCAGCCTCAGCTGTACTCTGTGCAGGGTGTTACTTCTAAAATGTTAACATGCATGTTACAGAGCTGCAAGCATAGCTGCTTGTATTGTTGTGTGTAAGAAACACGGAGGTGATGTTTTACATTTTGTATCTTGGTTGTACAGAATACGTTGAAATGTCAGGTTTGACTCTTAACAATTTCTTGCTTGCCAGATGCAAGCATGCAGTAACATTGTACCAACTTCGTGCCTCCTTCTGTAGTGGTCCTGCAAAGTGTAAACCAAATTGCAACTTTTCCGTATGATAGATCTGCTTGTACTTACTATTTTTTCTTTTCCCCCCAAACTTATCCTATTCATCCATCCTTTCACCTTTTACTATCATTGCTTTTCTTTCTCACTTCTTTCCCTTGCACACAAGTTTGTCTTTTCTACTGTTTTCCCTTCATAATTCTCTCTCTTTCCCATTCTTTCCTCTCCTCCATGTGCAGGTCCTTGTTTTGGTGATGGGACTTTGCACTCATCACTTAATTCAACAGGAGGAATGATAGATGCGGTGCTGCACACTATAAAGAGCAGAGGAGAAACAACTGAAGCAGAAAGAGGCAAAATTCAAGCCAAGCCCTTTTGTCATCGTAATCGTTACACTTGTGAAGTGTGAGCTGGTCTGACGAATGTACCTGTGACTCAAGAACACAACCGACGCACTATTGTGCTGTTAATGAATAGAATAACATTACAGCTCAAAGGATTGCAAAGCTTATTCATGCACAAAGCTTTGCAAAGCTTTCTGTCACACATGATGCCAGGATGGAAAAGAAAAGGTGTGCAGCATGTTGTATAGAAAAGGAACAAAAAGTGAAGATGTTTTTCAGGTGAAGGAGGAAACCCTAACCCTAATGGAAGTTATGTTTTCTTTTCTTCTTCATAGGTGTGTGAAGTTGCTGAACTGGTTAGATTGAAGAAAGAGCAGAAGTGCTGAAAAACATTAGTGTTACTGAACACAGGGCTGAACAAAAACAGCTTTAGCATTCTGGTATTATTAAACTGAGAAAAAAGAGACTTCTAGATGACCCCAGTATGTGCCTGTGTGTCAGATAGAAAAGATGAATTGAGCCGTGGTTTAGTTTGCTCTAAATACCTTTTATAATTGACAAAGCTATAACAGTACATCTGTTTTAGGTGACCAGGAAAAATGCAAAAACCTCATCTGGTGTTGATGGAGAGCTGTTTGCTTGCTAGGAGAATAGGAGTTCGATGGGGGAGATGGAGGACAGGAATAAATTTAGCATCCCTCATCCTTTGATGCCGTCGTTTCTCAATCTCTCGATTGCGTTGCCTCCTCTGATGTCATGCTTCTTTGCATCTCATCTGCATCCATTCATGTCCCATTTGTCTCCTTAGAGCACTCTCTCAGGTTCGCAGGCATTTTGCGTCCTTGGGTTTTCGTCTTTATTACCTCATTGCATCATATTTTTCCCTCTAGCCCTTCCTCCCTCTTTTTGATGTGATTCCTCTCCTTTGCGAGATTATTATTGCACATCTGTCAATATTCACAAGGTGTGGCCAACGCCTTGGGAGCTTTAATCTCCCTAATAAACTCACTGCTTCGTTCTCTCCTATAACTTCTGTTTGTGAGTGGAACATGTTGTTTTCTTTATTTTGGATATGCGTCAGTGGTGTCACATTAAAACACTTCCCCGAGCTTTATTGGGAAGTCACTGTTCACTTAGCATATTGATTCATTAGTTGGATCTTTACACCTCGGGTCTGTCGCTTTTGTTTATAGTGTTTTCTAGCATGTAGGCATTTCCTCTGCAGCTGAGTCGGGAAACTGTGGGCCTATATGTGTGGCCGTGCATGTGGCAGTGTGACTGTGTGCATAACTGTCAGGAGCTAAGTGCTTTGAAGTTCATCATGCTGTGTGGTGCTTTGGGTGAACAATAAGAGAGTATTGGACTCTCTTGTTAAGTCTTTCTGGGAACAAACAAAAGCAACAAGAGAGCTCTCGTTGAGTCATTTCCTCTCTCAGTGCTTCAACACTGACTTACACAAAATTACACTTTTCAGCACACCTCCCGTATTGTGGATATTGATGGACTATCTGTGTTCCGTACGAGCATTTCTGCTGGTGATTGTTCATTAGTGTGTGCATGTACAGGTGCTCTGGATTTAACCTGCGATCATTAAAAGAGGCAGCACGTGACATTTATTAAGAGCTCATCTACTTAACAAGCAGCTCTACTTACACCCTGCCTCTCCCTCTTTCTCTTTCTCCCACCCTGTGAATTATTATCCCTTATGAGCTGAAGTAAGTCTGTGAAAAGGCAATACTGCAGAAACGCTGTATTACACCATTTAGACTTGATACATTTACGCTAATTCATGAAACAGTTTAATGCGATACCTGTCTCATAAATAACTATCAATACTTCTGTTCACTGAAATTATTATTGCACAGAGTGTTTCTCGTCAGCAGGCTACCTTTGCCAAAGCAATCCACGAAGCAGAAAAGGACAATCCGTCACTCTGCTTTACAGCTCCGTCTCTTGAGATTTTGTGAAATGAGCTGAATGTCCTAAAATGCAAATGTGTGCTTCATGTGCAAAAAGTGTGTGAAATACATTTTATCTTGCTTGAAAGGATAATATAAAGGAGACACATCCATAAACAGGGCAGTTTGACATTGAAATAATGTTGGGGGAAGTTTAGCTGCTAAGTTCTAATCTAAACTTGAGGCAAAAGGTTTCCGAGCACACTGCGGGTAAAGTTTCAGTTTTGTATCATTCCAATTAAACTAAAATTAATCCAGTGCAGACCCGGGCAAAATTGCTTAAGAAGCCTTAGCACAAACAAACACCAAGTTTTAGCTGTTGCTATCACTTAAAGGACCAAACCAGTCTATTTTTGACTTCTCACTATTAGCACAGATCCTATCTTCTGCAAATGTTGTTAAAATTCAGCCATGTGTGTACTTCAGTAAAACTCAGACTGCATTTTCAAACCCCCATTTACTGCCATTACTACCATTGTAAAAGTTGTTATGCATAGGTAATTCGTCCTTCTAAAGAGAACATCTATGTTAATTTGGTCAAAAATTGCTGAGCGAGTGAGAGACAGGGGAGCCAGGAGCTGTTTAGATGAAACTTAATACGCCTGGAAAAATAATTCCTCACAAGTGCTGCCTTTCTTGCTTGAGTATTAGCATGTAGAGCACAGATGTTCTTTTTAAATAACATTGTCACACAATTTCAGGGACTTTCTGTAATGTTCGCTGAATTTGGACAAAATGTAAACAAACACAATATCTCATAGATAATGCTATTTGGGGAAAAATGCTTTGGGTCTATGTAACTGATGTGGCCGAACTTGACAAAAGACAATGATATTTTGTAACACTGATATGGTCCTTTATTGTGTCTTTTTTCCCCCTCATTTTACATGTATTTTTAAATTGCTGAACAGAGCCAGGGCTGCAGTTTGCTTCAAACAAAGAGCTTGCTGGATTGTCTGACACTCGCTCCCCTGACACTTTTCGACTGGGCTGCTTCAGATGACAGTCTGACAAGCATGTCCATTTCATGGAACTATTGTCCATGTCTGTGGGGGACGGAAAGTAGGCGTGATTTTTAAACCAATCTTTAATTTTTTTTTCAATCTTCATAAAACTACTTCTGTCACTTTTCATGTGTGTGACCAATTCAGCACCATGAATGATTACATGGAGAGACAGCTCAAAAATAGGTCTACAGCTGCACACCAAGGAAAGGCTTCATCAGTACAGTTTACAACAAATACTGTATATTGAATCACAAACTCTTTTTTTATTCTTATTATTCTCATCATTTAAATAGGCCACAATAGAGACGAGTTAATAGAGGTTTACTCCAGATTTATTATCATTTTCAATTGACTAATACACCTTATGTTTCTGGAGGATGGTGAAAATAATCCACAACCACTCGGATTGCAACTGATTAAACAAATTCAAATGAATTCCTTAAGTCTGTAAAGTATTTATTTTGTATTGTGACAGGGTAGCCCATCATGTCTTATTTTGTTCCACACCAAATTGCTATTATTGTGGTCAAAAAATTATCACTTTTGGAAAGGTGAATCAAAAGGATCTGAACTGACACAATACAGCTGGACAGCATGAAAGAATTGCGTTATTAAAAAGAATGAGCCTCCACTGCACAGACATACACAAAAATATGTGTGGTGTGCAGACTCTCAAAGGTGTGCCGGTAAAAGACGTTTTCTGCATGTCTAATGTAGAGATGATGTCAAAATACATCTATTTTCAATGGAGTCTTGGTTTAACCTTCAGGCTTCGTGTTGAAACAGATGTGACTTGTTTTATGTCTTGTCATCTTTTTTTTCTTTTCTGTCTGTCGTCCTTGAAAGGGCTAATCAGCAGTGCTACAGTACCTGTAATTTTTTTAAATTTCTCCCTCAGTCCTCACGCTTTAGTCCTCCTTTAAATAAACTTATTCAGTAAGAGTTAGGAGGCTCAGGTTTTTGTCAATGTCACGTAACCTATTTTGGTACAAACACATCATCTTGGCCTGAAAGTGGTTCAGCTTCAGAATGGACATATTAATTATCATGTAGGCTGGAGGTTAAATATTTTCCCAGTGTTTGAGCAGGAGATACCAAAAGAGAAATGTCACACAAAGCCAGAGGTGACTTCACCCTTTCCATCTCATGTTTACACTGTTGCTTCAAGGTTAATCCTTTTGTCACGATCTCTCTGTTTGTCTCTGCCTTTCTATTTTCCTCTCAGCCTCTCTCTTTCTCTCTCCACTGTCTCCTTTCTCTCTGTTCCTGCCTCAGATCAATGAGCTGGATGACTAAAGTAAATCTTAATGGTCATGGTGTGTGTGACAAAGTTTAAATGTTTGTGTGTGTGTGTGTTCAGTGCAGGTGAAGTATTGCTCACTCAGCACTGTCCTGCCCCTTGGGCACCACCACACGCCTGCCTGCCTGCCTCCTGTCCAGCCACAATCAATTTCACAGTCCCAAACACACACACACACACACACACACACACACACACACGCAGATAAAACTATGCATTTACGCTCAGAAATGTGCAGATGCACCTACACAGACAGACAGGTGTTTTAAGCAACATACAGTATACAAAATAGACAAGACATTAAAATGGAATATATGTGTTTTGTTTATTTACAAAATTCAATTCCATTTTCCATTTTCTGTCTGATTTGATGAATGTGGCCAGAAAATGTTTCTGAAATTATTTCAGTAAATGGAAAATTAAACTTAATAGCTGCTAATGATGCCATCACATTTCAAATTAAGTATAACTGCAAGCATGAATTGCACACTTTAAAATTCATAAACGCTAGCATTTCATTTCTTCCAGTTTTATGAAAATGATTCCTTCTTGTAAACTGAAAGTACCTAATGTTTTGTAAGATGAACAGGTTATACACTTCCTACCTTTATGAAACCATGACATTACATTGAAGGCCCAGTCACTGCATGGTTTTGACCACATAAATTTGAGTTTAGACCAAAAACTTTGTGTTTGTCCACTGGTTTTATTAAAAAAAAAAAAAGCATGTTTTACATTACTGTAAACAAACCCTTTAAAAGACCTACCAGTCTATTTGTGACTTCTCAACATTAGCAGAGGTTGTCCCTATCTTCTTCAAATGTTGTTGTTAACATTCGACAATGTGTTTACTTTAGTAGATTTCAGACTGCATTTTTAAACCCCATTCACTGCCAGTCATGTTGAATCCGTGTATGGTTCTTTCTTTGATACTTCCATTTCAAAACCTAAGGATCCAGTCTTTAAGTCATGACACAACACCCTATCAAAATACTATATCAGGGTCCAAGCCCCGTCTTTTGCAATATACATGTGTCAACAAAGAACAAGTAAAAAACACAACGATCGAACTTTCATTCTGTTTTGTATAAGCTTGCTCTCTAAAAGCTGTTGCTATGCCACATTCCTAGTGATGAAAAAGACAAGAGGACATGGCTGCACTTAATAAAGTACATTTAACAACAGAAAAAGTTTCGCTTTTGTGAGTGGGTGCTTAGGTAAGATGACATAAGCACCCATATGCTAAGACCAAACCGACCCTGTGTGAACATTCTTGATAAAGGCTATGGGTTTTAGACAGTGTTTTTGTTTTAACCAAGCAACAGCAACAACTGAAACTACTGTCTACATCCATGTATGAATGGGGTATCCCTAACAACGTTATGTTGTAACCACAACTTTTTTCTTTATTCTTTAAACATACTTATCAACTGCAGCCATTGAATTAAGTTTCAAAAACAAAAACAACTCAGATCTGTTCAAATTCACAGGACGAAGCACTGCACTACATTCAAAAAACAGGGCTTGGAACTGCACATAGTATTTTGAAAGGGTGTTAAGGTCATGACTTAAAGACAAGCGTTACCCTAATATCCAAATATCACACAAACAAAGCAAAACACAAAAAATATTTTTCCATTTTCTCATTTTGAATTTAAAATATAGAAACATCAGGTTTTTGGTATTTGCGTTATGTATTTCCACTTGTTTTGGTTATCTGTTTAAATTAATTCTCCTCTTTGCAAGTGCTGCCTTCCTAGCTCAAATATTAGTGTAAAGAAGGATTTTGACGCAAATGTTCTTTTTAACTAACCTTATCACCCATTTTCAGGTACTTCCTGTAATGTTTATTGAATATGGACAAACACGATTGATAATCAATTTTGGGGAAAAAATGGTGTATGTAAACTGTGTGGCTGATGTTGACAAAGGTCAATGACGTGTAATAACACTGATATGGTCCTTTAAGGCATCAGCATAAACTTTAAAATGATAAATTCCTTCATCATCTTATGGTATTCTGTAAATTTAAAATTTATATAACACTGCATTTTGAGAGTCTCTAGCCTCTGTGTTGCAACATATTTCCAAGGAAACCGACTGGAAGGTGGGATATACAGTAACAACTGGAAAAAATTGATTTGACCTTGAAAAGAGGGCAAACATGGAGAACTACAGTGATTCAGAGTTGGATGCCAGCCTCCATTCAATCACAGAGGACTAATCACCTCCCTCAACACTTCCATCAACCCCATTACTGCAGCAGGCAGACAGAAGCCTCCAGCTGCTTTAATTATGACACCCTCAGAATTAGCTTTAAATATGCTCATGTATTCAAAGTCACAGAGTGTTAGGAGTTGGAAATGAGTGGTTAGATACACAGTTAAGATCCAGTGTACACTGATGAGTCCCACAGTTAACATTTGACTTTAGTGTTTGTTCATATGAGTGTATGCGGCGAAACAGCTGCAGCATCTCGCCTTTGATTTCATGATTACCATATTTCATGTTTCCTGCCCATAATTGTAGACTATGTCTCTTCATATCTATATTTGTCTAAGTGTGCTCAGCGTGGGATCTCGCTCCAATCAGTCTGAGATTTAATGTAGACAGATCTTCATCACGTGTAAGTGAAAAAGAGCCTGATGAACTGTAAATCTGCCTCATCCGAAGGAAGAGAGAAAATGAGAGAGGGGCCCCACTGTGCTTAGACGCCACAGGCCAGGTGGTGTGAGTGAGTGCAAAGTGAGAGGAATCGAAAAGGAGGTGTGTGCATGTGTGTGTGTGTGCGTGTGTGTGTGCTCGCAGTGGGGTGGGGGTGGCATTCAGTAGGCACCTGGTGCTGACAGGCCCTCATTGAAACTGCGATCCAATTCAGATTCAGCCCCCCAATGATGCTTTGAAGGGCCTCGTGACAGCTCATTCCCTCGCCTATCCTCTCCTCTCCTTTCCTCTCCTTTCCTCTCCTTTCCTCTCCTCTCCTCTCCTCTCCCCTCCTCTCCTGTTCTCTCCCCTCCCTCTCTCTGTGGGGGGGTCCCATCATTACCTACTGATTACAGAGCTGTCATTTCTTGCAGCTGACAAACTTGCTGATTGGCATGAGAATGGGTGTGTAGCTCTCTGTGTGTGTGCCCCTGTGTTATGCCCTTCTTGTTGTGTGCCCACTGTCTTGACTCTAATGCAAGTGTGTTTACCCATCTGTGTGGGCACCTGTGTGTGTGTGTGTGTGGATTGTAGTGTATGTGTGCACCTATCCTTTACTCTGATTATGATTGCAGTGTGAATGAGTGCTGGTACTCTGCTAGAGGACGGGAAAGAGGAGCAAAGTGAAGCTTCTGTTCTTAAGAGAGCGACCTTTGAGAATAGCAGTGCAACTGAGCACTTGTATTCTGCGATGTCTAGTTTTTCCTGTTTAAACAACTAACCACCTTACTACGGTATCACATCATGCATTACGAATTGTCTGCCTTTCTGCTTAATTTCTTTGCATGTGCTCAAATGAACCTCCTCTGTTGAGCCGGACACAAGCATGTGTTGGTTCACATTGCACATATGTCACAGCCAATCACAGTGTGTTACAGCCACAATGAGCCAAACACAAACAGTATGTCGTCAGTGTGGAAATTTTATACTTTACAGTTTTACAGAGTTGAGGAGATGTGGAGCAGAACTGTCATTTGCTGTGGTAAGAACAATAAAGTTAGGTCATTTACTCATTTAGTCGCCAGTATCAGCAGTCTGTGGTCATTATGTAAAATCTTCATTTTATACTCCTGGTTAATTCATTCACTTTGCTATCCACACTACTTAGTTAATCCAAGGAAGCCATCCTCCATGCACCAGCAGACAAAAAGCAGAATGGATTTGACTGACTGACTCTTTTGCTTGAACTGAATTATAGTTCTTAGGGGGAAAAAATTGAAATTGGCAAAAATCTGTATTGGCAGGTCGGACTTTTTTACAGAACTGGCCATTGGGATCGGTCAAGAAAATTGCAATTGATGCACCCCTTAGACGAAAGTACGTCTCCAGTACAGTAGTGGGCAGTATGCCTCATTACTTAGTGGCTAAAAAACTTAAATCCTGTTTCTTCCATTTTCTCTGTAATTGCTTTCAATAGTTTGCCATTTCACGTTTTCTGTTCACCATTATATTTTAGGATGTTTGGCTAGTTAAGCTGAGACAGTATAATCTACCCGTATAGATATGACACGTTAGCAAATAAGTGAAAACATAGAAATGTACAGAGCAAGTGGAAGAACAAAGGTTGAATGTAAATTAATCTCTCACAGAGATCCCAGAGATATCCGGGTCATTAATGTGTGCCACAGCAAGGTCATTAAAAAGTGCCAGTGAAGGGAAGTGGCCTGATTGGCTGTTTGACCTTTAAAGGGTAATTGCCACTTTTAAAAACTAATAAAGACTCTGAGAGGCTGAGAGGAAGCCAAGCCCATTTTACTGGAAACAATAACCTCAAACAATAAAGGTATGTTTCTCCATAAAAACATGGAGCAAGTTATTGGGAAATGGCTCTTAAACGGAATCAAAGTGAAAACTGCACATTTTTTATTTATTTCTCTCTGTGTCCCTTACCTTTAGCTCTTAAATATTTCAATCAAATAAAGGCAACCTCCGGGATGTTGTAATGTGCACTGCTCCTATTTATAGCAAAGGTTGCTGCATTTTGTAAGTTAACTCTCTAAATGCCTTCCATCGTTTATAAAAAACTTCTCCTTCAAAGTCTAATGTCCAATTTTTCTGTCTGCTAAAAAGGGAATGAGAGATTTAAGTAAAAAACTTTATGACAGTTTAACTGGTTTGTTAAAAGGTGCCCTCTATTCAGCTAACATGAAAGTCCAACTCTGAACTGCAGCATTTTGGAATATAGATTGCTTTCAGCACCCAGACCATTGTTGCTTCAAAGCCACCTGACTTCCTCTTTGGCTCTTGGGTCTTAGAAATGGTCTCTCGTAAAAGAGGAATAAAAATGGAATGATATCAGACTGGAACCAGGGATGATAATGGCCTGAAACCAAGAGACCAAAGGGACAGCGGGAAGGGAGATGTTAATGACAGAAGTCAGAGGGCTGGAGGGCACCTGAACTGCTGGAGACCACAGAGTCTTAGAGGATAAAGACAAAACAGAGGATGACCTGAAGACAGGTGAAAAGATACACTAAGATGAGCAGACAAGGTAATAGTGAACATGTCAAGCTTCAGTGAGTAAGGATAAGAGAACGACAGGAAGGTTTAAGGCTGAGATCAAAACATCTACAGCAGAAAAAACCTCTCACCCTTTGAAAAGAGGAAAATTTCAAAGGAGAAAAACCAGACAGCTAAATCAGAAAAAGCATAGATTTTATAAAGTGATGGGTGTAGGGATGGAAGCTAGGAACTGTTTCTGAATCATTTAATATCTTGGAGTCGTATGCCTCCTAGTTTATCAGCTCCTTTTATTGAAACCGACAGGTTGGCATTGCAAAAACAGTGTTCTCAAACTGCATCTAAGCTTCTGGACACTTGCAACAAGAAGAAGTCAAGGCAGATGGTCCAAAGCGTGGCTTCATTTTTTGAATAAAGATGACAACAGTGCTACTTATCATGCCCACACAATGATCATTTCAAGTAAGGATGGAAACAATAGCAATATGCTAAAATATCTCTCTTTGCAACACTTGCTTAATTCCAGAATTTCAAATAGAAAAGGTCCACACGCTGTTAAGCTCCCAGTATTTTATTTTATGGGCTTACACAGGCAACGTTTTGATCAACATTTCTCTTTTAAAACCTAGAAAGGCATATATTTGACATGATGGACACAAATGCAAATGCTTCCCAACTGAGCAACTAGTCTGTTACCAGAGATAGATATAACATAAGCGCCATCAAGGTACGGTAGCTGATTACTATTTTGAAAACCTAAAAAAAGAGAATGCTGAACGAATATTCCGTCATTTAATTTACTTATTAAAATGACAGATTGTTGCTACAGATAGCTCTCGGGCTCCAGTGAGTTCCACTAAAACTGATCAGGAATAAATCAGAGAATCGATAAAGAATGGGACCAACAAGCAGAATTGATAATGGCACCAGTATCAATAAAATCATATCAATGTGAACCCTAGCTGGGTGACTGTGTGCTTTTAGAAGTATTTCTCTGCCAATGCAATAATTATCAACTAAGTGCTTCTCCTTTAATGTGCCCATGACAAACATCATCACCACCGACACCGCCATCGCTAGAGTGACTAGCAGGCCCCCTGCAGTGGTGATTCAACATCATTACTGAACATGACTGGCTGTGGGCATTAGAGACGCTACATTACACCACACCATGCAGGGTGCTAATGTTCTGGAAAACTAGATACCATCTCTTCACTTGTCATCCTTCACTCAGTGAAATTTGTGGGAAAAGAGTTGAAACCTGGCAGAAAAACAGAAGACCCAAATGAGTGCTTTCTACAGATGTTCCAAGGTTTCTGTGCGTGTGTGTTTGTACCCACAAGGGCTTAAAATACAAACAAGAGGAGAATAAAAAGCAGAACCCCAACATGTGCTTTGGTATTAAAGTAATCCACACATGCATTCAGTTTTCAGTGTTTTTATCTCGCTGCAGGTTTGCCCTAAGCCCATATTTTGCTATCTTATCCTCCATCAGCCTCACAGGTTTTTTTTAGTGATGAGAATTCTGGTTCTTTTTGGTGTGCAAGATCAGTTGGCTTTGCTTAGCATTTAGAACTGACTCTTTTGGCTCTCTATGGTTCCTCATTTAGTACCAGTTATGGCTTTTGATAACTCAGACAAATATAGATATATTTTGACCTATGGTTGGTATGTGTGCACATATTTCACTTAAAGTTGGGGTAGGCAATTTATCTTTTGGATCACAATACTAAAATTCTAAAATAACCTTTAAGCATATTGTTATTCTGGTGGTCTGAAAGAACACTATACTTTTGTACCTCTCCTTGGCTCTGAATGCTCTGTATTCAGGTTTGGCTCTGTATTCAGACCGTCACAAGGTGCTTTTGACCTATCACAGTAATTTCAGAG
>JAQLOL010000004.1:9707155-9724120 GCA_029783665.1 Naso thynnoides
TGCGCCTGGACACACCCTGTTGGCGCGGCGCACCTGTGCTGCGCCTAGACTGCGCCTGGTCTACGAAACTAGGGCCCAATGTTTCAAACTGTTTTCCCTTGGTGAGGCTGGTCTTCCTGTTGATGCGCTGCAGCGCAACACTTCCTATTGGTGCTGGGGGGGGTGGGGCTTGACATGCATTACATGAGATGCACCAGTGTGGCCTCAGCTTTATGCCCAACTTCTATCTCCTGTGATTTAGACTCGTTGCAACGCAACCTGCTGAGACATCAGGAAGTCACTGCATCCATCCGGGATGCCAGTTGACAAATCCTACTCCAGCAATGGGATGACCTGCCAGCTCTGTCTGCGATTGGCTCATGCAGATATTCCAACCCTAACAAAGCTAACCAATCATTACTCCTCATGTCTAAACCAAAACAAACCAAACAACGAGGGCAAAGAGTCCTAGCCAATCAGACGCAGAGGCGTTGGTATATCCCATCTCTACATGAGGATTCATATTTACGCATCCAGGATTGTAAACATACACATATCACTGCTTCTTTCCCAAAATGTGGCTCTATTTTTTTAGTGTTGAGTAGATGGTCTTTGTATGTATCAACTGTAATTACATTAAGGACTGTGCAGCAGCAGCAGTGTGTGTTGATGTAATTAAACTTCTGACAAATAAATGCCCCCTGCTTTATTCTAAGAAGTGTGACTAGAGAAAGCAGTACCCTTCGCTGTTATCCCGAAGGATTTTAATTTTTGTTGGAACACTCACCAGATACAGAAAAACATTGTGTTTATTCAGGCTTGTTTCTAATCATTCTGGGACAAAGCAACAGTGTTCAGCCAGGAACCAACCGCTCAGTCCCCTTTGTTTAAATGATTACAATTCTGGGTCGCATAACTGTGACTGAAGCTCTGCTCTAAGATCTCCCTTTGCAATAAAAGGCTTTGTAAATTTATTTTCTACAAGATAAGCAAAAATAATCTAAATCACAAGCACATTTCTGTGCTCCCACTTGATTTTCACAGCATGCTTTTGATTTTGAGCTGATTAGGAGATTATGAAATGGATGTCGAAGCTCTTTGGTATGTCTTATTGTTACACATTGATCTGCAGTGCTGCCTGCATGCTGCATTAGAGACGCTGCTTATCTACAAAGCCAAGGGCATGGGAAAATCTGCGAAGTCAACCTCCAGCTGATTTACAGTTGGAGTGGAGAGGTCTCATTGTATTGCAGAACAATCTTGCTCAGATGAATACAGTCGTGCTAACTTGGATTTAACTCTCCTGAGTTGTTTCTGGCAGCATCTTTAGTTGCATCCTTTATGTGTGATTTTATATGCAACTTAATATACATAGTTTTTTCCCAAATAAAAAACATGGGCAGCTGCAAAACTTTCCTTAGTCCATAAAAAAAACTTGATATTCTAGTGTACTTTAGTTGGCATTTCTTTGTGCCAAGAGTCTTGCTCAGCTACCTGCAGTAACTTTGCCAAAACACTTTTGTTTGCAAGCTCAATGGCATTGAATTTACCAAAATTTTGAAGCAGTACACTCATAAATATTCCCCTCTGTCAATGATTTTAATTTCACAGAGTGCGAGGTGCTATTTAGCGTTTCTGTTCACACATGAAGGAGTACTCTTTCTAATGTTTTTGAGACTTGCTTTTTTCGGTAAACAAAGCAGCTTCAAGTCCACTTCTGTCTTTTAAAGAGAGATGGAAATCACCCAAAGGAGAGGCCCTGGCATGCTAAGATAATGGGATCTCTGCTCGTCTCTGTGCTGGTCTTTGGTCTTCACAAGAGCCAAACCTGCCACACTAAACACTTCTGCCTTCTTTCCTCATGAAATATGGATTTGTGTACAGGCGGGCACAAATGCTAATCATCGTGCAAGTGTGCGTGTATCCGTGTGTGTGGTGTGTGTGAATTCCAGTGACTTTTGTTAAGTATGTGAATGCGTACGAGTATGCACGTGTATGTGTGTGTTTCGCCGGGCCGAATTAGATTTGGGTTTCGAGGCGAGAAAGGGAAGAGACGCATGGAGGAATTTCACTATGAGGCTCATAAATAGTTTAGCCACCCAGAGCAGATTCATCAAGTAGCGTGAGGGATAAATCATATTCCTCCCCTCCTCCTTTACCCCTCCTCCCCCATCCCTCGCTTCTCTCTCCCCTGAAGAGGAGGGTGGAATAAAAGACGTTGAATGGTAATCCTGAGATTTCAGAGAACCTAATACCTACCGACACTCGGCTGTTGTGATCTAAGATACAGTGTCTAATTGTATACTCAAAGATGTTTTGGTGCCCAGACTCATGCCTGCACACAAGCACATGCACATATACAAGGAAAGCTACACATCCACTTGTGCACACACATATTGTGCAAACAAGATAAGTGCACCTGGCCCTGGATATCTGCATCAGGGAATAGGATCCGGCAGCAAATTAACAGCAAAAATAACGCATCAAAATTAGCATGCAAGGTTAATAAACTCCAGTTTCTTCACTCACTCGCGCATTAGAACTTAAAACAGCAACACATTCCTATGAGACGCGTCACGTAAAACCCAAACACTCCAATCGATAGTGATCTGTTGCCCTGCTTCGTCCAGTGACGTGACAAATATCCTCGTAGGCTGCCGCAAGCAACAATTTCCCCCAAATTGAAAGGCCCGGAGGCCCTTTAGGCACTGGTGTTATTTGGCTGGTGTTTTCCCCTCATGGCCATCCATGAAGGATGAATCTCTCTATATATCATCTCTGTCTCTTTGGATAGAGCCCAAGCTCCATCACCATAGCAATGGGTGTTTAGCCTGCACCCCGAGAGACACAGTCATTCCACAGATTGCCTGAAAGGAAGAGATGGTGTGTATGTGTGTGGCAGCAGATTTTGAGGCTTTGAAAGTGTGTGTGTGTGTGTGTATAAATGTGATCCTGTGTTCCTGCTGGTGTCGCCTCCATTTGTCGATATGAATTATAGATCAGGGTGGCCATGGGATTTATGATAAAGGCTGAAGAATCTCCTTGTCACACACCTGAGCCCTCACCTCTATTTTGGAGCGAGCAGAGACAACTTTTAGGACAACCTGTTCCGTAACAAAATGTATAGGTAGGCCAATGTTTTTACTGCAAAACACTTCATTACTTTCCTGCCACTCTCCAGGTACACTGCCCTCTGATAGAAATGTCTTTACATCCATCATGGCTCCTGTTGTACTACTGTCTCCTCCCTGCCACTATTGTTCTCTCACCCATGCCCCTCCCTTTTTTGTAGTTTTTTCTCTTTCTTTAGCTTCTGCTCTCTGCACTCCCACCCCCCTCCTCCCTTTTCTCTCTGCCCCCTAGAAGCGCTCCTTTTTCCAAAGTGCGATCCCCGGAGCTGTTTGCTCCTTCGTTACCTCATTACTTCAATCTCTCATCCCTCTCCCTCACTCTGTCTCTCTGAGGTGGGCTTCAGTGGGTTTTCATTACTCAACAAGTCAGTCTTCATCATGGTGTTGCCAGTTTGCTCTCATTGGCTCAGACACACCATAGCATGTACAAGTGTATGTAGCCTGCATCCACTTACACTAAAATACAGTCTCAAAGGTCCAGTGTGTAGAATTAAAAAAAACCTCTTTGCTTGGTTGAATATTCTGAGCTCAAAATATTGATACACAGTGATATGGCAATATCATGTTTTACAATATTATATTAATACTCATATTTACTGTATTGATTTTTCATTAATAGTTTACAGAGATTTATGGCAGTGGTTCATTTTGTGTTTTTAAAACCTCTGACTACTATTGCACAAAAATATTTTGCTGTGATATTCTCTTTGCATAAAAAAGTTAACTTTTTTTATAACTCAGATTTTATAGATATTGTGTTTTTTTCTTTATAATCCGAACGTTTTTCTAAAATTAAATAGAAAAAAACTACAATATATCGCCTTGCTTACAGTTTTGCAATATTACGATATATGGTATCCTAGCGGCTGTATCTTGATACCTACTGTATCGCAAGATTCCTGCCATTGCAAAGCCTTAGTGTTTACTGTTCAGTACACTGAGGAAGAAAGTTTGTTAAAATGTAAGATATCCTGCCTCCTTAACATGTCTTCATCACAAATATTAGATAACCACATTCATCCAATATTGTATATACAAAATATTGATATATATACATCAGATTCCAGAAATTTCTTGCCCCTGAATATTGGTACTAGCATCAGCTCCAAAAATCCCATATCAGTCAGGCTCTAATACATGTGAATTTTTTTTGTTCAGTTTCTACCATATTCTACAAATAGACCCTCTACATCACACTGGACCTTTAAGCGCACATATGTTGACATTGTATGTTAATGACATTGTTTTACTTTGTGATAACATGCATATGGAACTACAGAGGTGAGAAACTGGTAAGCAAATGTCAATATATTACAATGTGAACACCATGAGAAAAAGTGAGGTTTTTACAGGCATACGCAGTGAGACATCACACTAGATATTGTACTAGATATGATGCTTATGTAAAAGTTGTTTTCATTTCCCTGAAATCCATTGTTAAGTCATAGTTGCTGGTTTACTTATCTGCAGTCCTATTTATTGTAGCTCTGGGCCTGTGGGAAGGTGAAGGTGCCACAAAGAATATCAAGTGAGGACTCCTGCATGTATACACTGCAGCCCTTTTCTCTGCCTGCACAGAAGCATTATCACATGGGCTTATTGTTGTATCAGGGAGCTGATTTCAGGGGCCGTATTATCATGCACATATTGCTTTACGGCCGAGTTACCTGGAGCGAAGTATCTCTGTTTGTGATTGTGTGTGTGTGCTTTTAATACACCCTTCCCAGCCTTTGTGTGTTGGTTTAGTACCTGAAATACTTTTCTCTCCTTTACTTGTCAATTACTGATGGAGGGAAAAAAATGATTTCTTGGCAAGTGCCTCAGAATCTTTTCAGTGTGACGGAGAGTCTGGGGTCTTGAAAATTCAAGGGGACTGAACTCTGCCCCCCTGCCACACACACACACACGCACAGACACACACACACACACACACACACACACACACACACACACACACACACACACAAATACAAGCACATCAATTTTATGTCCCCTTGTTGAGTGCCTCTAGAGAAGAGACAGTCTGCAGTCAGCCAGTAGTTTACTCCTGAGAGAGGGTCTTGTTTAGCATTTAGATTGGCTTGATCAACCACCAGTTAGTCAATATGTTTGTGTGTGTGTGTGTGTGTGTGTATAGGCATCTATGAGCATGCCATTGTGAATGCACATGCCTCCCTGTGTGTGCTTGTGTGTGTGCTTGTCTGTGGTGTGTGCACCTTTGTGCGTCCATTTATGCCTGCATACTGCTGCATGGATTTCTGGCCCTTTGCGCATGTGCACACATGTGCATGTGTGTGATGAGCCATGGCTAACAGTTCTAGATCACTCTAGGTCTACTGTAGTTGCAATGAGACTTTGTGAGGCAGTGAACCGGGGTCACACAAAGTTGCACATTAATCTTTTAAAGAGGACCCTGCCACCACCACCACTATTACCACACTGTGCCATAATTCCCAATTGTTCCTTCCAGAAAGTATCATAAATTTTACTTTAAAATCACATCTACAGATACAACATTTTTTTTGTTTTTGTTATAAAACATGCTGGTAAATTGTGTGTTGGTTTGAGCATCATATGTCTAATATAAGGCAAGTGAATGGCAGTGTCTTGTTCTGTTCAATAATTGATACAAGATTTTTGGAAACACTCAATCAGTCAAACTATATTTAAGGAGAAGAGGTCTGAAAAAGGTTAATGGGATTCTGACTGTGAGACCTGATGTCACATGTGTGCAGACACACGCATACACCGGGGAAAATTGGGAGTGTGTGTTTTCTTGGACTCTCTGGATGTGTGTTTAAATTAAGATTGCATCACTTAAGATCAGATTTGTCAAACACCACCTGCATTTCGTTTCCAAGCACTCAGTATTTCTTTGCAGTGGCTCACACCGTATTTATTGTAATACTAGTTGGTGTGTAAGTGTGTATTCACTCGTGCATGTGCGTTGCACTGCCTCTCACCTCTCTTTTACCCCGAGTTCAACCAGAGTTCACAGTCTCCCCTAACCACTTAATGTGAATTGGGGAAGAGTGAGAGATACACACACACAGACAGTAAGTGTGTGTGTGTGTGTGTGTCTTCAGTTCCCTGCCTGGAGTCTCCCCAAAAGCCACTTATGTGCTCACCAAGTTATGACTGCACAGAGAGAGAAAATTAGTGTGTGTATGTGTGTTCACGTTTATTTATTTCTCATCCAAGTCTGCATGTGTGAATTTGTGACGGACGTCCGGTCTCTGATGATTTGGGGGTTCTGTGATGTTGTTGCCCCTCAGTGTCTGTTTTAAAGCCTGTCAGGAGAATATGTTTCCAGCTCTATTTCCTGCAGTTGCACAGTTGAAGGATGAGTGATGTTTGACAAACAACATTACCTTCTTTCTGTACTACTACAACAGCATTTCAACCTGCTAACTACATCGAAACCACCCACCTTCTCATATCCTGGTCTTGTAATGTTTCGCCGCTGGGTATGTGGGAGAGGGGTGAGGGTGATGACACTCTCATATTGAGCGACATGGAAAAGGTGAGGATAATGCATTTACCCTGTGTGTGCACATGTGTGTGTGTTTGCCTTAAATAATTCAGCCCAGAGGTGATGTGCTGGTAATGGTAACCCAAAAGCAAGCTGCCTTTTTCTCTTTCTTTCAGAAAAAACAAAAACACACAAAACCACAGTCACACAGATGCACACCTGTTGTGGTCTGTGGGGAGACGCAGACAGTGTGTGTGTATGTGTGCATTATGGCAGCAGTGTGCAGACAGGACGGAGAGTTAAGCAGATTTGACAGGCTGTCCCAGGCACTAAAGCTACAAATGGTTGCCTGGATGGAAATATCTTCATCATCCCAAACAAATAGGATGTCACTCAGCCCTCCACAGCTCTTGTTGCCTGAGTGCCATTTCCCCTCTCTTTCTCTGTCTCTTGTGCTTTTCTTTTTGTTGATGTCATCACTTTTTTAAATCCTAATGTCTTTCTCTTTCTCTTTCCGCTGCAGAGAGAGCAAACCATTTTCTGCAGTGTCTGTATAAATGTGTATGTGTGAGAGAGAGACTCAGCATGTGTGTGAGGGAGATCATAAATGAGGCTGATGCTTGGCCTTTGTTTGAAATATGAAACCGCTCTCAGCTGTATAATATTACAGCAATAGAACAGCAATCAGACGCTAATTGAATCTGGGTTATGACTTTTCTGTGTTCTCACTCAGCTGAGTGTCTCTCCCGTTTTCCCTCTTTGTCTTTCTACCTCCCCCCGTCATTTTCCCTCTGCGGCTCTCATTTTCTTATTCTTCCTGAATCCCCAAGTAACTGACTCTCTTCTCCCCACTGCCTGTACTCTTCCTTTCCATACATGTACTGATCCTCTTGTAGCATGTCTCACCTAGTGCCGCTTGCCGGCCCTCCCTGCCTCTTTCTGTTGTTAACTAATGCCACGGTGTGCAGCAGGATCCCCCTCTCTGCGTCAGCTACACCATTCACATCTCATTATAAAGCCCTCTGGTGAAATGTCACCATCTTAACTACCCTTCGACATGGGACACTGGCTTTCAAATGTAGAAAAGTGATGTGCGTCTTTGTGCGTGTAAGTGTGCATGTGGGTGTTCTCGTGTGTGTCACTGAATCTCCACGGCCACATTGTCTGTGGCTCTCTGTCTGCATTTATATATCTTACATCTTATGAGGAACAAGCTGAAAAGAATGTAAAAAAATGAGGGAATGCAGCCAAAGCGAGGAGGTTTGCTGGTCCCCACTTCTTCTTTAACAGTTTGAATTTCGCTTGAGGCGTGAAGTTAAAAATTAAGGTTAAAAATGCAGTGGGGACTGTTTCAGTCAAATTTAGTTATAAGGGAGTTAATGCATACAATGAGCGTCCTCACAAGCATAGTAATAGTACTTAAATACGTCGGTGTGTGTGTGTGTGTGTGTGTGTGCCTCCCCTCCTTAATGAAATGGGAGACTATCTATCCAGCCTGACCTTTTCCTTAATTGGTTGGTTTGGGTTCTGTCTCTGCTCATTTCAGGAACAGCGGTCTCCCTGAAATGACTGCTGACTCCCAATTGTCTCTAGTAAAAACCTCACTTTACCCACAGCCACTGACAACCCAAAGACCAACATTTGAAAACACATGCATTTAAGCTGAGGTGGAAAGACGCACACATGTGAAGATGTTGCTAAGGAAACTAAAAAGGGATACATCTTGGTCATCAGTGTGAATTAAGGTCATATTAAAAAAAAAACTACATATCGCATAAGATGGTGTGTTTGTAGGTTAGATGCCTCCCCTCTATAGAGACACTAATTCTCACTTGAAAGAATTCTCAAGTAAAAATTAGTCTGGTACCTCTCTATTCACCGTTCGTTTCTGAGGAGCCATACCAATGGTTGCAGACAAAACTGCCTGTGGACACCACGGGACAGACATAATATCATACAGTCAATCAGAACACTTTACTCTTTACTCTCGCACTTGAGGCTAGCCAGCGCCATGTGTGTTTTAAGAGGAATTTCAATATACCCCTTCGTTACTGAAAACTACACAATATTAAATAAAAGGAATGTTCTGAGAAGACAGATAACAACCTTAAGACCTGGCAAATACTGTTTCTTTGTGATTACTTCATGTAGGGAATAATAGAAGCCTTTAGCAGGAGTCTATCTACAACTGTGTTCAGTGTCAACCTGACACTCACACAGGCTTGGTACAGCGCAGTATGTTTAAAAACACATGCTAAGCCCTAAAACTGGCATAAATAGCTAATATGACTACACAATATAACAACATCTTTGTGATTACTTAACAGCTTGTGGAAAAGATGTTACATCTGTCTGTCAGTAGGCTACAAACACGTCTGTCCAGCTACTGGGTATACTGGCTCTTTGGCATTCCTCAATGAGTCATCCCATAAAGCCCACCCCATATGAAATAAATGGTATGGATAGTGGAAACGAGTTCTTAGACCAATTTAATGGGGAGAATTAAATTGGTCTACCCGCTATCCTCTCTGCACCTCCTGTTGTAGAAATTCTCCCTGTGGTTTATGTTTTGCCAAACCTTCCTTCTTATCCGTATCTCATTTGCTAGATCACTTGCTTTATTTGTGTTGTCCAACTTTTTCATGGATACTCTACAGTTAGAACTTTGACAACTGTAGGAAACAGCTAAGATAAGTTGACTGTTATTGATCCCGAGCAAAGAGACAGATCATTGGTTACCTTTTATTGAAACCATCTTAGGGTCATCAAATAATTTGACATGTCTGTAAATGTGCTTAATCCCTTTCAGAGAGTGAGATGAGAAGAATGATACTGCTTTCATGTCTGTAGGGTAAATATGACACTGCAGCTGCAGCCAGTTACCTTAGCTTAGCGTACAACCTGAATTCATGGGAAAACGTTTGGTTCTGTTTACCAGAGTCCTTTCTTTAGCACCTCTAACATTCATGTACCCACCAATGCAACCATGTGGTGTCTTTTAACAGTTTGGTTTGTTACATATTAAAAACAAAACAGCAACCATATCTCAATAAGCTTTGAAGCAGGGTGCGGTGAATGGGCAGGGAAGACTAAACAGAGTTTAACTGGAGGTGATTAACGCTATGCAATTTTTCCATTATTCATTTTCTTGAGATATTTGGGCTGCTTTTCTGCTGAATATTGCCTTTTGCTGAAGGTATTTAGGAAAAAACGTGTTGCTTGAAGGAGTGAGTAGTAATGTCCTACAGCTGCTGTGATGCTGCAAGGAATAACGTGTACACTGTACTGAAAACAAATCAGAAGGATAGTGGAAGAGATTACAATGATGGCACTAAGATTTTGTGGTGAGAGCAGAGAGCAAGAGAGCAAGAAGGGTCAGTTCAGTCAGTTGCTTGAAGAAAATAAATGAGATTACTTAGTTCTTCATTCTTTCTCCTCTGCTCCTTCATTCATTATTCCATGGCTGTTGGCTCCTATCCATTCTTATCTCTTCATGCATCCTTCTGTTATCCCATTGGTTACAAATTCAAGATGCAACTGCAGCCTCATCCCCATCTTCTAAAAAATGGAGCCTAAAACCAACACTCTCTCTCAGCCCTCACAGGAGCTAGCTACTAATCAGCTTGCTCTATATTAACCCTATTAGCTGCACCTGTAGCTCGCTGCCTTTAGATTCTGGCACTGATGCCAAGCAGTTGTACTCCCATGAAGCTGGGGTGTAATGTTACTGGCTGATTACCAGGTTCATCTGAAATTATGGGCATTAATCACAGATTGAGCATCTGCCAAAAAATGTAATATGGTTTATAAACAGTGTATTATTAGCATAAATTACTCTTCTTGCCAAAATAAATGCAATTATAATTCCCATTAACCATTGTGGTTTGATTCAATAAATTGTCAGTTTGTGATGTTAATGAATAACATCTGAATGTTGGCATTTGACCTTAAATGAGAGTCTACTCTCAGTCTGAGCAGAACTTCAATGCACCAGCTTGGGTATATTGTCTGGGCTTTGGTTTACCGTCCTAAATGAGCATTTCAGCACTGCCAGCTTACCTGAGTCGTGTTCTCTATCTCGTCTCTCCCTCTTTCTCTGTCTGGCTGACAGTCTAATTGTCATGTGGGCAGCCTCTGCCGCATGGATTTAGTGTCGCGCTTGCCTTAATTTAATTGAAAAGCTGCAGAAAGGAAGGAGGAGGAAAAGGAGGGAGGGGATGAAAAACAGATAAATAAAAAGTGGAACCAATCTTTGCTGGGTGCGCTGGGCGGTAAAATGGCTGTGTGTGGTGAATAATGCATGGGGGAAATGGATAGGTCTGCGTGGTTAGAGTCCAGGACTGCTGGCGCTTCATTACCGAGGTGTTTGTATGCTGATGCTGTGATGCCGGCTCCCTTGCTCAGTAAGACAGAAGCGGTTGCAGAGGTGGGAACTCCATGAGCTATCTCATATTTTGTCAATCATTTCCCTCCTTTTCTCCTATCTATCTGTATATGTGTGTGTGTGTGTGTGTGTGTGTGTGTGTGTGTGTGTATGTTTGTGAACCTCTTGTGTTACAATAGCAAAGCACAAAGTCAGACAATATTTAAGCCTTTCTCTTCCTGCAGCAGTACCCACAAACGTTCACAGCCAGCCTCTCACTGAGCTAGTTTACGAGAGAGATAATCCCTTAGACAAAATACAACTCCTGTGCTTGATCTTTGACCCATGCTACAAATTTCCTGTCTGTCCTGCAGCTGCCATATAGTCAGTGATTCCCCTCCTTCCTCTTGTAGAAGCCTGATAACAAGTGGTTGGTGATGCTCTTTCAGGACTTACATCCTCTGATTGAATTGTATTGTACTACCACTTGTATGCTGTGATTCAGGCTTTATGGATTAAGGAACTGAACGTTACTGGTGGCTTTAATTTGGTATTGCTCATCAGTTGTGAAATTTAAAAATTTTGTGACTTGAATGGCCTCCTTTGTTGATATGTCCAGTATCCAGATATGAGGTGTGATCAAAAACTTGTATGACAGTTCCCATTGCATTATGTGCATGACTCATTTGTGCATGAGTGTTCCAAGTTACATTGTTTGATCATCATGATGAGGAATGTTCACTTTGCTGTTCTGACGCGTCTGAGGGGGATCTTTTGACACAAAAGACCTGAACTGTGGTATGATGGCAACTGGACTTTCCAGCATGACAATGCGCTCAATAAGTGCGCAACAACACAGTCAATGCTCTCCACCCCCTCTATTCACCACATTTGACCCTCTTCTACTTTTTCTGTTGCCCAAAATGCACGAGTAACAGAAATAGTGCCATCATCACATAGTTTGACTACCAGAGAGCAATGACAAGTTAATCTTCAACCAAAGACAAATTCAGCTCACTCTTTTCTATTAAGATTGCAGAAGCAGCCATTGTAGTATTTCTGTTTAAATTAATGTAACAGCAGGAGTTTCTGTGTGTTAGTAGGACAAACAAAGTAAACAACTCACAAAGCACTCTGGAGATTTCTGCTTTTGAAAACAAAAGGAGTGGGGCGAGGTTCTGTTGTTGCTTTTGTTGATGTGGTTTCAAAGATCTCCCACCTTCCTTGTTTTACTTACATGAAAGGAGCTAAATGCAAATTTAGCAGAAAGTGTCACTTTACCTTTAACTCAGATCAGAAGATAGGTTGCTTTTAATCATCTTGGGTGTTGGATGAGTTGATGTAGCTGACAGAGGCAGAAACAAATATGCAAAAAAAGTCAAATTTCTTCCCCACAAGATCCTCCTGGGAGCGGAATAACTGTGCAGCATCATTACCCAGGCACAACAACATCATCGAGGACTCTCGTGAGCTGATAACTTTGGCCCAAAAGAGACATTTGAACAGAGAAGTAAATTCAGTCCTGTAATGGTGGCAGCTTTTAATGTGAAGCTCTTGGTGTGTTCTGTGGGAGCAGCAGGTCTCGAGCAGGCCAAGCCTATGGCACGCCTGCATCCCGTAATGTATTCAATTTCATTATATTCAACCTTGCAGCCTGCTCTCATCAGTGGATCAGGAGTACGGCGTCTCGCATGCACACAGAGATATAATTACTTTCTAACACACAGGGACAGGAGAGAGAGAGAGAGGCAAAGAGACAGAGAGGGGATGAAGGAATGAACACTGAAGTTTAATTATGCTTTATGGCAACAATTATAGAACGAAAACAGAAAGTCAATAGGCAGAAACATTGTCTCATTTTCTTTACTGAGGTGGACTGAGTTTTGCACAGGGCCTGAGGCAAAACCAAAATAAGAAACAGTCAGAGGAGACAAAGAAAAGAGAGAGAATATGCCCGATCATATTTATTAGAGAGAGGCGAGCTGGTGCAACTCCAAAGCCTCCTGTGATTTTCCCCTCTCATATTTCCTCATGTAAACCCAATGCACCACTGCACTAATTGCAACCTTTGCAACTAATTAGAAGATTGTAATGGATTCCACTTGTACTTCCTTCACTTTGATAATTGTAGATGTCTGGTACTGCCCAACTCTGTGTTTTTAAGGTCAGTGACGGGAAGATGGTGGAACTGGAGGCCTTCTAAAAATAAGTTTGCTTTTCCATTGACTAAAGAGCAACTATAGAACCATGTAAGCCATCCTCAAGCACAAAAACAGTAACTGTGTCTTTGAGGAAGTACCTCTTACCTTTATTAGCCTACATCGTGCCGCTTGTCATGATTACTATGGACAGCAACTGGAGGGAAAAAAAAGGTAATTACCCAGTACATTTCAACTCTCATTAGCACTGAACATAAGTTTCAAAGACTTTATTTGTCACATGCTCATGTAGCATGTACCATGAAATGTTGGTGTGGCAGATCCACTGTACTTTTAAAGAAGAAGTAGTAGTAAAATGATATACATACATATAGAAGTAAAGTAATAAAAAGTAAGCGAATTATAATAACATAAAATAACCAGAAAAGCACTCAGAGAGCGCGGACCTCCACCAAGGCAGGCCCCCCCCGACGCTGATCCAGTACCCGTAGCACAACAGAGTAACGTGATTAAGGGAGGGCGGGGGGTGCTAGATAAACTTGGTGTGGAGGTGTGGCGTGAGAGCGTGTGAAGACAGTCAAATGCGAGAGAGAGAGCCCTTTTATTACTGTTAGCTTGTCTGTGTTATGCTAGCGGGTGCTGCCATAGGGTGCTGCTGAGAGAGCTACAGGTGTGTTCAGGGTTGATGTAAGACAGTGGGACACAGTGGATTTGGCCAGTTGTTCTGCAGCTGCACAATATATTATAGCCTATATTTTTTAAGCGTGACAAATACAATGTGTGGCGGGAGCGCGTGACAAAAGACAGTAAAGAGTGACTGTCACGCATTGAGCGTGACACTTGTGAGCCGTGTACTCCTCTGATGACAGACAGCAGCTGACAGCAAACACTCCGTGATGCACTGCAGCGCAACTGCACTGAGACCTTACTGCACTGTGACTGCGCGGGTCTCACTGCTTCGTTATTATTACAGTCATAAATATGGACATAACTACTGCACGGGGATCCGAATCACCCCCAAAATTTAATCAGTTGTTCCTGGTCCCATTGCGGACATTTCCCGAAAATCTAATTTCCTGAAAATCTTATCCAAATCCGTCCATAACTTTTCCAGTTATGTTGGTAACAGACGGACAGACAGACAGACAGACAACCAAACCCTGGTGAAAACATTACCTCCTTGGCGGAGGTAAAAAGAAATACAGTAATACAATTAAGTAATAGGGTTTTAAAGTGGGGTGTGCAGGGGCAGCATCAAATATTATTAAAACAGGTAGAAGGGTAAATTAGCAGGCAAATTATAAATAAACAGTAAAACAAGCAGCAGATGATAAATAAATTAACCATAGTATGAGCAAAGTGCAACATCTTATGTCAACCTCTGTTAGCTAGAGCTGCAACAATTAATTGATTAGTCAATTAATCAGTCGATAGAAAATTGATTGCCAACTGTTTTGATAATCAATACATTTTTTCATCTGATTTTCAAATAAAAAAGTAAAAATAATTGCTGGTTTAGCTTCTTAAATGTGAGGATTTGCTGCTTAATTGTGTCATGTATGATAATAAATGAGGAGTCTTTGTGTTTTGGGCTGCTGTTTGGACAAAAGAAGCAATTTGAAGATGTCACATAAGAAAATTGAGACAACTGTTTTTTATACTTTTTTAATTTTGCATGGGATGAACGATAATCGGCAATGAAACTGATTGTTAGTTGCAGCCTTACTGTTAGCCTTAGCCTTCAGCTACAGCACCTACCTAGCACCAGCTACGCAGGTATCGACCACCTTGCCCTGAAACAGATCTGAAAAATGACTAATGCACTGACTCTTAACTCTACAGATGGTCTTGTGGCTGATTACAATCTAAGTTTTTTAATATAGTACCTGTAACAGATTTAAAATAGAAAAATAAATTAAAAATAAATCACAAAGTACTTTTCAAATATAATACAATAAAATTGAAAGACATAGCTTTACAGTGAAGAAAGATAAAAAAAAGATTCAGACCACCATAAAAACCTACATCTAACTGAAAGCCTGTTTGAATAACAGAGTCTTCAGCTTTTTTTTAAAAGAATTGATTTAATTTAAGCAACGTAGAGAAAGAGGCAGTGAGGTCCAAAGTCTGGGTGCCACTGCTTGAAAGGATTGAGCTCCTTGAGTATTAAAAAAGTTGTGGGAACTGCAGCAGCCTCTGACCTGATGACCTAAGACTGCAAGTGGGAATGTGAAATCGCAACAATTTTGAGAAATAAGGAGCTTCTCTGTTTAAGGCTTTAAAAGTGAGGACCAGAATTTTAAAATAAATTCTAAAATGAACTGGTAAAATGAACTGGTAACCAGTGAAGTGATGCTAAAATAGGAATTATGTGTGTTCTTGTGTGTTCTTTTGCTTGTGCAAGTTCAAAAACCTTGCAGCAAAGTTCAGAACAATCTGGAGACGTCCAAGCTCTTTCTTATTCAAACAAATAAAAAGACTGTTGCAGAAGTTTAAACAAGAAATAAAAGCATGAATAAGCATCTCCAATTCAGCTTTTGACACCAGTGTTCTTCATTTGAAAATGTTCCTCAGTTGAAAGAAGCAGTATCTAATTAAGAGTTCTCAATTTCATTCCAAGCCTGACCCCACCCCACCTGACAGGTTCTGGTGGGTTCGGGCTGGCAATTCATGCTAATTGGTCAGGTAGGGTTGGGCCTCGGGACATTGCTAAATCAAAAATGACACCTAAATTCCTATCTTGGTCATAATAAGCCCACCCCCAACCTCTGACAGTGCTTTTTTGTTCTACACCATCAAAGTGTCACACCATCAGTTTTCCAGTTGGAGACCCAGTTCTTTTACTGCATATTCAAGATTAGACATCAGCTCCAAAGAGGCCCCTTAAATTGCCTTGGTGGAAAAAGGATGTCAGACATTTTGTTTCCTATCAGTAAATCACAGAGTATCAGGATCAGAGGGATTAGCAGTCTGATCATCTTGCCTCGTTGGCAGCGATGTACACACAAACACACGCTCAATCAAGAATGTATTAAATTAAAGGGAACAGTCTAATTAGTGTCATTAAGGAAGGAATAATAGTAAGGCTTTACATTGGGACAAGAACTGAGGCAAGCTGTTGTTATGTTTGCACAAACACACACACACACATACACACACACGTTTATGTACGCCTCCCTACCATAACGAACTCAACTAGTCCGCCATCAATGTCCTTAAGAAAGAAATGATTTGTTTGGGAGGTTTTAATGATGTTCAATCAATACTTCACTATGTGCCTCCTTTTCCTTCTTTGTGTGTGATCATGTCTTTTCAAGTTTGAAAGAGGCAGACAAAAGTGGACACAGCTGAGTTGCCATGAGCAACAAGCCCTCATAGTAACCCTGAGATACTCACTTGCCAAAATATGCCTTAGGTGGACTGTTGAACATTGGAGCCAATCCGTAATTGGTTTCAACACACAGACAAAAACAAGCAGTCAGGATTGCACAAAATTACACTTTCATACATGCATACACACACACGCGCACACACACACACCCACACACATACACACACACACACACGCACACGCACACGCACACACACACTCTCACACTCATACACAGACACGCACACAGGCTGGGGCTTCAAGAGTCAAAATTTGCAAGAAAGTAAGTGCTGGGATGCCCTGTAGCAGAAAACCTCTGAACACCGTCCTCTCCGTTTCTTCTCAGCTCATATTCCCTTTCACACAGCTTCAGGCACAGGAAAAGCTGAACCCCACATTGACATACACACACACACACACACACACACACACACACACACACACACACACCAGATGTACGTGCCATCAATCACAGTGCGGTCGACCCTGAC
>JAQLOL010000004.1:9725913-9740034 GCA_029783665.1 Naso thynnoides
CCTTAGCAGTCAGTCAGAGTCTGCACTCACTGCGCTGACCCTGCTTGACAACACACACACACACACACACACACACACACACACACACACACACACACACACACAGATGCACTGAGTATGTGTGTGAGAGGGAGAGAGTTATAGACAAAAGTTGGAATAACCCAGAGTGTTTATTGAGATCCGCATGTGTTTTCGAGTCAGTGAGACAGAAAGAGAGAGCGACTAAGTGAGAGTCCGCACACAGCAAGAGGAAGGTCTCTATATTTAGATCCACATAAGAGACTGTTCCCAGAATCCCACTGTGCACACACAAGGCTCAGCAATACATTACAGACTTTCAAGCGTCCTTTCGTGGATTACACAGCTCTGTGGCACTGTTATGTGTGCCTCTACATGAACTAAAACGCTGCTCTTTTTAAACAAGCCACTTTGCTTTTATTTATTTAAATACTGATCTCCTCAGCTTTGTTTATTTCTAATGAATTTTATTCTACGTGTTGTTCATAAGATGCCCTTCATTTGACTTTGTGGGTTAGAAAATCATTTTCTTTACAAACTGTATGAAACATTAGATGTTGTTACTTTCCTTTGTGAAAGCCAATTAGCATCAGCAGTGTTCTTTTTCTATAATGAGTCCCCTTGCATCTTATATTTAAGAATACGTGGGTGAGTATGTGTGCCTGTATGCAACACTTATTCACATGCAAGCACAGACTACACACATCTGACTCACGTGTATACACGCAAGCAGTTAAAGGGCTTTGATAAGGCAGACTGTGGAATGTATTAGTGTGTGATCCTTTGAAGAGAAAACATGAAAACGTTTGTTTTGCTCGGAGCAAAGGTTTGTTTGGTACTGTCGCTCAACTCGGCTCCACTGGGCCCTCACAGTAGTAGTCTGTTTTGAAGCAGTTTTCAAATAAGATTCCTCATCTGCTGTTTCCTTTAGCACCAGGTTGGCTTTAGCTCTGCTGAACCATCTTCTGCTTTATTATGTACATAAGTTTTGTGGTCACTTGTGGCAATATGATGTCTCAGTTTTTCTCCCTGACTGTCCTCTTGGATCTGTGTTTGCACTTGTATGTTCATTAGTTTGATCTGCATGTCTGTGCACATATGTTCATGCTTCTGTGCCTCAATTAAGTCACATGTAGGGCTTGCTGTATGTGTGCTCTGAAACTACACCAGACTTCAATTTGATTGTCCAACATGAAGATTGGACGATTATAAAATCTGCCTTGACAAATCTCATGTTTAAACTGTAAGACTTATGTTTTTCTTCTTTCTTTGTCATCTGTGATGTGAAAACAAGCTAAGGGGGACACAAAGTCTGTGTCCTGCTGGTAGTTAAGTTATAATATTGTTAAGCCTGAGCTGTACAGAAAGACTGGACCCACAATGCAGACTCAAAATTGGTGGGAGAGAATTCAACAGTTTATTGTAAAATGAAAAAACAGTCAAACTGAATGAGACAAACTGAATGGAAACTTGGTGAGTGTGGAGAAAACAAGCAGGTGTCCGGGAAGGCTGGTGTGGAAAAATCCAGTGAAGATGAGCAAACAGAAAATCAAGGCTGGGCGAGGCAACTGAGCGGGTGAGCATGGCAGGGCTGGAAAACAGAACAGAGACAAGGTGAATGACTAACAAATTCAAAAGGCTTTCAAAATTCTAAATAATAATAATAATAATAATAATAAAATGCTTAATCGGCGGAGTAGTTACCGCGAAGGTTACAACAACGAACTGGCAAAGAGCGGAGCGTGAGACCAGGTATTAAAGCGACAGCGGGGGGAGGATGTAATCAAGGAAGATGACCGGGTGCTTGAAGGTGAGTAGGTGAGGGAAACCAGGTCAGCCCGCCCAGCCAAAAACACAGACAGGGAAGACAGGACAACACACACAGAGAACAGGAGGAGTGGGGAGAATGGAGGAAAAACAAAGGGCACAAGACAAAAACCTGTGGCTCCTAACAAATATCCTGGAACACTAAGGATCATCTTGCGTGCTTAACTGCTGATAAAAGTCCCAAGGCTGACTCTTGCTGCTTTGTTGCTGTAAGTGAGATTAGGATTTTTGGTGCCCTCAAATTATAAAGAACAACTTGATTTTATAAATCACTCCATTTCTGGTTTCAGCTTCGCTTAACTATCAGCACATCTTGTTCTATATTAAATGCATTTATGGTTCTGCTTTTGTGTAATTTGTAATTGAAATTTGATCCATATGTATTTTTAGAATCGCTGTCTGTGTTATCCTGTTGTCTTGCAGACTGAGTGACAAAAAAAGACTGTTGACTTAAGGAATCTCAGTCCACTGAAGGGTCTCCCTTTGGTGATTCAACGCATGAACTCTTAGAGGGCAGCTGTAGTGCGTGCACATGCACACGTGTGCCTATTTAAGTGTGTGCAAAAATTTTCCCCTGTGTTGACTCTTAATTGTTCTGTGTTTCTGTGAATGTGTGTTCAGTTTAGTCCACAGCAATTGTCTGAAAAATAATGGTTGGTGGAGTGTTCCAGGTCTCCAGGACCACTGTGTGAAAGTCCTCATAACTACCTCTGAGCCCACTGGCAACATTGAAGGGTGAGAGAATTAGAGAAAGAAAAAGTGATAGGTGAGGTAAAAAAAATTTAAAAAAGAGAGAAATGAAACTCATCTAAAAGAAAAGAGATGTAGCAATAATGTGAGCGAACCCAAGTACCAGTATCAAAGGCTCATTGCCTGGCACAGATAAATTCAACAATTTTTATAAAGAGTAGATGGGTTGATCGGATTAAATTTTTTAATATTTTAATTATCTATTCAAGGAGGGAAAAAAAATGCCATATTATACTAATTTTCAGGTCTTTACTTTTGATTTTGGACTCATAGAGCAGCTACACAATTAACAGATGTAGATCTTCACAAAAAATGTGCCTCTCACACTCTGTCTCCTTGTAGTTTTTGCATTCTCTTAAAATGTTCTGTGTAGCTTCCCCCTCCCCCTTGCCCTCCTCCATGCCCTTGCTCTCCTGCCGAGCCCAATTTTGCTGTACTCACAACCCCTTTTGTCCGATTATTGACAAAAAAATAAAAACACAGGTAGGACACTGATAAAATGTTACTGAAAGTTTTCGCCTCTGACTTTGCAACACGACCAATTATCATCGGAGCAGCGCTGTCCTTTAGCAGCAGTTTGGCCGTTAAAAAGTTAAAACTGGCTCAACTTTATTCACCACAGCCGGCTGTGTGACGCTGCGGCAGCCAATCACGCAAAAGGGCTGTTTTCCAGCGATCAATCACTACCCAACCTTAGGATTTGAGAGGAATGGAGGACACAACTTGACATCACACAGCACCACCAGACAACCCTGTGGTGTTTCAGCGGACCACTTTATTTTGTCTGAATACGACCTAATGCTGAGAAAAGGCGAGTGTCAGAATCCCTGCAAGTAAGTAACACAAAAGAAGACATAATAAAGAATATTTTTACTACAGTATGGTTGCAAACTGCAAAACCAATATATTTTCAAATCTGATTTCAAATCTGAAACATCAAAAATGAACTTTCTTTCACACAGAAAGAGAACACAAGGACTCATAATAACATGTAATAAAAAGATGTTTAAATCTGAGTGTCTGCCAATCATTATGTTAGTGCCACACAAGTTGGAACTTAAGTCGATTTATGGATCTGCAGTCTCTCCCATAAATTGTTAAGCTGTTAGCAATAGAGCAGTGTGTGTGTGTGTGTGTGTGTGGGGTGATGATCCAGCCAACAGCAGGCGTGCTCTTGGAGCACAGAAGCCAGACAAAAATACCCCATGCTTCAGAGTTGTAAGTGCTAACAAGAACAAGGCTGCAGTGAGCTCCCAGCAGAAAATCATTTATGCTTGTTGTTTCTCGATCTGCCTGAACATGTCCTGTCCTGCACTACATTAATATGTGATAGATAAAGATTCACTGTTTCTTGCAAAAAGATGATACTCGCTTTAAATGTATATATATATGTAAATATAGTCCCACGCTCTCACACTCCCATGGACATGCTGTTACAAACACACACCCACAGATATTCACCTGCAAACACTGAAAGATGATCATCATCGGTAACTCCAGCAGCACAGCAAATAGCTTTTTGTCGGGTTTAAGGTATCATCATTTCTCTTTCTCTTTTGTTCTGTTTCCACAAAAAGATTACATCAGAAAAGAGCGTGCGGATAAACCTGGGGAGCAAGAGAGCAGGGGAACCAGTGACGGTGGCGAAATGAAAACAGGAGATTACTGATCGACGAGTAACACAGGATGAATATTTTATTCAGCCTTTTGTGGTGTTTTCTTATCTGAAACCATATAATGCTGTTATATTGCTACGTTAAGAACATGCAGGACGGGGTCCAATGCAGACACAAAGGATTATTTTTAGATGGAACATAAAAGCTGGCAATTCTAAGTGTTCCTGTGCTGCAAAGAGGTTGTATTGGTGGTGTCATGGTGAAATTGCATTTCATCTTACAGAGATATCACTTCGTGCTTTTGTTACCTTGTTGAATAAAAGAAAGCCTTTGGGGGGTTTGAGTCACTTAAGGTTAAATCTTATAAAAAATATCAGATATTTACTGAAGCTTTTGCTGTAACTTGTGTCAATGATTCTGTTGAAGATTCACAAAATAAATCAAAGAAAGACTGTATGGAATATATAGCACTATGCGTGCGTGTGTGTGTGTGTGTGTGTTACAGTGCTGAGATTACACTGACTGGATGAGGATTATGTCCTTGTACTGGAGATCATCAGTACGCAGTGGTGCATGTCTGCAGACTGATAACATTTTAAACATTGATGCGACTTTGAAAATAACGCATTAGGAGTTTATTGGCTTTGAGAGGTAAATGCTGGCAGGTGTGCTCGCGTGCATGTGCATCCACAGACACACAGACTCACGCAGCAGATATCCCTGCCCTTGTAATTGCTCCTCTCATTGCCCCGAAGCAACGTGAGCTGGCATATAAGCTATATAATAAAGCATATTATCCTGGCTGGTAATGCATTTCTGCCTCCTCCAGCCTGATGACAGCTGGAATTGAGCTCTGCATGTTGCAGAGGGTGATCCATACTAAATTCCTGCAGGCAGCTTGGAGCTCTGTGTCATATACTGACCTTCTCCTGACAACTAGCATAATGAGTTTTGGAATGCTGAAGTCTTCAGTGAATGAGGAGGTTTTTACTTCAATCTCTGTACATCCAAGACAGGGATTTCTACAAACGACAGTCCTGGGAAATTAATAGTGAAGAATTTATTTTTTCCACCTGCAGATCACATAAAAACAAAACGCAGCAGCAGCCAGATGAATCAACTAATATGTCCCACTTTGCTCTCATCTACTCTGATTTTCTGATTTTGTATCAGAGTCAGCTCCAATCCACCTGTCAAGTTGCAAAGGGAGATGTGCTTTTTCTGCCACTCATTCTGAAACCAGTTGTTCTCCCATTAAACATCTGTGCTTTGACACAGTACAAAACTTTTCTCGTGAAGAAAAACGCCTGCAGTTTGGCAATTCTTTGATCTGTGTGAAGCAAACTGTCAGCTGTGCCAGGCTGAAGTGTCTGGTAGTATTACAGCTGTGAGACAGGGGAAGCCAGCCACTGACAGGAAAATAATGCCACTAATAAAGAAATTTTATCTACAGTATATGGATGGAAACAGAACAAGATAATATCTGGTATGTTCAGTGTGTAATTAGTCACTTAAACTTAGAATTTGCAACATTTCCACTTTAAAATGTCTGAAAATAACTACATTTTTCAATCTTGTGCTAACATTGCCCCAAATGTTTCCAAATGTATTCAAATTTGGAGAAATTTGTACTTTTATTTTAGATAACTGTGAGTTTCATTTTGTTTCCTGATGTTTACTTCTATGGCAAACACCAGTTGGAGAGTGAGGAAGGAATTTGGCCAATGTGACTAACTATAACATGAATAAAACTAGTGCATTACCTTTTTTTGTGAACATTTCTGCCTGAGCCAGTCTGATATTAATCTGCAATAGTGGCTGTTTAACAATGACATTAAAAAACCTGTGATCCCATGTAACTTCACAACATCATCAAACTGAATGATTTGTTTTTCATTGCTTTTATAGAGAGACCTTTAGTGGCAGAAATTGCATGGCCTTCATGTTTTGTAATTTGTCTCAGCTGTTTCCTTGCTGCTTTTTGTCTATAAATCTTCTATTTTTTTCTTCAAAATGGTAACTTTTGCTAACAGAGACTCAACCATACTTAAAATTGGGTTAGGCAGTTTTTTGGTCTTATTGTACACAACATCAGCAATAACCTTTTAGCATAATGTAATTCTGCTGGTCCGAAAGAACACAGGACTTCTGCACTTCAAAGAGCTCCTATTGGCCGGTCTTGGCTGCGCTTCTTTACAATGAGTGACAGTGCTATGAACAAATTGGCCGCTGAAAAAAGGACCAAAAACAGGAAGGGGGTAATGGAGTTGATTCCTTAGGAGTCTCGTGCTACAGTCAGCTTGATTTTCAGATGTTGCCTACACTAGCTTTAAACGCAAGATGCTGCTTATTCATGCATCTGATTCAGGAGCTAAATAAATGTCTTAAGGAGAATAAGAAGAAGAAGAGCAAAATATACCTTGTTATCAGTCAGGATCACACAATGGACCCTGCAGATGCTTGGAGGTAATTTATTCTAGGAATTGTTGTTGATGAAACCTGATGTAAAGCCTCGAATACAAGAACTTATTTATGAAAAAAAGCACTGTACTCTTCTATTTATGTAAGTACATGGAGTATTCATCTCTTAAACCCTTTGTAACCCTAACTGAATAAATCTACTGTCATGTTTGAGTACATGTTGCATCTTAAATAATGTAAAATTGTTGGGCCTTACTGGTACACCAAATCATATTATTAGCATCTGAACCATAGACATACAGACAGTGTGGGAGAATATATATAGAAAATCACAGCATAAAAAGAAGTGTGAAACCAGGAGCGCAACATTTTCCTGAAATCATAGAGGTGTGTGAATTTGGATGAGCTAAAGTTTGTGTGAGCTAACTGACTCTTATGTAAACCTGTGTGGGAACTGGTGGCTTATTTTCAGTGTGCATAATAGAAAAGTACTGGGGGGCTTTGGTTGCACACAGAGGTGGAAGCATAAGAGGGAGAACAGGGATTATTTAATGATCAGAGCAGTGTAATTACCTCCCAGTGAGGTTCAGCCTTTTAGACAGATGATTATTCAAGGGGAGAAATCTCATTTGCATCTTGTACAGTAATATGTAAAATTGTTCACTCTACTCTAAATTAAATGGCCACGTTGATTTTTTCTCTCTCCTCACTTAGAGTATGTTTCTGTCCTCTTTCAGCAGAATTATGGTTTTAGATGTAAATGAATTTATCTGTGAGCATGAAAGAGGAGATAGTCTTTCTATGTCCTGGGGTTCTTGTATCCAGCCATGTCTCTGGGGCTCTTACAGATCATTAACAAGGTGTTAGACATTACACTCTGCTCTCTATAATAAGGGGCTGTAAAAAGAGAGGCTCTGCAGTGAACTTGTGTCATGCTCTCACTGCAGCTTTCTAAAACAAGGCAAAGTACCACTGTGAATGACACACGCATGGTGTAATTATCCAAACATTTGCAACAGTTAAATCTGCATGTCTGCCTCTATTTACTCTCTATTTCTGTGAATTTTACAGATTCACACCATCTGCACACACACAACTTACTTTGGCAGGCATACGGCTTGCTATCAGTACCTCCAGAGTATGAAATCAAGGACCCTGCTTTCATTCACAGCAGCTCCAATTACAAAGGGAGTGAAATAGCACAGAGTGAGCGTAATAACAGCAATCTAGGGTGTGTGGGGGAGAGGAGAAGAACACCTGACTGAGCTCATGTCACATTCACTGCTCAACCATCTGTGGACAAATGGAGGGATAGAGAAAACCAAGTAAGAGAAGAAGTGTTTAGAATGAAAGACACAAGAAATAAAACAATATTTTGGCTTGTCAGACAAGTAAATGAAGATGGGGAACAGAGGGGTGTAGTGAGATAAAAAAAGAAAGGTGATGATTGACAGAGAGCCATCTGTTGATCTTCATGCTTATTTGTGTTGCTTTGAGCCTTTCCCTTCCCAGTGAGTCCCCTCACGTGGCTGACTTGGGGTCAGCTGTGACTGATAGTCGAAGCTCCTGTTTTTGGGCTGACAGATGGGCGCCAGGACCGACTCTGGTGCAGCCTGAAAACGGATTCTCCATGCCTCTGTGTGCTGCCACAGCTATTTTACTCAGCTGTCAGTCACAGACAGCCGGCTTGACGTTATCAGTTGTAGCCCCGCTTAACAGTGGCGGTCTGCTCAGACCTGCTGCTGGGTAGGAGTCAGGGAGAAGGGAGGGGGACAGAGAAGATGGAGGCAATGAGAAAATTCATGGAGGATGGAATAAAAGAATGTAAAAACCGATGCCAAGTGAGAAAGGAAAGGATGGAGAGCTATGGCAAGCTAGTTATGAGAAAAGAGTAATTAAAAAGACATCAGATGAAGTGGCCTCTAACATCGTCTCCTCCTGTAGATGGACACTTAATGAAAAAGGCATCCAAGGCCTTTGGCTGCGCACCAAGAGCAGAGAGGCTAAAGATGAAGTACAGCAAGAGAATCAATTCTCCTCCCTCCTCTCCTCTTCCACTCGGAGAGAGATTTACAGGCCAAGTTATGACAGCACACAATAACAACAGCCATATTTTACTCCTGCAGTCTGACAACATCCCCAGCCAATCAAATCTACCACAGAACAAAGTTGTTATCTCTGTCGCCTGCGTGTGGGTGTTGAAAACTGCTTGTCATCGCTAAATGTGATTGTGCTACATTGGGTTGATCTGCTCAATTTATTGCTGTCAGAGATAAGGCATTCTGAGGATAGTGGGTTAGGCTTTCATGGGAAATGTATTAGAAAAACAGCCATAAAAAAGCCAGTTTCAGTCAGTCAGAGATGAATAGCATAGAAACATGATCGGGAAATATTATAAGTTCACCTAAGTCCTAAAGAAGAAACCAAGGGAGATGGAGAGAGGAAGAAATATGAGTGTAATAGAAAGAAAATAAGGGATACTTGAAGCCTGGAGAGCCCTGGCAAAAATGATGAGAAAGTGAAGAATGTGAAGAGGAGACGCTGAGAAAGAAAGAAGGCGACCGGAGAGTTACTCAAAGCTGGATGAAAGTGTGCACAGATCAATAGATATGGATGCGAATAGGGAGACTTTTAAATATGGCTCTCGTTTGTGTCCTCAGATCCTGTTTCACAAAGAAACTCAAACTCTGTAGATCAATACACGGCTCATCGCTCTGGCCCGTGTCCTGTACAGCCCTGTAGGCAGTGGCTCCTCTTGTCTAGCACTGTTTGTGTGTCTGTTTGTTCGCAGCACTTGAAACACAGTCAAACAGCCTTTTTATCCCTGCAGTCCCTGGCTCTCTCCGCATCTACACCACCTTTGCTGGATAACTGCTTGTTTATCTTTTTCCCCAAACGAGGTAACCATCCTCCAAATCTCTGCCAAGTAACAATCAGCAATGTTTTCATTTCCATTTGAGTAAATGCCAGTTCAGCTAGTCTCGATTTGCAGTCTGCTACAGTACAACAATAACAATACACAGAGGGATTCAGCCTTTTCCTGATTTAAGAAATATTTCATGTGTTGTTTTGATTATCTGATGCTGGGTAGGAGTTTTCCTGGAGGAATTCTATGGTCAGTATATGCCTATTTGACAGCTGTGACACTGAACTGAAACTGATGAAAATACCAGTTAACAGGAAGAAGTTTTAAAGGTCTAGTGTGATGGATTTAGGGAAATCTTCTTGTAAAATGTGACAGACATTTAATATGATATTAGTAAGCATGTTTTTAACAGTTGTGAAAGTAAGAATTGTTGGGTTTCATCCCATTCCCATTGCATTTAATTTCCTAGAATAAGCCTTTTATATCTACAGAGGGAGTGGATTCTCTTCCGTGGAGTCCACAATTTTGCACGCCATGTTTCTACAGTAGCCAATGATAGACAAACCAAATAGTGGTTTGTTTGTGAGTTCCACAGGCCAACTTAAGTTCTCCTACTGTACATGCATGGAAGGGGAGGCTGAGCAGAGTGTTGTTCATTTAGGTGCAATCTGCAACTTTGCCACTAGATGATGCTATATTCGACACACTGGACCTTCAAAGGAATGGCCCCATGTGCTTATTCATTTTCTTTGTAAAATTTAGATGAGAACACTACTCCCATGTCAAAGTGTACAAGGTTGGAGCCCAGAGCTGAGAGCTTAGCATAAGACTGCATATGGCAACTGTAACTACAAAATCGTTTTTACATTTTTGTTTGTGTATTGAATAACAGATGTGATTTGTATTAGTAAGTAGTTTTAAAAGTGTTTGTATGCTGATATTTAAACCTTTAAAAGAGCCAAACTTGGTGCTAGTCAGTTAGCTAGCCAGCTAAGCTAAAGACACTTAAGTGATATCTGTGGTCTTATCTAACTTTGTAAATGCTTTCCCCAAAATCTTGAACTATTTTGTCACATTTGCTCCAAAGAAAAATCAAAGGACAAGACTGTACTAAGAATAATATTTTTGATTTCCAGATGATCTCTGGGAAAAGCTGCAGCGATTAAATCAACAAAAATCATTCCAAAAGACTGCAGGGTGACAGAAGAATTGCTACAAGTTTTTTATTATGGACACACTGTACAGGCAAAAAAAAAACAATAATGGGGTGCTGAGATGATGAAATTAACTAAATACTTACTAATACTTGTGCACACTGACACAAATATAGTCATTTAAAGACAAACACACTCTTCATTAATTCCGGACCAGCTACTGTGAGCCCTCGACTGCCCTGAGACATGCTGTTATTGAGATGCAGAGAGACTGCCAATGGTTGGTCTAAGCTGAGACTGTGCTCCACTGCTTCACAGCTGCCTCCGGTCAAGTGTGTGTCAATACTCAGAGAATGCTACATTAGAGCTTTGACCAGAGGGCTTTTGAATTTACCCCGGTGTGTGCATTTGCATAAGCACAGGTGTGTGTGTGTGTGTGTGTGTGTGTGTGTGTGTGTGTGTGTGTGCGTGTGTGTGCGTGTGTGTGTGTGTGTGTGTGTGTGTGTGTGTGTAGTGTGTCTAGTGTCTGTGAATCTTGGAGTCTGTGCATGTATCACTGACTGTGGGCATGTGGATGTCAGGCTATTTCTCTGCTCTCTCCCTCCTCCCTGTTTTTCTCATTAGTAAAAGCGGACCTCGCTCTTCATTATGCTGTGATGGTCGGTTCCCACTGTGCAAATGTCACCAGAGTCCTCTCCCTGTGTCACCTCTGTCTGCTCCCCGCTGTCCCCCCTGACACCTCTGGGACCCTCCCTGCCCTTTCTCTGACAAGAAACCCTGGTGATTGCACACATACAGACACATGCACACACACAGGATTGCAAATAGTAACAGAAGAAGCAAACAGAGACAGAAAATTACACATTACCATAATAGATGAGAACGTGAAGCATATTTTTCTTCTGTTACACAATGTACAGATGCACTGTACAATCCCTACTGTGTGTTAACAGAATATAATAATAGTAATACATAGACATTATTGTGCTGTCTTAAATCTAATCTCCCTTTGACACCACTTACTTCAGAACCTCTATATTACATTGACATTGTTATGACTTCAACAAGCACATGATTCAGTGCAAAACACTGCGGCTATTTGCACAAACGATGCTCCCCAGTCATGCAGATGCCCGTAGAACGCGGTATATACTGGCTCCATTTGTCACCTTGTAAAGACTTGCAATGTGATTTAAATGCTCTCCATGCCACTTTGATAACCTTCTCACTTGCATCCTGCATGGTAATCAGTTAGATGATTTTTAGCTGGTTAAAATGCCCTTTCGATAAAGAACAAACACAAACAAAAACACTTGCAACATCGACATAATGTTCATATTGTACTAGTAGTCTGTTTGGACTTAAGAGAAAACGCATAATTGCAAGTGTTGGATCTGAGATGTTTTTACTACAATACTGGAGGCATTAATTAAAAATTTGAGGTTTTTTAGCTAAAGGATGTGAGTAATCAGGCAAGAAAGCAAGGAAGAACAGACAGAAGGAAGATTTAGAAACAAGGTGCAGCAAAACTGAAACATCATTCAGCTTTTTTCTTGTAGTAAACAACCCTTAAGGTACAGTAAGAAGAATTAATAGTATGTATTATATTTTCTTGGAAAATGCAGGTAGCAAAACCTTTATTTACTGTGTTTTGCTTTCTTTGGATGTCCAGTTTATCTGTGTCTCCCTTTATTACACTAACAGGCTTGAGGGCATTTATAACATTGCCTACGTCTGGCAATGGTTAATGAAAAAAGCACTGATGTCAGACCAACGTTGACAGCGAGGATTAACTCCTACGACAACCTCAGTAGAAAACAGATCCTGCCCTCTGATTAATGAGTGGAAGGAAGAAAAAGAGAGAATTATTTTTATTGTTGGGCTGAGGTTAAAACACTCATCAAGTTGAAAAAATGTTTATGTAGAAAATATATATGTAGAGAATATATGGAATAACAGATTAATCATGTCTCTACATCATTTCATTTATGCAAATCATTACAAAGCATGTAGAAATAAGTAAGATTTATTATTTTCTTATTTTCTTATTTCCCTTTTTGCTCCACTGAGAGGAAGCAGAGAGGAGGAGGAGATATGCATGGGTCGAGCCCCACTTGTTAGCACGGGGAGTTAGGTGTGTTTCACTCAGAGAGTTGATCAAAGCCTGGCTGCTGGGCAGCATGCCCTGGCAGTAGTCTGCTTCCTGCCTTCCATCTTGTTCATCTCAGCAGTGAAGCGGCTGCTCAGAGCGAAGTACAGAAACAAGAGAGCTGTCGGGAAAAAGCTCGCTCTGAGCGTTTGGAGCTGTGGGAGAGTGTAGTTCAGCTGGAGTGAAGATGTAGATATCAGCTGTTGACGAGTTCATTGAGAGAAAAAAAACAAAACTCTTAGGCTGAAAAGAAAAACAGCTATAGATCTGCATACAGCAGTTTGAGGATAAACTTAATTAGCTGCTCCTTAGCATGTGGTTGTATGTCAGCCTCTGCTTGTTTAAGGCTCATTATACAAGGAGCAGTAAAAATATGATATTTAAGGTAGATGCAAGACTTGAGCTCTGTACATCTAAGAACTGAGAATACCCTTATGTCCTTAAAACTGAACTATTTAATCCTTTTAATTAAATAGAACCATCAAATAATGGTTCAAATGGAAGCAAATATTGAGAAAGGGGCCTTTTATAAGTTTGACAAACTTACGAAGAATATCCTTGTGTGTTTTCAGAGTTAGTTTTATGGAGCTTTTTGGCTTCTTTCAACTCATCATTTTGGTTTTAAGACCTACACCTTTGATGTTTTTGTTTAATCTCACCAGGCCCGGAGTGGCTAATCTGGAGAATCAGGAAGATTCCCGGTGGGGCGGGCTGATATTTGGGCTGTAAGGGCCAATCAGCAGTCACTATTTTGAGCTACACTCACTGTCTTGTCTGCGTGGTCATTCTCTGTTGCATGCTTGCAGCGAGACACAGCTCGATCTGTCTGTTGGAACATCCAAACTCTTGAGGGGGGTGCCACTGTCTGTCACACCCTCATCCCATTGCCTTAGACAAGTGAGCAACCATGATCCCCCGCCCCATCAAATGGTTGATCCCAGGCCAAATTTTGTCCCCCTGCTAGCAGTCATCCGATTTTACATTGATGACAGGAAAAACAAAACATGGACAGAGACAGAAAAAAAACAAAGTGGGGTCTGATAAAGCCAGAACGAAGAAGTAAAGAAAACTGGACGATGATGCAGCCAAATGTGCAAAGTAGACAGATGTTTTAGTTAAAAAGCAACAACTGTGCAGCCAGCTGAAAGTGAAAGTATACAGCAATGAGCTGGTGGTGATGATGATGACACAGGTAATGTTCATTATGCTAGAAAACTTTAGGATATATATGTGTATAGGGACCATATCTGTGTACACAATTATGCAAATATGTGTGTGTTTTGGTGCATTGTGGTTTATAGACTTCAAGTACAAGATCGG
>JAQLOL010000004.1:9742328-9753094 GCA_029783665.1 Naso thynnoides
TGTGTCATTTATGATAATAAATGAGGAATCATTGTGTTTTGGGCTGTTGTTTTAACAAAAGAAGTGAACTGGAGATTTTGTATTAGGTCTTGGGTAATTGAGAAGGGCATTTTTCACACTTTTTTGACATTTCATGGAAAAAACAACTATTCGATTAAACATGAAAATAATCGGTAGATTAATCAGTCATGAAAATAAAAATAACTGTTAGTTGCAAACTTATTAAGAACATCTGTAATGATAACAAATACAGGGAAAATATAACAAATAAAGTGCACTTAGCAATAAATCGCATGACTACCTATTTGTGAATGGGGCCATTTGAAGTGATAAACACAACTGTGTGGTTTTCTGGTTTGTCGGCACCGAAGTTCATTGTCCTAAAAATTATTGTTGCTCTTATCAGTGTTTTAGCAAATTGCAGAGACCGGTCAACTGGATTTGTAAACTATGAACTGTTTTCAATCCAGTTTGGTGCATCAACTTAGTAGGTGAAACTGTGCAAATGTTCTGTTCACAGCTTATTTTTGCTGCCCCCTAGTGGCTGATCATTTATTGCAGCTTTCAGGTCACAGTTTAGGTTTCCAGGTTATGGATATAGTTGTAGTTGGGTGTAGAATGGCAATGGTTAACATAAGGCAAGACTCCAAGGAGTTAATGAACGTCAATGCAATTTCCCCAACTGCATGTTTGTCTTTCTGAGTGTGTAGGACAATTCAGAATAACAGTGCTGAACACAATACATCTATATGAGTGCTGACTTTATGAGCCAATTGTATCAGCAGGGGGGATATTGACCGCACATTGCACACAGTACAGTGTGCACAGGGGGAGCAAGCGAGAGAAACATATAAAGACGCGTTGATTTCTTTTTTCAATTGTTGTTAGTCATGTAGTGATCTTTCATCAAGCAGTTTTTAAATGACAAATGTCTTATAAGATTTAAATTTAAATTCAATTTCAATATTCTATTCTATTTCATCTCCACAGGTTGAACCATTGCTGATTTTCACACCTTTCAGTCATTTTATTAAATGAACTGTCCTGAGAAAATCTCATCTGCAGGTTTTGGAGCTGCACAGACAGACAGACAGTTCTCTCTCTACTCTGTTCTCTCTGCTGTTGTTGGCTTACACCTCCCCGACCTACCCCCACACATGCAAACACACACATGCTGTTTAACACATACATGACTAAAATCTGAGCAGGTGTCCTCAACCCGAGCTTTATCTGCTGGGCCTAAAATCAGCTTGAACCATCCATCATCCTTTAAAGCACATCACTTGTTCAGGACCTGACAACAGACAGAGAGCCAGAGACGGAGGGGATTTGTGAGACAGCTACGGAGGGAGGAAGACCATTAAAAAGAGCATAGCAGCCAAGGAGAGAGAGAGAAGAGAGGAGAGAGAGAGGGAATGTGAGAGGGAAAAAAAGGGTGAAAAAAAACAAGCATCAACCTTTTCTAATCAATATCCATTTCCCGGGGCTGTCATGTTGTTTCAAGAGTGGCTGTTGCATTACCAAACAGAAAACGTCTGATCCTAAATAAAATATCACCTTCAATCCAAACCATCCCATTCATCTTCATTTAACAAACACTCAGCTTTTGGCAATACCTTTTATGCACCCTCTTTGCCTTTGTCAGGATGAATATGTCAGAATGACAGAGCCTGGCACCTGCGTTCGGGAACATTTCTCCACAGAAGACACTTGACTGTTATTGCCATTGTTGCTCTGCACAATTCAGATGGGTGGCTCCGTAGGGATGGATTGCAACTTGCAATTTAATTTACAGATTGTGACTCATGAGCTTATGGCTGGAAGATTACAAGAGGGGGGAATTTTAGAATAAATAACTCTGAAATTAAATACAAAGATGTACAAGAAACAAATATTTCATGTGATTTTTTTAATGCAGGGTTTTCCAGAGAGTGGGAGTAAGATGGCATCATGTTAAAAGTAGATAAAAGACACACGCACACAAGTGCTTATGCATGTGTATATGTACTGTAAATGTCCTCCTGATGCAAAATCAGCTTTAGAATCAATTTGCGCATACAGCAGCGTCTGTTTGTGCTTATCCACCCCTTTTAAATAAGTCTAGACCGACAGCTGACCTTATCAGCAGAAAGCAGGGCCTAATTTGCGTGATGATAAGTCTGAGGAAAACGTGTGAAAGCACAAATTGGCTCTCCTCCCTATGCCTCTTCACCCCTTCTGCTCTTCGTTCTTCCTCCTCATTCCTGAATTAAGTAAATCATCTGACTGCGTATCAAATCGAGAAAAAAACAGTGTAATGTCATTACTGACGTACTGCTTGTTTCCTCGATTCTCACGAGCTCTCTATCAATGGACTCTTAGTTTTCAGAGTATCTGAGAAAGGCAAAGAAACAATTTTTTTGCATTGGGTTTGATTCTGAGTGCAAGTCCACAGTGCACAATTTTCCCTCTGTTTTTGCCGACAGAGCAGGCTGGATAAACCTGAAAACAACAACCCTGCATTTTGGTGTGGACGAGGATAATGGAGCTTTTGTAAAGCGTTGACGTCAGCCTTCAATCCTCTTCCTGATCACTCAGTTTAAATGTTGGTATAACCGATCAGACCCAGCGTTGTTGTTACCTACATTTATATATTTTTAAGACAGTTTCCTGTGATTATAAAATGCCTTAAATGGGCCTAACACTTTTTTTTTTTTTTTTTTTGTCGTTATTGTGATTTTGTAATGAAATGGTTGAGGCCATTTTGGTAATTCATGAGCTGCTGCACTGAGACATCAATCACATGTCTACCGAATCCCTCTCTAACGCCCGTTTAGTTGTCTGACAAGAGAAACATTTGTAAAAGAGAGCTCAACCAAATCAAGAGATTGCCTCTATTAAGATACCGTAAATGTTATCATGTGGAGCAGTAGAGAACAGAATGAGGGTTTTAACCAGCAATCTGACAAAGTATCATAAGTGTGTCGACTTTCTCTTCACCAGACGTTGGCTGTGGTGCACACTGGGGTTTGCATCCCATGAAAAAAAAGGAAGCGTTGACCATTTTACTATTGTTTAAGTGTTTACCAATTATGTTGACCGTTGCAATGTGTGTTGATGTAGAGATTATTAGCAAAAAGATCTGATGTTTGTGTGAATACACCTTGTTTTCCCCAAAAAACTGTGTTTTCAAGTGACTTTGCACATTGTCCAAGAAAGAAAGCGGGAACCAAAAGGAAATAAATGAGTAGCTTGTGTGGCGAAGGTCTCATGTCTTCCCATTTGTCTGACTATGCCGTCTCCTCCTCTCTCATGGCATCCTGTTGCTCTGTGCTCTGATCTGTGGAGCTGTGACAGGAGCCTGTTCCTCAGAGCTGCATCTCCACTTCAAACACTGAGGCAAATGACCCACTGCAGCACAAGGAGGGTAGCACACAGGATTATATTCATGTGCGCACACGCACACACACACACCTACACACAGATCTATATGAGTACTTGGGATGTCTTAACCTGTCCTTTGGGTCTGTCTGACATGTCATCTCCTCCAGTGGCTGCTAACAGTCCATTTCAGCCTCTAACCCTGCCTGAGGCCGCAGCCTTACAGTGGAGTACTAATGATCTCCCTGCTTCCGTCCGTCCTTCTCCATCTCACACATTTCTCACTGCCTCTATTACTGCATCTCCCTCATTTACACTGCCTCTCCTGCTGATTGCATCTCTGTTTAAATTGTGCACGTCCCTACCTGCATCTGCTTAGTATTCTTGCTTGTGAGTGTGTCCATAATTGTGTGCATTTGCAGCTGAGCATATCTTTGCTAACCCAGTGTCCATTAACATTGTGTTTACTGTCTCTGTATCATTAAGAACCTCAGACGTGTGTCCTAGTAAAAGACTAGGACATAAACTGAAGTGATGTAGCTATGGTCAGACTCCCATTATTCCCTGTCCTATTTCCATGACTGCTAGGAGCCTAAAAGCCTTCATAAATTATACTGTTATTTGGGTCAAGGCTCTGTTTGTAAGCAAGGCGTTGATTTAGAGCCTTGACTGTCTACTCTTAGCTCTGTATTTGTTCTCTACACATGTGTACACAAAACCACAATCACACATGCAAACAAATGCTCTCTCATAATATCATAGACAATGAACATTCATTCATATCATAGAGAAGGAAAAAGGGCAAAGATGGAGATAAAGGCTTAAATGCTTTGCATTTTTTGTGAGTAGACCACAAGTAGAGTTTGAGTCAACACACTGCACACTGCTGTAGTAACCCTTCTTGTGTGGTCGGGCATGGACTGTCACAGTGTGTGTGTGTGCGCGCGCTATATATGGTTATGAATAGTGTCTATGTGCTTTTATATGTTGGTAGTCCTGTTGGCACTCCAATGTTGCTGTTAGTTTTCCATGACATTTTACAAACCATGTGATTGTGGTTTTACACTCCAAAAATACACCAACTGCTTTCTCTCTAAAACTAGTAATTTTGCTGTCCTGTTGGTTTTCTCTACATACTTCTGTTGATTTTTTCGCTGTTTCCAACATCTGTGTTACTACTGTGCATAAAGTTGCTACATGACAGATTTAATTAAGTGTAAGTTCAGTTTTATTACCAGAAAATAAGATGTCAATATCTCTAAAAGACCAGATGAAAATAGTTTATCAATCAATTGTAATTTCTATGGTAAAACTTTGCTAATTAGCAGTAAATCTAAGAATATTTAAGATGCATCTGGTATAAAACTTTGACCTGATAGAGGTGCAAGAGAAAATGTCAGATGATATTTCAGTCTTGACCACACTGGAGTGTTGACCAGTGGACCGACTAATAATTCTGTACTCCCTGGGGTAAGAAAACCTTTCAAAAACCCACTCGAGAAGCTCAATAATGCACTAATTGACACATTAAAGGAATATTTTTCCTCTTCATGACCCAACAATGAACCAAATTTTCCCCAACGACTGATACAATAATTTCATATGCAAAGTCCCTGAGAAAACCAACATGGACTGTGTTTTAGTTTGATACCAGGCACCTTTTCAAAAAGTGGATATATCTTTTTTTTTGATAAAAATCAACAAGAAAGGAACAAATAAGCAAACTAATGAAATCCAAATGAGTGTGCCTCAGATGGTTTAATGGAAATGCATACAAGGAGCTGAATGTCTTTAGGTTATTGACCCTTGACCACCAGAAACCCTTCTCATCAACCTCAGCTCATTGACCTGCCTGTCACACAGGTTGATCGATCTGTCATTTCGCCCTCCTCTTATCTTTTGTTTATCAGCAGAAAGTCAGTTTTGTCGATTGCTGCATGTTTTTGATACAGTCTGAATTATTTCTGTTCCTTCCACTTCCTTACTCATAACCTGTAATTTCCCAAATACACCTACGCACAGATAACACAACAAACAGCAGCACTGCTCACGCATGCTATGTTTTCTCTTGTGCCAGTAGTCAAATCTCTCTCTCTCTCTGAGTTTGCCATCAATCAATGCCCAGTAGATATGCCCACTTGTCAATGGCAACCATTATGTAGATGACAAACAGGCTGGAGGTAGAGGAGGATGAAGGTAAAATGATGAAGAAACGGTGGTTTTATAAAAGTAAAAAGAAGACCGGAAGATGACCATATGCTTGTTTAGACATTTTCATCTCATTAAAATGTTTTCACCCACAGTGGTTCCTTTTTTCAAGTGAAAACCTCTAAAGTCATTCAAACTCACCACAATGATAATCTGTTCTCTCCATTCACAACAAGTCACCACATATCTTAAGAATATCTTGATACGATATATTAAAATATTCTTTGATTTAAAGAAATAAAAACAAACAAACAAATAAAGCTTTTCCTGAATTATAGGAGTTTTGTACTTAAGATGTTATTTAATATGCATTTTCAATTAACGATACAAATTCATCAGATTTGTTTTTGGAATTCGGAAAAAGCGAGTTTTAAGATTTTTGGTGACCTTTTAAGTCAGAATTACAAAATTACAAATTACAAAAACACCCTAGTTTTTGGCTGAAGCTTGATGAGCAGAGATGTCAGTGTTAATGTGGATGTGTGTGGGTGGAAGAATTAGACATGTTTTGTAAAGCACTATATGAATGCAATTCAGTTTGCATTTACTGAAAAACCTCCAAGTTCTTTTAACACATTTCTTTTCCATTTGACAAAAAAAAGCACAGAGTACTATCTAACAAAACCACATGGTGTTGTTTGTACAGGATCTGTATTTATGTGTGCAGCAGTTGTGCTATTGTGACTGTAACCTGCACATTCTGTTCAAATGAGAGACAAAGCAAGAGGTTGCAATTCATGAAGAAAAAGAATAGGATGATAAAAGGTGCATGAGTGAGTAGGCGAGAGCTGAGAGCAGAAAAGCTCACGTCATTGTTGCAGATGCATAAGGTTGCTCATGATACATAAGAAGTGAATTGATTTTCAGCTTGTCTGATATATCCCTAATATTAATGTGACTGAAAAATGAATATATTCTAAAGAGTCTCAAGTCACTGTGCGTGCATCTCAACTGCATCTTGAGTCCCCGTCTCAAGTTGTTTGCTACTTTGAGGTTTTTTTCATCGCATGCAGCTTGATTGACTCAACTCTACATGCTTGGTTTTTACATTATGCATAAGTAGTACCTGGTGACAGATACTGTACCTTTTTTTGTATCATCTTGGATGAGGCTACGAGTGAGCTGAGTTGGTAACATGAAAACACTTCAGACCACTTATTGGTCGCACAACATGAGACATCTTGCACAAACCCGGCCAAGCTCCTGTACCAGCAACAGCGACCAAACTGTTTTTTAAACCCGTAACCCAGAAACACGAGCTAAGCCCATACTAAAAGGTGCCGTACTCCATCCCCTCAATGTCTGATAATAAAAGGACCTCCTTTATGTGCATATGTGTGGTTAGGTGAGAGAAAGAGAAAGCAGCAGAGTAGCGGTAAAAAAGAGTGGAGCAGAGGAAATGGTGAGCTGTGAAGTTGTCAGTTAAGCAGTAAATGAGCGGCATAGATTACACTTCGTCAGTTATTATTAAAAATGTTGCAGATTCTCACAACTATGAAGGTAAACCTCCCATGCTGTTTCCCACCTGCTACAAAAGTGTAGGGGGCTCTGCACTGCAATGTTGTCAGGGTGCTATCCACAGTGGAAAGTGAGTAGATAAAAGCAAAAGAAAGCAGAAAAGAGTTGAGTTAAGCTGTACCATGTAGTGGAAATTTGCCTTACGGAAAACTGTAGATGTCAGCCACTGAGGCCTGAATTTTCACCAGAGAAGCCATTTCATAGTACCCTGAAGTAACCATGTTTCTAAAGGCTATACAACCTAGTTAATATACTTAGATATATAGCTGCAGCTGAGCTTTCACACTCATTTGATAGAGAAAACATTTTCTCCAGATCCACCATCACTAAAACAGCCTTCAGCTCAGCCTCAGCTCATGGATGGGGGTTGCTGTGGTTTCAAGGCTCTTCTTCTAACATCAAAGCTTGATTGATGGCACTTGAAGAGCTGTGTTTGATTGTACAGGATAGGAAACACACAAACATGTGGTGTGTGCAAAAGAACACTCATGTCTCTTCTCCAAACATACACATGTACGCACACAGGCAATAGGCGCAGCAAATCATGCAATATACTGCAATCACCTGTCAAACACAAGGTTCATAATGGGATTTCAAAGAAGGGTAGAATGAGGCTTGTACATTTAAGTAGGAAGGCTTTAGCAGTACGTTTACTCTCAAATAAATAAGACCTCCATAAACTCTGTTACCCCATTTGAGTTGCTGAGGCCTGAAAAGATACAAGATATGCAGTCTTTTTGTGTAATTTATACATCAAAAGACACGGTCGCTACTTTTGTTTTAACTCTAGATGTTCATCATCTTTTCCCCGTCAATAGCATATTTTCAGAGAGAGCAAGTTTGTCTCAGTCAGAATCCCTTTTGATTTATCCAACAGCAGGTCAGCATGACACGTATGCCAGACATTAAGTGATTTCCACATCTGCAAGGTATTATGTGGTCAGTATTATCTCAGTCCCTCCGCACTCCTCCAAGATTTTCTTCACATCTTTTTCAGACTCAAACACTATTCATTATCTTCTCCTTTTAGTCTGTTCATCCTCTGTCTGCATCTACTTTGCTTGGAAATCTGTTACTGATTGTAGGCAGTGCATGTCCAATATAGACAGAACCCTTGCTGATTCTCTTTTTTTCCTGATTACCTGTTTGACTTGGGCCAAACTTTATTCAAAAGTACCACATTTTTTAAAAAGCATATTTAGAGCCAACAACCATGGGAAGATTATGAGATAATGGGAGCCTGTACACAGTCACCCTGCAGTCATCTCATGTTTCCTTTAGTTGTATTGCATGTCTGTGTGGTCATCTTGCAGCTTTTTGAAGTTGTTTTACAGTTTTTGTTTTAACTTTGCACTCTTCATTTTGATTCTCTTTTTCCATGTCTTTGCTGTCATCTTGCAACTTTTTGTCCTTATTCTGCAGCTCTCTGTTGCTGCTCTACATCTCTTTGTTGTCATTTTACAGCATTTGCTTGTTTTGCATCCCTTTGTAGTAATTTCTGTCACTTTGCATCCTCTTATCATCACTTTGCAGCTCTTTATAGATGTTTTTGATCTTTTAGTTTTTCTGTCTTGAGTGTCTTTATTGTTGTCTTGTATCTCTTTATAGTTGTTTCATGCTTGTTTCTGTGACATTTGCAACTGGAACTGGGACTTAAAGGTGTTGTTTTTAGCTGAAAAACCCCTTCCTAAATGCTGAGCTTTCTCTGCATAGATATTACGCATGCTTATGCTAATACTAAACCAGTACTTTAAAAAATAAAATAGGAATTCAAAAGAAAAAATCTGAAATCATAGCTGTTCTGCTGAAACACTTTTAATTCACAAATTGTGTGAATAGTTGTCCTGTATTTTAATGAAATGTTACTATAACCTTTGCATGTTGTGAAGCTGTAATATGAGGGACAAACAAACAAACAAGCAAACCAAAAAGAATGAAATGTTGGTTTGGATTTGGTTAAAGTCCCTAACCGCTTGGGCTCTTGCCAAACGTCTTATTAGCAAACTTATTTTCCTATTTTTTTTTTCTATCACTGATTTGAGTTGTGATGATACTGCAAGCTCCACCTGTCTGGTATCCAGCTGCATCCTAAAGAAATGCCAGGACAGATTTCCATGTGAAATCAGCCCCAAATGTGTTTGCTTTATTGTCGTTTCATCTCTCCTCTCCTTTTTATACAATTTGTCCCAACTAAAAATTCAATGGATCAAAACACAGCTCTGTCAGCAACCCTTCTTTTCCAATGCATGCACAAGAACACATGAATGTGGTCATGACATAGACATATTTCGAGGGTGGCGTCTCATTCCTGTGGCTGATGAGAGCAGGCATGATGGGAGTGAGGCATGTAATGTGATTTATAGAGCTGGGTTCACTTTTCAAATTCAATCAGGAACTTTGATTACTGATGAAAATTTGAGACAGGAAATCGCTTTGATAGCAAACTAAAACCTCATGAGATAGAAGAGCACTGATGTGTGCACGTGTGCGCGAGTGTGTGTGTGGATCTTGAAACACTGAGCCTGTCTGAACTTGGCCACATCTGATTAGAGGACACACGCAATGCAATCAAGAGCGACAAAGCAGGAACTTTAGCAAATTAAACCAGTGATGGATGATCTTTTTCCCTCTCATTCAGATTTTATCGGCCTCTTTCTTTTCGGTTTCCATTTTGATACACTGCTTACTCACTCACATATGAGCATCTGTTTTGGTCTCACAAGCATTAGGAGCACACACTCACACATATATGGGCACACACATGTACACATATGGCTGACCCTGCAGGGGTCACGGTGGATCTATGGCTGTTTGGTCTCTTGTGTTATTTTAATGTCTGCTGTTGCACATGAGGGGACACTCAGACCCACACCTGACAGCATGACAGAGGGGCCCAATTACCAGTCCCATGAGAGAGGGAGAGGAAGAGTGTGTGTGTGTGTGTGTGTGTGTGTGTGTGTGTGTGTGCACGCGTGGTAGAGATAGAGAGCAGGGAAGAGGAACAGTGAGAAAGGCAGAGATACAGAGTGCTTGTGCATGTATGTGATACAAACATGACAGGCTCATCAGTCACCAATGGCCTTTTAAAGTGTTCTCCATAGGGACACCTGACCTTTTCACATGATGCCAATAGCAGCTGCATGATGAATCAATCGCCTATGGCTCCCGCTTGCCTCCATGTTATCCAAAGTAAATATGTGAGATGACATTCTCCCTGTTGAGACACCCGGAGACAAAAGCCCCAAGTTCTGGATTGGCCTTTAATAGTGAAAAGCAACCCGTTTGTGATAGTAGTGGGAGAGAAAGAGGCATTGGACCTCAAAGAGAGGTCTGCATGTGGGGAAAACTTTTGTGACGATGGGTGGATGGAAAGATGGAATGAGGTAGGTGAAATTAGAAAGGCAAGGAGAAGGCAGATAATGTGGTAGTCGAGGTCACAGTACTATCCACCACCGTTCTGTCTGTCTGCACAGGATGGATAGGCAAGGGGAGGAAAAAATGGGGATGCAAAAGGCCAGCAGGAAGATTAAGAGGAGGGCAGTAGGAGGAGATAGTTACTGAGGAAATGGAGAACAGGCCCTGAATATTTTGTATGTCTAGACCTGTGTGTATGTGTATGTGTGTGTGTGTGTGTGTGTGTGTGTGTGTGTGTGTGTGTGTGTGTGTGTGTGTGTGTGTGT
>JAQLOL010000004.1:9756251-9775832 GCA_029783665.1 Naso thynnoides
CACACACACACACACACACACACACACACACACACACACACACACACACACACACACACACACACACACACAAAATGAATGGAAAAGGAAATTGCAGACAGCCAAAATAGGCACTCATTCCCAATAGGCACATTCCCAACACAAAATACAACTGTGCAAAATAAAAATAAATACCACCACAACGACTGGCACTACCACAACTGCCAACATCACTATGAAAGTATTATTATTATGCTGACAATGTTGTTGTACTTGTCAGACTATCTCTGTGATTATAGCTGCTACCACAAAGTTTACGATTGCACTTTTCCCGCTACGCCAAATAGGACAAGAACAGTTATTATTTATTTTGATAATTTATGAAAACAGTCAAATCTGGTTGAGTGAACAACAGAAAATAAGACAAAGTTGCATTTTACTGATTTAAATATATCCACAGTTTTTCTTTTTCCAGTTTCTGAGATGTGAGAATTTACAGCTTTTCATTGTCTTAAAAAGAAGTAAACAGAATATTTTTGGATTCCAAAGGCAGAAAAACATCACCATAAGTTGAGGAAATTATGAAAGGGACTTTCGAAATTCCCTTTCATGCCATTGTTTTCTGGCCACTTAATTAATGTAGACAATAATAAGATAAACTGCAGATTAAATAGTTGCCACCCTGTTACATTGTCTAATGGGCTGTATATGAGAAAGTCTTGTGCAGTAGAGCTTGCCTCACTTGAGGTTTGGGTGCATAAGCTACACGAATAGTAGCATCACAAGTAAAGGCACTTGGGAGAAAAAGTAGCTGCAGCCATTGCATACGTTTAATTTTCACTTCTAGTTCAACAATATTCTTGGAGAGGAGGAAAAATCTGGTTCGATGCACTCATTGTTATTTTAGGGCCAAAAAGAGATGGGATTTTTGGGGCTGATGCTGATATGATATTAAAGAACAAGAAATTCCAGATAACCGATCCATTACTAAATATAATATATATTGAATTGTCTGAATGTGGTTATCAAATAAATGTGACAAGTACACTTAAAACCTAAAACATGACTAATTAGTTATTAAATAACTGACCACCTTCAGCTGGACAAACTGTGTAATCGCACCCTTTAAATCACTCGTCTGAACATTTTGTCTGGTTTAAGAAATCGGAGAATATAAATGCTGATACTGATATAACTGTATCTGTTTCAGACCCTTGTGTATTTCGCATAAAAATATATCGTGTACATGTATAGACATACATACTGTATTTTGCAAAAGATTTTATAGAGTTGGATGCCCTGAAAGTAATGAATAAAACATCATCAATTTTTTTTACCTAACTTTTAAGCTCTGAAGAAAGCATGCCTCTATTGCTAAAGTAGTAATACTACAGCTAGTACAGCATTATTACTATTTCTACTGCTGATTTCTACTTCCACTATTACTTCTGCCTCTGCTTACACCTTTACCATCTCTACCACAGCAGAACTGCAACAACAGCAATTACTCATAGTACTACTCCAACCAGTAATACTCCTACTGCTGATTCTACAGCTGTGTGCACCTACGCAAACCAATCCACCCCACCTGAGCCCAGAGCAGTCAGGGTCAGCCTGCCTGATTAGACTGAGGGTGGTGTGAAGGGACCAGCTGGTGCTTGAGAAAAAGGCCTGAAGGAATTATTGACCCATCTCAACTCTCACCCCTTCACTCGCAGATACACACCCTGGGCTGTGACCTGTGAAATTGCTGCTCCGCTAGTGAGATTTGTTTCTAAGGGGCTCTATCAGTTCCTCAATGTGCCGTGAAGTCAGGTGAGAAGAGAGAAGGAAATGCATGTAAAAATAGACATACAACACAAAAACAGCATGTAAAAGCATTATTTTTTATATTAACAGAAAGAAACAGAGCACAGCAAAGTAGTAAAAGCATTTGCTGAAGTAGGTTGCTTGTCAAGCCAATGTTCTGTTACAAGTGACTGTGAACTCCGCTATTGTTCTCTGTCACAAATTACTTTAAGAATTTAGCAGTAATTCATTCTGGTATTTTAAACCAGAATAGTACATGTGCCACCAAAAACAAAGTGCAGTAATTATGGGTCTGCCTTACAGAAAAGAAAAACACACTTTTGATTGAGTTTGTTGCGGTTGCACTTCCACAAACTGCCTCGTGAACCAAAGGTCACAGAAGACATCAAGCTCCATTTAGACAATGAGGGAGAGAGGTGGAAAGAATGACAGAGTAGGTGGAAATGAATAAGAAATGCGGCGGGGTCTCATGCTTAATATGCAAGCTGTTGAATATTCATGAGGCTAAAAACACATCCAATTAACTTTATGAATTATTAATATTCATGGTTAAAGCCTATGCATATGCATTTGCTCTTTTATTGTTGGCCTTAGTGCTACTGAGCAGCGGTGTGTGATGGACGGAAGATCTGTGTGTGTGTGTGTGTGTGTGTGTGTTTGAGGGAGAGGGAGTGAGATGGGGCAAAGTGGAGGTTTAATTTGTCTGCCTGCATGTTTGCTAGTCTTTGTAGGGACCGTCTCACTCTTCCTTTGCTCATCCGTAGATCTCTAACAAACATCTGCATAACAAGGTGCCAAGACCAGAGGAGGAACAAAGCCACGGCGCTGAGGAACACGAACACGAGGAGAAAGAGACATGAAATGTGCTATTTTTGAAAACTTATTTTATGCATGAAAAGGATGCGGAGCGAATATTTTTTCACTAAAACTCCTAAACAAAAGAAAAAAAAAAGGAATTTTTCTTGTTTTGACACAGCTGAACTCGTTTTTTAGTTATCATTGATGTATTTTCCTGTTTCTAATGTCTGCCACCTGAATGAGCAGGATAGAAGGATTTGATCGCCATTAAGGCTAGTTGTAAATCAGGCACTACTCCAATTTAAATCAACAGAAATACATTTATAAGGATAACACCTGTACTGAGTTATCACTTATTTTGACACTTATAATTAAAGTTTTGCTGGATGTGTGTCTGCATTGAAGTTGTCTTCTTAAATCTGGTACCACACAGCACTGAATTGTCAAGGCTCTGTTTTCTGATTTCTCCACTTTGATTATCAAAAAGCTGTTTTGAGGTGTGAAAAAGGTGCGTACACATCACTTGTTGTCAGATCTGTAGAGATTTGAAATTATTACTTCCAGGATGAAAAATGACGACATGACAATCTGCCGTAAACATAATATTTTGGTTTCATTTAAACAAAGGAAACCAACGAGCATTTTAATGCACATTTGAATGTTTTAATTAGGTTTATACTTGTGATGTGTGCAACAATTACAAAGTTGCTGCTCATGATATTATGAAAGCCTGACATTTCCCCTATTTGGCGCATTCCATTACTTATGAAAAATCATTCTATGCAAACCTAGTCTTGCTTAGTCAGACCTCTCTACACTATGTCAGTGCTGTGCCAGTGCTAGAAAAAGGTTTGACTAAACCACAATCATTTTGGGCAGTGCTAAGCACAGAATGCAACAATGGTACCTTTGCAAAATAGTCATGTAGTAATAACTGAATGGGAGGAAAATACCGATTGAAAAGGTGGCCAGTGGAAGGCGTATACCCAACTTCTATTTCCTGTGACACAGACTAATAACAACCCATATCTGCATTTTGTTTAAGATAACTGCATAAAGCTCATAAGGGACCATAAAGGCCAGAAAAGGTTTTCCTCCATGCTGTCCTGGCGGTTCCTCACAATTCTGTCAAGAAAGGAGCTCCAGGGGATGGTGTCAACAGAAATCGTTAGCAGGGACAAAATAATAACTTGTGCCTGTGACTAATGTGGTTGCAGGACCAACATGGAGAGAGAAAAAGATGTGTTTTGTACCCCGCTTAGTGATAATGTATTCTGAGTTTGACTAAGGGAGACGAAGAGGGAGACAGCACTTGAGATACAGGAGAAGGGACTGGGATTAAATGAGGGAGATGGGGAGCGAGAGAAAAAGCGATTGAATGAGAAGATTAGATGGACACTGACTGAGAGAGAGCAAGAGTGCAAGAGATTGATAAAAGACACACCAGAGGAGTACATGGAGGTAAAGAGAGAGAATGACGTTTTAGATAACAAATCAGTCATCTTGTTGAACCAGGCCTATGTCTATGAACACACACACACACACACACACACACACAAAAATACACACACTTGCTCTAATTGCCTAACACAATCATGTGAGGTAAACAATTGGCCGCTTGAGAGGCAGACCGTTGCCGCTCACACGCATGCTGCCATGTGTCATCATTGTGTTGCCGTGGTAATAGAGCCTGTACCTGATCTGGGGCCAGCTCCTATTTACATCACAGGCAGCACTACTGAGTCTCATACAGGTATGTGACAAATGAAAGAGGAGTGTTTGGTAACACGATAACCACACATGTTATCCACCCACACACACAAGATGAGGTTTTGTTCAACCACTCACATCTCGTGACGACCCCCTCCAGCCTGATGATGTTCGGATGGTCAAACTGTCCCATGATGGATGCCTCAGACAGGAAGTCCCTCCTCTGTTTGTCCGAATATCCCGCCTTCAGGCTCTTGATGGCCACGTAGATCTCCCTCTTTCCCTGAACACGCAGCCGCCCACTGCACACCTCTCCGAACTCTCCTACACATGCACAAAGACAAAAAAATGAGAGCATGAAAACTGCTGAGTATTCAAGCTCACTTATCTGTAGTTTTTGAAGTTTTAGAATATCTATTATTGACTCTAAATTGCCTCCAGACTTCTTTTTTAAATAACCAAAATTATTAAATTAAATAGGCACTGAAGTGCCAACATTAAGGAAAACTTTCCATGGAGGCAATCATGACTGACCCCTTACAAAGCAGCCACAGTTTAAGTAATTCAAATTCAATCAACTTAAATGAACTTATTTGAGTCATTTTTACAGTCTACTGCTATTTTACTGCCAACTCACCAGCTCCGATGACTCTCTCTATGCGAATATTGGAAGCATCGATCTCTTTGGCAAAGTCCCTAACGGCCTGGTTGGGGTCTTCGTAGGTGTGAGGATGGATGTAGGTCCTGCTGCCTGGAAGCTTGACTGGATGCATGAAAAAGCGAAGAAACAGAGACATACACAAAGTGCAAAAGATGAATGCTAAGAATTACTCAGCCCATGCAGAGCGTACAGTACAGTATTTATTTAAAAAGTTAAATGCGTTAATATGATATTGAGGCTTCCTCTAAAAGCTGACCCTGACTCCTACTCGGTCATTTCAGTAGCGTGAGTATGATGTTGGAGCCTGAGCGTGGGTGCTCTGTTTGAGTGACATTGCAAATTATTACATAATGCACACTTAACTACTTTGTTAGCAGTGGTGTTAGATGAGTCATTTTAACAAGAACCCATAAGGAGCCATACTCTGCCAGCAAACATTTGTGCAAGAAAGTGTGAAACAGTGTGGTCGATTCAGCTGAGAATGCAGAAAGGTTGGATGCTTATGCACAGAAGCTGCACGCTTTTCTGAAGCTTGAACTCATCTTAAACACTTAAAGGTATGCAGACACAGCGTGCCTGTTGTGTGTAAATAAACAAACTCTTTGCGGCATTTTCACTTGGGGTGTTTTGACTCCTGGATGTGTTTAAATTTCTAAAACATTTCTCTTTCATCTTTTGTTGTTGTAGCCTTATAAACCATAAAAGGGCAGTGATGTGATTCATTGCAAGTGGGTGTGAAGTTCAGTGTGTGTGTGTGTGTGTGTGTGTGTGTGTGTGTGTGTGACAGGGGATGCTGAAGTAAATAAACATATAGTTATGTTAAAATGATGCATTTGTGCACATCATGCTGTTATGTTACTGAATAGAGTGATGATTTTCAGTACGTGACCAAACATTTGTATGTGTGTAGTGTGTTTGTGTCTTTACCTCGGCCGTGTTGGAACTGCATCTTCTCTTCATCAGGGTCCTGCTTGGCTTTGATATATCCACAGTGCCTGAAAAGGGAAAGAACAGCTGGATTACGATCCCATATATAAACCTATAGGACAGTTTTTAGTTTCCACCACATCAATACTAATATAGCTTTATGGCAGGTACACGGGAGATATCATACCCCTGAGTGTGGCTGTGCCACTGCACACAGGTGTTTGATATATCAAATCTGTGGGACATACTTCCAGGTAAACCCTGTGCTACACTGTGCACAGCCAAAAGCTCTGTGTATGAACAACTGATATCTCTTTTTGTCTCTACACACCAACTCTGCCGTATAAGACGAGCCTGGAGGGAAAAAATATTCCTCTTTCACTCCGCTGTTGCCTGTCAATTTCACACTTTCCTCTGAGCTGCAATGCCTGAGGTTGAGTGAATGAGTTCGTGTGTGTGTGTGTGTGTGTGTGTGTGTGTGTGTGTGTGTCGTAGATGTCCTTTCAGCAGTAGATCTATTCATAAAGAACTCCACTCTTTACAGACCAATCTGGCCGTTAAACACTGCCTTCAATAATATCATGGATCACAAAAACACACACATCTATGCCCTTTCTTTTTCTCACCTTCCTGTGTGCACATGCACGCACCCTGCAGCGTGGGTTGGTCAGATGATCAAGGCAGAGTATTGACAAATTGATCAACTCAATCCCACCGTCCAGCTGTGAGGAAGTGTTTTACTTATTCTGTCTTACAGACCTCACAATGGGATGTTGCTTGCGGGTGTGTGTGTATGTGTGTGTGTTTTTGTGGGATGTCAGGATGGTACCATGTTTTTGTGTCAGCGTATTTTCTTTCCACTTTGTCGAGCTTCAGCCTCAAACATGGTTTAACAGCCGTAATTACACATAACGCCGTCTCTGAGATTTAATGCTCCTTTAAATTCGGCGAAAACATTTTTAGGACAAAAAACATAAAATGTAAAAGCTCTTTCATATAACGAGGTGCTAAGCACGACATAAATACTACACAGCCTCCTCTCTCCCCCTTTTCCCCATCCCCCTCCAGTGTTGCACAGGTAAAGCAGCAACCAGTCAGCATGTCTGTCTGTTATGAAGATGAACTGATTTGGGTTTAGAGCCATGAGGAGATTGGAATCAGCAGCACAGGCTGAATGTGAGAGTGAAAGAGAAAGAAGGACTGAAAGCACAGATTTAATAAAGACAAGGCAAAAGTTACACAAAATAATAAAAGAGAGGAGTACTGTGAGGAAAACAGAAAAAGCATTAAAACTAAAAATGAAAAAGGTGGGGTGTCACTCAGTAAATCTCTGTCATTTCGTGTTTAATACTTGTGTTGATTTTACACAGCTGAACGCTCTGTATAACCCAGACATCAATAGGCTGTCTTGGGAATATACAGACACACACACATATGGGTAGAGACCAGTTGCTGGTATTTGGGGGTAAAGAGGAGGGGGCATAATGTTCTCTTAAAAGGAGTGTTGGGCCCCACCTGGTTATCAGCTGGGCCTGAGCCAGTCAAACACCAAGGGACCATCATTACCCCCTCGACACACACTTGCACGCACACACACACACACACACACAGCGCTTTGGGGCACATGTTAAGAACATACGGGGAATGAGGACATGGGTCACGCCTCTGCTCCAACTGTGATAATCCCGCGGGGTGCGCTCACACATGCACGCACATGCACACACATGCACACACACATGCACACGCACACATACACATGCACACTCACACACACACACACACACACACGCACACACACACACACACACACACACACACACACACGCACACACGCACACAGAGTCCTCTTTAACAACAAAACACACATTTGGAAACAACTTCCCATCACTGCTGGATGTCTATCTGCGTTTTTGAGTATATATGTGTGTGTGTGTGTGTGTGTGTGTCTCCACGGGTGCATGGCTGCATATGTGAGTGTGTGTATGTGTGTGTGTGTCTGATGGGAAATGAACACATTTCCATAGTAATTACAGAGCGACTCATTTCTCCTCTTCAGTTAGAAGTGTCATGAATCATTAGCGCTGCAGTCTTAAACATGGCACAAAACCTGACATGGCTGTGGCTTTTGTTTCCCCCCCAACAGCTGTGTCTGAGTATGTGTATGTGTGTGTCTGTGTGTGTTTGAAATAGGTATTTTATTTAATATCTTTGACTAAATGCAAATGGCCTGTAACTCATGTATTAAAGGCTCTGGAACTGCACCCAGGAGGCCAATGTGTAGCCATTGTTCCGATGCCACGTTATCTTTTTTGCATTTTTTATTGTGTTTTCACATTTGAAATTGGTAACAGGTGGCCGCAGCATAAAAACAACATAATAGAACAAATAGCTGTCTTCGGGTAATCAAACATTTATATGCATTATTCTCATTTGCAGTTATGTTTAAACAATTAGGCTGCTTGTTGAGCATTTTAATTCATGTTAATGTTTCATTTTTCCCTCTCTCTATCACAAATATTTCCTTTGACTCACCAACTGCTCATCACAGACATTTGGTAGCTAAAGCCGTGTATGAATATTTCTTTAATATTACACTGAATATGAATATTTTAGCCCTGTGTTCGTCCTTTCATCGTAAAATCTTTTTATTATTTCCAAGATACATTACAGAATTAAAATATGTTGTGAATCAGCCCTGCGTCATCGAAAATATGTTAATTTTTATAAGGTATGCTGTCACAAAATGAACACTGTAATCATGTAGAGGGAATGGAAATTCGAAACTCATGGTTTCCACATGAGCTTTGGACAGCAGTCCATTTCACAGCTAACATGGTCACAACTGACATCACTCCCTTCTTCTCCTTCCAGGACACATGATCCATATGCTACTATCCATCACACAGTTCACCTCTACACACATGTTCCAGAAGTGGTGTCCAGTTCACTCTTAGTCCAACAACAAAGTGGAGATTTTATTGCCATGTTTGGCTCCTGGCACCTCTGGTCTGATTCCTGGAGTGTTCAAATTGATAAAACGTTTCCTCTGGAGCCCGAGCGGCTGGCCTCAACACAGGCTTTCAGAAATGGGTGCAGACTAACGCTTGGCCTCTCTGTTGCTCATCTCCTGCTTCATGCCTCTTCTGCCCCTGAATGAACAAGATAGCAGTCTTTGTGTTCCTCAGAGTCAGATTTCTGGTCAAAGCCACTGTAAACCATCTCAGTACTGTATTTTCTTTCATCAAACTGACTTCCATTGGACTTCAAGGCTATTTGCTCCTGGTCCATCCATGTCAGCCGGGGATGTATTGAGCCTGGTCCCATTGCCTGTTCTGGTGCCCATTCAAGCACCAGGTTTTTCTGCTGGGTCTCTCTCACCCGAAGCCTGAAACCCTCCTCTTGACAGTCTAAAGGTTCTTTCACAAATTTCGCAAATTTGTCATGTAATCTGGGCTATTTTAACAAGATGTGGGCTTCTGCTATTACACTCTTAAATCTTAGCAATGTCATGCTTCCTAAATTAAGACAAAACATTTTCAGTGCTTTGTCAGGTGTATGTTCTCTTCAAAACATTTTTGTCAAAGCAAGTTAGAAGTGTGTACATGAGCATATTTTCTTGAAGATACGGTTGAGTGTTTTTATGATTGCATTTCTTTTTACTGTCAAATGCCTTTACTTTTGTTCAACTGCTGAAAACATGCTCTCAGTCACCAATTACCTTATTTCAGTTGCTAGCTGTCTGTTATTGATTTGGATGCAACAACATAAGCACTCAGAGACTCTTGACCTGGAACAGACTTCATTATAAAATACATCCTCCTGCATTGCCACCCACTGCCTCTTTATGTTGCTGTTATGCAGTTTTAAGTCAGCTCTGCCTGTCAGTTTGTTTTGTCACCACCCAAACGCACTATAGTCTGATGTGTATTCACTGAGATGCAGTACAAACCGACACCAGTCACGCAGAAACACACACTTTATTGGACTGCAATATCACTATCACACACAGACTCTCACCTATTTCTCTGCCTCTCTCTGTTCCACTTTAGTGAGAACAACAGGCTATCCCTGTCCTCCAAAGCCATACACTCCACATTTGCATATCAATTTACTTTTTAATATAATACTCTGTCACTCAAGACCCATTTGTCATTCTGCTAGCAAGCCTCCACCTTCACAGAACTACCTCCATATATCACCGCTGCCGTTGCCCCTCCCCTGTTTTCCTCTCTCTTGCTGCTCTTTATCTCTCTGGGGTGTTTTATTCTTTCTTAATTCTTCCTTTACAGTAAGTGAAAACATTCCCTTGTCTGAAAATCCATATCCCATTTTCTTCCCCCTGTTTCCATCCATTTATCTCCACCCAAAAGGCCCTCTTCTCACTTTTTTCATGCTGTTTTTTGATAGAAACATGGACACCAGGAGCTGGAAAGAGGGGTGGAGAGGGAGCTGGAGAAAGAGAGTGCTGACAGGCAAGAACACGCAATGGGGGTCCAAACCTGCATACCAACTAACAAGCAATCAGATAGGGGGGAAGAGCAAGTGGAGAAGGGGAGGCAGTCATAGGAATAGAAACCTGAAGGTTAACGTAAGGGAAGTGGGCAGAATGACTGGTGGTGGTGGGGGGGCGTTTTGTGCTGCAACAATAGGACCTGAAGATAAAGGGAAAGACAGGGAAGGCATGCTATGACAAGAAAGAGTGCTTAATAGAAACAGAGCGAGTAAATAGGGAAGCAACAAAGAGAAGATGTAAAATCTTTATAATGGCGAGCTTGCTTAGGCGGGCAGGAGAGAAGAAACAAGGAGAGATAGAGACGTCGAGGAGTAGGAGGGACGATGCAACAACAAAGTACAGCACGTAGCTGCCCTGTGGAGGAGAGGAGAGAAAGGATGAGAGAGTTGATGGGCAGATTAAGAGCAGATAACAAAGAGAAGAGTGTCAGTCAACAGCATGGCTGCAGGATGTGTCCTGAGGAAGAGTGAGAGAGAAAAAGAATCGAGTGAACCACAATGTTACAGCAAATTGCAGAAGATGAGGCCAGTCAGCGGTAAACCAAATGAAGTATAAATGTGAGGAAAGAGGTAAAATATATGTTTAATACACACATTTAGTCCAGTTTAGACTCCATTTGCATTTTATAATCCCTAAATCTTTCTGTTTTATGCTTCTTGTAGTTCTGTCTTCAATTCTGATTTCTAATTATTACACACCAGCCTTTTTAAATAAAACCTTTAAATCTTAAATCTTGAGACTTTAATATACTGAAGTTGTCCAGTGGCAAGTGAAAAGCAGTTAACCACCTGTGTCCTGTGTGAAGAAATATTGTAAATCAGCCTGACTGTATATTTTCAGTAGAACTTTACAAAATGTGCAACAAAAAAGCCTGCCTCTTAATTTTATAACTATTATGCAAAGTCTTATTTTATTCATCTATTACCCGAAACTCTGGCTTTTGTTTCTTCCTACTCCAGGCTATAAAGAATGAGAAGTATGATCTACTGCTCTGAATTGCACTATGGACTTTCTCATTGTGTTTTTGCTGTCATTTTAGTGTGCCTGGGCTGCTAAAGCTTGACAGAGCAATGTGGAATTAAGAGGACAACCCTTATCAGATCCAGATGGATTCATCACATCCTCAAATCAGGACATGCTACTATATTTAAAGCTGTAATGGCCACAAAAGTTCTCTTATATTAAGTGTCTGCTGAGCCACAAGTGACCCTATTTGAATCAGAGATCAAAAGGGGTAAATGTAAAGGTGAGAGAGTGTGAAGAGGAAAAGTTGAGGGAGGGGCCGGAAAACAGGCACGGTGACAAAAACAAAGAAGAATTCAAAAAGATCAAACGAGGCGAGAGTTTTGGCAGGACAGGATAAAAAGCCTGATTATGCAGTAAAGGCAGGGAAAGAGACGAGAGTGAAAACAGTAAATATGGACAATGGAATAACCTTGAAACAAAGTTGGACAAAAGCGACAAACCAAACACTAACAAAGACAGGTGTGCGTGTGTGTGTGAGTGATTGCTGACGGAAGGAAAGAAAAGAGACTGTTTGACTTCATGCAGGTGAACGACCTTGGACAAATTTTGACCTACCACATGAAGAAAGCTTATAAAGCGTGTGCAGTTCTGAGCTGCGTAGTATCACCCAGTTTGTTTTATATGACTGGCCACCTTTTATAGGATTAGAGGCCAAGCTGCTCGAGTAGAAAGCAATGCACTCTGAGACAAGGACGAGTCAGAGCGGATCATTCATACAGAAATGCACTGTCTTCCTTTCCTTTTATTTACACTTATTTCCTTCCATTTCCTTTCCTCTCCTTTCCTTTCATTAACACTGCTTTTCTTTCCTCTCCTCTCGTTTTTCATTTCCTGTCTCTCCACATTATTTTCCCACTGCTAATCAGAATGAGTAGAAAAATGAAATCAGTAAATCATTAGTCACCCCTCCAGCATGACACAATAAAATGACACATCTATCCTCCATTTTCGACCACCTCGCCGACCCGACACACACACACACACATACACACACACTCATGCATATACACCCTGCTGTGGGTATCTGCTCTAATCATTACTCATGATAATGGTGATTCCATTTAATATCAAGCTATTAAATGTAAAATAATTACTAGGAATCAAATCAATGGATTAAATTCACTCTCATTATTTCACAGCAAAATTACGCCTCGTTTTCAATAAGCTAAAAAAGCAAAACACATTCACTGCTTGGGTGCTAATAAACTCTGAGTATAATAAGACCTGATTGTGGATAATTAATTAAGAGTCAAAACGGCATGACAAAAAAACAAACTGACAAAAAGTCTGAGTGATGTATGGAGTGAGTAAGATTTCTTCTGCTGGCTGTTTCTCTCTCTCTCTCTCTCCATCTTGGCTGTGTCTGGCACCGGCTCAGCATTCTCTGACCACAGTATAAAAAGATTTACTCAGCTCGGCCTAATTATTAGGAAGGGGAAATGATTAGCAGAAGAGTTATGACTAATAAATCTGTCTATGTTTCATTAACACGCTGTTTGGAAACATTTCATTTAGCCGCCGTTCATTAAAGAGAGTGCTAATGAAAGGAAAGGAAGGAAAGGAAAGGAGAGGGGAAGAGAAAGGAGAGGAAAAGGGAAGGAAAGGATAGAACAAAGGAAAAGGACTTCAAAGGAGGACAAAATGGAAAGAAAATGAGAAGGAAAAGAATAGAAAAAAGAGATGGCAAATGAAAGACAAGAAATGAAAAGTAAGGAAAAAGAAAATGGTGGGGAAGGACAACAGAAAGGAAAGGAGAGTGGAGGAGAAAAGAAAATGGATATGGGAAGACAGAGGAAAGGAAAAGGTAAAAAGAAAGAAAAAGAAAGGGAAAAGGAAATAAGTGAGGGAGAAGCACGGAGGTGCAGAGCTGGGCTGTGGTAATTGGTGTAATGTAGCACAATTTCTAACAACCTGGTGAAAAGGTCAAACGAGAGAGGGTAAAAAAGGAGAGAGAAGAAGCAGAGGAGCATGTCATCTGCATCATTAAGTGAAGAGTATCTTTATATTTGCTAACAGATCAGTGTGAAACTAATTCCCCTAATAACGCTACTACACTGACACAAATTGATTGGTCATGAACGTAACATGTGCGCTTGTGCATGCGCGTGTGTGTGTGTGTAGTTCCAGCGAATCTGTTTAAAGGCGCCATAAACTTTAAAACCACAACCAAAAACAGTTCTGAATTTGTCTGATGTTTATAAGACATTTGATCAAACCCACTGCAACATCTGCTCATTTGCATAAAGCTTGTGTGAAATAGTTTTGCACCTGCGGCAACTCGCCACCATTATTGCACTGTTCGCAAGCTACTCTCTAAGCATTCTGCAGACAAAGTCGTATTCAGCTACACCCTACAGCTTAGCTGCATTAATTGAAAGCACCAGCATCCAAGCGACACATGCAAATCTGTCTAATGACATTACACACATCATCGTTGTTGTTCTGGCATCCATCCACACACACACACTTCCTCATACTGTCTTGTTTTAGATGGATATACACAAAATCTCCTGACTGCCAAATCATTATTAGTGTTATTATCAAGCAAACAGACCAACACCACCCACAGGGGAAGGAATGCATTGGCTGATTTCTACCCACAAATTAACATTTTGTATAATTTGGCAAACATGGGTCTATTATTTGTGCCTTTACTCCTGTTTTTATTTTCTATTTCCTTTTTCTTTTTTTTATTATGTCGTAGTTTAAAGCAAAGCATTTGGGTTTTTATTATTTTCCAAATCTAACCTTAAAAAAAAAAAAATCACTGCCTGACTTTTCATTTTTCTAGCCTTTTGTGTTTTTAATTTCGATTTTTTCACATCTCTTTTGAAATTCAAAACAAGTGAGAACATGCACACACACACACACACACACACACACACACATTTCCAAGCTGCTTTACCCTCGATTTCTGTTCTTCAGTGTCTCACAGACCTCTTTCTCTCACCACCTCTTAACTCTGCTCTCTCCTCTCTTAACAGCATGTTTTCATCGGCGCCTGCTCCTCACTTTTCTCTTCCATCCTTCCTCTCCTCTTTTGTGTCATTAAGTTTTTAAGAATAACCCTGGGCTGCACAACAGCTGCTGCTGAGGTAAAAGAGCTTACGTGTACAAATGTGCACATTAACACGACGTGCTATTGTGTTGAAAAGGTACGAGCTGTTACCGCTCTCTATTAGCAAGACTGAGATGTCTTCCTTTCTGAATCAGTTACATTATAATGTCGTCTCACTTTCTCTCTCTCATCCTTTAACTCTTTATTGTTCCAAACTCTGCTGAGAAAAGGTTGTTTTTTTCCCCAAACCTTGTAGAAAAGACCTCCAGGAGGTTTTTGTTCTTTGAGTTTTTAATAAAAACTGAGTTTATCATTTAACCAATCACCTTCTGTGTTTTTAAAGACTTTTCAGGCATTTCCTTGAACAGATTGAGGCCCTTGACTTCTTGCTGAATATCTCCAGCTCTGACAACAGATGCACCCCATAAAGACACAGAGCAAATGAAAAGGCTGAAAACAAAAACAACAAAAACAAACCCAAAAAAGGCAACACATCGATGGAACATCTTCGTACTGACTTCTCGCCGAAGTTCCAACAACACACGGGAATCTGGCATGTAACCAAAGCCTGCAGCCATCAGAGAAGAAGACAGTTGTAAGTCTGGAGAATCATTAAACTGAAGACAAAACAAAAGAGTACAAACACACACATACACACAGATGCCGGGAGGCAGAGGCTGTAACATGTTTAACAAGGAGTGAGAGAAAGTGAGGACCGAAGGGGAGAGCGTGTTTTGAGTGAAAGGCCATCTGCTAAATCCACGGTCATGCCAGTCACTTGCTAGCTTCCCATTGCTCGCACCTGCCTGACTGCCAGAGCACCCTCAGGAGGACAGAGGCACCAACACTCATTCACACGCATACACTCGCCGAGCAAAAATGGCACTCACACAGCAATAACTGGTGATTTGTCAGCGTCATGCTGTGTCTGAGGAGCTTTCGACGTTTTTTCCTGTTTTCCCTCCTGCGGTAACAATAGCATAACAGCACTTTATTAAATGAGAATGGGACAGAACAGAATGGCCTGCAAATCAGCCTGTTTATGAGGCATAGCTGCTCAGTTCCTTGCCAGCAAAGACTGCAGGGAGTGTGCAAGAGCCTGTGTGGGCTTGTGTGTGAGTGAGACTGCATGGGCATAGTTACTTTATAGTTTAGTGATTAAATAAAAGTCTATCAGGGTGTTCGAAATGTGGATTCAAAGGGCGAGCTGAGTGTAAAACAAGAACAAAGCTCTCCAGCTCTTCTCTCCAGTGTAGTGATTATTGTGAAAATGATTTAAACAGCTAGCATTTAGGGACAAAAGGGACCTTATAAATGTCTGGTGAGAAATCATTTCAGCCCCTGCTGGCTCTCAGTGTCATTTTCAATCCCAATGTAATCATTGTCGACACTGAGCGGGTCTCAGCAAATACAACGGATTCTTGATACATTGTGGAGGGGTTTCATCCAAATGTAAATTTCAAGAACGGAACGGGAAATGAAAGTCGAGGTGCCAAAGACGGGACAGAATGAAGAGAAAAGCAGAAGCGTGGAAAGCGTGGAACGGAGTGTAAAGAGAGCAGGGAGCGAAAAAAGAAATGGATGATGATTGACAGATAAGATGAGATATTTATTAGATGAAAAAGAGGAAGGAGATAAGTCCTTATTTTTAGATCCTTTTCCAGTTCTTCTAAAATCTGGAGACACTCCTATTGCACCTAGCAGTGCAATCACCCACCCATCATCTCTTCTACCTTTTTTCCCTCTCCTCTCTCAAACACACTTGTAATCTCCCTTTTCATCTTCCGCTCCTTGCACCTCTCCCCTCTTCCCTTTGTGCCACTGGCTCTCCTCCTCCTTCCATCAATCTTTTTTCTTTCCATCCCTCTCAAGCCTCCTCCTCCACTTTCTCTCTATCTTTCACACCATCTCAAAATGTAGCTCTCTAGTGGCGCAAACATTTTTCAGATCTACTGCCTCCCCGCTCCTTGCTGCAGTCTGTCACTCCCACTGCCTATCGCTGTAATATGTTCTCATTTAATCCCTCACTTGTGTCTCTCCTTTACCTCACTTCTGTCCATCTTTCTCCCCCCCGAGCTCTCTTTCCCTTGCATTTGTCTCTCCAGTGATGCGGCTTTGATCCTTGCCTCATTTCCCAGTTACAAACACGATACACACCCGACCAATGCACACACATTTTGACAGATGTTGTTTAATAGAAAGCAGTAATTAACCCTACTTCCTCCCAAGCGTCCCCACCTCTAAATAGATGGATAGATATAGACAAAGTGGTGGAAAGAAGAGAGGGAGACCTGAAATTGATGGCAGTGCATCGACCCCTCTGTAAAACCTTGTTAACACCTCCCCAGCCTGTGAAACCTGATTAGTCGAGTGTGTGTGTGTTTGTGTCATCGCGTGTGTTTGTAGCACACCATGTTTAACAGGTTGTTTTGCTTCTTACAGACACAACCTCATAATTCCCCTCTGATTAAAAAAATGTTTATGTGTTTCTATTCATGTGCTGTGCTCTGTGTGTGTGTGCAAGTGTGTGTTTGCATTTGTGTGTGTGCGCGCCACACGGGATCTCCACTGATTACACCCCTCCTAGTCAATAGTGAATAGAGCACTCAGCCTGATAAGCAATCACCTGAATCAATAGTAATGTTTTTAGTGTGTGTGCATTAGTGTGTGCATGTTTGTGCGTGCATGTATGTGTGTAGTTCTTAACATGTGGCTAATCTAGTCGGAGCTCATAGAGGATAAACATTTAGTTACAGGCACGGTAACACATCACAACCTGTCATCCCTTGCCTTCCTCTTGTCTTCTTGCCTCTTTTTTCCTCTTTCCTCTCCCCTCTCCTCTCCTCACTATTCCTCTCTCTTCTTTGCTCCTTTTCCTTCTTCTCCCCTCCTATCACCCCCTCTTCCTCTCTTTTCTGGCATCTCTTCTCCTTCCTTATTCTCTCCTTTCTTCTTCTCTCTTTCCTTTTTGTCTGATCTCTTCTCCTCTCCCTTTCTCTTCTCTTCTCTTCTCTCCACTAATCCCCTCCCGTCAACCCTCTCTGCCCCTCTCGGCTCCCTCTCTTCTCTTCCTCTCTCCTCTCATCACTTCTTCTCCCCTATCCACTCTCCTCCTCACTTGTCCCTTTTCTTTCCTCTCCTCTCAACCAGTACTCTCACCAGGGCTGGCTGGTGTGTTGGCACCAGTGTCATCTCCCAGTGGCAGCTGGAGGCCTCTGTACAAGCCTCCCACAGAGAAACACAGTGTGAGTCTCCAGTGGAGGGTGATGCGTGGGGGCTGTGGCTACAAACAGACATGTGGCACATGTAGACCACAGAGCAGGAAGTTGCTGTGTTTTCTGCCAAGCTGAGGAAACTTTGCAACACCTTTGGCTCCTTTGCCCAAAATTGGCTCCCCTCTTTTCTTTGCTGCAGCAGTGGCTTGGTAGGTTGGGGCAGGTCTTAGAAGACAGACTTTTCATTATTGGTCCTTGGTACTCTGCAGTGCGCTGTAGGAATATCTGTTTTGTTAATTTCCTGATAGGGCAGTCCAAGATGTCTAATGAAATGAAAGGGACAGGATCTGCAGATATTGAAGTGATGTCCAGTGGTCTGGTGGCTGCACATTTAAAATCTGAGTTTACACACTACAAAATTGTGTCCAACCTAACAGTGGGTTTGTTGCCATTTGGGGCGCTGGAGATGTCCTGTGTAATGTGGTTGGTGATATGTTTACACTCAGATGTTCCTTTCCCCCCATCTTCTACCATCTCTGCTACTCTCTGCTCATTTTGCTCTCTTCTCATCCCCTCCTTTTCTCACCTCTCCTATGCTCCCCTCTCTCCCCCTTTCCTCTCCTCCTGCCGTTCTCCTTTTCTTCTTCGTCCCAAGAACCATCTGCTTCCCCTGATCCTTTCATCTTCTCGTCTCTCGCCAATTGACATTCTTTTATTTACCTTTCTCCCTCTCATCTCCCTCTCCTCTTTGGCATTCTTTGAGACAGAGCATTAACGGCAGCCTAACCTTCAAAGGGAGTGATCATAGAGAGTCCGTGCTCTTCACATACAGAATAACACAGCCTTTAGTCAGGCTCTGGCAGCAGTGTGTAAATGTCAAAGATGGAGGCCCCACTGTGGCACACCCACATGTAATCCCTCAGAGAGAGGCATAGAGACTTTAAGTGAGACCAAGTGTGTGAATCTGTGAAAGTGCGCATTTAAGTGTGTGCTGACCCCTGTGTGTTCACAAATGTACAGATATACAGCACATAAACCTATGCTACACTTTATCCCCCCATCCATTTTTTTGTGGTGCGTACAGCTCACATTGATCATGTGCAGAGACCTTTACCTTCCACTGACAACGAAGCATGTCACCAGGAAGATGAGGAGAACAATTCCCCCAGCGATTGACACAGCCAGAATGGTGGACTGGTTCGGGTCCCCAATAGCAAAAACATCTATAATGGAGACAAAGAGTAAAGTGAATTAATAAACAAATGCATAAAGGAGGATGGAGAGAAGTTTGGGATGTGGGAAGGGAGGTGACTGGGGAAGAGATGAAGGGATTCTTGGAGTAAAAAGGACAGCAGGGTGATTGGGGTGGAGAAAGAAGGAGAGTGAATGAAATATGAAATATGATTGCAATAGAGAAGCAGATAAAAGACAGAGGTTGAAGGAGAGGAAAAAAGAGAGAGTGGCAAACGAGTAAAAGAGAGAGCGGGAGCTGGATGGAATAGTAAGTGAGGTCCTTGATGAAAAGCGCTCTCCCTCACTGCATCGCCTATGAGGCTATGAGAGTGGACGTGAAAGCCATTCCCATTCGGCCCGTGCTGTCCAAATGGATATGTTAACATCGCACATAACAAGGCTGCCGCCGAGAACTTTCTGCAAAGATGCATCGATTTTTACGCCACACCAATCAAGCCATTAATCAAAACAAATACCCCATTTATCTGGCTTAGCTAAGCATGAGCAGACATGTGTGTCTGTGTGTGTATGCATATACATACACACACACACACACACACACACACACACACATATATATATATATATATATATATATACACACACATATCTATGTATGAGCATGTGTGTATGTGTATGTGTTGGAGAGGCA
>JAQLOL010000004.1:9789231-9799589 GCA_029783665.1 Naso thynnoides
CACAATTTAAGACTTCTGATACAATTAGGATTTAATCTCACCACACATTATGTTTCCAGCTGCAGCAGGCAGCTGTTTTCAGCTAAAAAAAAGTTCTTACAAACCTGACTATTGTAGGATCTGCCAGGCACTGAATAGCAGACAGAAAAGTCAACGATCAGCTGCTACAAGTAGAGGATTATTTGGCAGATTAAGAGCCAAACATTTAATTCAGGAGTTGGTGGAGGGCAAACCAGAAATAAAAGGAAGGAGAGATATGACTTGGAATCATAGCTCCCTATTAATGCTGATGTTTTTCTTGGCTTTTAGATGTAGATTGAAGTCAACTAACACATTACTAACTTTGAATGGGTTCGTAAGTCAGAGATGAATTGAAAGCTTGTTACTTCAAAAGAAAAAAAAACACATTTGTTTGTTTTAATTGACCAACAGTGCAAAACCCAAACGTGCAGTATTTTTATTTTAATCACATTAAATTAAAAAAAGCAGAATGTTTTGAAACTTTAGAAGTGGGGGAACTTGTAAATGATCTCACTTTATTCTACAGAATAAAATACATGTGATACAATGGAATGCGTGTGGAGACAAGGAGGCCAAAACAGCTGAATTCTTACACAACTACACACAAATGTACACACAGACATATAGTGCTTTCACACATGCAGCCGTTACAGCTTAATTTAATTTTTGCTGTTAATTTGTCATGTTTACTAAGCTGACTGACTGTTAAAGACACTTTGCTAAAGTTAGAAACTAGCATACTGAAAGAATTTTAAGCTTTATAGTTAATGCTGCGATGAATGACACATCTTCAGACTTTATGATTACATGATGTTAAAATAAGACAGAAGTTGCTTGTGTGAGTGACAGATGCTTCTGAGTGTACCACAAGACTCTGAAAAATGCTCTCAGTTAATGTTGGAAAGAAGCCTGAAGTGATTTATACACAGAGAGAAACAAAAACCGGACATCTCACAGTCGAAATCATTACATTCTAATTACATTCTAGCTCTGTAGGTATGTAGATTCAAATCAGCTGCACTTTTCGGATTCAAACACTTCCTCTGCCTGGCCGGGAGCCTCCTCCTCTCCTCCACCTCCCTTTCAAATGTTCCTGCTAGTCGAACTGTTAATTGCTCTTTTCTCTTGCTCTCTGTTGCACTTGCTTCAAGTCAAACATTGGCTCCCCGCCGGCTTTACCATAAAGGGCAGAAAGGGAAAAAAAACTGAGTGTGTGTGTGGGTGTGTATGTGTGTGTTCTTTTGAAAGGGAAGTTGTGTAAAGCTTGCTGGCCCACGGGAGATGAGCTCCATAATGGTCACCATGGCAACAGGCTTTCAAGATGGAACCCTTCTAGTACCCCTCGAGTGCCACAGCTCCTGGAGCACAGAACAGCCTGTCTGTGGGTTGTGTGTGTGTGTGTGTGTGTGTGTGTGTGTGTGTGTGTGTGTGTGTTCATAGGCTATCCAGGCGTTAGTTGAGGCCAGCTACTTAAAAATTGATACATCAAGCATCAGTGGAGAAATCTGACAAGATTGAATCTGACGTCCTTTATGGCCACCAGGGTCGCATCTGTACGTGCGTGTTTGTGTGTGTTTTCGCCAGTGTGCACATACCCGTGAAACATGCTTTAGTTCAGTTGACATGTTTTCATGCTAAACAAACTTATAAAGTTTATATTAAAGTTAAAATACCTTTGTGCCTTTTTGTTTAAAACATACCCATGGTGCAACAAAGTCATTATTCGCTTACTGGTTCCTCACAATATTACAAATGTCAAGGTTAAAATGTCATTTCAGTTAATGTGCATAAATGTGAGAGCAGAGCAAAATAAAGAGCATGTTTTAATGCTGCAGAATGTGACTTTACAAACTGTCTATCCTTGCTAATAAGTAAAAGCTGTGCATATGTGTGCATGTGTGTGTGTAAAAAGAGAAGGTTTAAGTGGAATAGAGATGTCAGCATCACAGTCCAGCCCCCCACTGAACCTCTAATCCCTAATCAGCCTTCATAACAACCTTTAACACCCTAATATTCACCAATACTTTTAATCCTGCTAAGCGCACAGACAGACAGACACATACATACACACCTCCTGAGCATCTTTGCCTGTTTGTACACCACACTTGCTCTTCTTTTCTTGTTCCTCACTTTCATTCTTTCTCTCAGATCTAAGGATGCATTCACATTTCTACCTTTTAATCTTTAATAACCTCAAACTGTTTGCACTGTACAAGCAGCAACTTTGCATTACACAAAGCCTGTCACTGCCTAATGTGGCATCATCGCCAGAAGTCATCATACAGAAAGCTTGAAAACAATGAAGTTATAGTAATTTTGTTTATATGTATCATAACTCAAAGGGATGATAGAACCATCTGACCTCTCACCACAAAATCTGTCAATTATTTACTAACAACAATCCACATAAACAATGAAGAAATGCACAAAAATACAAAGTTTTCTCTTATACACAATGACAGCACATTCACAAAAAAACATTAACCATCACTGGTAACATAATTTACACCACTGCATCATTCTAACGTGTAAGCATTTGGAGACATGGCTTTTATCTCAGCAGTCAGAAAATGAGCGCTTATCTAAAGATATACTAGACCAAATCAGATTTTTTTTTTCTATAACAGCTTGATGAATAAGTTGAACAATGTCAAGGACAGTTTTTTAAACAACTTTAAAATACTTATAATATTTTGCATGAATGGTTAAATAATTTTTCCAAACTGTCTGTTTATTGAAGCTGGGCCAGTATGTAATGCAATAAGTTTATAATAAAAGACAATCTAGGGATCTGCACTGTCTTTAGTGCTTGAATTGTACTGGGACTCACTGGTCCTAACAGATTATTATGAAGAGATTAGATGTTTGTCCTCTAGCAGACTGGGTGACGGTCAAAGGTAAACCCATATAAACCAACTTTACATATGATCCTGATCTTAATGACTAAATTTCGTCACATGTGACTGTGTTTTAAGCCAGATATTAATAGGTTTATTCCCATACCAGGATTATATTACTGGCAGAAGGGATAGGGCTCTGACTCAGCATTTATGTCAGATAAGGAAAAGGTGTAACATACTGCTGCTTGAAAAAACAGACATGTAACTTCACTAAATGAACAAACATAACATGCATCATTAAAATACAAGATACAAATTTCTACAGACAATCTTGTGATGTCTGTCATGGAAAAAAAAATCTGTCCAACTCTGAAATGTGTTTTAAATAACCTGTGATTATCAGTGAACACGTTTATTTTCAAATGTAGGTCAGATTGTGTGATATGCATGGACTTATACGGTTCGGTATTTTTTGATTTGGCTTAAAGAAAACTGTCCAACATGTCGTATTTAATCAGAAAAACTATGCTTTTGTAAATAAATTATTTTTAGAGTGTATGTGCTTGTGCTGTGTCTGAAATGATCAACTGGTAGAAGCAAAGGGCTTGTACAGTAGTTTGTCTTTCGAGTAGTCAAGTTGAAGTAGTTTTTTACAGGAGCAATTAATCCCAGTTCAACCACTATAATTCATCATGAGAGGTGCTGCAGGGCAACTTCTTAAGGGTTATGATATTTTCCTAAATCAAACATCGAAGTGTATCGCAGCAATTATTTTTGCCAGACAGACTTTTGTTGGAGGAAGATGAGGCAGCATCAGATGGTTGTGAAGTAGACGTTAGACATGAGCTGTGTCCAGATTGGAGACACAGGCCTCCATGATTGACACCTCAGGACCGACCCTAACTGTGTTTACGGCATCTTATTACTTCTCCAAACTATGCACACACACGCACACACACATGGTCGGACCAGATATGTATGGTTTGTGATGTTCAGTACATGAAGCACATGAGTAGATTCAGACTTCATTCTGATCTACTCTGTGTCCTCAAGGTACCAGCCAATTACTGAGAGCGGCCGAGAGGAACAACAGGATGAAGCTCGCCCTCTTCCTCATTCTGTCCATCTTTGTCTCTCATCTCTCTGTCTCTATTTTGTCTCCCTCCATCTTTTTCCCTGTTTGCCCTCCTGCCTGTCTCTGTTTTTCTGTCTACATCCTCTCTGTCCATCTTTCTCCTTTTTTCTACTTTATTCTCTCTTTTTGTGTGTGTGTGCGTGTGCATGTGCATGAGTCTGCCTTTTTATGTGTGTCTTATTTCCCAGTGGGCTGTCTGTCATACATTGACCCTGACCTTCTCCAGAGCTCCTGCACAAATATTTACTCTCGCGCTGACAGGCACACACACACATACACAAACCTCTACAAAAAAACACATCCACACACACACACTTTCTTTGCGGTAACCAAAGCTGGTGGCTCGCTAATTTCGAGTCAGGATGATTATCCTGCAGTCTAAAAACAGATTAAATAGATACCAGGTGCACGTGTGTTTTTGTGTGAAAGGGGTCACGGGCGAGGGACAGTAAGACAGAGCAAGAGAGAGGAGGAAGAGAGAGAGAGGAAGAAGAGGGAGAGAGCATGACAGGCCTATAGAGGGAGTCTGCTGGGAGTTTGGTTCACCTTCTGAATAACTTATTCTTCTGTCTGTCTGTTTTGCTATCAAGATAAAAGGCCAGAGGAACACAAAGATTCACCTTCTTCTTTTTGAACACAGCCAGACAGCCCATTACACACACACGCACTCACGCACACAAAGCTTAAATCTACATACACAGATTTAAACCGTCACTATAACCACACACACATTCTCTCTCCCCAGGCACACACGTAGCTTAAACATCTTCCATAAAACCTTTAACACGCTATAAGCACACACATACACTCACACACACATCTTATCTCCCCAGATACACTCAACACACACATACACCACCGCAGTAAATGTGCCCGCATCAATGTGCCCCGTGACTGGCAGAGTGTGTGCGGGACGAGAGCACCTCCTCTCCTCACCCACGTTATTTTCAGTTCATCACTCTCAATAATTCATTCTCTCATTCGGAGGAGGAAAGGAGAGCCCCATGCCTTTTTCTCTGTCAAATGCACACACACACACACACACACACACACACACACACACACACACCTCCACCTGTAACCTTCATCTGATTTGGTCTTTCTTGTTCTTTCACATATTCTGAAGCCAAAGTGCTTCGTTCTGTTCATGGCAGCATAACAACAGACTGATACTTATTCAGACTGATTTTTCTCTTTTGGCATCTGTGAAAGGATGGAAAATTACAGTCGTCTACTTAATTACTTTTTGTTTATCTGTTGTTTTTCAGCTTTATTTCTTTATTACAAAACCATTGCCTCTTAGAGAAATGATGTCATTTGCACTGGAAATGGATGTGCCTGGTTAAGAGCAACTGATTTTTGAGACAATCGCTGCCAATGGGACCCTCTGACCATCCGGCCAGACCAGCCACCGGCTCAGGAGGAGAGGGCGGAGAGTCACAGAGAAACAGTTTCTCTCCGTCCGTCTTCACTTCAGTCTCCTCCTCTGCTGAAACAGCAGCAGTCAGCGTCAAAACTGAAACATGAGGCTTGTTTTTAAATAGAATAAATTGACCGTAAAGCTCAAGATAAAAGTAGAAGTGAGGGATATCACCCGTGCGAGCCGACTGCAGTTGTATCAACGTCGGGTCAAAATAATTAACGCTCTGATAGCCTAAATAAAATATAATGAAGAAAACATACATTTTCTATTGTGAACATGGTTTTAGCTTAATTTCTGCTTCTTGCCCGCCTGTAATCAAGTCCAGGAGATGTTTTCTGTGCGCAATTACGCACAGGAGGCGCCAGCGGCAGACAGCACAACTTAAATAAAAACGCATATTGATTCAATAGTATTTGACATGTAGTGGCACGTGTAACTGTGGAAACGTGGGAATGATGGTCCAAAATGACGTTAAAACGATGTTTGTACAATTACATGGAAAACTTTTGTTTTTACACGCAGTATAGCCGCGATGTCACAGAAAGAGAAACTCTTTACCGTCACAGCTCTGGGCCAGCCTGTCGAAGCAAAGGGAAATCAGAGACCGCCACAACATCCCAGATTAAGTTGGCTCTCTTGGCTGGTGGACTGCTGAGCCACGGTCTTTACTCTCCACTATCTCTCATAACTCTTTTTTTCTTTGTAATCAAAGTTAGAAAGAATCCAAACAATATAGCCGAGACTAAAAATCCTAATAGAATAGAGAAGCTTTTCAGTTAATTCAATTTTTATCATTTATTTTAAATCACACAGTGCTTGGAAAAGGCTCATTTTCTTGTCGTTTATATCACGGACAAAGCTGTTTTAGTAAAATATGTTGATTCTATTTAGGATTTAGACTATTAAGAAACGTATACACAAATATAAATGAAATGTTATACAAAAGCATGCAGAATTTCAAGAAGACACAAAAATATGAAACTTATTTTAAGAAAACATGTTGAAGGTAAATAAATAATGTATCTAGAGTAGTCCTCTTGGTTTGTATCCACTACATTTTGACAAACGGTTAAAAAAAGTTGGTTTTATTATTCACATTTTATTAACTTAATGGAATCAAACCTGTAAATGTTCAGCAACAAAAATGTCCCTTATGGCCATTACTCTTCCACTTTATTTATTTGTTGTTGTTTTTTTTTACATTTACACTTTAATTCCTATTCATTCCTGTTTTTGTTCATGTTGAGCAAACCATTGAAAACCAACCTGTTGCATGTGAATGATGCTGCAGTTTGCAAAATGACCACTAGGTGTCAGACAAGTGCCAAAAAGACAACGTACTCTGCTGCACCGTTTGTTCATTGTGGTCTTTTCTTTATTAAATTGTTCATTTAGAATCAGTCATTCATATTTTACTCCTGAGTGTCAAAAATACAGTCAAGTGTCAAAGTTATAGAACACTGAGTAATTTAGGACAATGACAGACATCCATGACAGTAAAATTATACGACAGATAATTATTGAAACGATACAAAAGACAATTGTAATGATCAAAAATACCTTTAAAAATGAACAGTAAACCTGATGGAATATTAAAACAATATTTTGAAAATCCCGAAAAATAAAAATGTTGTTTTATACTTAAGGCTGGAGTGATTTTGTCGTGTCAGTTTGTTAATGATCTAAATTAAATAAAAATGAGTCTGGGTTTCTGTATCAGCTGCAGAGCCCAGGCCAATGTATTGAACAGAAATTGTTTTGTTTTTTTGTTTTTTTTTATCACAGCTGTTATGTTCAATAAGCTGTGTTTGTGACTTTTTACAATTTACTGCGTTTTGGAAACTGGAAAAAAACCTAAAAGTGCCATTTCCTGTGGCCTGGCTCTTAGGTCCAATAAAGGATCTGGTACAATGGTCCATCCATGGTCTTGTACTGGAAAGGTTCAAAACCTGCCTGTTTTTTGTTTTTTTTTGTCTTAGGCCCAAACAAAGATAATGTGCCGGAGTCTACACCTTTGAATTCTTTCTAATATCAGGTACAAAAGATAATGGAACTGTTAGCACACTAACACTGTGCGGGGTTTTTAAGAAAGGAGCTTTTTTTTAATTCTCAATTGTCTGCCGCTGATACTGGGAAAATGACCAAGACACAAAAACACACACACACACAGAGTCATGAAGATGACTCAGCATCAGTGGGGGACTGAAACATGATCAGGAGCTGCAGCGACAGTGGCCTAGTTGGCAGAGTAGTAAAGCTCAGAACTCGCTAAACACCAGGGGTGTGGCTAGATCTGTTTTAGGGGGGCTTTAGCCCACCTAAGATTTTCTTTAGCCCCCCAAAAATAGTTAACATTACTTGTTCAAATAATCAGTAATTTTTTTCATGGAAATCAGTGGAAATTTGCCATTTCATCTCCAAACTCACGGTGGACCAACACACCTGGACCTGGGAAAGGCTGCTGCCGCAGACTCTCACAGTAAGTCAGAAACCACTGAAACTGTGACTAAATGTTTAAAGAAAACAAAACTGTGCAGAGTTAAATAGTAAGTTACAAAGTGAAGGTATAGCTTCAATACAAATTTGTGGCAAATGATCAGTGTAGCTTGCTATGCTACTCATTTGTCACCTGCTTATTGTCGCCTTACTTCAGGTTTAAGTCAGGAAAAGATGGGGAGGTGCTCCCTTATTACACTAATGATGTTCGCAGCCAGTTGAAGTGTGAACAAGAGAAAGAGAAAAAATATGATATTGACAGCTCTTCACATTCTTTGCTTTTACATGCCTCTGAAGCACTTTAAAACAATTATGCCATTAGGCATAAATTGCTGTTTATAATCAGTTAATGTCAGTGAAAAGGTCACATTGACCTGCCCAGGGACGACAGCTAGATATCAGCCAATGGGTTTAGAGCATCTTTTTTCTGTAAAATTAATGTTCTTAAGCTATTAAAACTTAAACTAAACTTATTAAACTAAGGTAAACTTATAAACTTAAGTTAAATTATAAATTAAGAGGAGGCAGAGAAGGAAGATAAAGGAGACTGACAGGGCTGAAGGAGTAGGTCTGATGGAGGTTAGTAATCAAACAGAAGGCCATTGAGTTTCCGCACCAAACGAAGCACTTTTGCTGCAGTTCGGCCTTCCTTTTACCTGACAACGGCGTGCTGGTGTCCCTGAAACCAGCTTCCAGAGTGCAGTCTTTTGAAACCGCAACCTTCTTTCTGGCTGTGTAAACTGTCAAACTGTAAAGTCTGTGAAAACGGTGACTACGCTAATACTAATGTTAATGCTAACACAAGCCAATGCATTCCACAATGGCCGCTACCAGACTCTGATTGAACGCTCCACAGTGCACCCAAAGCAAGTTGAATATAACAACTGTCTATTGTGGCAAATTTGGGTGTTCATTGAATAATTTTAGAAGTCAAACTATGGCCGAATTTCTTTAATTTGTGGCTGCTTAGGGCTTAGCAGCAACAGGAAGTTAACAAATTTAAGCGCCTCCAATCTTCTTCTTAAGTGTTTTACGACAGTTTGCATGGATCATGTTGCACTACTGCCTCCCTCTGGTGTTATTCATCCACTATACTAACTCCTCCACTCTAAACAGCTCTGATGGTATGTCAGTGCAGAGTTGCTCCGCCGACTGCCAGCCTGTTATTAATACTACAGCACTTTCGGTTGTTCATGTAAACCAAATTTATTTTAAAGACACAAAGGAAAGAGTTTTCCATTCTTAGTGGGGCTGCTCCTGTCTAAACTTGCCCTGAGAGTTGTTGAAGCTTTCAGTTAATATAAATACATTTTTTGACAAAGGCATATTACTCAGACTAAACAGGCTATAAACTAGCCTAAATGATTTTATGACATATTTAGTTTTAGAGGTTCACACATCAAAAAAGAAGCGAGACAGCAGGAATGAATGAGGAATGAACTTTGTGTTTGATTCATTATGCCCGGGGCTTTAATAGCTCATGTGTGTTTCAGCAAGATTTATGAACAGCTGAAATCTTGTGAGATCGAGTGATGATTAAACACACTGACGTGTCATTTTTGTGCATTTCAGCTGCAAATATCTGCATGTTGGGAGCGGTGCGTCTCATGAAAAGGTTGTTGTCGGAGAATCACAGCAGTGAGATGCATCAGTTTCAAGAAAAATTCAAATCAGTTTTATCTCCTCGAGTGTGGCACCAGGATTGATGAATATGTTTAACTTCAAGAAGTCAAAGTCTTTAACTTTAACTTTCCCTAAAATGCTTATAACACATGCATATAACAACATTCTTTGTAACAAATGACAGATTCGAGGGAAACATGTTTGCAAAGACAGGCACTTTCCTGGCATGTTGCGTTTGTTGTCTTTTTCTAAATGTTGTGGCCGTAGCAGTGGGAGAGAGAAAAACCAATCTGCACAGATTCATCAGTTTAGTTTCCTGTTGCGTGTGGGCATGGTTTATGACAGAACTATTTATGGCATTTTGCAACTTCCTCTTCGGCAACAAAACCAGTAGATCACAATGTGGAGCAGCACAGAGAGAAGAACAGCCAGCAGTTTGTAGAGTTTAGTTCAGTCATGGTTTTAGATTTAGAGTTGGCCTGGCAAAGAGAAGCAGATTTATCTTATTGATACTTTTGTGTGCAGAGGCAAGGAGGTTTACAATAAACAAACCACCTTGCCACATGAATCACGTTTCCTGACATGAGGTTTGAACTTTGAGCCCTTGGCGCACGACGTCCTCTGACAGAGAAGAGAAATGAGCGAGCAACTGCTGAAAATACTGATTGTCGGTGATGGGAATGTTGGGAAATCCTCGTTTGTGCATCGTTATGTCAACGGACAGTTCAGCAAGACATACAAGATGACAGGAGGCGAAGAGAAGGATGAGTGTGTGTGTGTGTGTGTGTGTGTGTGTGCGTGTGAATACAGCACATATCGC
>JAQLOL010000004.1:9817795-9831092 GCA_029783665.1 Naso thynnoides
AATCTGTAGACCACTTTAAATGCCCCTCATAGTCAACTGGCAGTTAGTTGAACGCATGTTACTTGTCTGTTGAAGTAACATTCTTGCATATTAACTGACACACTGTTGACATGCAACTCAATATTTACTGATAACTTGTGGAGTGTCAACAAGGAACTATCAAATTAAAGTGTTACCCGGGATTTTCCCCTAATGTAAACACTGAGGGGACATTGACTAAATGCTTTTAATCATGTAATTGTTCTTTAGGGGCAAAATCAATTTCATTTGTAAATTCTACATTTTGGTCTCTTAATAATGCTGTTTTTATCAGTTAAATTAGCACTTCTTTAAAAAAAGGAGAAAATAAAACAGCTGATTCACAACTTTTGAACACTGTTGTGCATCTTACAAAAATAAGAGAACAAGAACAACTTTTCATAAAAATAACAGTCATTCAACTTGATGACGTGTTGGAGACGTGCTGGTTTCCACAAACCACATCTGAGAGCTCCTCATTCTCAGATCCTCATCTAACAGTTTGCTGTTTATGCTAATTCCTCCTTGAGGTATTTAAAACTGATCTGTTGACCAAATAGCTGAGATTATGATTACTATGACTCAGTGACAAAGTTCAGTTTAATTCATATACTTCACAGTAAAAGCATGGACATAGCAGAAAAATTCACAGCTTGTTCTGGCTCCGCATGTCCATGTTATCTTGAAATAAGAATGCACCCAGTATGTATAGTTTGTGTAAGACCAATCAGCAGATAGGAATAAAGCAAGTGATGATGTAACTCTCGAGTGTGTCACAATAAGCACTCACAAAGAAATCATTACTGCAATACTGCAAAATCTATTTAAATCCTACAACTTATTCTGAATCTCAATACAGCCTCTATGTTTAAAATGAAACAGTAAAGACTGCTGCTTTAGTTGCACTTGCTTTATTTTGCTTGATGCCTGTTTGCCTTCAAGCTTTTTATTTTATGGCAAAATCACAGCGAACCGAGAAGCCCGTGTGCCTAGTTTAAGGTGCAGAAGCAGCTATTTAGTCCATGTGGGTTCACCTTGTGTGTTTGTATTTTTAACTGACATTGATTAGACTAAGAAAAAGCAAGGAGGAGCATGTTTATCTCAGAGGATGATAACATCGCCTTCATGTACCACAAGACAAAATAAAAACAACCAGCTTTGACCAATTTATCTATTTCCTTTGTCAGATGAAGAGGCTGATAAATCTTGTGGCTGACCTCAAAGTAAAAGGAAGTTGAGTGGATGTTCACCAAGCCAGTTTCCCCTCAATGTCTATACACATTTAGATGATGCCAGATCCTCACTATGTTGACAGCTCAGGAAAAACGATGTGTATATTTTACTTTTCACCCAGCATGTCTTTCATAGTAAACTAACAACACATGTGCTTTTGTGGGCCATGATTGAACCACCCAAAACTAAACCATATTTTCAATAAAAGTAACCTGTGTTCTCCTCTTTATTTTTTTAAATGACTCAAACCTTTTTGGCTTAGCCGCAGACAGAACACGTTTTTTTCTTCTATAAGGGCTTCCGGGAAAAAAACATGTGCAAACATCCACGATATGGCCACACAATCAGAGCATTTCAATAAAGTGAACTTGATACCCTTGCTTGCTTGAGAAAACAACAACCTTGCTCAGCTCTGCTCACTTCAGTTGCTTCTCTGATGCGCCCAAGCATGAAACCGCGTGTGGCATCCTGCAATTTAACACACCGACGCTGAATAGTGGAGAGGAAGTGTGACTCAAGGAGAAATAGAATTAATTCAGTGCCATTCAGCAGCTCCTGCGCTGAAGTGACATACACAACCCACTCTTATTTCTTTATTGAATGCACTCTGTCATTCTTGCTCTCTGCGCTTCCTCTCCTCTCACTTCTCTGTTGTCATTTGCTGATGCATGGTGGCTGCACTCCAGACTCCCTTGGTCCCTTTACCTGCAAAAGGCTAGTTACGCAACCCCCCCATCCAACCTCCCATCACACATACACAAACACACATGCAAATACCACTAACATGTACACAGCATCCTCTTCTTACGTAAGAATATTTACCCCTCCACCCTGCCCCTTTGCTCCATCCCAAAAATCGCAACCCGGAATAAATGGAGGCTCCGGTGCCACAGCGTTTGCAGCGCAGCGGAAATAATTTGTAAATTCCCCCTGCAGACTCCCGATTTAGCAAAAACCGCTTAAGAACCCAGTGCTCTCTAAAACACACTACAGCGCTGCTCTCAGCTCTGGAGTCCCTGGAAATGAAACAACACAACCAGCTAGTTGTTATCAGATTTATTCTTTTGATGCCAGCTCTGGCATAGAGAAGATGATGTTGTTTGTTTGTATGTGTGTCTGGTGTGGTGCACTTACCCCCTCATTTGGGTAAGCCTCCCAGCCCAGGTCAGCCATGGCTGACATGGAGTCCAGCAACGTAACTGCAAGAAAACAGAGAGAGAATGAACATGTTAACATGATTCCCATTTCCGTCAAAGACTGACTATACTCTAAAAATACAGTGTGGAGATATCACCGCCTCGAAAGCATCACTTAACATCATACTGTAGCCGAACCCTCCGCTACAAAAACTTGTGTACTTATGTGGGGATTATTATTATGATGCAGTGCAACAGCATGGGCATAACAAGCAGTAGTAAACATATGATTTCAAAGACTCCTGTAGTTGTGCTACAGCTGTTACAGTCACAGAGCCAGTCAGTGAAACTGTCAAGATGCAGTGGCAAGAGCGTATTTTACAGTTACACGTACATTTTACACATTAAAGTAAAACTCCATCCCCCCCAAATCTCAAGCCTCTCTTTTAAGTATTAAACACCCAATGGGCCTGAATGGCTGTTAAACATTTAAAGTTTGTGTTTTTTAGGGAGATAGAAGGTGAAGGGGTTGAACCACGGCAGAGGGACTGTATCAAAATATTTCCAAATCTTCCCCAAGCACACCTGCATCCTAATTATCTACTATTCTTCTTGATATGTTACAAAATGATATTTTCTACCAGTAAATGGCAGAATAGACTGCTTTTGTCTTAATACCCATCACCCTTTTAAGCCAACAAGCAGGCACACAAGTGCCCTTTAAACGAGCTGTTAAAAGGGTCAGATCTGCTTTATGCAAATTCAAATCATTTGTAAGAACAGATTTGTACAACAGAAGGGACATGATAGACCCTTTAAAAGATCTATTCACCCAAATAAACCAGTAGTCCATAAGAAACCTACCATCACCGTCTGTTATCGATTAGAGCTGCAACCATTTATTGAATAATCGATTAATCAATTGATAGAAAATTAATCGCTAACTATTTTGACAATTGATTAATCATTTCAGTTGTTTTTCAAACTAAAAAGTACAAAGAAATGTTGATTTAGCCTCTTAAATGTGAGGCTTTGCTACTTTTTTGTGTCATTCATGAGAATAAATAGGAGCCTTTGTGTTTGGGGCAGTTTTTTGGACAAAAGACACAATCGGAAGACGTCACATTGGGCTCTAGGAAATTAAGATGACTTTTCTGGCATATGATGGAACAAATAATTAATTGATTAATCATAAAAAATAATGGACAGATTAATCAATAAGGAAAATAATCGTTAGTTGTAGCCCTATTATGGAAAGGCACATAAAACTGTGCATGACTGGGAAGCAACGATATATGTGTTTTTGTCATTCAGGTGAAGCAACTAACAAGTGAAATACACAAGTTTAAGTTCAAAAACTTTCAAACTTTAGAAGAGAATACCATTAAAGATTTGGTTGGAGCAGCATGTCATGTTGTACAACAGTCGAATGACCGTGCATTTGACTGTGAACTGCGTGTTTCCTCTGCGTGATGCCTTTGTGGCAGCAGGAAGTGCAGGGCGGATGCAGGAAGGTGAGAATGAGAAGTGAAGGAGAGGAAGGTGGCAGGTTGACCAGCGGGAGGCATAATGAAAACCTGCTCACATTCTGGAGCAGTGTCCTCCACCTGTGTTTGTGGTTGCTCACACACCCTTGTTAGTGCGTGTGTGTGCATTTTAAGAGTTTGGCTCAGTCGGGTCCTAATCAAGCCTTCAACACCACTGACCATCAATATTTAATCAGCATCCATCTGCAGGGACTGCTGCTTCTCTCTTTCTTCTCGCTCTCAGTCGCACACATTGTGGCTCTCTCAGGTTATCCTCCTCCTATCGAAATCTTTGAACCTATACTTTCAATCCACAGACCTGAGATCAGACAGGTGAGCCGCTGACCCGTCGCAATTTAGACTGACTGCATCACTTTAAAGCAGCACACTTTCCTATTCCCTCCAATTTCTACGAGCAGTGACCTGAAAAAACTATTCCAAAGCAAAAATCCCCTCTGTGCATCCATACTGCCTGTAGGTATTACAAAGGGACTTAAAAATTGTTCTAACCTTTTATTTTCCTATCTTTTCCTCTCTTTCTCCTCCTCTCACACTCATGCTGTTCATCAGCCCTTACCGAATCCCAGCCGTTCTCCTCGGCTCAGCACACTGTGACAGCAGGCGGGCATGTCATGCTGTATTAGTGAGTCCTACATGTGGGTATGCGTGTGTAGCAGCACACATATCTGCGTGCGTCTGCATGAAAAAACGACTGCAGAGAAAAAAGTGCACATAATGAAGCAGAGAGAGATAGAGCGAACTAGATTAAATGGGAGGGAAGAGACAACAACAGTGGAGGAGGTGCTGAGCAGCAAAAGGTCAGCGGCGGCCTCCAGCCGATGTGTGTGTTCAGGGAGACTAAAGACCATTTAGACTGCTTTTCTCAGTTCATGGGCATTTGAGTGGCGTTCAAAAATAGCACATAATAGCCTAATAATATGTAATTTCAGACACACACAGAGACACATTCTCTCTCTCTCTCATACACACACTCACAGAGATAAAGCCACCTATCAACAAGGGTTATGAAATTTAGCCAAATTGTGTGTTTCACATACAGTTATGCTGACGATACACCTATTACTCTAGTACCTCTAGTAAATAAACTTTTGATAGAATATCCCGTGGAGTAAAGAATGTGATTCCTGGACTGTTAGTTTTTGTTCAACCAGCCAATTTGTAGACTTTAGGCTAAAGACATTAACTGTTAGCTAGCTAGCAGCATAAGCACTAACCGTATGTGTGTCTGTACACGATCTGACTTAATCTAAAAATTCACGATAGGAACTAAAATTTGTCACTTTCTTCTAGTCTCTAGCCGACTTCCTTTTTTCTTTTTATGTTTGTGAAGTGGGATTCAATAAACCATCTGGCAACAACAAGTTCAATTTTTTTTATTTCCATTTCCTACACTTAATGTTCTAAAAGACATTTACTGCTGAATTATTCAAAAGAATAACTAAAACTTTGGGGGAAAAAGATTATCTGTTTAGATACTTGCGTAACTCTAGCATAAAGCTTAGCATAAACAGAGGTGAAGGGCCTGCCTTGCTCTTTTTAAAGTTCAAAAATCTGCTCTTGAACAGTTTTAAAGCTCACTAACTAACAGATTACACATATATCTTGTTAGTTTAATGTGCACATAAGCAGAAAAGTAGAGGCACCTTTTAAGTTTAAATATGTTGGCTAGGCTACGCTAATAGTAAAGCACAGACACCACAGTGATTTTGATCTTCTCACTACCTAGGAGAGAGAACAAATAAGCACAATTTTCACTATGAACACTATGAAATTCTATCACTGTTGGTTTAGAGCCAGAAATCTTAGCTTGGCCTAGCTTAAAAACTAGGAAAACCGATCCTTTAAAGGTGCTACATGTAACATTTTAGCACAAGCTCAGTCTAACCTTTTGCATCTGGATTCTTTCATCATGTAACTTGTCTTTCATTAATGCTTACTAAGCTAATGTGTTCCTGAGGCCATTTCATATTCTAAAGCTATTTTACAGCCCTCTAGGAAAAAACATACACATACATAAACCTACAAATCGACACTTCTCTACTCCTCACACCTCCTGTCAATACCACTTATCACTTGTAATCAATGACTGAACTCATCAATTATGTATTAGAAATAGCTTCCTGTCTGCTGACACAACCAGTATGCATATTTATATATGTAGTGTGTGTGTCAAACATGAGGAGAAACAGATGAATTAGAAAATACGTTTTCTTCCCGAAACATAAATGAAACCACAACTCTCTGTCTTTTCATCCATCTCTAAATGCTCCTATTTTGTCTCCCTCTCTCTTTTCATTTCACCAGGGAATTGGCTAAATTGTGTGTATGTGTGAAATTTAAGCCTGGGCCAGGCCTGCTTTGGCCTGGAATAAAAACACTAAGCTCATCATTCACTCACAGGCCGGGCTCATGTTCGATCTAATGACCCGCCTCTCTCTCTCTCTCCCCAGCCCTTCTACCTGAAAATACAACTTCTGCACAATTCACTCAGGGACGCACTCACACACAAACACATGTCTAATTTTTCTCATAAACGCACAGATCCATACACATGTACATGTGTGACCCGATTACTGTTAGAGTTGCTCAGTTACAGGGAGACATGCTGTCTTATTGATTTTCAGCATCAAGCTGTGAGGTTTACATTCTGAGAGTGAAACATGAGGAGGAGGTGGAGAGTGAGAATGTGTTGATCAGAAATTTCTGAACAAAAGTAGAGGAGTGCTGCAACCACAACTACAGTACATATATGACTGTGTAAAAAAATACATTTTCAAAGCCTTTGTCACTTCATCTCCATCTGTGTCTGTTTTATTTTCCCTCTCACTCACGTTTTCTCTCTATGGGGGTGTCTCTCTCTCTCTCTGTGTCTTTCTCTCCTCTTTTTGCCTCTCTCTCTCTCTCTCTCTCCCTCTTGCTGGTCGGTATCCACTTCTTCAGCTGGACTGCAAGAAGCTGTGATCCACCTGCCAAGAATCAAACGGTGCTGCCAACAGCCAGACTGGCACACAAAGAGACCGGGATGCTCACACACACACACACACACACTAGAGACTCACACACTCACACCTTAGGGTGGTGCCAGTGCTACAAAGAGAAGGACTGCTCAATAAGACCACCACACCCGCTCAGTCTGAAGCACAGTATATGACTGCATAATGAGTTTATAAGATCTGTTTTCAACATTTATTGTCACAGTGGAACAGGTAGACGTGATGTGTAATAAAGGGATTTGCAGACACTACATTCAACATGCTGACACTTCATGTATGAACTTTTTTTTCACTGCCTTTAGATGTAAAACCAAGATTTTAAACACACACACACACACACACACACACACACACCACAGCCTTTTCAGCCTTAACAGATTTTCAAATTGGTTTTATGTCCCCACACACCCAAATGTTGTTACATTTTCCTGCTGCGAGAAAATGCTGACAAAGTCTACGGTAATCAAGATTCTCTCTTGTGGCAAAAATCTTCCAGTCATAAAAGGTGAGGAGAAAAATTAGGAGAAAACGAAAAAAAAGATGCTGAATATGACTTTTTAAAAAGTGTTACTAAATTGGTTTGCAGATGGTATTTTCAACTTTTCTCTTTTGCTGATTTTCTTTTTTTTCTGCTTCTTTCTGTATACTAAACATAGAGCTACGGCAAGCAACTATTTAGCTTAGCATAGCATAGTGTAGCATAAAGACATAGCCAGCCAGTTTTTGTAAGAATTAAAAAAAAACAAAAAAGGATGAGCTCCAGATGTGCTGATATATAGATTTTGTTACCTTTGGACAGAGGCAGGCTGTGTTTCCTCATGTTTCCTGTCTTTACGCTAAGATAAACATCTCCTGGGAAAATTTTTTAATTACTTAACAGACATGAGAGTTATAGTGACCTCCTCTTCCAACTCTGCTAAATGATAGAAAAGTTTCCCAAAATGTTGAACTATTCTCTTAATTTTATCAGAAAGACGTTATCACTCAGATCCAAATCTCCTAACTGGAAAAAATTACACAATACAGTCCAAGTAATGCCCTAGTAAAAGCAGCTTGCTCCATGCTGAGGTGACTTAATGCACTGAAATACACCGAGATGCAATAAATAAAACAGCACCACAGCTATACATGAGTACACACACACACAGAAATATCTCAGTATTAGTGCCGCCACACACACACACAGACCTTCCCCCGCTTCCACTCCACTGAGAGTGCAGTTCAGCGACTGAGAGTGTTGTCAGGGCAACAAACGGGCCAACGGAGAGCAGGATGAAGGAGTGGAAAGAGTTGAGCTCTGAACTTTCAGGAACAAACTGCCGTCATAGCCTTTCTCTATTGCTACTGCTCTATAGCCGCCTTTTGATCAGTCCTCTCTTCAGTCGTTCTCAGACCTCCAAGAGCTCTCATCAGTCTTTTCTCCTCTCATCCTCTGTTCATATCGCTTTGATCAAAGCGTTTGTGTTTATGTATTTTTTCCACCTAACTTTACCTCCAGTCATGTTTACTTTCCAATAATTTCCAAAGCTTCCATCTCTAAGATGTATTTATTGCACTTCCTCCAGAAAGACATTTCTGCAGGGAGGAAATATTGAATATACATATTAATCCCTACGCAATCGATTGCTTGTCTTGGATTTTTAAAGTCTTTTAAAAGATGTTATATACAGTTATTCTCACAGAATTACATCTGCGTGCAGTTTATACCGCTTGCCTGATTTCAGGGAACAAGATTTCAAAGCAAAATGGCAAACATTTTGAAATCATACTTCAAATTTGCAGGCTCTTTTATGTGCTGTTTGTGTGCGTGGGATGTGTTTTTGCAAAAGCTGAAATATTTTTATTTTCAGGACTATATTGTGGGATGAGGTGCGATCTTGCAGTAGAAAAATGTTTGTCATTTTTCTAATTGTGACAGCTGTCTGCAAAGTGAATATGTCCATGAATAATTCAATGGATTTTTATTATTAGAATTCTGATGCTTATTCTTCATTGATTCAGTTTTATTGTGACTGCTTTCTAACTTACTGTTCTGTTCAGAGAAATGACATGCTGCTCCTCGGCACTTTGATGACCACAAAATAAAACCCTTTTTTTGTTTGTACTGAATCATATAGATTAAACACAGTAGCCTATAGCTATATACTAATGAGTGACAGTCAGGGCAGATCACTCAAAGTAAAAGCTATACACACAATAAAATTTAATTAGCTTTTGCATGCACAGCTAAATAAGTAGTTAAGTGTCTCAATCATGAGGTGATAAAAAAGTGGATCAATGTATAATTAAGATAATAAGTGTGTAATATTTGCACTTCAATTGGAAATTGATCTGACTGAAAATGGACTAGATTGATAGAAATATCATAAAAATCTTGACTATGTAACACAATCATTACAAACTATATGCGCCCCACAGCCACATGCAGATTTTTTTCTCCTTGATGGGTTGTCCAATCAATCTGAAATCGTGCATGGGCATCGCCAATGACTGTAGGAAGAGACAACGAAGCCCTTTGTCTCATTCACCCACTGCCTGCGCCTGTTTTGGGGAAGTAGTTGTCCACTGTAGCAAAATGGTGCACATTGCTCTCAGATTGAACGTGTCCCTCAACTTCACCTCTGCGCAACTGGTGTTGCTATCAACAGAGCTGCAAAAGATTTTAGTGTTACAGTTCCTGTTCAAAAACAGTCCCATTTGCAACGGGCTGATTGTTTGACCCACAATATTGCCACCTGCAGCTCAGTATTGAATCATAGGTTTTTAAGTGCTGTGAAAGAATCAGAAAATAGTGCTGTATTCTTGTCACTCAAGCTTTCCAGCTCTATCTCTCCTAAGCAAGGAACAGCCCTACTGTTGCAGAGCTGCTAATATAACACTTTAGTAAAATTTCTATATTTTTTTAGGCAAGAATGTTACAGGTAGTTTACAAATATGTAATCAGGTCTGCTCGCTGCAGCAACACCTGCTCGGCAGTCACCCCTGAGTAAAAGGTAACCGATGATTAACCGAGATTAAAAGCAGGCCACAATGTTTCAGTAGCATTTTAAAACATGACACAAAAATGAAAGGATGCCTTGCTGCCCTTTCATGTTAAGTAGTTGAACATAATGGTGAAAAAGATTATTCCATTCACTGTGCCGCTAAAATGCATCTTTTAGGGTGGAACGTTTTCTTGCTTGGTGTTCAATGCATGAGTTACGCCATGAATTAATCAGTCTGCCTTAAATGCCGATATGACAACTTGAAGAGAATTTAGGAGGAAATATTTGTCACAAACACATAGCATACATGTGCGGTAGAGAAATGCCTGAACTTCAACTATAATTCATTTGCCTTTTGCCTTTCTTGCTGACATATGCTTCAGTAGTGATTGTATAGCTTGGTTAAATGCAACAACAGATGCTGGTTAAGACTAGAAGAGTATGATTGAGTGCAGCAGAGTGGTTTCGTAGTAAGGGACACCAGAATTTGAATTTTTGATTGGCTTTATCCATATTACGTAAAATGGATAAAAGGACAGTATTTCAAGTTTCGGATTGAGGTTAATGTCTGAAAAGTTTTGATGCTCTTTATTTCACATGTAAGACCCTAAATTACATATTACAAAAGTTTTTGATGATTTTGGGTGACAGAGGCTTTAATGTATGTCAAAACTATGAGGTTGGATTGTTTTGTATAAATCAGCAGAAATGAAAGACAATGAATCAGTTTCAGGTAAAAATAAGGCTTCATCCATAAGTACCAAGGTATTTCTTTTAAGTGTTTTTCCTCCGTTCTCAAAAGAAGATCTTAAATATCTGTGCAAAAAACACAGCTCTGTCCAAAACCTGCAACATTGTTGGCATGGATTGTGTTGTTGGAATGTTTGTAGCACCTTTTGACGCTTCTGTTCCTTAATATAGTAGATGAGTAACTGTACAGTTATGTATAAACATGTATGAAGTCCTTTTAACAAGGTTACCACCAGCACTATATTGCCTCGTGTAAACAAAGAAGATAACAGAGCACAACCTGCCCTCACAGTCCAGAGACTATGTTTACATCTACACCTCAGCACTGCAAACAGAGTGTCTGAACATCTTCACCCTGGCTATTTCTTAAAAAGGTCCGTTTTCAACAACCTCAAACTGTGTCGGTGTGTGGACGAAGGGCTAAAATGCACAGAAAATGAATGAATCTATGTTTTGAAAAATCCCCATGTGCGTGTGGAGGAGGCACCACTCAAGATAACAAACACAAGATGTCCTCCGCAGTCACACATGGGTAAAAATGTGATGATTGTTACAGAGCTGTCTTTCAAGGCAGCTGCCTTAGTGAAGTGATTTTAAAAGGGATGCACATGGTTTATTGAGAACCTTATTCTCCAAAGCCTTGAAAAAAAAAAAACTGGCAACCTCAGAGGCAAACTGTGTGCAAAAGCTAAAAATGTGTACGAAAATATTCATGTATGTGATGTACTGTGCCTCGGTGAGCTGGCATTTTTGGGCCTCCCTCCCGCTACCGCTGTGGCAGAAAGCACATTAGCCTACTCTGCTTTTTTATATACACTGGCAGCACTAGCAGAACAGAAAAGATGCCACTGTGACAGACTATGACAGGAGCACTGCCCTAGTTTGTCGCTTGAAAAGGCTCTGGAGTGTGTGTGTGCGTGGATGGGTTTGTCCGCGCGTGCTGGTTGAATGCTTACAGTGTTGAACTGTGACACCCAGTCAGATCCAGACACTTGTTTTTTTAATAAGCTTCTTCCACCAGTAAGCCAACAACTCATCAAGGGCAAAGAGCAACAAACACACAGACAGACACATACGCACACATACACACAACCATGACGATGTGGGCACACGAACATTCATGCAAGCACTCACAAACTGGAGACCTTGAGGATTCAGAAATGACTTGCAGTTTAAACTACACACACTCAAACTGTGACGCATCCCACCATCTATTTAAAGAACTGAATTGAAAAAGCTTATGAGTAGTGAACACAGTGTGAAGTCATAGATAAAGCTTCTTTTCCTTGAAAAAACAAGAAAACTAATTCTGCAAGACTCTGTCTGATTCCGTCCTCTTCATGAGTATATGTTTCTCTTTTTTGGCTTTTCTTGATCTTTTTTGTGCTCTATTAGGTCTCATGACATCCTTCCTGAAGGAACAAGAATACCCACAAACGCACACACACACATACAGGGTTGTCACACAGTGGTTGGTTGGTCACAGGAGGCTAAATTGGCCTCCTTGGAGACAAATCACATGAAAAGTGTGCTTGGACAGGTTACTATTTACACATGTAACATGTACACACACACACACACACACACACACACACACACACAGCTACAGTAATTGTGAGTCTAGCAACTTGTCTGTTTGACCTGCTGCTTATCAAATCAAACTTAGCCCAATTTCTACCGATGTGGACACCAGAAGCAGAAGGATAAAATAAACATAAAAAGTTGACGGTGAAATGCTTGCAAAATATTTGATGGCTTGACCCTGTTAGCTACTGTTCAGTTTAATGCTCATGTTTGCTGCTAACATTTGAGAACCAACTGTACATGTCTCGTGACAAAAGTCTAAAAGGTCCACAAATCAGCAGGCAGTGTCAACAAAGAGCAAAAAGATCACTTTTTGTGATTTGCCAGAAGGCATCTGAGAAGCTGCAAGAATGCACACAGAGTGAGAAGTTGCAACCACAAAAAGAAAAAGTCATTAGAAACAGAATGCAAGCTTTGTCATTAACATCAATTAACGGTTAAAAAAAAAAGCTAATGAAAAAAACAAGCATTTCCTGATCTGCCACCTCTACGCTTTACATTTAGATGCATTTGGACAGCTGAGAGTTTTTGGTTATGCTTGAGAATAGATCTAGCCTGACACAGCAGATGGTTTGTTACAGAGAAGCATCTACAAATCCTTGGAAACAAAAAGTACTGGGCAGGTGATTATACGAATCATCTGTCAATCCTCTCTAGAAGCTGCCATTGTTGTTCCGAACAAACTCTTGTCCTCACACCCTAAATCATGGCCCTTGCTGCTGGAAGTACTCCACATGAAGCCCATCAACACAAGCACATCTTGAAGCCAGATGAAATGTTTTCACGAAAATCAAATGATCATGTAATCTTACAAATCAAACTGCCTTGCAAGGTGGGAAAAGATCTTGGATGTAGTTAAAACAAACTGCTAGTAGTGAATGAGATGAGAGCAGCACTTTCCAGTTTCTTAAGTGTACCCTTGAGCAGTCAGCCATCCACGGACACAGTGCTACATCTTCTATTTGTGCTTCTATGAGAAAAAAAATCATAGTTTTCCAAACTAGATGTCATCACTTGTCAGGAAAACTTCAACAAAGTTTTAAGTTTCATTT
>JAQLOL010000004.1:9852734-9895994 GCA_029783665.1 Naso thynnoides
TTCAGATTCATTCTTTAAACCCCGAACGTAACATAAAAAATACCCCAGGGTTGAATTTGCCCGGAATTGTCCTTTAAGCCTTAAATTGAGTTTTTGTTTAACTAATAATGTCAGTTTCTCTGGCTTTACACTCTAAGCGTTAAAATTTGAGGATTGGCAGTACCTCTGACTGAATACATTACTTATGACCTCTTTATCCACAGTTGATGCCCCCACCCTGCACTTTTCAACATGACTTTTTTCCCTCCTCCTCTCAGTATCCCTTAACCTATTCTTCCTGGCAGTTCCAATGGGTATGCTAGTCAAAATAAAACTGGCTTGTCTCAATTCAAAACAACCACGAGTGTCTCTTTAAAGCTGGGGTTGGTGGATTTGATAAGTAACATCTACTTGGGCCTCCATCTAAACCCACCTCCTCCCGTCCGGGCTTAATCAAAACCTGCTCCCTCGACACACTTGTACGATTGCTGTGCATCACAACTGCTCCGTAACAGAACAGAGAGGACCTCGGCATATCGCTTTCAATTTTATTCAACAAAGTTACCTCATTCAGTCGTTTGACAACCGCAAACAATATCACAATAAATGTATGAAAAACAAACATGGTATCAGAAGGACTGCAACCATTGCATCAGTTTCAGGCCAACTTCCTCAACCATCACCACTGTTGAAAAGCCACACCAATGTTGACGCTGGTTTTTCTTCTTTGCTATCCAACTTCTTCTTGTTTGTAGCCTTCTCAGATTCAGTCTAACTCATTCTGCTTTGTTTAGCAGTAGAAGCTGCTGTGGGTACAACTGGAAATGTGGCCGCATTCTTTCTACCATTCTTCTCTGGCTCGCTCAGGCATAGCTTTCCACTTTGTTTTTTTAAATTTTATTTAGCCAAAATGCCAAATGCCAAATGACAGTTGCTCCAGACACAAGCCTCATCAGTGCACGTATTGCCACTCAGTTTGTCAACAGCTGCTAGCAGTGTGTAGAGTACGGCACTAGCAGATGTCATTCATACAATCCGCAAAGACATGCAGTCTTTTGAACAAGCTAAAAAAAGAACTGAATAACCAGTGTGGACGTTTATTGGGCCTTTTTTTTCTCTCTGAAATTAAACCTGGTACAAGCATTTCAGATAGGAACATATTATTAATATCATCCTAACTGATGAGCTGCAGAAATTTCCCCAGACCTAACCAAGTATTACGTGTCAAAAACTTTTAAGCCCCTTTTAGTCACCAATGGTCTCATCTATAGGTGATGCTCAAGTTGTGACAACTTGTGGCTTTTCAGAGTCAGTGTGAAGGAAAGTGTTGTGAATCTGTGTGTATGTGTGTACACATCTATAAGTGTTTGTGCTTTTGGGCGATGCTACACAGGTTCTTTGTATATTGTGGCCAGGAATGTGGCGACAGTCTGTTTGACGTCTATGGCTTGTGAAAGTTGAACAACTTCCCCCATCCTCGACCACTATTCTCCATGGCAACGAGTGAGGGGTGTGATGGAGGAGAGGCGGAAGGGCTTAAAAAAAAAAAAAAAAGCCCAACATCAAAACTTGAGTGATCAGAAACAGAGAGAGAACTCTGTGAACTGGGGAAGCCACGAGCATACCTCACAAGCCTGCTGTGTATGCTGGCATAATCTGTGAGTGATTCAGATTAAGTAAGATTGTGCTGAGAGGTACTACACACAGCCGTTGAAGGAAAAAGCCAATTTGTAATGCTGAAGATGAGTGTCAGTCTGGTGTTAGCTGCTCTTCTCTGCTTCATTATGTGGATGAGCATGGCCCATGCAAGTGAGTATTATAAAAAAGAGACAGATTTACAATTGATTGTACATGTGTGGTCTGAGTGTTTGACAGAGTAAAATAAGAGTACTTAATCTTTCTCTCTCTGTGTTTTTTGTTTAGCCCATGGACAGGTGGCAAGCTGTTGTCCCGGCTGGTCCAACACCAGAATCCCAATTACACGAATTGTAAATTATGCCATTCAGACTGAAGGCGTCTGTCCAGTCAAAGCCATAATGTAAGTAGTCTTCAACTTAGAATGAGTTTCCATATGTTCTATTAAATTGGGGTGTTAAGAATAACAAAGATTTATTAAAAATAAAATACTAATACTGTAGTAATAACACTCATTACACACAGCACATAGTTTTCAATTTGTCATTGAAGGTGGCCGTTATGAATCTTAAAGCTTATTGCCATCAAATGCCAAAGTTCGGACAGTGTTGTTTTTATGTTGTGTGATTGTTTTCATGTTACTGTGACACATTTTTGTGCTCATTTGCCAAAAAAAACATATACATGGCAAACAAAGGTATAGATGAATTTGGATGAATCCTCTAACGTTATGTTACCATTATAGGTGCCATTTTTCAGATACAGCAAACACGACAATACAAAAAGGACGTATACAATTTTAATGTTTAGAGTACTGGAAAATTAAATTTAAACAAAGCCAGCAGAAACATGTCTTTCCAGAAAATATCTTTGACATTCAACTGCCAACATTTTCCACTGAAAGAAAAAGTTCCTTTGAACGCAGCACAGTTTGAACCGTGGATTACTTAGAGTATCACAGTGATTCTTTCTGCATAAAAATGCTATTCTTGAATGTTTCATGTCTTTTTTGGCACGATGATAATTCATAACCTATTCAACTAAACTGCACATGGCTGAATTTCACAAATAGTAACTGAAAAACATGGATAACCTACCCCGATGGGAAATTATTTGTCAGAATTAAACTTAAAGCAGAAATAGAACTATAATGCCATTGACATATCTAAATCAATTGCAGATTTCACACAGAGTCTGGAAAAAGAATTTGTTCCGAGCCGAACACAGACTGGGCAAAAAGAGCAATTCGGAAGGTGGACAAGGAGAGCAACAAAAAAGCCTTGAAAGGGCACGGACAGAAAGAAAAAAGATTAACAAAGGACATCACGTCCACCACAAGGGACACTGCACCATCAATGTCCATGACAAGATATGTCACAAAAACAATGTCCACCACAGGGGACACCGCACCAGTAGTGTCCACCACAAGGGACACCGCACCAGCAATGTCCTCCACAAGGGACACCGTAGCAGCAATGTCCACCACAAGGGACACCACACAAGTGATGTCCTCCACAAGAGACACTACACAAGCGATGTCCACCACAAGAGACTCCGCACCAGTGATGTCCACTGCAAGGGAGACCGCACCAGCGATGTCCTCCAGAAGGGACACCGCACCAGCAATATCCATCACAAGGGATGTCACACAAGCAATGTCCACCACAAGAAACACCACACCAGCAATGTCCACCACAAGAGACACTAGACAAGCAATGTCCACCACATCCAAAAGGGCGCCACAGAAGAATGATAGATATGGAAGGAGACAGCGGAGGTGAGGGAAAGGAAAGAGGAGGCTAGAAAATTTGTACAGGGAATCACAAGACAAATCAGAGTCACACGAGTCAACAAACATTACTCCTGACAAGTGACTTCAGTCTTGCTGTATTGCATTAACAGGAACCAAACCTGAAGGAAAAATAGCTTTAACATACTTTCAATGATTTAAGATGCTGTATATACTGAAATATAAAAACAAAGAGCATAAGATTTGACCTTTTCCAGTCTGTTGCAATTAAAGTCTTTTTGAGCAAATCGTGTGTTTTTGTTATAAACAAAACTGAAGCAAAAGTGGTTTATGGTAGTAAGTTGATGCACATTTATATGAGAGATTTGACTAGTTCTCAAAGCGCTCATGCATGACAGTAACACAGGAAGGAAACCAAAATAGACTTAACATAGACAGACAGCTAAACCTACAACAAAGGTGAGTATCATAAATATAACTGTTGTGTACAAAGAGGCATAAACATGAAAAACAAACAACAGCTGAACAAATAAACATGCAGCACATATATGTAAGTGAAATCTATATTAATTTTTGCACTGCGGTCAGTTTAGTAGCTTTTCTGTGCACTTTGTGCATGACAATGCAAAACGACAACATCAAACATAAAAAAAAACCTCTTAAAGGAGGCACAATTTTTATATGTTAACTTAGTGACTGATTGTTGCTGATTCGGGAGCTACTGTGATGCAGAGCAAACTGTTACCAAGCAAACTTGCAGGTTGTATTCCAGTGCTAGCCAACCACTATCACCCAGTTAGCTAGCCTGGCTAAAGGTAAAGGGACTTACTATATGTGAAACAGTTTATACTCAGTCAGAGCAGGGTCATAAACTTGATGATGTAACACAGCTAATACGGTAACATCCTCCATTTTAGAAAGATTAGCAGTTGTAAAACAGCCCAAATTCATGTGTCAGCATTTACCCAGGTGCACTTTGAGACTAACTTTAGCTCTGCAAGCACATTTACTTATCTCAGAAATTCCATTAGGAATAACTGAATTTCTGTTGGAAATTTCATAGTTGTAAATGCTGATATGAAGCAAGTGCAAAGAGGCTCACAGGAAGTTAGATGTCATTCAAATAGTTAGGTGACCAGACATCCTAGACATCCAGGGACAGGTCCTGTTTTGGGTGACCCATCCCCAGCTAGAGCTGTCCCTGGAAATTTCCCCGATTTTAACTGTTGATTTAAAAACACTAAGTGATATAGATGCTGCAGCAATGATTCTGGTTGCACGCAGACTACTGCAGTATCATCTTCAACCAAATGCTCGGTGCAATGACAGAGTGGCACAGGAGAATAAGCAAATTGTTATTTTTGAGGGCAAAAGAAGAACCAAGTCAGGGATGAAGTGTACCGAAGACCTGCTTCACTGACAGTGACATATACTGTTATGTTGTGGCTGTATTGTATAGATTACCATGTGACTGCAGTACATTATTTTATGAGGTGGCTGTGTTTTAGGAGAGGAGGAAGACTGATAGTAAGAAAGAAGAGAAAGGGAGACTGGAGGAAAAGAGCAGTAGAAGAAAGTGAGTACAAAAAATTAATGGAGTAAACAAGTCAAGGGAGTAGAATGTGCAAGAATGAGATGAAATGGTACGGTTCTTTTACAGAAGCAGTATTGTCATTTTAATGACAAGATTAAAGAAAAACAAAAAACAAAATTACATTTATGCTCCTGTTACCTAGACCAAGATGACACGATGGTCCACTGCACCCTTTGCAAGTCGTTAAAATACATGACACTGCAATTGGTCCCCATTTTTAATTACATAATGATGATATTTGATGATTTATTTTATGTTGACCCAGAAATGTCTCCAGTTTTCATTTCAGAAATGTGCTCCCTTATCAAATTGTCTAAAACCACCTGAGTTTCTGTGAACTAAAGGTATTACATTTTATTTTCCTTTTTTGAGTTAATTTTGTACAAGCAATTCAGATAGGAACATTTTATTTATGACACTCATCCTAACCAATCAACACCAGAACTTTCCTAGACGTAACCAAACATTAACCTACGCGTTAATAAATTTCAAGCTCCTTTCAGTCAAGAGTGTCTCATAGACTATCAGTAACAAAAGTTGTGGCAACTTATGGGTTTTCAGAGTGAGTGTGAAGGAAAGTGTTAAGTATCTGTGTATGTGTGTACATATCTATAAGTGTTTGTGCTCTTGGGTGATGCTACATTTGTTCTTTGTATATTGTGGGCAGGACTGCGGTGAGGGTCTGTTTGACATCTTTGACTTCTGTGAGGTGAACTCATTTTTTCCTGTCCCCACTCTCGACCACAGTGAGTACTCTCCATGGTGACAAGTGAGGGGTGTGATTGGGGGAGAGGCGGAAGGGCTCTGTTTTATAAGAAACGGCTTTAAAACCTGAATGATCAGAAACAACAAGAGAATTCTGCTAATTGGAGAAGCCATGAACGTACCTCACATGCCTGCTGCATAAGCTGAACTGGCTTGATTCAACACTCTGATAACTACTAAGCAAGCGGCAAATCATAATCTGTAAGTAATTCAGACCCTTTAAGATACCGAGAGGTGTTACACAGCCATTAAAGGACAAAGCCAAGGTGTAATATTGAAGATGAGAGTCAGTCTGGTGTTAGCTGCTCTTCTCTGCTTCACCTCATGGATGAGCATGGCCCATGCAAGTGAGTATTATTAAAAAGAAACAGATTTTCAATTGAATGTATTACTGGAATGTATGGCAGGGTAAAATAAAGAGTACTTAATCTTTCTCTCTCTGTCTTGTTTAGCCCATGGACCTGTAGCCAGCTGTTGTCTCGGCTGGTCCAACACCAGAATCCCAATTACGCGAATTGTAAATTACACCATTCAGACTGAAGGCATCTGTCCAATCAGAGCCATTATGTAAGTTTTTTCATGTCTCAACAGAGAACAAACATCATTATTTACTATTAAGGAAGTTGACAAAGATTTTTTTAAAATGATAATGCACATTTGATGATATCATACAGACAATACTGCCCCTTTTAAATGATTCTTGTTCCTCTCCATTCTCTCCGAATGCCATCTTATCACCATCCAATCCATTAACAGATCTCAATCAATTGCAGATTTCAAACACAGTCTGGAAAAAGAATTTGTTCCGAGCCAAACACTGCCTGGGCTGGAAGAGCCATTCGGAAGGTGGACGAGGAAAGCAACAAAAAACCTTTGCAAGAAGACGGATTGACAAGAGATATCTCACTAGCAAAGTCCACCACATCAAAAAAGGCACCACAGAAGAAAAAGAGAAATGGAAGGGAATGGCAGAGAGGAAGGAATGGAAAGAAAAAGCTGACAAAACATGTCTGAGGAATCACAAGACAAATTGGAGTCACCAGTTGTTCTGCTGGATTGCATCAACAGGAACCAAACCTGAATCAAACATAGCTTCAACATTATTTTCTAATGACTTAACATGACACATATAGTGAACTATGTTAATCATGCCTTATTTTCATAAAATGTGTGTGTCAGTCAAAAAGCATAAGATTTGACCTTTTTTCTGTCTGCTGCCAATAAAGTCATTTTGAGCAAATTGTGTGTTTTTGTTATGAACAAAACGAAAAACAAAATTGGTTTACTGTATCAGGGTGACACATGAGACATTTGACTAGTTCTCACAGTGCTCTTGCATGCAAGTAACACAGGAAGGGGAGCGAAACAGTAATAACTGTTATGTATAGTGCAACAAGGTATTAACATTATAAACAAAAACAAAAACTGGACAAACAAATATGCAAAATTCACATTGTATATTGTATTCACTGTGATCATTTTAGAGGCTTTCTTGTGCAAATAGTGCAAAACAGTGCAAAACAAACAAACAAAAAAGTCCATGGCAAGGACTAAGAACTAGGGACTAATTGAAGGGCGAATTAGTGAGCCACTGTGGCTGCATGCTAGCTTGCTGGTTGCTTTTTAACCCTAGCCATCCATTGCAGCCCAGTTTGCTAGCTTGACTAAAGGAACAGGGATTTTTGTGGAGTTAAGCACTTAAGCAGAAAAGGATTATATTAAATGTGATGGTCTAAGCATTGCTATTAGGGTAAAATTCTCCTCCTGCGTGCTGTCGCTGACCTTTTGATAACCCCAAACAATCAAAGATCTTGAGCAAGGAGGAAGACCCATCTTGCAAGTAGTGTGGAGCAACACTGAATCACATCTTGACTGGCTGTCCCACGGCACTGGGAAAAGGGCAATACAGGTGGAAGCATGATAAGGTCCTTACAGAAATCGCTGAGTGGGTCAAACAAGCAGTGGGTCGAAGCCAGAGAGAAACCAGGCACCACCACCTGACGCCATCAGTTTCCGAAGACAAGGGGACAAGGCTCCTCAGGCAAGAGCATTGGCCAAGAACACACCCTCCATTTGCAGAGTGCTTCTGACTGGGAGATGCAAGTTGACTTAAAGAGGAAATCTGCCTTCCCGCACCCAGACATGGTTCTACTATCCAAGAGCACAAAAACCATCGCAGTAGTTGAACTTACTGTGCCCTGGAAGGAGATGCTAACCACATCTCACCAACAGAAAGAAGCCAGGTGCCAGGATTTGATGGATGAGGCTCTCATCAAAGGATGGCACACAACTGTTTTCCCAATCGAAGTGTGGGTTCCCAGCAACATTGGTGCGCTATTCCTCCAAACGATCGACCTGGAACCCAAACATCTGAAGAAAGCCACCAGGGAGATAGCCTTGGCAGCAGAGACCAGCTCAAGGTGTCTGTGGCTGAAGAGAGTCCACAGTTGGAAAGCCTTCTGCAGGTGAGGGCTAATCAGTCTTCACTGCCCCACTCAGGTTAGGTGTACAGGTTAAGGGGTGAAACACCAGTGACCTTGAGACACCTGCTGATGATGCAGGTTTCCAGCAATGTGGATGCTACAGTGAATACTGTCATGAGAAAAACCCTGCAACACCATTTTGTGTAGTTCCTGCAGTTGCTGCTTGTAGCAAAGCATCTTTGATGTTTACTTCACCTCAGATGGGAGAGGTTAGCAGTTGTAAAATGACAATTAATTGATTGATCACAAACAACTCCACTTTGAGTTATTGATTTCTGTTGGAAATGTTACAGCTGTAAATACTGATGTGAAACAAGTACAAAAAATCCAACAGGCAGACAGATGTCATTCAGTCTACAAACCCATGCACTCTTTAGAAAGGGCTGAAAATTCTTTCAACCACAATTGTGGGTGTGTATTTTGCATGTGTATATAATTTTAAATTTTGAGTTAAACTTGGTACAAGCATTTCCTAAAAGAATATTGTATTAATATCACCCATCTTAACTGATTGACTGCAGAATTTAAATTTAATTTATAAATTTTAAGCTCCTTTCACTCAAGAATATCTCATAGACTATCAGTAACAAAAGTTGTGGCAATTTGTGGGTTTTCAGAGTGAGTGTAAAGGAAAGAGTTGAGTATCTGTGTATGTGTGCACATCTCTAAAGGTGTTTGTGCTCTTGGGTGATGCTACATTTGTTCTTTGTATCTTGTGGGCAGGACTGCGGCGAAGGTCTGTTCGACATCTTTGACTTCTGCAAGCTGAACTCATTCTTTCCTGTCCCCACTCTCGACCACAGTGACTATTCTCCATGGTGATGAGGTGTGAATGGGGGGGTTGGGGGATAGGGTGGGAGTGCGCTTTTATAAGAAGCAACATCATAACTTGAGAAACATCAAGAGAACTCTGTTAATTGAAGAAGCCATGAACGGATGGTGTGAGCTGGACTGTAAGCGAGCAGCAAAACATAATCTGTGTAAGACTGTGCCAAGAGGAATTATACACACCCATTGAGGGACAAAGACAAGGTGTAATGTTGAAGATGAGAGTCAATCTGGTGTTAGCTGCTCTTCTCTGCTTCACCACATGGATTAGCATGGCCCATGCAAGTGAGTATTAATTAAAAGAAACATATTTTTAATTGAATGTATGGTCGGAGTGTTCAGCAGGATAAAATAAAGAGTACTTAATCTTTCTTTCTCTGTCTTGTTAAGACAATGGACTTGCAGCAAGCTGTTGCCGCACGTGGTCCAGCACCAGAGTCCCACTTGCACGAATTGTGGGTTACACCATTCAGACTGAAGGTGTCTGTCCAATCAGGGCCATAATGTAAGTGGTCTTCAACTGAGAACAAGTATCCATGTACACTCTTAAATAGAGGTGTTATAAGTAACTGGTAATAACAATGACTGTGATTTCTTGTAATGAAGTATTAATACTGTGAAATAATATATACATGAAAATAGTGTATAAATAATACAGCCCTCTTAAATAATTTCCATTTCTCAAAGATGTCTAGTTTTCAGAGGCTGCATTTATGCGAAAGTTTATGAAGTGTAATTGTTGTTTTTCGTACACTTCTGTAAGGACTTGTTGCAGACTTTCCTCCTCATCATAAAAAGTGTTATCATTTACCAAAAAGAGATGTTATCTTTAAACAAAGTTAAAGATAGTGAAATTATTGATTTTACCAAATTCTCTATTTATCACAATAAAACTGTTAGCGGAATCATTTAAGCAATGTTAATTGTGTCGACACAATCTGATGTTGTGACAGCCCTAACCTCAAATAAATGATATAATATTTTTAATGGATTGATTGTTCCAAAGCCAAAAGGAAAATCCTCAAAACAGTAAACAAACAAACAAAATAAAACCTCTTAATAAACCTCCAGTAGAAAGTAACCATATAAATAGTTTTGATTTTATTCATCCAGGTTTTTTAGGTACAGCATGCCGCCAAAACATTATGACAGAGGTGAATAATATTTTATTCTTCAGAGCATTGAAAAATTAATTAAGAATAAATAACAACAACAACATCTCATAACAGAAAGTGTTCCTGTCATTCTGAATAAATTAAACCCAGTATTCACTTAAAACTGTCCACAGAGCTATGCTGGTGATGTCCAGTCAACAGTTTTCATTAGAAAAACAGAAATCCTTACTGCATAAAAGTGCTCTTCTGAAAAGTTTCATAATTTCCGGTACATCGATATTACAAAATCTAACCAACCAAACTGTGCATGACAAAATTCCAAAGAAGATATGTGAGAAACATGGATAACCTATCCCTTTAAGAAATTATTTGTCAGAAATAAGTAAAAACAACAGAATTATGATCTCATTAACAGATCACAATCTATTGCAGATTTCACACGGTTGTTGGAAAAAGAATTTGTTCCGAGCCAAACACAGACTGGGCGAGAAGAGCCATTCAGAAGGCGGACAAGGAAAAAGAGGATGGACAGAATGAAGACGGGTTAACAATGGACATCACAACAGCAATGTCCACCACAATGGACATCACAAGAGCAATGTCCACCACAAAGGACATCACAACAGCAATGTCCACCACAAGGGACATCACACCAGCAACGTCCACCACAAGGGACATCACACCAGTAATGTCCACCACAGTGGACGTCACACCAGCAACGTCCACCACAAGGGACATCACACCAGCAGTGTCCACCACAAGGGACACTACATCAGCAATGTCCCCCACAAGGAACATTACACCAACAACGTTCATCGCAGGGGACATCACAAAAGCAATGTCCACCACAATGGACATCACAACAGTAATGTCCACCACAATAAACATCACACCAACAATGTCAACCATGAGGGACATCACAAAAGCAATGTCCACCACAAGGGACACCACGACAGTAATGTCCACCACAATAAACATCACACCAACAATGTCAACCACAAGAGATATCACAACAACAGTGTCCACCACAAGGGACATCACAACAATACCGTCTAACACAAGGACCACCAAATCAAAAAAGGCACCATGGAAGAAACGCATATATGGAAGGAGAAAGCAGAGAAGAATGAACGCAAAGAGAAAACTGAGAAAACGTTTCTGAGGAATCACAAGACAAATCAGAGTCACTACAGTCAGCAAACATTACTCCGTCCAACCAGATTTATCCTGCTATATTGCATCAACAGGAACCTAACCTTGGGATGGCTGGAGCCAATCCCAGCTGACTTTGGGTGAGGGTGGGGTACACCCTAGACAAAGTTGACAGTTAATCATATAGAGGCATACATATAGAGACAAACACTACAGGAAATTTAGAATAACCAATAATCCTAAACAGAAGGGAACCAATGCAGACACAGGAAGAACATGCAAACTCTGCACAGAAAGGTCCTACCACAGGCGGATATCAAACCAAGGACCTTCTTGCCGTGAGGCAGCAGTGCCAACCACTAAGCCTCCATGCTGCCCTCATAGGCCAACTTGAGTGAAATAAAAGATATCATGTTGAAATATTACTTAAATAAAACTGCAAGTCACCCATATGAACAGTACTTGATTAGAGGTTTTGAAGTATCTGATATTAAATGTGCTGTAGTATCAAAAATAACTTTCTAGCCATAATGTAGACCTACTTAAGTTTTAAAAGTAGGCCTACAAGTAAAATTAAATTATTCACCTACACATATTTATATGTATCACTGCACTGTGAACTGTGAGTTGACTGAATATCTGCTGATTATCTGTTTTGATATTTATAATTTTTCCGATTAATCAACTTTTGCTTTTTTTTTATCTGATGGCTAATAAATAAATTCATTTTAAAATGTAGTCCTTAGACTCTAATTCACATGGAAGCCCATTTCCACCAGAAAAAAGAAAGTAGTACAGTACAACACACAAACATACGGAGCCCCCGAAAGGGACACTGGGGGGGTTTCCTCATGAACACAAAAATCTTTCACATGTGCATATGAAACTTTCGTTTCTTTTCTTTCTTTCTTTCTTTGCCCATGTCCCTTTAAGGGCTTCATACTAATAAAATAACATAAAATGATAAAATTAAATTAAATATTAAAATTTAAAAAACTCACATAAGGTACTGGTTGTACTCCTGCTGAGTAAATGCTGTTACCTTTCATCGCTGGTTGTTGCTTATTCGTAATTCAGAGCCTGCGTGTTTCAGTGTTGTGGCTACGTAGAAGATTGTTTTTGCATAGAACCGATTATATTGCCTCCAGTAATTGAAATCAATTACAAGTAACCATTATATTCACTTTCGATGTTCATAACATAACATTTTTTTTATGAAAGTCGGTTCAGAACTAAGCGACTTACAGCCGGTTTTAGTAGTGAAATCTGTATTCTGTATTTCTTTCTTTCTTTAAACTTTTTTTTGTTTGTTTGACCTCCCCAATATGGCGCCCGCATCACGACGAGCATAGAACAGCGGCAATGCACTGCAAAGTCGTCTACTTCCGGAGGAAAAGAGGAAGTACAGGCAGAATGACAGTATTGTTTACTTATGTTAGCTAGCATGTTAGCTAGTAGTGGTTGGTCGGCTATTTAACTAAAGACGGCTTCATAGACGCCCGAGACGAGTTTGCCTTCGCATCCATCTGTGCCTAGAAACAAAAGTTTTACAAGTAGCAGCAAAACATTTTGAGGAATTATCTTCTAACAGCTTTAGCCACCGAAAGCAAAGGTCGCTTTTAGCTCGCAGCGAACTAGCATTAGCTCCTGAGTTGGTGAACTATTTGATCGTGCGCTATTACAGTTTGTGTTTAGGACGTTGCTACATCCGATATAGATAGTAATTATACACAGCCATTGAAGGACAAAGCCACGTTGTAATTTTGAAGATGAGAGTCAGTCTGGTGTTAGTCGCTCTTCTCTGCTTCACTCTGTGGATGAGCATGCCCCCTGCAAGTGAGTATTATAAAAAAAAAAGAAACCGATTTTTTAATTGACTGTATTGTTTGAGTGTTTGGCAGGGTAAAATAAAGAGTACTTCATCTTTCTGTCTCGGTGTGTCTTGTTTAGCGCATGGACAGGTGGCACTCTGTTGCCGCACATGGTCCAGCACCAGAGTCCCACTTGCACGAATTGTGGGTTACACCATTCAGACTGAAGGTGTCTGTCCAATCAGAGCCATAATGTAAGTGGTCATCATGTCTCATCAGAGGACAAGTATCCATGTGCACTATTAAATAAGGATGTTGACAATAACGGAGATTTGTTGAAAATAAATAAATATTAAGAAAGTGTAAACAATACACATTTATTGATATCATAGCCTATAGACGTAGTGCCCTCTTAAATCGTGTATGTTTCTCTTTATGTTTAATAGGTGGTGTCTGTCATGAAATGCCAAAATCCTTTAATTGTTATTGTTCTCATGTTGTCATTGGCACTTGTTCTCATTTTATGACTGTAATTCACATGGTTAACAAAATCAAAGATGAAACTCGACAAAAATATTTTCCCCCACACTTTTTACTCTTGTGATAATTAGTGTTAACTGTTTAGAAAGTAATAACCGTGTAGTGAAAATAATAATAATATACATTGTATTTAAAGGCGTCTTTTAAGCTACCCAAGTACACTTTACAAAGCAGATTCAAAACAGTCAATACACAACGAAATGCAACACTTGTACAAAAAAGCAGTAGACCCGTTGATAAACAGTACATCTGATATCATTACAGTTCTACTCCCAAATAAATGACATCAGTGACATTAGTTTTTAAAGGATGAACTCACCCAGAGCTCAATAAATAAGTCCCCCCCCAAAACAGTTTGTTTTCGTTAATCTCTAATGGTATGTTGCCTCATAGACAGTCCTGACACGCCTGCATCCCTCATAGCAGCCACAACAATGCAATAGGAATGGGTGGAATTTTACTTTTTAGAATACTGGAAAATTACATTTAACAAAAAAAAAAGAGCAGTCAACGCATTTCTTTCCAGAAAGTGTCTCTGTTATTCAACTGCGAACAGTTTTCACTGAAAACAAAAAAAAATTCCTTTGAACAGCTTACAGTTTGACCTGAAGATTACTTAGAGTAACAGAGTTACTGCTGTTCCTAAATGTTTCATATTCCAAGTCCTTTTTAACCAAACTGTGCATAACTAGGTTCCACTAAGGGTCACTCAAAATATGTGGGCAATCTACCTCTATGAGAAATTATTTGTCAGAATTCAACAAGAAGCAGAAACAGAATTACAATGCCATTGACAGATCTCAATCAATTGCAGATTTCACACAGTGGTTGGAAAAAGGATTTGTTCTGAGCCGAACACAGACTGGGCAAGAACAGCCATTCAGAAGGTGGACAGGGAGAGCAACAGAGAAGCCTTACAGGAGGATGAACTGACAATGGATATCTGACCTGCTTGACTTTTCATGCTGGATTGCGTCAACAGGAACCAAACCTGAAACGAAAATAGCTTTAGCATTATATCCTAACAGTTTAACATCAGGGCTGGATGCTTGCTTTTTAGAAGCACAGAAAGAACTTAAGGGCATAAAGACATTTCATAAAATAATGTGTTTTTCCATATTAAAAGTGATACAAGAAGACATTTACAAACAAAATTGTCAAATTTTATTGAGGTATGCCAAGTTACTGAGAATGAGAAGGTGCTGACTTCTGCAGCCGCCTTGAGTTTTTATGACCAAACATAGAAAACACTTGTCATTGTGCACTTAATTCAACCGTTCTCAATGTGCCCTTACCATTTTTATGTATATTATTATATACTTGCAAATAGTATTATCATGTACCGTCACTATCATTAGTTATACATTTTAAAATCATAGCTTTCATTGTTACCTGTTGCTATGCATCCAGACAGTCTGGCTCTTGTCTGTCTCTCTGTCTCTCTCTCTCTCTCCCTCCCTTTCTCTCGATCTCTTGCTTATTTCTCAAACCGACTGGTCCAAGGTTTCTGGCTGTTAAAAAGAAGTTTTTCCTCGCCACCATTGCAAAGTGTTGCACATGTGGAAAATTTCTTTTAATTGTTGGGTTCTAATATGTTTAATTATAGCACATGGTCTATACCTACTCTACATGCAGTGTCTTGACACAACCCATGTTGTGATTTGACGCACAGTATTTAACCAGTAAGGTTACTGTTTCGTTGCTGTCATGTCTTCGTCGCCATTCTTCTTGTTTTTGGCGTCGTTCTCATCCATGTTGTCATTGGCATTATCATGTATAATTTCCCAAACTAACTTGCCATCCCATTTGGTATTTTGAAATAATATCTGATGGGTTTCATAGTATGTTTCAAGCTGATTCACTATGTTTCTCTCTGCTGCATCACGTGATTAATTTTCAACAGACATCATTAATTCAGTGGTTCAACACTGACTTCTGGTGCATTCATGACAACCCTGAGAAACAACCTATGACATTAAAAATGTATTGAACTGTTACACTTACTAGTTGCACACATGACCTAACATTTTGCACTTTGCACGTCTATTTTCAGATGTGAATGAAATGCTTGCACTGTCCAGCCCTGAACATGCTGTGTATACTGAAATATGTTAATCAAACCTTGTTGTCATAAATGTAAGTATGCCAATCAAAGAGCATAAGTTATGACTTTTTTGTAGTCTGCTGCCAATAAAGTCTTTTTGAGCAAATTGTGTGTTTTTGTTATGAACAAAACTGAAGCTATTTGGTTTATCATGGTGACACATGAGACATTTGTCTTTTTCTTAGAGCACTCTTGCATGGAAGTAACAGGAAGGAGACCAACATAGATATAACTGCTACGTACAGTGCAACAAGATATAAACATGAAAAATAATAAATATGCAAAATTCACATTGTATATTGCATTCACTGTGGCCACTTTAGAAGCTTTTCTGCACAAATAGTGCAGGACAATGCCAAAACAGAACAGAAAATAAAAATATGGGAAGGACTCAGACCTAGGGACGAATTGAAGGGCAAGTTGGTAAGCTGCTGTGGCTGCATGCTAGTTTGCTGGTTGCATTTCAAGGCTAGCCAACCACTGCAGCCCAGTGAGTTAGCTTGGCCTAGGGAACAGGGACTTCCATGGAGCTGAGCACTCAGGTAGAGCAGGTTTTTATTAAATGTGATGGTGTAAGCATTACTAGTAGAGTAAAAAATTGTCCATTTGGAAAGGTTAGCAGTTGTAAAATGAAAATGTTTCAATCACAAACTGAGTAATTTATGTCTGTTGGAGATGTTTCAGCTGTAATGGAGATGTTTCAGCTGATGTGAAGCAAATGCAAAGAGCCCAACAGGCTCACAGAGGACATTCAAACAGTCTACAAACCAATGCAGTCTTTAGAAAGAGCTAAAAATATTTTCGGTCATGATCGTGGGTGTGTATTTTCAAACTTTTTTTTTCCTTTTGCGATAAACCTGGTACAAGCATGTCTGAAGAGAACACAGTATTTTATCGATATCGTCCCATCTGACCTGTACCAAACATTGTGTATTAATAAGTTTTCAGCTCCTTTCAGTCATGAATGTCTCATAAACTGTCAGTGACTCTAAAATTGTGGCAACTTATGGGTTTTTAAGAGTGTGTGAAGTATTGAGTATCTGTGTATGTGTGTACATATCTATAAGTGTTTGTGCTTTTGGGTGATGCTACATTTGTTCTTTGTATATTGTGGGCAGGACTGCGGTAAAGGTCTGTTTGACATCTTTGACTTCTGTGAGGTGAGCTCATTCTTTCCTGTCCTCACTCTCAACCACAGTGACTTCTCTCCGTGGTGACAAGTGAGGGGTGTGGAAGGAGAGAAGCGGAAGGGCTCTCTTTTATAAGAAACGACAACAAATCCTGAATGATCAGAAACAACAAGAGTACTCTGCTAATTGGAGAAGCCATGAACGTACCTCGCACGCCTGCCTTGTGAACTGGACTGGCTTGATTCAGCACTCTGATAACTACTAAGCGAGTAGCAAATCATAATCTGTGAGTAATTCAGATCTTTTAAGATAGTACCGAGAGGTATTACACGCGGCCATTGAAGGACAAAGGCAAGGTGTAATGTTGAAGATGAGAGTCAATCTGGTATTAGCCGCTCTTCTCTGCTTCACCTCATGGATGAGCATGGCCCATGCAAGTGAGTATTACAAAAAAGAAAATGATTTTTAATTGACTGTATGGCTGGAGAGTTTGGTGGGGTAAAACAGTTCCTAATCTTTCTCTCTCTGTCTTGTTTAGCCCATGGACGGGTGGCAAGCTGTTGTCTCGGCTGGTCCAACACCAGAATCCTAATTGAGCGAATTGTGAATTACACCATTCAGACTGAAGGCATCTGTCCAATCAGAGCCATAATGTAAGTGGTCTTCAACTGAGAACAAGTATCCATATGTATTATTAAATAGAGGTGTTGAGGATAACTGGTATTAACAACAACTGATATTTTTTAATGAAATATTAATACTGTGACAGTAATATACACATGATAATATTGTATACAGCCCTCTTAAATAATTTCTGTCTCTCACAGATGTCTCTCACAGTGTAATTGTTGTTTTTCATACACTTCTGTAAGGCCTGGTTACAGACTTTCGCCCTCATATTTTAAGTGCTTTCATTTCCCCAAAAAGAGACATACGGTAAAGTTAAAGATAAATCTGAGTGAAATTATTGGTTTTATCAAATGTTCTATTTATTGCAATTGTACTGTTAGCAGGAATCCTTTAAGCAATGTTAATTGTGTCATGATAATCTAATATCGTGACAGCCCTAACCTCAAATAAATTACATTATATTTTTAATGGGTGGATTGATCCAAAACTAAAAAAAAATCATTTAAACAAGCAAACAAACACATTTCCTAATTGACCTTTAGTGCAGTGGTCTTCAGCCAGGGGGTCGTGACCCCTAGGGAGTTTGTGAAGGTGCCGCAGGGGCTCCTCCTAAATAGTTGACATTTTTGTCAAAATAATTTATATCTGGGAAACTCTTTTAAATTTGGACAAAAATTATATTAAGTAAACTCTATTAAAAGTAAACTCTGCTATTAATGGGCAATAATAAGCTACTTTTTATAAATATAATAATGACTGAATATAGAATAGGTTAAAAACAGCTGACTTGTAATAAAACGCAACACTTTTTCTAATTTTTATTTTTATTTATATATTTATTTATTTTAAATCTGGGGGTCCCTACTCTGTTTCTCTGTCAATCAAGGGGTCCCTGGTCTGAAAAAGGTTGAAGAGCCCTGCTCTAGTGGAAAGTAGCCATATAGATAGTTTTGGTTTTATTTATCCAGGTTTTCAGGTACAGCATGCAGCCACAACTATATAACAGTGGTGAATAAAAGTTTACTCTTCACAGCATTGGAAAATTAAAAAAGAATAAACAACCACAACAACAACAACAACATCTCTTAACAGAAAGTGTTCATTCCGTATAATCCCCAAAATCATATTTAGTTAAAACTGTCGACAGAAATATGCTGGTGATGTCCAGTCAACAGTTTTTATTGAATAAACAAAATCTTCTGAATGTTGTTCACTTGTGTGGATCACTTAGAGTAACAGGAATCCTTTCTGCATAAAGATGCTCTTATTGAACTTTTCATGTATTTTTGGTGCATTAATATTCTAATCCCTAACCAACCAAACTGTGCATGGATAGATTCCGGTAAAGGTATATGAGAAACATGGATAAGAAATCATTTGTCAGAAATAACTAAAAGCAACAGATTCCATTAACAGATCACAATCTATTGCAGATTTCACACGGAGGTTGGAAAAAGAATTTGTTCCGAGCCGAACACAGACTGGGCGAGAAGAGCCATTCAGAAGGTGGACAAGGAGAACAAGAAAAAAGCCTTGCAAGAGAATGGACAGAAAGATGACAAATTAACAAGGGACATTACACCAGCATTGTCTACCGCAAGGGACATCTCATCTGCAATGTCCACCATGAGGGACACCACACCAGCAATGTCCACCACAAGGTATGTTGCACCAACAGTGCCCACTGTAAGGGACATCTCATCAGCAATACCCACCATGAGGGACACCGCACCAGCAATGTCCACCATTAGGTATGTCACACCAACAATGTCCACCACGTGGGACACTTCACCAGTAACGTCCAGCACAAGGGATGTCGCACCAGCAATGTCCACTGCAAGTGACACTTCACCAGCAATGTCCACCACAAGGGAGACAACACCAGCAATGTCCACCACAAGGGATGTCTCACCAGAATTGTCCATGGCAAGGGACACCGCACAAGCAATGTCCAGAACATCAAAAAAGGCAACATGGAAGAAACACGGCTATGGAAGGAGAAAGCAGAGAAGAAGGAGAGCAAAGAGGAGGCTGAGAAAACGTGTTCGAGGAATCACAAGACAAATCAGCGTCACCACAGTCAGCATTTCTCCCTCTACCTGACTTTTCCTGCTGTAGTGCTTCAAGAAGAACCAAACCTGAAGGAAAAATAGCTTTAACATACTTTCAATGATTTAAGATGCTGTATATACTGAAATATATGTCAACCATACTTTATGATCATAAATGTGTGTATGTCAAACAAAGAGCATAAGATTTGACCTTTTCCAGTCTGTTGCCAATAAAGTCTTTTTGAGCAAATTGAGTGTTTTTGTTAAGAACAAAACCAAAGCAGAAATGGTTTATGGTAGTATGTTGACGCACATTCATATGAGAGATTTGACTAGTTCTCAAAGCGCTCTTGCATGGCCGTAACACAGGAAGGAGACCAAAATAAATAAAACAGACATACAGTCAAACAGATAACGGATTTAGATAAAGGTGAGCATCATGAATAAACTCTTGTGTACAACAAGGTATAAACATGAAAAATAAAACAACAAAAACTGGATAAATATGCAGAAATAAAAATTAAATCAGTACTGTATATGTCTAGTTAGGAGCTCTGTGCTCATAGTGCATGGCAATGAAAAAAAATGGAAAAAAGGTTTATAAATAACACGAACAGGGATGGGAAGGTTGCTTTCGAAATGTTATAGGTCACAGATTACTAGTTACCCTATTTAAAATGTAAAAAGTAATGTGACTATTTCAGTTACTCTATCAATTACTCTATCCACTCTATCTTTGTAATCCTTAACATTTTCATAAGTAACTAATTTAATTACATGTTCTCTCTCATTATTTTGTAATTAAAATGCGTAGTTTCGTTACATGTAACTAGTTACTCCCCAGCACTGCACATAAATGACTTTTGATGTATTTCTTGCAAGATAAAAATACACATGATGCTGCGTACATCTATTGCACAAGATCATGCTTGTTACGCTGTGATATATTTTTGTAACAAACAGTTATTTTTGATTGTTGTTATGCTCTCTCCCATTTTACACATGCTGCACTGGTAAATCTTCACATGGCTCTTTTTTCTTTTTTTGGACTGTAACCAAAAACTCCTCCTGTGTCAGGGGAGTCATATCATTTCCCACACTGTTTCCTAACTAGGGAGTCTACAAGTCCTGAAACTGGACATTTCCAGTTGAACGTCGGTGTCAATGATTGGTGAAGTCTGACTGTTCGTCTCAATCTGCCTTCATCCTGTTTGGTGCCCCATCCAAACCAGATTTTTTGGTCATTTGCCATGCAGGTAAATAAGGGAAAGCTTCAAACTCTTCAAATCAAATATGTTATTGGTATTCAGTGTAGAATCTGATAAATGTTACACAGACATACATAACGACAACTTGTCAACCTACCATTACACAAACACATACCACAGAAACCCAGCTGAATGTCAAAGTCACAAACATCACAGCACATAAGCACTTAATGAGGTCACGCGAATAGAATTTAATGAGTGCAGTACACTGTATTTGTTATATTTTTAAGAAATACATCACTCGAGTTTCTTCAACATCAGCATGAGTCAGCATCACTTTTGTCATCAATAATTTGCAAATTTTTAGCTATTTGGTGATTGTAAATGCACCCAAGACAAAGTGTGTAGCTCTGGGTGTTATTGCAAAACAGTCACAATTCAAGTTTCTCTGTTTTCTCTCTTTTTCAGCCAAAAGAAATAGTTAATGGTAAAATAGTAAAAAGAAGTCATCTAATCAAAGTAGTAAGACACCAAAGTTCATAGATGATTAAATAATGAAAAAAGAAAAGGCTTGTACGTTTGTGTCTGCAGTCTAATTGTGGGTGAGCAGATGGTAGGTGATATTTGTGATATTATTGTCTTCCTGTTTCAGGGCTATGTGTCATTGAAACTGTGGCATGGCCATGTCACCACAGCCACCACATCCTGAATGTTCTGATAAGCATCTGTGTGTTTGCATGTTTGTATGTGTGTGTGTGTGTGAGAGAGAGTGCTGTGGTTATCTAATTCAGCAGAAGGGTTATACTGAGATGTTTCCTCTTTTCTAAGAAAATGTAGCACAATATGAAAAAATGTTTGAAAGTTATTTAACGTGAAAGATGTTCGTCAAAAGATTTAATTTGATTCAAGGAAAGACAGTGAAGTATTAAAGGTGATCAAGAACACTGTGACACATTATGTAGGTATTTGGACAGAAAAATTCAAGAAAAACCACCATCTTCAATCTGTATGTATAGAAGAATTCATTAATGGAGTTCTCTCAGAACATAGATATGTGCAGTAACCCATTTTAGTCTTTTTCTTATTTAAATTTTGTGACATGACATGAGAGTGTGTACGTATGAGCATGTGTGCGCACTGAAGAGGTGTTTTGTGGTGAACACGTCAGGAGGAAAGTACAGTCTCACGGCACCTCTGTTAGCAGCACACAGACATCAAAATGAACCTGATTCACTGGGGCATGGGAAAATTTCCAGTGTTATCTGCCTACCACATCTTCACACGCACACACCACACACACATACACACACACACACACACACACACACAAGAAGCAGATGTAAATATTCCCACCCCACAAGTCCCATGTGTAGGTATGAATAATAACACAAAACTGTTGTGACTGCAGCCATGTAAATTACTTGTAGCTGTAAGAAATGCACCTTAAAGCAGAGCTAAGAAGGACCCACAATCCTTTGCAAACACTGCCTGTTACAAAAACAATAAATATTAGCATTTACATCATTTCAAGCAACAAGTTTCGTCCAATTTGTCAGATTATGACTGAGTGACACAAGAATAGACCAAGTGTTATATCAAACTTACTACACCTCACACTTTAATCACAGTCTCAGGTCTAATTTACTTTTGCAACTATGCATTCAAAAGCTTAGTCACACAAATGGCAACTATGGTGGGCTTCTGCAGTAGGAGAAGGGTGGGGAAAAACCATTGCAATGGGGTTCGAGTAAACGTTGCACCGACCTCAAACACTCTCCGCTCTCAACCTTTCAAACTTCCCCAAGCTGCAGCACGTTGAAACTGAGCTGCACTTTCACTTCCCGCCTACGCAGAGTAAACAGTAGTTTATTTCATACCTTTTTTTTTTCATTGTGTTAGCTCCACCAAATAATGGAAACATGTTAAGTGAAAGCCCCCAAAGCTTCCACATGGCTAGCATCAAGCCCACCGTGTCACACTATCACAGTGAGGGCAAGTGGAAAATGACAGCCACCGTTAAAGGCGAAAAATTATTAAACTCAGTGCTTCCAATAACTCAGCTACGGTCCTGACGGTGGGCTTTTTTTAAATTGGGGTTAGAGATGTTTCAAGAATGCCATTTAAAGGTTGCATGTGGTTTGAGAACAGCTCTTAGAGCAATGAGAGACATAAGTGGATTTGACCTTTCATCTGGTAAACTGTAGTATAATGCCTGTTGTATAATGTTTACAAAATGACATAAACATTTAATAATCTCACACCCAAAACTCCACATTTAAGCAAATAATACACAATCCATCTATACAAATTCAACATGATCACTATTTAAAGGAAATGCTTAATATATATTATATATAATCAGTATGTGATATTTAAGAGCTATGTTATAGGGTTGTAATATTTCACACAGGTGATTGAGACACCTACTGTTCTGCAGTTAGATATGATCGAAATTAAGATGCAGTGTTAAGAAAAAAACATCAACTAGCATGATTGGGGGGTGGGTTGAGGGTGGGGGGTTCTTAAAGGGACACATGTGACCTGGGAGGAAAAGACAAAAGTGTTTACAATTTAAAAATTTTTAATTGGGTTTTGCTATCACAAGTACACCACTGCAGTCACAGAAAAATACTTACAGAATAATTTGTGTGAGGAACTTACATCAAGTTACCTTTGCATAACTTTATGGCAATATTTCTTTATGAGGCTTATTTTTTAATTATTTATGTAAACTCTTTGTCTGGAGGGCGGAGCGGTGACACTCAAAAAAGATGTAACTCTGGAAACCTTTACTTTTGATACTTTAAGTACATTTTGCAAATAATACTCAAAGTGTAGATATATTTACATGTACTTTTTCTGTATTCTTACACACTTGTACTCTTACTTTTACTGTAGTAAAGGTTGAATGAATAAGTGCCTGGCTCTGTGCTCACTTTCTTAAAATCTAAGGAAATCTCCCATCTTCCAACTTTTACTAAGAGTAGCACCGCTCATAGACTCAACCATGTCTCCGAGGTGAATACCAGTGTTTTGCAGTTGTGATGTAGAAAGATAAAAATGTATGAAGAGATTAGATAAGGAGAGGTAAATTCAGAGCGTTCAAGAGATACAGGTTAAATCTTTTTTTGAGACATACACTTTGTCAGTAATCCACGAAAAATATACATATTAAAAATAATTAAACATTTTGCCATTACATTGTGATTATTTTAGTTAATATCAATCAGTGTTTTTGTACAATAAAAAAACACATGATTTAAATATTTACATGAGCAACAACAAATAAACATAATATGATTGAAATTACACATTAGAAGCACATGCAGCTCACTTAACAGCACATGTAACCTCACAAGAATGAGGTTAAACATTGAAAATGAAAACATTCAAGGTCTGCGGAAGTCCAACAGTAGTACAGAAATTGAGCTTTTAAGTGTTGTTTCATTGCGGTGTCTGTCTTTGATATGTCAGCTTGTTATGGGGTCAGTGATGGCGAAGGAATCGTTGCCGTTGCCAGTTCTTGCCATCCAGATAGGCCATGCTGGTCTTTGTCCACACTTTCTCAGGGTCAGAGCAGATTTTAATGCCTCGCACAGTGGTGAATCTATTGAAAATCACAACACAGAAAGTGCACATTTGATAACTTGTTGCAACATTTCTGAAGAGACTATCTGATCAAAAACTCAAAATACTATGTATCACAGTAACCATGTAAAAAACTGTTTGTATCAAAAGATCGAAGGACATGCATTGAGAAACTAGGGTTAATAAATTTATTTATTTATTATTTTCCTTTTTTATTCCTTCAAACATATTTCTGCATTTAAAATACAGAAATAATTTAAAAATGAATAAAGTATTGAATAAAATGGAAAATTAAATAGGAAATAAATGGATGGGGACATTTATATTCAAGAGAAAATAATTCATAAATATGTGCATTAATTTAGAAATTAAGAAATAAAATAGAAAATTAAATGGGAAAAATAAATAAATGGAGGCATTTTGGCATATTTATTTATTTAGTCAATTATTTATCTTTGATTTGGGCTGTTTCAGTCTCCCGTAAATCAAACATTAAACAGATAGGATGACTTACACCACTGCATGTATCGGGCATGATGGTCGATCTTGTTCATGGTATTTTCTCAGATTGTCTCGGTGGACCTGAGTTTCTGTAATTCTTCGACAACAGCTGCCTATACCACCTTTGAATAAAGGCACAGAGTCCATCATTATTGTCATCATCTTCTCCACAGTCTCACATGAAATATTAGAATTTTAAGCAAGTGAAGAAAATGCATAAAAATCTTCATGGTGCTCTTACCTTGACCTGAGGCTGTGGACACCATGACAGCTATGAGCAAGAGCGAGACAAAGGTAAGACTTGTCATGGTGTTTCTGTGACCTGAACAGATATGATGTGTAGTCTGCAATGCAGCCTCTTTTTAAACCCACAGACACATTTGGCCTCTTCATTCAGGTTAGTTGCAAGGCGAGCATGCTGCACCCACAGATATGCACATGGCTGGAAACTAAGTACATTTCCTCCTACAGTAGCTCAGCCCTGCGGCCTTGGCCCCTCCACTCACTCATCTCTGGTGGTCTGAAGGTGTCAATACATTTTCCGCTGCAGAAGGCTGTGGTCTTTACATGTACTATTATAGAATTTACCATTCAAATCAGTATGGAAAAAACTCGTAATGCCTGTACCCATGATACTAGGATGTCAAACATGAGAACTTGATCATTATGGTCAATCAAAATGATGACATCAGTTAGCGAAATGTCATTTTAAAGGGATCAACATACATAAACTGGCACTTCTCTACACAGACAAATTTTTCAGACACCTTTATACATGTTATTAGAAACAGGTGGATAACAAAACAACCAGATTCTTGTTTGTTATGTTTTAGGTTTAAAAGATCTACTGGGTCTACTGAACTTGTTGGGCTCAATAGAGCCTGGAAACCCTGATAAATCATAAAACAAGACACACACAGGAAAACTTTTCATGTAACTGGAAAGGTCAGGGTTTATTCCCTCAGTATATTTTTAGTCTCACTTTCTAAAACGGTAGCTTTCTATTGTTAGGTTTTTGAGGTGACTTGAGGCACTCACAGGCTCATTTCTGCAACCACAGTGTACAAAGGGGGAAAAATGCATGCCCTTGCAATGGTCTCATGGCATTTGCGAGCATGTATAGGCCTGTGGTTATACACACAAACACAAATACATACAGGGGCACACTAACCCATGTTGTTCCACTGAAGCCTGCATAGTTTGTGTTAACCTTTTCTCATGCATGAAAGAAAAAGCATGGCAGCAGAGACACTAACCTCTTTTGAAAATTTTGACATGGCATGTCCCTGGTAGTTCATTCACTGCTACAGTATGCTGTCGTGCACTTCTGCTTTTTAAGAGATACAGTAACAGATAACAGGTGTCTCAACACTTGTGTGCACATGCAGCTAATACAATAGCAATAAACACAGCAAAGTTACACACATCCCCAACACAGCATCAGGTAGAAGTGAAGAAGATCCTCAATCCTCAAAAACATTAAAACTTTTAAAATAATTAATTAATGATGATTGATACTTATCATCACCAGGCTAAAATACAAAGATCTTCACAGTAGTCCCAACACCACTACGTCTTCCATCAAAATATTCTAAAAAGATAGTCATTCATTATCTAACATGTAAAACCTCCAATGAATTTTGCAAGGAATAGTTTGTATTACATGGAGTGATTGCAGTTCTCCTAAATGTCCAATAGAGAGTGGACACACGCAAAATGTTGCCTGACATTAGAAGAGAGGGAAACATACAAGATGGAGGCATTGTAACTTGCTTCTTACTTTTTTTAGCTTTTGCTAAAAGAAGTAAAAGTTGATATTTTATTCAACATTTGAAATTGATAACCAGTCGGTGAACACAGTGGAGCATTTAGCAGATAAAGAGCCAGATGCTTCCTTCAGTGGGTGATGGTGACCATAAGAGAGCAAAACAAGCAAATACTGGACTTACATTCATCTGATGGACAGAAACACGACTGATTAATAATGTTACTTTGCAGCTCCTGGTTGGGCAAATAAGCAACTGTTTGAAGGCACCTTAAAAATAACTACTGATAGAAATATCCAGGAATGGCTCATTTATATGATTTTGGTGGGCAATCAGTGTTTTTGTCATTTACTTTGGTTTAGTTTCTGAGTTTTTTTGTGTGTAGATTTGTGTAATTATTTCTATAAGGAGTATTTATAGTCACATTGGTATTCTGACATATTCTTAGTGTAGTATTGCACCACCACACCAACAGCACAGAAAGAGTGGGCAACTTTCAGTTTTATGAATGACTGTCTATAATTTAAATAAGACAAAGCAATGGAAATAAAAAAATAAAAGAAATTTGGAGTTCTGGGCATTAAAAAAAAAAAAAAAAAGTACGGGGAATTTTTTAAACAGATTCATTATGTTTAGTTGACTTCCCATCCCATCGACCAACCGTTACAATGACTTACTGATACAGCCCACACAGTGCTGAGGTCTGCAGGGTAATGATTAGTTTTAAGATTGTTCAGCCAACTATTCTTCTGTATTGTTCAAGCGTTTGTCTGTAAAATGGAGCCCATAAAGATAATAATATGAGAGAAGTCATTACCCGGAGAAGCAGTCTGACTAGATTTGTTAAATTAACAGCCTTGATGTTAGGAAAAAAACTTGTGAATGAAGTGCATGAGAAAAGAGACCTTTCTTTTTCAATCATGAATTTGAAAGTGCACACTGTGTTTTTTCATTTTATCTTCATTTTAGTCAGGTCAATCACGCTGTTCATGCTTGCCTCCTCATTTTGAGTAATCAATTCTGTTTTTTATTGACAGTGAATTTAAACTTTTCAGTCAAGAACAGCAAATCCGGCAAAGTCTGGCCTTTGAAATCCAACATCAGCTGAAAGGGCTTCATTTTATGAAGAAAGCATGTTTTTTTAAACTATGTCTTAATCATATTCATTGCAAACACATACATTAAAACAGTCCTCTAAAGCAAAATCAGTATTAAAAAGGGCTTTGCTGAGTGATGAACCAAGTCGAAAGTAGATTACAAAGGTAAGGAAGTACAGAGTAGGGATCGGTGCCGATTTCCAAAGCATGCGTTTTTAAAGCTCATACTGTATGAGAGGTTGATAAGTATTATTGATTGATTACGTTGACAGGAAATTCCTCACAGAAGCAGACATCCCAACTCTCCCAGAAGTTCCGGGAGTCTCCTGCATATTGATGGCAGCTCCTGCACACCCGCAAATGAGATACAATCTCCCAGAATCCAGAGCGGGCGGGTTTTAGAGGTTAGAAACACCTCCCTGAAATGACTTTTTGCAGGTTGGGATGTCTGCAAAAGGAAGGCGTTTCATGCCTTCACGGTGGCAACAGCCCTAGCCGGTCACCTCTTGTTTTTGGGTTATCTGTTGGTTCATCAATCCATCCGTTCTGTTGAAGGATTCACCATACTTTAGGAATGTCCAAACATCCACTTGGACGTAATAGTAATAATAATAAGAAGAAGAAGATCAAGAAGAAAAAAAAGATTTTGGGGGTCAAAGGTCAAGGTCAATGTAATCTTACAAAATGTGTTTTTATTAATTAAATAAATCATGATTTTGATAAATTTGTACTCAATTGTGTCTAATTAGGTAAAATGTTAAAGTGATAAGATGTTTTTTTCCAAAAGGTCAAAGGTCAACTTTACTGGGACATCATAATTTTCTACACAAACACTTTTCTAACCATTATTCAGTGTCATAGCACAGGAACATAATGTGAGCTTGTAACCACATTTCACATTCTATTTCTTTTCTAGTCAGTCAAAATAATTTTTTGGTTTTCATGGTTATCGTATTCTTATCTTTTGAAACCAGCATAAAATCCTCAAGATTAGTCCTTTGAGACAACACTACACTATCACTGTCATTTTCATTTCTTGCTTTTCTTTGTTATCAAGAGATTCTAAGCTTTTTGGAGATCTGAGGTCATAAGTCATACTTTTTTAGAGGTTCTTTTTTTAAGTATGGCTAAAGGACTCGACATTGAAAAGTTGCAACACAAACCACAGGCTGTAATTCAGTTTTTAAAATGTTTTTTTCATTCATCCCATGAAAACATTTAAATTGTCACTAAAAGTTCTATTATCTGTCATGGGGTTTAAATACTATTTGTTTATTACTGGACACCATATACTATCAGAGTCTTACCTTTCACTTTTAAGGACCATACCATTTTGTTTTTGATGTCTCATCATTAGCAGAGATCTCCCATATCTTCTACAAATGATGATGTATACTTTAGTAGATCTCAGACTGCATTTTTAAATCCTATTCACTATCATTCATGTTGAAACAAGGTAATTCACCCTTCTAAAGAGAATGTCTGTGTTTACTTGGAGACAAAAGTTATTTCGTCTGGTAAAATAGTGTCTTAGAAGTGCTGCCTTCTTAGCTCAAATATTGGTGTGAAAAAGGACTTTTGACACAGACATTCTTTTTAACTCATGTCACACATTTTCAGGTACTTTCCGTAATGTTTACTGAATTTGGACAAAACATAAACACAATATTTGGTAGATAAAACTGTTTTGGGAAAAATGGATGGGGTTTATGTAACCTATGTGGCTGATGTTGACCACATGCAGTTACTCTGTACTGTCCCTGAAGTCTAGTGTGGAAGTGAACAGAGACAAGTAGGCAGACATGATTTACAGTAGTGCTATTCCTTCTGGTCATAAATAAAGTTATACAAAGGTCACAGACAACTTATTGCGACTTTAGGACAAGTGATTTTTTTGAGAATTTTTGTAATGTTTAATATTAATGCAAAACATTTAAAATGTATAATTTGATTTTTTTTAAAGCAAATACAAGCCAGACAGAGCAAAATAAATTTGCTTTATGAACCAGCTCGTGCATTGTGGGACAGGCAGCTTTGTTTTACTGGCAGCAACAAGCCCTATTATAAGTCTTTATTGTTGTATTTTGGCTTTCTATAAAGCTTGAAATAAAATGAGGAATAAGCATCCTCCCCACTTTGCTTACGGTAAATCAGATGTTCAATATATCAAGAAAATAATTTGTACTTTCAAAGTAATTTCTGTCTTTTATACTGTCTGAACTGTCTAAATTACATGTGTATCCTCAAACAAGTTGAGTCTTGTAAATAAAATAACAGAGCATGCAAGGGCAAATGACCGAATGTGGGAGGAGTATGCTCAGAAATGTACCGCGAAAAGCCTCAGGATCTCCTTCCTTCCACTTTTAGTGGCCCGCTGACTACAACAGCTACCACCAGAGAAAAAGGAAGGATAGAAAGCAAAAAAGATGACACATTGGATAGAGTGACCAATCCATGATGTTTCCTTCACATTATTGCTAAAATCTGCAAGATTTCTGCAGACATTTATAACAGAATCAGATGTGTATTATAATTAAGTAGTTAGGTTAAAAAATATCACTAATAAGGTGACGAATATAACATTCAAATACCAGTTACAGCATAATTCATTTATTTTTGTATGACGCTGGGTAAAACCTGGACAGGATGCCAGTCTATCACATTTTTAGACAGGCAGAAAAATGAACTAGTTTGTTGAGTCAAGCTGAATTTATGAGAAACTTGACAAAAGAAAATGCCAAATAATGTGTGCGTCACTGCTTTCAGGTATTATAATTGTGTTCATCAAAATAAACTGCCAGTAGTACTAATTTTCTAGACAGGCACCACCAAACCATTACTGAACAGGAGACAACAATGCATTTATTTGAATCTCATTGCTTAGTACATTCTCAAAGGCCCCCATGCTGTACCTCATGATATATTTGCAAAGTCTCTGGTACCACTAATTTTGCTTTTATTGATTAATAAACCTTAAAACATCAGCCAAGAGGACTTTTTTCCATTTTTAACTTCACACTAAATAAATTTAAGGATATTAAATGTAGCCTGCATGAATTGCAGCCTCAACACCAGTAAATTTCTTAGTCAGCTCAATCAATGTCCTGATGAGATCACACAAGAGGAAATGGAAAACTATAGTGTCATTGTTTTATGGCCTTTACCCCACCCTGATACACACACAAATACTTGGAAACACCCTCACAGATGAAATATCCAGTCAGTTTGGCCAGGTTCCTCTTTTTATGGTATAAGATGTCTGGTTTGAGGAGATCAGTCAAATCTATCTGCCAGATCAAACAATAACCTTCTGCAAAGAACCTCTGGAACATCTCATGCCGTAACCTTGCAGCTGTACATCAGAAGACTGACATGCCTGGCACTCCATGCTGGGGTTCTGGCGATGGCAGCAATGGCTTCTGGTAAGTTGCCTGTCAGAGATTATGAACTATATTGCACTGCTGGCCTGCTCCAAGACAAAGAACCTGTGCATTTGAAATGGTTCAATTTAATGACATTTAAGCCAACACTATGTATCTCTGTGTAGATTTAATGTTGCAAAGGAAAGTGATGGATGCTCCTAACAATAAATCGTTGGTTGTGTATCTGAAAAACAGACATTTAGAGAGTCAGGTGCTGCACTAAGGTCAGTACGACAAACGTCACTGCTCCCATCTTGGGCTACAGAATCCAGAGGAAGAAACTCCCATGTGTCCATGCTGTCATGTAAGAATCACTTCTTACTTTTTTAATGATTGGCCCTGATCGAAAGTATTATATGGCTGAAAATGAAGTTCTTAATAAAACTGAGTCTGGAGATTGTGATAGGTCTTTTTATCCTCTCAGATTTGTGACCACAGAGGGAGAAGTCTGGAGCCACTTGAAACAGAAGTGGGTTCTCGACAAGATCAGGGAACTAAAGTGAGAGTGCCATTGTTATCTTCATCAGTCTTCAGGATTTGACAAATTTTGCACGTTAGTTGCCTCAGACATGATGGATGATCATGTGTACTCAGTGACAACACAAACTGTTATTTTAACTGTTACCTGTTCTGTCTGTGTTTTGCAGCCGGGCTCACAAAGCAAAGAACACCACTCCTGTTACTCAATCTAAAACATCCAGTCCTTAAACACTGCTAACCACTATGAATATTTAAAGCCAGTTGTATTATATTAGTTTAAAATATTTAAATGATTTAATATCCTTTCTAATGCTGTTGTATAATATTTAGTATTTATTATTTGCACTATTTATTGGTGTTTTCTTTTTCCTCATAAGGCTAAACAGAGATGACATACCAAAAGCCTCCATAACATATATTTTCTTGCCCTAAACAAAATAAATGTTCCTCTCCTCAATTAATGTGTTTAAATCATTGGTTAAAATTGGACACAGCTGTACTCATCAAATACCCATCAGGAACTCATGATGAAGCTGACAGAGGCACAGTTTTCCACAGATCAATTCTGCCATCTAGTGGCCACATAAAAGTTCTTCAGGATGGTTTGGATGTGAAGAGTGTGTCATTGAGGGAGTCACCTTGCCTGACTGGAGCACCAGCCCCTTGGGGTGCTGATCTGAAATAGCACAAGAGACTGCCTCCCTGCCAGTCATGTCACACATTTGCATGAGCTCGGGGGGGCAGGACACCATCCAGCAGATGTGCTGGCAGCATCCAGGCACACATGTCACACCACTTTAACATACACCATGCAGAGAAGCAGGCGACTCCGTTTGCACAAGTTGTGGGCCTTATGTTATCTATTGCATAGAAAAAATACCTTTTAATGTTGTTAAGGGCCTTTCCCACTCAAGAGCCATGTTATTACTGGCTATTTTATAATGTATATCTTATAAGTTACATGGTTTAAAGCTCCATTAGCTCTTGAATCACTGTAGAATATTCATTTAAACAGCAAGTTAGTCATTGCTAGATGAACTTAACACACTCCAGTGAGACAGTGTTGCAGTTTGAATAAATAAATACAGACAGCAGTGTTGGTGCACCATAGAGTAAGTTTATTGGTTAATGTAAATTGCATATTGAAAACTTTTTTAGCACATTACTTGATTAAACAGGAGATTGCCAGTAGGAAATAAAACAGCATGGTAATGAAAGCATGTTTTTTTTTTAAAAAAAAGGCATGTTCACTTAAACCTTTATTAAATGGCTAAGCACATAATCTACATCAATAGTCTCAAAGCTGCTCTTCTCAAGCTCCCCTTACGCAGTGATTAAATGGAGTATTAGGGCAGAGTTTTCATATTTTTTATGCATTAAGAAGTAACTGGTATTACTTAACCTTTTAAGAGATATTGCAATCACCATGACTTAATTACAATAAGTTCAGTTTATTTTAAACATTCCCTCAAATCGTCATTTTATTCCAAATCTCAACAAGGCCACAACTTGGTTTTTGCTAGTAGAAACTTTCGGTGCTGTTTGGGAAGGTCTCTGGTGTAGTAACGAAAGGTCCACTTCTTCCTCTGAATGAAGAATTACCACTCTTCTCCATCTGAGTGTCACCGTCAGCAGCGCCGGCCTTGGACATCCTCTTCAGTTTCGAACTGTAAAGATGAGAATAGTTTTTTTTTTTTTTCTCACAATGCCTCCAACACAAAAGAAAACCCTTTTCACACATACAGCTTGTCATGATTTTAAAGTCTATGTCTAAACTGAAAGTATCTCGTACCTGAGTAATTCCAGTACTTTCCTCACCCACTCATCCTTGCGGGTGGCACATACCTCGTTCTTCTTAACTGTGTAGAATCTGCAATGGTAAGACAAAATTGCTTTGGTTTATAATTGTAAAACCCTGTCTCAAAAACAACGACAACTACAAAAAAACAAAACAGGACACTTTGAAAATGTAGATAAAAGCAAAATGAAATCATTTGCAAACAAACTATGATTACTGAAAACAATTCTACAAATGTTCCTGAGCCTATGTAGTAATATCCTTTATACAAAGGTGTGTCACAAAATGGTGAACCTCATCTGTTTTGCTAGTGATTGAGCAAGCCTCATGGAAATGCTCCTTAAAACCCGATCACTTTACTTTTACCTGTTACAAAGAATGTTTACCTGCGAAATATTCCAAACAGGTATTTTTTGAGCTTTCTACATTTTTCAGTCTTTTGTTGCCCCTGTTCCAACTTGTTTGAAACAAGTTGATAGGCACATATTGACCAAAAATAACGAAGTTCTCGAAGTACTGTAAATAACTGTTTTTGCGCTATTTTCAATTAAGTCTATGTTTAAAAAAACCCAACATGTATTCAATTTTATATTTATTTTTCCACATAGCATCTAACATAGAATCAGGGATGAAAAGAATAGCAATATTGTTTTGATAATCCTGCCTATATGTGTGAATAATGACACTGATGCTAAGTTTTTTTTTCAGGAATACGAACAGTGTTTAATATAAACTTTTTTGTCTTTTAAAAAATGTGTTTGATTTTATAAAATCAAAGACATACAATTTGTGTACAAATAATTTATAAACAAACTGCTGCCTGTTGGTAGATACAAAAATCAGACAGTTTTGATGGCAAAAATGTGGTAAATTACATGAAAAAAAGATGAAATTCTTCAAGAAACTCGCTTTCTGCAGTGTCTTTTGGATAGTTTTACATTAATCCAATAAATAGAATCCATCAGTCTTCAAGAATCCTGATGTAAAACTAATGAGTACGGGGGGAAGAGTCTTACATGATGGCCTCAATGCGACAGTTCTCCAGGGTGGTTTGTTCTCTGTATCCCTTGATACGCTGGAAGGGTATTGGCTTCCTGTTGTATCTTGTACAACAACTTTTGCCAGAATAGGAACCTTCTGCACACACAACACGCAACACAGAAGCAACCGATCAGTTTAGAGGTCTAATACAATTTCTAATGTATTTTAATCTGAATGATGAGAGGTAAAAGTGGTGATATGAACTTACGGGCAGCAGAACTCAGCAGGCCCAGTATGACGCAGAGGAGAAAGCCCATCACAGTAATCACACTTCTGGGAGCCATGCTGACAGTGCAAACAACCTGCAGAGAAATTACTAAACGTGTAACCTATGCACATATATATACACATACAGATTGTTTTTTTTTTGTTTTTTTTGGATAACCTGTGGCCTATAAATTGGGGACAGGAAGCCTGCTATTGCATCATTGCAGTCAAAGTTGCAAACTGTGCACTTTGATCACAAATTAAGTCTCTGCTGTGCTATTATGCAAAACCTACCAGTCCTGTGAGAGTATCATTGTGGAGCTGACGCACTGATGCATTAAGTTCATATTGTCTCCCCGGGCTCTCGTCTATATTTATTCTTTCTGGGTTAATAATCATGCTGTGAGGTTCTTTATATACAGCGCAGCAGATTCTAATCATCACACATTCTTCACTTCATTTGGATTTATTCAAAGCTACAGTATATATCTCAGCTCTCCGTGTATATGTGTGCATATGCTTAAAGGGAATTTTTTTATACAAAATATTGCCTTCATCTTACTGCTATTTATTTTTTAGTGTTGACAGAAGTGACTGCAATATCCACTGTCCTGAACTGACATTGCATCATGAGACTGAGGTCGAAAGTCTTTCACGTAAACAGGAATCTTGTTTTGCGGTGAGACCCGATGGAGTATGAGAGGCTTGTTAAAAAAAAGCCCCTTTGTTAGCATGACCTATTTAGTCTGTAGAAAGCTGACAAACAAATCTAGCTCAGATGGCCTAGATAGGTGCAACATCTTCATGCTGTAAAGACTCTATATAGTATCCCTAAAATAACATGCAACAAGATGTAAATGGCTAGTTGTAAAAATCATCACGTTTTGCACAGATGAATACTGTTAAGCAACATTCATGAAAGAATCCAAAAATACTGCACAGTCAGCACAGGTTTTCTGTGACATCATTTGCACTATGAACAGTAGATACATATAAGTGCGTCACAGATTGATATTCAACTGATCCCTGACTTAGAAATCTTTTTTTGTTGCCTTTTTTGCAAGAAAATTTAGAGTGTGAAGGCCATCAATGAGGCCTCTGGCTGATGGGGACTCAGTGTGTCTTGCTTAAGGGCATTTCAGAAACACACACAACTGCTGTCAGAGCATAGAGGCTGTGCTGCAAGTAGAATGAGTCTTGCCCCACAAGAACTACAGCTATGATTAATGGGTGCCAGTTGATTTTTTTAATTCACCTGCATTCCCGGTCGTAAACTGAAATGACTCATCTTTATAGTAACATCTCTCCCTTAAAGTAAATACATCTTTAAGTAAAAACTAATAAAAAGAAATCAGCTGTATTGACAACGCACTCCTGCTGTGTGTTTATATTTAGAATGTACATTTTCCTTCTTTGTGAATATTTGTCATAAGGAAAAACACACTAGATAGCTATAATACTTTTCTATACTGTCAAGTCAAGTCTATTGATATTAAGTTAAACTTCAGTGTTGCTTCGGTCTGTTACAGCTAAAACATCTCTTTGTGTAAACCAGGAAGCCTAATTTAGTTTCGACCGTTTTGAGCTGTGTCATTTCGTGACAGTTTCAGAGATCCTGACTCATTATGTTTATGTGATGACTTGCCCAACTTGTGCCCTCCTTGAAACCTTCTCTGTCCTCCCACTTGGCAGTCAGGCCCACACATCTTAATTTAGCACATCACACAAACTCATGTCACATTTAGGGGTGCTCAAGAGCAGCTTTTGCTACCTTCACCCAAAGGAGGGCAGTGTTGGTGTGGACCACTGATGGATGTCAAGCAAACATGATAAATGGATGTGAAGTGAATGTCCCACACAACATGAATGTCTGTCATAACAACAAAAGAGATTGATGTCGTATGTGAAATGCAAATGAGGCTTTTTTTATTTCTGAAATTGTACAATAAGATGGTGTCAGCACTGCGCCAAAATCATTCAGCAACAGCAGTGAATTTAACAAGACGAGATTCTTTGAGGGTCACATTACGTAAACATTCTTCCTCATAGCGAGTAATGCTCAAGACAAATCATATCATAAACACAGTGTGTGATTAAGTTTTCACACGTTCAGGGGCAGTTTGTGTCTCGGCTTCTAATTAATCCCGTCTTTGTGTGTTTCTGAATACGTTAATGGGCAACGTAACATTACAAACTGAACAATCATCCATTTGACCGCCTAATGCTCAATAATTCTCTGTAAAACACACGCTCTTATCTTTATCCTGTCCTTTATGAAACACACACACAGACAAGAAGGGGGCGAGGTTACAGCCCTGCTTTAAACAATATTCTCATCATTGATCAATTTACTGTCTGTTTTACTTTTCAGCTTTTAACTTCAATTTATTGTCAATCACATGAATTAAACAATGACTCAATCGACAGAAAATTGATAGGAAAAAAAGTCTATCAATCGTTTATCGAATTTTTTAAAGCATAATGTCAAAAATTCTGTTCCAACTTAATAAATGTGAATGTTTTCTTTGTTTGAGATTTTCCTTGGACTGTTCGTCCAAGCTATTTCAAAAATGTCATATTTGAGGAAACCTGGCAGATTAACAAACAATGAAAATAATCGTCGCTGCCCAAAATCAGTCTGAAAATTGTCTGAAACATTTCTTACCAAAGAAATGCATATAATAAGTCATTAAAGTGATGGATGTAGGTTATTTTCTGCAGATATCACAATGTTTTAAAAAAGAGAGACATCGGAGAAGCCACATCAAGAAAATAACTTAAAGGGGGATTTTTTTTTCTTTTTTTGCCACTTTGAGCAGTTAAATGAGCTGTAAATGGAATGTTGACAAATTATCAAGTTGTCAACGTGTTGGTAAACCCTTGTCTATTACACATCCACTAGAAACAGAGCCTCATTAACATTCTATCAAAAACGCTCCCCTCAGCTGAGAGGAAATGCTGAGTTGGTGATATTTATTGGTTCGTCTCTACGAATGATGTTTTTCATCAATATATTCATTTCAGCCATTGTTAGTTAAAAAAGATTAAAGTTAATCCATGATCCAACTACTCAGTGGTTCTGTTGTGTTACTTCTTAATAAATAAATGAATTTAATGTCTCAGCACTTCTTAAAAACATCATAAAAAAAACTTACAGCCTCTCTTGCTTTGTCTCTAATTTTAACAGAAGCTACTACTTCATGATTCAAAGGAAAACAAGCATTCTGATAACATTTTTATATTATGCTGTTATTTTGAAGATTGCAAAATTCTGGCCTGTGTGTTTGCTTGAGGGCGTGTGTGAAATAGACCTTTACTCCTCCTCAGCCCCCTCTCCCTCCTCATCTTGGACTCCTACTGGTGGACGGAGGGCAAGTAAAGAAGGAGAAGGAGGGGGGAGCGGGGAGGGTGAGGGTAAAGAGAGGGGGTCGCCATTGAGTTGTCCACCCACACAAGGCCCCCTCTGGTCACCTGCGTGGGTTTGGGCCAAAAGAAAGGCGAGGATGCACGCACACACACACACACACACACACGCACACACGCACACACACACACACACAAAACAAAAAACAGCTGCCTAACCCCCAACGTCAAATGTGGCAAAGGAGCTTAGAGTAAAAGCGTTTTAAATGATCAAGAAACTTCCTCAAAACTACAGAAAGGGTCATTGTCAGCATCTTTAAAAGCACTCAACAACAGAGGAGAATTTAGGCAGCGAGGGAGGCAGCAGAAAAATGAAAAAGCTCTCAAAGCACTTGGCTTTGGTGTGATCTTCAAAAAAAAAAAGCCTAGTTTATCATAATTAGCATCTTTCCAGCCTGTCGAACCTGTGAGGCATGAAAAACAATGCCCTCTTCGATATTTTATTGAAAAGCTATGGTAAATTACTTGATGTATAATTATGTGAGCCAGGCAGATTCTGTCCTCACTGTCTCCTCCTACATCCCATCTGCCCTGTGTGTCCAGAGTGTGGGTGACTGAAGTAGCTGCGGGGGGGATGAGGAATTATTGTGGAAAAATTATAAGAAAACTTGTGATGTAACAGTCTGAGTTGAACTTCTGCTGCTCAAGCTGACACTGTAACATCCACGGCCTCCAACAGAATGAGTAGTACAAGACAAAAAGAGGGGAAAATACAGAATTAAAGGACCTCTGTGACATTAGGAAGAGCCCAGAGGTGTTTTAGTCTGGCAGAGCTAACTCCCGGCCAGGGAGACTCCTGAGGATACTGTGAGACAGAGGAGGTGAGCAGAACAGAGGGAAAGAGTGGTAGAGTGGTAGAAAGTGGAGTATTTTTAGGGTGGTCTGTTATCTGCTGAGACTAGGCCATGTGGTATCGCAGCCAGGTCACATGGCTGAGGGGGGAAACAGCACGGGTTCTCCACTGAGACAGCAGATAAGGAGAACAGAACAATGAGATATCTTTTTGTTTCTTTAACACACACTACATATGTCCAAGAAGACATACATGCACACACTTGTAACCACATCCACAGGAAGACACTGCAGCTTTGCTTCTCACAGATGCTCAGAAAACCTCACACATGTGAAAAGATCACATCAGAACAAGGCCTCTGCACTCCACAGGTGTCCCGCAAGTGTGTTTTTGCTCTTTTGACTGACAGACGAAACCAACATCACCCTTCTCTCATCTGTTCATCTGTCCTTCTTATGCTCTCTCCCTTTCTAGCTCTCTATTGTCGCCCTCTGAAAATGTAAATGCCAGCAGAACAGATGGATGTAGAGAACATCTCATCACTCTGACACCGTGTTTATGCAATCACACACAAACACACTGCACGTACACAAACACACACGCACACGCTCCAAAAGCAAGATGCTGATGAAGATTTCCTCAGTCATTAAAGTGAGCACATGATGCCCCGTACACACACACTCACACGCTTTTGGTGTTTTGGTGTTTTTGATGAAACCTTCTGTCTGCTTCTTTCTTTGTTTGTACTGAACACACGTGGGTATAAACACGGACACACATCCACACTTGCGCACATAAACTGAGTAATTTGCCAGACTAGCAGCTGTTATGGAGAGAACTGGGTACTACCAAAATGCCTCGGACATGCAAATGACACTTTGTCAACCCAGGGAGTTCAAACACACACACTCACACTGCACAGATTTAGAAAATCTGACTATTATCTCTCATATAACCCAGAGAATATCAGTCTGGTCGTATGAATATTAAATGGCTTCAGCTCCCAGTACGATGTAAGCACTCTGTTTGGGACTGCAAGCCAAATGAAACCCCAACTCGCTCCAGGAATATCTTAGTGAGGCTTTGAGGGAAGATCCTTTTTCAACACACAACACCACCACAACCACCACCCCCCTATCTTCACCACCGCCACCCACCCGCCCAATCAAATCCTCACTGGCAGCGCGCTGCTCCTCATCTCTCTTCTCGGCTTCTTTTGTTCATCTCTTTCAGCCGCCCACACACCTACCGTCCCTCGGGCTTTTCTCTTTACACTCTCTCGTACATTCACGCATTTACATTTGGCTACTTGGTATGTACTTTGCTTCGTTTCTTCCTGTCTTTTACGTTCACTTCATCATTATTAGGCACTTGAATGTAGTGTGCGTGCATGAGGGGCCGGTTCACATGTGTGCACATACAAACCAAAGCAGACACAGGGTCTATATTTAGGGCTTTTCAATACAGATGTGTGGGCAGCAGCCATCTGGGGCCCCAAATGAAACAAAAAGTAAGTGTGGTAGTGTGTGTTTGTGTGTAGATGTGTGTTTGTGTAGCGTAGGGCTAAGGGCCAAACGTAATGTTGGGGTTTGAAGCTGGGGGCCCGTTGTGGAAACCCCCTCCACAGAGCTGGGAATCTCAGGGGAGAGTGGGAAAAACATCCCAACGGTCATCAATCAAAACTTCGGTGACACAAATGACCAGAGACAACGAAGCGTTCTCCATCCATGTCAATGTGTCACCTCCGCCCCACAGACATGTCCCACCCACCTGCGCTGATACCTCATAGGCCCTCATCATACGGTGCCCTATGTGATTGGTCCGTTGGTCCCCGGGCGAAGTCGTGATCTCCTCTTGGCTAATTGGGTCTTTGTGATTGCGCAGTCTGTCGTGGCGCTGTGGGAGAATGAAACGTGAAAACGGCATTATGGTGGACGAGGAAAGAGTGGCAGGCTGAAGCGTGGAGATCGTTTTTGGCGTCTCAAAGTGCCAGATGCTCTTCCTGGGTCCATTATGATGCTTTACAGGGGATCGAGATGGTTTCGGCGTAGCAACTATGTCGAGACAAAGCGAGATGGCGACCGGCTGAGATGGGGACTCACACAGGCACATACATGCAAATGCAGGCACACACACATGCAGTTCCCTGTTTTAAGTGCTCTCCTTGAAATCAGCCAAACACCTGCTATCCAATGCTCTTTGTTGGTCGATTTTAACAGAGGTTATGAGAGCTTGCCTTTTAAATGTTAAACAGGACTAAGCAAAGAGGAGCACATCTCTATTTAACCCTTTGTGCTTAAAATGTACAACAGATATGAAAACCACTGGATCAATGTAAATGAAATTATATACTTCTTTAAGCTGTGCCTCTGTTAAAGACGGATTGTTCACCAGAGCTTTCGAGAGAAGGGAAAGTGTAGGAGGACAGGTCACGGGCCTGCTCTTTGTTCGCTCCACCACTCTTCTATGAGGCCACAGTCATGAGCCCTTTTCCTTACCGCTTACCGCCCTCTTGTTAAAGCATGAACCTGCTCCTACTTCTTTGTTATGTCCATACTTGTGCTGGCTTATGGATGAAAAAAATGTAAATGTGCAGTTGACAGATGGGGGAGGGAATGATTGAAGCCCCATATCCTCATCTTATAAGTCTTAAAATATCCAACAGCCCTGCCACATCTCTGAGCATTCATGGGGTTTCTCCTTCTTGACCCATCAGTCATCAACAGGTGGCGCTGTAGTCACACTCTTCAGCGTATGCTCCTTAGGACAAAGAGCTTCCATCAGCTTCAGCCGTTTATCAGGAGACTGTGACACGTTCATGTTTTGGTATTCATGTGAGATTTAAAAAAGGTGATGATGTAACGTTTGATGAACCCAATGCCTGCAGCTCAGGGTTATCAGTGCTGAATATCAATTCTGACGTGCACCGACCATCCTAAGGAGTTGTGCATTTGTTAACTTTGCTCTCTGTTGTTCATCTTAGATTTGGGTTTTTGTTTTTTTGGTTTTTTTTAATGTTTCGACTGGCCCTATCTGTTCATATCTCAGGCTGTCTCCATGGAAAACTGAACTGTCACCATTAAGTTATTAGTCAGTTTAGAAGAAGGAAAGCGAGCTGTAATTTCTTATTGACGCCTGTTTAAATACCTGGAGGGGACGGATCTCTAACAAATTATCTCCACCATTAAAACAACTAATTGTGTGGCTCTTCTCGTGCCTCTCTAGATAAACAGACATTAAAGTTGATACATTAACGCTGATATGAGCTTCAGCACTGCATGCCATTTGGCTCATGTCATTTGAATTACCATTAAGGGAAGCATCTGAGTAGAGACCGCCCTAGTATCCGCTGCTGCATCCAACTCGCTTTCACACTTGGGTTCATTCACACACACTTTTCCCACCGGGATGGAGCCGCTTCAAGCAGCGCGCGGAGCCAACGAGGAGCACACATGCTTTCACGCGGCACACATGGCTGCAAATTTACGGCGAATATTTTCTACCTTCATCTGCATAATAACACTAGTTTCAAGTTCGAGGACGAGGATTTATCCACCCAACGAAGGTGAGTGCGGAGGGAATCGTCTGAGCCGTGTGACACTTTCGGTTTTTCCGCTCCTGCACGCTGGGAGACACTGCTGCGTGCGCTCTGTGCGCGTCCGCGGATGATAAAGAGCCGAGCGAATATGCATTAAACTTAACAGCTGAAAAGTTTGATTTCTGCGATCATTTCTGTTGTTGTTTTTTTAAACTTGAGGGGTTTTTTGTGGAGTTCAGCTGCATGTTTTCTCTTTCCAGTGCTGACACGGAAGTCTTTTGTTTCTTGGATATTTGCACATGATATGGCCACTGTAGAGTTCACCGTAGTGTACAATTTAATGTGGCCTTTCTTTCATTCATGTAAAGTAAAACCTCAAAAGTCACACTCTTGGGCCGTCTGTGTATGCATAAATTAGGTTTGACACTGTCAAATCAATGCTACAATTTGAATTTATACAAACTCTGCATCTGATATTATGTCATGGAGATGACAATAGCTGTTCATAATGAGACATACATGCTTACATACATACGTACCTGCTGGTTTTATACAGTATTTGTCCCAAGGTTAAAAATGTAACTCATTTCTCACTTCAGAATATTTTGTTTTTAATTTGATTTATAGAAGCACTGTAGGCAGTTTGCTCTTTGACCACTTGCATTTTTGTGTGTTTGTGTGTGTGCGTTTGCATTTTAGTGACCCTGCTGGATACCAGGACAGTGCCAGGAGAGCTGAAATGGGCAGCCAGTCCCCCAGAGGGAGGGGTGAGTGGGAGCTCTTCTTCTTCTTTTTTTTTTTTTTTTTTTTTTTTACATATAAATTTTACAA
>JAQLOL010000004.1:9925185-9937760 GCA_029783665.1 Naso thynnoides
CCTGTCATTGAAGCATAAATTGAAAATGTCACACTACTTTTTCATTCTTATTGAGCAACACTTATCAAATGTGTAGAAATATGTTGTTTTAGGTAGTAATTTCCAGTCCAGTCTGTAGGATTGAATGGAATCTAGTGGTTTAAGTTGCAGATAGCATCTGACTAAATACACCTCTGCTCACCCTCCCCTTTTATGTGTGTAGGAGAACCTACGATGGACGAAAAACTTGTCAGTGTTTGTCAGTCAGTGTTTGGTTTGTCCATTCTTGGATACTGTAGAAACATGGCAGTGCAACATAGCAGACTTCATGAAAGAAGACCTGATCTTTCTGAAGATGAAAAAGACTTGCTGTAAGGTAATGGTGATTATATACGAATGAAAACATTATTATATTCAGTTTTTGCCATATTCTACCAGTAAGTCACCCTAAATCCTTTACACTGGACCTTTTATATGAAGTTCAGAAAATAGTAGGCTAATGATTAGTGCAAGTCAGAGGATTATGAATGTTAATACAGTTTTGTCTCACGGGGAATGTACAAAATATATATATTTGAACATATTTTCCAGATATTTTTTCTGTTCCCTGTTTCTTTTTTAATATAGTGTCTAAGGCAAATGCATCATCAAAAAATATTCGTTTAGGAATCAAAATAATATTCTCATTCTTTTGTCAATCCATCAAGTCATCAAGATAAACATTACATAAACACATTTTATTTCCCCCAAGTTGTTTTGTTTTGTTTCGCTTTAGTTGCGTTTTTTTATTTGGTTTGGTTGCAAAATTTGCAAATCTACTTTTTCTTGCACGTGTACATCCAGACCTCTATATTCTCTACTTACACCCACCCCTTCTGTTTAAACTAGATGTAATGATCACATGGTACCATAAAGTACAGCTCCTTATCCCACTTTGGTAATCAGATCTTTTGCCCTGTGCTCAGTGGTTAGTCAGGTCATTATCAGAGAATATCACTGATTCAGAGACATTGTACTACACAAGTAGAAATAGCATTAGGCTGCGGGTGATTGGACTGAAACTCAGTCCACTCTCTGTGTATGCATGCACGTGCTTCTGTGTGCTTAGTGCATTCACCCATGTCATCCAATTTCAATATTTAGGCGAGCCTGCGAAGCTCTGCGGGGCCTCCAGCTTTGATAAACCTCTACAAAATCACCAGTCTGCATTTATTTTCCATTCCACCACAAAGAACATCACGTTAGTGCGATCCCCCACGAGCGGGAGAGACAGATTGAAAAGAGATGAGTGGATGGAAAAGGCGGCAGCAGACGGGCAGGGAAAGTTTCGTCCTTCATCAGCCCTCCATCCTTCTATCCCTCCATCTCATTAAGGATGGATAGATGATCAATAGGAGAGTAGCAGTAGAAGGGGATTAGGATTAGAAATCGATGGTTTTGTTTTCTTCAGCCTGACAAAGATAAACACTGCCTTAAGACACTGACAAGGCAACACAGAGACTTTCATGGCTTTTCATCTGCGTGTGAGAGGGCACCACGTTCCCTCTGTGTGGACAGACAGACATCTGTTTGCAGCTTCTCACGCTGAGTTGAAAAGAAACACTTCGATCCCCTCACGAGATTGGGAGACGGGGGATGGGCTCTGATCCAACTTAGGAGCCATCTTCTGCTAAGGAATACAACCAAACCTCTGTTCAGATTTTGCGGATTTTTCATTCTGTACATTGCAATGACAAAGTGGAAGAAATACACATGTTGATCTGTGCGTGGGAGATTGACTCATGTAGCACAGATCAGAGGTGGACTGATGGTTCACACCAAGTCACTGTTTCAAGACTCTGAGAATATCTGGAGATGACTGATGAAGAGGTAGTATCATAATACACTCGCTGCTCAGAGAAGCGATGCTTCTCAAAACCTGAGTGGGCTGTGATATAAGGAGGGAGGCAAAGCATTCTGGGTAGGTGAGGCTTCACCTCCCACACAGGGATTCAAAACATACCCCCCCTGCTTTGATCTCTCTCTCTCTCTCTTGTTTTCACGTGCACACACACATACACACTGCATACTCGCCCTGTTTGTTGTGGCTTTCGCCCCTCTTTCCTTTGAAAGAACAAAGACATTTGTTTCGGTTTTCTGCAGATGAAAGCTCCGCTTTGCAACAACCCATTTCACCCCAGGTGAACACATGCCGCTGAGCCATAATTTAGTTTTGAGTTTATTAAAATCTTTTTAAAATGAAAGCTGAAGACCTAAGGGTGTATAGTTTGTATTTACTCTTTCCTTACTTAATGTTTAGCTTTTTTTGAGTGCTTTCCTATGATAATCGTAAAGACATTGCTCCAATTCAGAGTCACAGGTGTCTGGTGCCTATCCCAGCATGCATTTGGCATAAAGTAAGGATGAGGAGTAGAAGCAAACTGACATAAAAAACATATTCATATCCATTACAGTCTTCTCTTCCTTCAACATGCATGAGTTGGGACTTGGGGAGGATACCAAAACTGCTTCAGATAGACGCTGGTAAAACATGCAAACTCCACCCTGAATGGACCAAGCAGGTCTGACGCCACTATGATGCTCTGATTTCCCACGAGTGCTCAGAGAATAAGACTGACGATATTTTATTAACTGTCATGCAAAAGAATCTCATGGACAGACAAAGAACAGCGGTATTTCTGTCCCTCTCTGTATGTTGCTCTCAGCCTTTAGCTCATTCTATATAATGAAGACATTTATTTCAAATTCAAAAAGAGACATGCTTTTGGGTTTAAAAAAAAAGAAAAGTTAAAAAAATTCTCACAGCAGGTGGACACTGTTGCATTTGGCAGGTGTTAGTTCAACAGTTGATTACATTTGTTGGCGACTATTTTCAGCTGTGGATGAATACACATGTGGTGCCTAAATGGGTATTAGTGGCACCAACACAAAATAAGCTACAGTGCCCATTTTCATCCTTATAAAGGAGCATGTCGACCAGTGCAACAATGTGGCTGAGTAATGAGTTTTAAAATAGTTTTTGGACAACAATGACAGTCTGTGGCACACACAAATAGATTCTTATATATCAGGCCTTGGGTAAATAGATTTTTTTCATAGGTTTTGTTGGCAATATAGATTTTAGGAAATCATTTGCTATATAATTATTCACCTTGATCAATTCGTTGTACCACTAGACTAATGAAGGAATACCTTCCTGGCTGAATATCAAGGAGAAGGGATTGAGGAGGCAGTAGAAGAAGTGAAGGGAGTGTGTGTGTGTGTGTGTGTGTGTGTGTGTGTGGTAGGAGAAAGGACAAAAAGAGGAGGGAAACCAAGAGAGAGGGACAATTTCATTACTGGACAATTGGGAAGGTGGCTGCCAATCCCTGTCCATCAAACATCCCATCATGGCCCCGACATGGCTGACTTGTCACCCTGAGTGACATTCACAGCCCTGGCTTACAGAGAAAGCACACGTACACACACAGCAATGATGATACAGTGAACACACACCGCAGTCAGAAATGTCTTCTTGTGAGGATAGACAGATGACTGCAGCGTGTTTTCTCTCACTTTATTGTAAACGTTTTACTTGATTTTGCTTCTTTGTTTGTGCATATAGAATAGTGTATATTACTGCAGACATATTAAACTCAAGCAAAGAAAATTTCGTATCATTATTGTTTTGTGTGTTAAAAAACTTAGGGCACCGTAAATATGAGCCTGGGTGTAATAGTCAATCAACAACACAACAAAATATGCTGGCATATGTTTGTGCAAGTTGATTTTACAGTGCAAGTAAGATACTATTTGAGATTCTGTTCAAGATGTGTCAGATTCAATGATTAGACTTTCTGAGACACTGCAGTGCCATCTAGTGGGCACATAATGCAAATAACATTTTACAAGTTTGCTGTCTTGTAAATCTTGTTAGTTTAGGAAAGTATTAAAACACACCAAAATATTTTTTTACACAATATAATCTTTATTTTCTTTTACACAGTGATCAGCTACAAACACTGTTGCCTACAAACAGGCAAGTTAGCTTCAGCAGAGTCTAATAATACAGTTATGTTACAGTAGTGCTTATCGACACAGTCAGGAAGTCTCATTATGGTCATATTGTTGCAATCTGTATGTATGAATGGAGGACATAACGTGATGTTGGTGGCAACAGCGGATTTATTTCCTGATTAAGCTCATTAGAAAATTGATGTTTATTTATGTTTCAGGTAATTTATAGTCCATTGTCTTAAAGACTGGAGTATCTTTTTTTAAATATATATTTCTGACACAGCTAACATGCTCATAGCTGGTTTAGACTTTTCACATTCTGTAACAACATTTTTGCAACAATCTTTCAACAATTTGATGAATGAGGAGGACAGAAACATCTTGCACTTACATGTCTCTCAGCCACACATCAATATGCATGCAAACACATGCACAGACAGAGACATACGGGCACATACACACTTAGATGCATGTTTAAACACACGCACAGTCTATCTACATTTTACAAAAAAATCGTTAGATTCAGTTTTTCCTTTGTTCTTTGTTGATCTCTTGGTTCTAAACCCTGAACATGTGTGAATATTTACTATATTTTTGGAATTGCTTTAAACATGTGGTATTTACTCACAAAATAACACCTTTTATCTTTTTTTATGATTACATTGGTCCAAAATATCAAAAACAGACATGAAAATCAGTTTGTCAATAAGGCATTTCGAACACAATCATTCATTGTCAGATCAAAGTTCCATAAGTGGACCAACACACACCACCGGAAAACACAGAACCGAGTGCATACACAGCACACCAAACATTAGAACTGTGTTTGTTTTCAAACAACATCTGATGACAAAATAACAAAACACGTACAATTTCATAAGACCGCAGCCACATGTACGTCAATAAAGTGCTACAAATAAAATTTATATACAGCTTTGATCCTAGTGAAAAACATATGCATGAATAAACTTGGAAGTATCTGTAGTAACATACGTCAAAAAGAGAAATCAATAATCTGTATGTCCATATTGCATAGCCAGAGCTGGCACAGAGCAGCGTGACTCATGAACAGTAAAAAAATTAAAACAGCAGCCACAGCAGCACGGCAATAACATCTGAATCGGCACAGCCACCAAAATCTGTCACAGTGTCACTCAGCTGATTGTGATTTTAGTTGATTTTCTCTGCTTGTTGTCCAGGATTGATGCTTTGTGATTTTTTTTTGTTTGTTTTGCATAATGTCTCTATGTGAGTGTGTGAATGATTGTATTGTTGTATACTTGCTTCTACAAGTTCATTCCTTTAGTTTCTGTTGCCAAAGCAAGCCTCCACATGCAGTTTGGGTAACCAGCTTTAATGCTCATATGGTCCCACTGGCATCCTCACAGCTTCAGTATATGGAGACAGCCTCCGCCCATCACTGCTGTCTCTGCTGTGAGTTACTGAAAGAGCAGAGAGGCAGATGAAGGAAGGGGAGTGGATGAAATGCAAAAAGGAGAATGTCAAACAAATACTGTGCATTCACTCATCTGTGTCCCGTAAATGGCAGAAAATAATAAGAATGGAATGAAGTGCACACTCACTGTCTCACTCTCCCCGTCTGAGCCCCTTCTGGACCCTGAGCTGTAGTGCAGAGGAGAGTACACCCAGCTCCGATCCTCCTGATTCTGCTGTGACGGAATACAGCCAGCAGAGGGCAGCAGCAGGAGAAAAGAGAAGAGGAGAGAGATTAGAGAGGTGCTAGGGAAAGGTACATTTATAAAGACAATCTTCAGACTTTGGAAAGATTTAAGGTTCCCCTTGCAATTTGCACATTTGGAGCTTCAAACAGCATCAAGATAAACGATTTACTTGCGCACAGCGTGCACACTGTCTGTGCAAGGATTACTCATCATAGTTATGAAGAAGTTTAATTTTTAGTTTCCTATGTTTTAAAGAGTAACTTTCATTACAGGGAGTTGTGTCTGAACCTGCAGATTACTTTAGAAAAAAAAACAAGATGTTTCAGTAAGGGAGGATGATGTATTTGAGATATAATAGGTTTTTTAAAAAAAATTAAATTCTATTTTCTTAATCAGTCTTTTTTTTTAATGACAGATGGGATCCTCAGTATAGACACAGAATTTTAACAGTTTTTCATTAGAAATTTTGATGGGCGGGACTGAGCTAAAAATAGGTGATAGTGATGCCACACACTTCAGTGCACTAATCAGAGTTTATAAACATTTGAATCAAAACCTGATGATAACTGTGGGTTTGTGTGCTAAACGTAGCAGTGCTGTCAATCCCATCTGGTCAAATGCACAGTCTGGAAGAAGCAGATTAGAGTTTTTGAAGATAAAACGTTTCATAAATTATAATTAGACAGGATTTTTTTCACAACTTTAGCATAACTGTTCCTTTCTTGGCCTCAAACACTCAAAAGTTATATAAAAATTTGAACGTTAATATAACAGTTTACCGTATTTGCTGTTTAAAAATATAGTGGTAGACAAGAAGGTGATGCAGTAACAGAATTTTGGACTATTTTTAATCAAAATGCTTTCAAACTTTGACCCAACTTTACTGAGTAAACATATTTTTCTGCTGTTGTTATAGTGTGCTATCAAGTGGGAGTGAGTGTCCTGTTAATATACTTTAATTTTATATCAAATATTTTAAATATTTATATTATTTATAAGTGCAGGTTTGATAAATAGGTGATTTTCAGCGTCAGAAAGGGATCATTCATTCTAGCCAAGCACGAAGCTAATGAGCATATCGGCTCCTCTGTGCCACCTGAATGCTGCATGGTGGAAGGCTTGAGGGATCATTGAAAGCACAGAGCCGATACAAGCTACAGTTGACCAGCTGCAGGTTCCAGGTCCAGCGTTTGCTGTTAACATGTTATATAAAGATGCATGCTCCATTTAAATGCACATGATGGCCCTTCAGAAGCTGCAGATATTAATATGCAATGCCCTTTTTGAAGACTTTCACACTAAATAATTCATGTAAAATGCAATGTGGCTTTATTTTAAAGAACTTCTGAAGATCCATAAGAGCTGTGCTTGCAACAGTCCCAGTGGAGCACACAGTTACCAGCAATGCGATGGTACGTGGAACAAATGACTCTAGCTACTTTGGTGGTGACTTACATTGTAACTTGAGCTAGGGTTTAGCTTACGACGGCCAAGAACTGGAGAGTACACCCAATATCTGCCATCTGCATACTGATGAATGAACACACACACAGATGAAACACACAAATGCATGTAATGTGGGTAAAGGGGAATAAAGTGATTTGAATGATTTATGATACAACAGAGGACAAAGATGAGGGAAGATGTGAGATGACAGAAGCCGTTACAATAAAAGGCAGAATGGAAAGACCGTAATGCAATGTAATGTAACAAAAATTCACACAGAGAGAGAATTATGGAGAGCTGTGCATGGCTCTGCCAGGGCGCATGAATGCAGATTGACAGATATAAATACATCATGCTGTGCAGGAAAGACAACCCCAGTGTTTTGCTAATGCATTCAGAAGCATGAACTACGACCGACGGCAGCCTCGTGCTTTAGAAAGAGCAGTTCAGACAGCGAGAGCAACCCTGCAGTACGTGCACACACACACACACACACACACACACACACACACACACTCCCCCCTCACCATCATAATTCTACCACGCTGTCCTGACTGGGCCACTGCAAGAGACCCAGACGATCATAGAAAGAACAGAGGAGGAAAAGATTATCTTTACTCTCAGGAACAGGACTGACAGCAAAACAACTCTGAGGAGAGCTCCCTGCTGTGTAGTCATACATTAGATCCTGAACTGAAGCATGAAAATCATTTCAAACAAAAACTAAAGCAGTGACATGTGACAATAGGGACTTACAAAGTAGATGTCAGACACCGGCACCTCCCCATCCAAAGAGTTGTGACTGCTGGACACAGACAGCTGATTGCACGATGCACGCGGTGCCTGCTGAGGCACCTGAGGGCTTGCAGGCTGGGAGGAGGGAGGTGTCGAGGGGAGATGGTGAGAAGGGGAGTGAGGAGATGCAGGGCAGATGGGAGTAAATGCCGACGCTGGAGGAGGAGTGGAGGTGTTTTGAGCGGAGGTGAGAAGTGTGGATTGTGCAGCTGAGCGAGAGACGGGAGAAGAAAGAGTGGAAGACTGAGCTGCTGTGGGAGAGGTGAGCGGTTTAGTGGAGGGACGGATGGATGAAGTGAGTGTGGAGGATGACTGGCTGGCTGATGGAGCGGCGGAGGAGGAAGATGCAAAGGACGGAGGAAGGGTGGTGGAGGAATATGCCGAGGCTGGACTGATAGATGGAGGAGTGGATGAAGCGATGAAATGTGGCTGATGATCAGGTGACAGGTGGTTCTGGGAGGTCATTTCGGTCAACTGTGTGAGCTCTGTGCTCTTTGGGATTTTACTGTGTGAAAAAAGACAAATAACACTGTTGAAACATTGTCACACAGACAACTGGATGACGCATTGTTACGTGTCAGTGTACCTGAGCTCCACCTCCACTGTTATGGTGTCCTGCTTTTCTCCATGAACGTCAACTTTCTGTGACCTGAAAGCAGGATAGCAGAGGGAGATATTTCATCAGAGAAGGCAAAGCACACACAGTGTCATTCAATATACATCATTGCATATTCATGCAATAATTCTCACCTGGCAACACTTGGAGAATGCATTTGTCTCCTGTAGCGTGGGTGCTCTGGTGTATCGAACGGGGTGGTGGGTAAGGAGTTGTTAGAGGAGAGCGTGGTTGCGATGGATGCTGTGGTAGCATCTTCAAAAGAGGGAGGAGTGCATGGTGGCTCTTTGCCTGAATATCAAGAAATATTAGGCACAAAATAAGATGAGGGATGTTCAAGAGATGATAATATATATCATATAAAATCTATAACGTGAAAACAAGAGAATTTGATTGCTGTAAATCAGGCGTAATCAAATTAAACATGCTAATCAAATTAAACATGCTAATGTCCTTCAAATCTTTTATTTAGGCAAAATGCAGTAACTGTAAAACAATCAGTTCTGCATACAAAACTGCACATGATCAGGACTTGTTCTACATTTACAATGTCTGGATTGCTTGTATGACTTTTTCTTCATGTGGTATATATTTTTTAAATCTCTTTCCCCTTGTGAAAGTATTAATGTGAACAGTAAATAATGCACGCTTGTACATCTGCATATAATCTCCATGTGTTGTACTTACACTTTGATTCTGTTGCTGTTGCCACTACACTGTTGCTGTACTTCTATTTCTCAACAGGGATCAATGAGGACTCACTTTACTTCAGTTAAAGAGAAAAAAAAGCTCTCAGCTGCACACAGTCGGAGCTAACAGCGTGCAACATTCAGAGACACAGTGTCACAAGGACAAATCAGCACTAAGTTCTATTCTGCAGTTTTATTCAAGCTGCATTTAGTCCTTTGCATGGACATCACCTCGCTAAGGGCAGCGAGCTTTAATTAACACTGATGAAGGCTACTGGTCAAACAGTTCTGCACTGCCGGGTTTATGTTTTTAGCATTTAACTTGGAATGAAAAATACACTTTATTGAACCCTGTGTGTAACCTGTTGTGACTGTATGTCATTTTGGACTGGCAGAATTTACAAGAGGTAAGCTACCGTTGTCCTCCAGCAGGGGGAAGCTGCGAGCTCCTCGCAGGTTCTCCAGGTTGTCCATGTTCTCCTGCCGCTCATCAGTCAGCGAAGGACGCTGCCCTGTGGAACCTGTTCCAGTACTGGACTTGGACATGGAGAAAGCCCCACGTCCTCTCTTAGACGGAGACGATCGCAATGCTGTGAAAGCAGGAGATAATTTACACATGCTATCATTCCAGAAATGTCCCAGTGATTAAGTGTGTATGGTTCATGTTTAGTCTCAAACTCACAGCAGCTCTTCTTGAAGACAGTGGTGCTACAGAATTTGAAGAACCTCTCAGCATAGAAGCCAGGTCTGTGCACTGACACTGTGTCCTGTGGGGGGGCGAAGGCACGTGACACAGTTCAGTGAGGCTTGTTTTACTTGGATTAACTCTGTTACACAACAGTGTGATGGGTACTCACCCCGTCATGGATGAGGGACTTCCAAGAGTGCTCCAGTTTCTTGATCAGTCTGTCCGACAAGACAATTAAATTATTTAGATAAACTCATTCAGTGACTTAGTGTGGTAACCTGGCAACTCGGGGCTGAACCAGTGACTGCTTTCCCACTTACAGAGTTAATGTGCTTTGGAAGTAGAGGAGTTTATGCTGAGCACCACACAAATTACTTATGTCTACTTTTGTTTTGACAAGGGCTTATAGCTCACTGTAATGTGTCTCCTCCATTTGTATTTTCTCAAGTGCAGTGTGACATGATCTCCCTCCATCCTTTAACATTCCTTGCAGACACATAATGCCTGGATTACTGTAAGCCTAAACCTAATCATTTCCTGGCTTTGAAGCCAGAGGAAAATCCATTTTTGTCATTCAATGTGTCCTGAGGTGCCAAGTGAAAGGCAGACTGAAATGACAAGTGTGACCTCAAGCAGATCCTCAGACTGAAGAGGAAGCTGAGCTTTAAGGTGATACATAAAAGCAATCTTCACACCAGACACAAGATATTGTTTTAATTTTCCTTAGAAAACTTTTATCACAAAAATAATGAACCCTGGTCAAGACAGAGAGCAGCCACTTTGACAAACACCAGTAGTTTGTGTGCCTTTTTAAAGTCAATGATCGAAGAAGATCATGTTGATCGAAACGTTGCCTGTAAAATAAAATACTGGGAGCTTTACAGTGTTCAGACTTTTTCATTTACCATATTATCCCAAATAATTAAATAAATACAGGAACTCTGTTTCTTTGTATTTATATGTCAAACTGCAATCACATTGTCTTTCTGTTGGACAAAACGTCGCCTGATTTTCGTCATCTTGGCCAGAGTGATTTCAACCAACAGTATCATCAGTTGTTGGCAGTCGCCAAAGGCTCCAACATATACGGCCTTACTCTGAGGGCAACCTTTTCTTGCCCTTTCTCATTCTCCTCCACCACCCCCTGCTGCTCCTGCTCAGGTAGCAGGTGATGAAGGAAGCGAGTGGTCCTCCATGACAGAAAGAAGGCTAACGTTATCTGTTAACTCTGTATCGCTTATTGTATCACTGTAATCGAATGTTGAACCAAATTTCTCCCAATTTTGTTATCCAAACTTTATATCCTGTATATACCAGAAAGAAGAAGCTTAATACTCTCGAAATGCCATTTCTGGTGGATTTTAAATCAAACCACAAACCTGATGGCTATTGTCATCAGGAGAATGCTGTAATTTGTGCATCCCAGTCTTTTTAAAATTATTTTATTTAATAAAAAAATGTTGGAATTGTGCGGAAGAAATCTGACAATTAAATCAAATGGCACAAACTCTGTTTTGTTTTGCAAAGCAGCCTAAGAAATTCTCCAGAGGATTTGGTCTACCGGCACATAGTTTGAAATGCCAAGTTATTTAAATAATAAAAAGTTCTTTTAACCTTTGAATTTTTTGTTGCCTACCTGTAGGACTGCAGGATGTCAATGATTCCAATGAACAGCAGGAGGCGCTCTCCTTTACCACCCACAGCTGGAATACCACCCATACTGCAGACAAACAGGAGAACATGACCATTGTGTAAATGCAATGAGATGATGAAGACAAACCGTTAAATGGCAACTCACGTGTCATCATGATCCAGTGTGTCCCTGCATGTGGAGCCTCCCTGGATTGACTCCATGGCCGTGGAGTACAAGGCCCTCTGAGCTGCACGCTTCTTCTCATCCCCACCTCCTGCAGGCGAGCCCTGAGACTGACGCTCTCGCTCTGCTTGGCCCTTGTTGTGGACCCCTAGCAGCAAACTGTAGTCCATAATCTTAAAACTCTCCAGAACCTGACATGAAACACATGCATGGGATATCAAACAGCTGCCAGGCTTCCAAGAAAATTACAAATGTTTCTAAATGTGAATATCATTTAACAGCCCTGTGCACAGCAAAAATCCACGTCTGTCTTTCTCTCTCTCTTCTTTATTCTTTTGTCTTGTAACTTTTAATGGCTCTGCAATTTATTTACTCTTTACCTACAGTGTCAGTTACTTTGTTAAAATGAGATTAACTGCCAAGTGTTATTAATTTTCACATTATATTGCTCCTTCCTCTTCTCTTTCTCACCAGGCAGTCTCTCTGCAGAGTTTTGACCAGTGCGCTGTATGTGTCCTGGTCCAGAATGAGGCCTTCGGGAACGTCACTCAAAAAGTCCAGGTCTTTATAAGTGGGTCTGGACTTCTCTCTCTCCTTCTTGGACGCTCTCCTCTTGTATGTGGAGCCCTTCAGATCGAACTTGAGGTGCATGCGTACGGATCGTGGCAAAATGTTGTTCATCACAACAACGCGGATGTTCTTGCCCCCACACTGGACGCAGTAGAGGCCAAAAAACTTTGGCAGCAGAGTCCGGGGGTTCTGGTTCAAGTTCTGGAGAGAGGCGTTCATGCGGCATATATAGAAAGACAGATAGATAGATAGATAGATAGAGAGAGAGAGAGAGAGAGAGAGAGAGAGAGAGAGAGAG
>JAQLOL010000004.1:9938976-9952523 GCA_029783665.1 Naso thynnoides
CATCCTAAGTTTAACACTATGTGGGTTCTGCAGGGCTGACTTGCACTTTAAATTGTTTTGGAGCTTTCCAACAGCAAAAAGACTAATATATCTGCCCACTCACATGGCATTGCTCATCAGCAGTAAAAAAGAAACTTTGTTTTACTCGTACAGTGTACACACTGCTGAGCACACACGGGAAGGGTGTGGGTAGGACGGCTTACACATTGAGAGAAGTTTAGATTGTGCATCGTGACATTTGCACGTTAATCTAGTAAAACTACAGTGAAGTTACTAACTTAACCGTGGAAATGTTCCTTCAACTACAGCTGCTGAAAACTTTGTGCATCAACAAAAGCTGTTGAGGTGAATTGCATTTAATAAAAACACTCAAACAGTATCAGTTGGCTTAAATTTACACTGTATATCTTCTAGTGTTTTAAAGCTATTAAGTCTGAATAAATATGGAAATGAGTTCTAATGAAGCTGTTTAGAATCTCGAGACTTCACCAGCAAAACAAACACATGCAGACACAAACACAAACTACTCTCTGGCTGTCTGCCGCCACTACTTGGAGTTTAAAAAAGAAAGCTTTAGTCTGCTAATCTCCCACTGGCACAGGTAGAATGTGAGCTTCAACATGCAGCTGAGACCACTGTAAGTCACCTCGTGAGTGTGTGTGTGTGTGTGTGTGTGTGTGTGTGTGTGTGCGTGTGTGCGTGTGTGCAGAGTGACAGCCTCACATACAAACAGGTGAGGGCATGTGCAAAGTTCTTCATGTATTTTTGCATGGTTGCAGTTTTTCTTTTGTGTGTGTGGGCATTTACTAGTTAACCTCAGGACTCCTCTGTTTTCTCTGATAACTCCACCATATTAAGAAAAAGTGAAGTCATATCACACAGTGTTACTGCACTGCTATCAAAAAAATTTAACAACCAAGAGAAACAGACACAGATTTCTTCAACTCTGAGCAGACAAATTTATATAAGTGGATATTACTGTTTGCAGCTATATTGCTGATTTAATTATGGTTTTGCTATATGTCATAATGAATAAGACTGTTTCTTTACTCCAGTCATAGAAAAAATATGTTTACATATGCATTGCAAATTATAACAAATACCAAAACATTATGAGAACTCTCTTTGTGTCGTTGTAGACGAGGAAATTGTATTAGAAATGACTGTTGCCTGTTGATTAAAGCTGCTGGAAATATATAATTTGCTGGTTCAGTGGGGAACTACTCCAGCTATTTAATTATGAATGAAAGTGTTGACCAGATAAATGACATTGCAACTAACTAGTAGGGTTTTGAGTCAAACAGTTGTGCATAATGAGTAAATATTCACTGATGATTTATGCAACAATAAACATTTCAATTAAGTCATTTACTGTGTTTACAAATACAGTAGCTGTCGACCATTAGAGGGTGATAAGACGCCACCCATCCTGGTTGAAAGTGAGTTTTGATTTTTTTATTTTGAAATTTTAAAAAATTCTAACATTAACAGTGATTACTATTTTAAGTACGTATGTGTTTAAAATGCGCAATAATGTATATTTGTATAAATATAAATAAATCTGTTCAGGGGAAATATGGAAAACGAGCATTCAAAGACACTGAAAAACAAAGCCCCGGGATGCAAAGACGAGCAGCTGATGCCGGCCTGTTGCTGAGGAAAGATGTGCGCATAGCAACGTAAATTTGATCCTCCAGACACAGCATCTCAGCCACCATCTCTTCTACAAAATCCATTCGAGAGAAGAACTTTCGTTGAAAAACTGTGGATAAAAGGATTTGGCACAGATCAACCAGATATTAAAAATTAGCTAACAAGCCAGCAAAAAGGTAAAAAGTACACCTGCCGAATTTTTCGGAACTTGCACAGCAAAAAGGCTTGGCTAGCTGGACGTAGCCATGTAAATTCTGTATTTTGCCTTCCGTGTTTACTTTTTAAAACTGCTGGAACAGATACAGCATGAAATGTTACAGGAGGAAGGGATATAAAACATTTATTTAAGAAAATAAAATTAAAAAAAAAAAAACAAACACAAAACAAAACAAAACAAAAAAAACCCCATAAAATACTATCAGCACTTAACCAGTGATCAGAGTTCATAACTATCTCACCAGATAGTCATCCGGTCGGATCCCAAACAGCTCTCGGAAGTAGCGGAAGGCCACAGGGGCGTAGGTTTTGAACCTAAAGTCTGGGTAGTGGTGGGCTGGAGTGAGGTTACTGCCTTCACTGTTTGGAGCAAAATGGGGACAACATGGAAAGAAAAGTAAAATAAAAGATAATATTAGCAACTTGTCACACATGTGCACACAAACACGAATCCACTCATACAAACACACCTGGGGAAGAAGATGCTCTCCACCACATAGAAGTCCTGCATCAGCACATCTCTCTCAGGCTTTGAGCTGAGGTTGCCAACAGTATATCCAATTCCCAACTGGATGGCCCCTTGCAAGGCAGAGGAGGTGGTCTGGAGGCGGAGAGCAGGGAAAAAAACAAAAGAGTAAGGTGTGGGAGGAAAGCAGATGGTGAAATTGTGACGCCAAGCAAACCAACAGACAGTATTTAAGACAAAAGGCAAAGACAATTAGAGAGAGAGATCAAAAGCCGACCTTCTTGTACGTTGTCTCACCAGAGGCATCAACCCTCCTGTGACCAATCTTCTTCTCGTGGGTAGGGCCCACTCCGAACGGGGACGGCATCTGTGTCACAAGAAAGGAGAAGACAACGCAACTTTACATATAAACTGAAAATACTGCATATAGCCCCATCATAGTTCGAATGCAATCAAATCTTGCAGCAAACCAGTACAGAAGCGAGGAGGGAAAGAGAAGAGGAAAAGAAAACACAGACAGGTGTATAGAGTGAAGCAGCCTCTCACCTCTGTTATCTGAGCCCTCCTGGCTGAATCTGTGGAAAGAGACAGAGGGAGAATATTCAAAGAAAACAGGTGAGAAGAGTCCACATCTGAACAGAATTTATCTGTTACTGAATTAGCAGGAAATGCAAACACTGACATCAGACTCACACCGAGGTTGGTGATGGTTATTCACATACGTATGAGCCATCAGAGGGAGTACATGACCCAGCACGAATGAGTCAACTTTTCATCAGGGCATGCATTTTCATTTTTAATCTATTTATTAAAGCAAGTTAGCCCACTGGAGACTTTTTTTTTTTTAGAAGACAAAATGCAAAGAGAGTGCAAAATCTGAACATGTGCTGTACAACTCGATGACACTGGGAAAAACTGCTGAAAAAGTTGCGTGATACCATTGAAAGCTCCACAACAGCTACTAATGGACTTTGTGGTGAGATTATTTTAAGATAATTCAGCAGCGTTCATATAAATTTTACGTTATCTATCCTATTCTGAGTAAATTGTTGGTCTACTCACCAGCGGAAGTGACTACAGGTTACCAAATTACTTTAAAAAATCCAGAAAAATGACATTCAGCAGTCTGCAGACAGTAGTCACTGTTTTCTATTCCTGGATCAACGAGATTTGTGCAGAGAGGGTAAAAAACTCTATTGGATTGACTTCCTCCCTAATCTGAGCGCTACCATTGGCTGAGTTCACCAGATCCCATCACCAACCAATCACACAGGAGGATTAGGAAGAATCTTTCCCACTGACATTAAGGACACAACCAGACTGTGTTTCTATGTGTCTGTGTGTAAAAGAGGAACGGGGAACAGGAAGAAAGGAAGTGAACAGGCAAAAAGACAGTCCAAAGTACTTCACAGTGCTACAAAGCACTTGGTTAATATCATCGTGCTAAATTTCAGGTCACGTGAGGGTGAAGATTAAGGAAGTGCAGTTGACATAGGATGGATAATGAATCTTTACATCATGTCTAAGCACGGCACAAACACTGAAGCAATGTTTGTCATCACTTAGGCTCAACAGAACATAACAACAGTTAATCTAATGCATAATACATGATAGTTGCTTCTCATTAGTGGGTAAGAAGATGTCAACAAAATGCAAGAATTATAGGCTGCAAACTGAATTCTAAAAAATTCAGACTACAATTTGATATATTTGATTAAAACTCCCGACAATAATAAGGTAGGGTGATATTCCTTTAAATCTATGTACACATATACCACTAATCCCACTCTTTGGAGTTTCACTGCATTATTAACCGGACGTAGAGGCTACAGCCCCACTAGTGGCTCTGTGAGTCTGTGCCAAGGCACAGCGATGCTTTCAGTTAAAGTCCAAAATCAGCATGCAAAAGGCTTAAAAATGAAAGGTACTTTAAAGGTAATACAAAGGTCCCGAGTGTAGGATTTAGTGGCATTTAGTGACTGAGTTGCAAACTGCATCTGAAGTAATATCCGCCTGCTCAACCTTCCATTCTAAAACAACAGGAGAATCTGCAGTGGCTGTGAAATTTGCAAAGGAATGCGAGGCTCTCTCTAGAGCCAGTGTTTAGTTTGTCCATACCGTGATACTGTACACATGGCGGTGCAACATACTGGACTCTGTGGAAGAGGGCGTGCTCCCTCTGTGGATATAAAAGGCTCATTGAAGATTCCCCTAAATCTTACATACAGGATCTCAAACACATTAGCAAGCCAACAATGTTTTATGTAGCACATTTGTTTGTTTTGTATCCATGTTCTCTTTGCACCTTAACCATCTGAAATTCCCCTTTTTGGGGATAACTGAGACTACCTTGACCTTGACATTGTCCTTTATAAAATTAAACACAAAGCACAGCTGAGAATGATGAGAAGTTTCACTAAGCACAGGAAAATAAAAATTTTCACCAGATGATGGCACTAGATGAAAAGTCAGTGGATCACTGATGTTGTTACAGTTCATCAAGCGGGGGGCATGAATGGCTGTTCCACATTTTTTTTGCATATTCCGCACGAAAACACCACCGTGAACATTTTAGTGGTGCTGGAAGGAAAAGCAAAAGGGTCACCAAAGCCAGTTAAATTGATCTTCTTGAAATCACAAATATCTGCAATACATTTTTTGGCAAACCATCCAATAGTTGTTGAGCTATTTCAGATTAAACCAAATGGCTGACAGACCAAATGACATGGAGTGACATCACAACTAATGGAGGTGTTGGATGCATCATGATTTTTTTTTAAAAAAGAGAGAGAGAGGTGAATGGAAAATGTTGAAAATGTTTTTTGGTGCAAAGAGAAAACTTGCAGAATATCATATATCATATAATATAAAATATCATGGCAACAAACCAGCATTCAGCTGTGAGAACAAAAAAGCAGGACCTCAGAGTTTGATTGATTTTCTTGTTTCATTTGGGCACTTTCGTACTGGACAACCACAACTGGCCACACCTGTAACTTGCAGATTAACGCCACATCAAAGCCTGTCAGGCAAAACAATGAGAGGGAGTATCAACACACACAGACTGTGGGATTAGGGTCAGGCCAGAATAATATGCCACTGAGCTGCAAGCAACAAGCAGGCCAAATAAAATGTAGCATATCCGAATTTCACTTACAATAACTGAAAAAAAGGCTGCCTGCAAGATTTTGGCTTTTAATATTGAAACACAGAGAAAAATTGTACATTTACTGAGAGCTCACTTGGATATTCCTGTAATAAAACAAGTATGCCTTAAGGCCAGCGTGTGTATGTCATCGAAAAGAGGATTACATCTCTCTCGGAGCTGAGAAAGTGGCAGGCTGTTGCTGTGACATTAATGTGACACTAAACACAGGAGGAGACTTTTATGCCTCCGGGCTCTCTGCACACAAGTATAACAAAGTGGTCTTAATAATAATCATCTATGCAAATGCATTCAGTGCAGCTTTGACTGCATGAGCATGCACATGCAAAGACAACCCACAGCACCTGCTAGACTGATCTGGGGCACATGCACTTTCCGTCTCCAACATTTACACATAAAGATCATAAAACTGTCACGCATGTCCGGCCGTGTTTGTAGCCACGACATACACAGCAGCAGTGCTTGGAATTGATACCCACAAGGGATTAGCATGCGGTTTATGTTATAATTCCATATCAGATTATGCAAAGTGCTCTTCAGATTTAGCGAGGAAGAGGAAGACAGGGATGGGGAGAATTATGAAGACAGACAGAGGCTGCAGATGGAAGGAAAATGACACCACACTACAGCTGCTTTTGGACATAAGCTACAAAAAAAAAACTACAGTCACCTGTGTGTGTGTGCATGTGTTACCCTGCAAGTAAACAGCACCACACTCATTCAGATAAGATGCAACATTCATCCCACAGAAACTCCTCTGTATTTTGGGACTGTGTGTACACATCCTTTATTCGCAGCAGCAGCAGTGACTTAAATAGTAACACTCGAGTGTTAAAATTGAGCAATTTATTATTCATTTCCGCAGCTTAGGCTCCTCTGCATCTGATCTTTGGGGATGGCGTATTTTTTTTCTGTAGTCTTCCGAGTCAATGAGTTAAGCCACATTGAAACGTGAGAGAGTGGATGCTGCCTACTCCGCTTTCATGTCTAACTTTTAACCCCCGGTGCACCTGCTGTCGCGCTGCAGCTGCTCTGAATAAACCCAAAAATGATGTGATACTTCGTCGCATACCGACAATAAATGATGCAAACGCCAGCTGAGTGTCATACAAACCGGTGTCTCCCAGGTCGAGCTGTAAGCAGAGGCCGGCGGCCGCTTCCTCACTCGTCCTCCTCGCGTCATCCTCGGGTTCCGCAGTCCTCCCGTCCATCTCCCGGACGGTTGCTGACGACGACGCTCCGTTGTCTCAGCACAAATGATACGACACGGTATGCGCTTCGGAGCAAGCTGGAAATCCTGTCATTTTATCTTCTTTAGTGAATTTCCTGCTACATACACAGTCTACATAACTCCATGAATGAATATGTGGCGCTGTAAACAGGAAAACAGCCAGCGGTGCCGAGCATCTCGGCCGCGACTGTGCGTCATCATTTGCGCGCAGTGTTCTGGGTGCGCGTGCAGCTACGGCATATGAGCTCACATGAGTAACCATTGGCTCGTCACTGGAGAGGGGTCATGTACTGAGACTAACGATAGTGATAGCTCTAGGATCGGAGAGGCCATGTTTTTTTCTTAAAGGTTTTGTATTTAACGGGGCCAAGTAGATGTAATGCTGGTTTGGAAAACAGCTGAAAATTTACATCATGAAAATGTTCTGAGATGTTTTAAACCGTGAGACCCAGGTCACGGAACAAACCTCACAAGTACTTCCAAATTTCTGTCTTACAGTGACGATTACAGGATAATTGGAGGTTATGACTTGCGGCAAAATAATGAAATATTTGCAAAACAGGGACATTATCATGTAAATACGACTCTTCCCTGCAAAAAACAAAAAAAACAAAAAAAAGGCGAACAAAGTAAGGCAATAGGATTTGATAGGCCGAATTACAACCTGCATCTTTTTTAGGTAAGAGCAAACTACAACCAAACAACAAAAATATGGAATTTGTTTCCAAAAATACATGAATAATTTATTTAAATTGGTATAATACAGACAACCTTTTCCCTTCAGGAGGTTTCTATTTTCCCTTATCACTATAGTCCTTTTCAGGAAACATCCAATGTATGATGAGTATTAAGATGTAAACAATTGTGAAGTATTACTATGATAATGTGTTTTATACTTTGTTCTTCTTGCATTAGTTACATCTAAACAAATGGGTATTTGACTGAAATTATATATATATAATATATATCTATATTTAAAAACACACACTACAGATAACTTTGACAGAGACAACAAAACTACTATTCATATTAGATTTAATAGGTGCTTTTAAATTGACAAAAATCTGGGACAACAGTTTTGTTTTTCTAATTTCATCACAAGTGTAATGAGTTACAGACACAAAAACAGGCTCAGGCTTCAACAAGGTACATGCAAATCCAATTACCAGTAGTTTTTCAGAAATCTATGAAGTTTATGGCATCTTATGTCCTTACAGAAAACTGACACGCGAGGAAGCTCGTCACTCAACATTCAGAACAGGCTGGATGGCATCAGACTAGAAAAAGGAATAGCTGTTTGGAGTTTTAAGTCAGGTGTTAAGTGCCTCTGTTTTCGCTAACTAGTGCATGTCCTCTCACACGGTCTCACATGGTTGATGTGGGTGGGTTCTGGATTTTAGTTGCACGCTTTGGGTCATCAGGCCTGTCCCTCCCGCATGGGTTTATAGACAGGCCGTCACTGGTCCAGACACACACACACACACACGTCAATGCCCTGAAGTCCGTGGGAGAGGTCAGGAGTCACACATAGACATAGGAGATGGTATTAAAGGTACGTAGGCAGGTCCTTCTCCACAACCTGTGAAGAGAAATGCAGACATACTACACGGTTACACACATTTTAGCACCGTGGACAGAGATAAGGTGTTCACAGCAAAGCTGAATACAAAGTAGATGAAAAATCTGCCTGAAAATGAAATCCAACATGTTGAGATGAATACAATAACAGAAACGGTAGCACCAACTTATTCATGTACCTGCATTTCACACCATGCACAGAAATAAAAAAACAAACAAACAAAAAAACAAGCTCCACTTACTCTGGGATCATCCATTGGGGCATATCTCTTCACTACCTGTCCCTCCTTATTAATCAGAAACTGTTGAGTGTTAAACATCATAACATTAGCAAAACATGCATTTCTTTACAAGAAATTGAGGCAAAACATTAGGCAATATTTACCTCAAGATGAATATTAAAAAGGAAATGTGCCAATTTATGTAAATAGAAGATTACCTTTGTGAAGTTCCATTTGATGTTACTGGAAAGAAAGAAGAAATAGGAATGCCAGATATTTAATAATGGGAAAGTGATATTATCCACAGTCACTATCAGTTATTGGTTAAATTAGATCTCATAAAATGAAGCCAAATTACTTTCATTAATTTAGCAAACCTACCATCAACAGATTACAATGCAAGAGATGTTAATACGACCTTGTGAAGCTGTTTTGCAATCAAGTATCACTATAAAAATACTGAACTATCCCTTTAACAGGAGAACAAGCACAGCTCCATAAACTGGGGTAGAGCCCCAGTCTATACAAGTGACAAACATGTTGTCGCAGCTATAGACGTCTTTTTTTACAGTTTATGTGGGAGTAAACAAGATTACAATTTGCAATACGTGTTATGTAAGGTTCTCATGAGTGAACAGGTGATGTAATTTATCGTACATTTAATTAAGTTAGATCAGAGCTATGGAATATTAAAATCATCCAATCTGCCTTCTATACCTTGTCTTTTTAAATCCTCAGGTGTGCAAAAACTACAAGTTACAAACTTCTTTTGAATACAAATGTGAAATTCACGCATTCCAATAATAAGAATAAATTTCATTTATTAAATGTATTATTACAACACAACCTGCACGCATTACCACAGAGACTGCTGTTTCATTCGTCATGGAGCAAACAGTGTGCAGCCTCAGCCTCAATTCAAGTGGTAAACGATAAATTACAACAGTGACCAGTGTCTGTGGTAGTTTAACCATGATAGCATGTTCTCTGCAGTGCAAACGTGAAACATTTCACAACCTCAGCATAAGTGAATGAGTAACAAAGAAGAAAGCAGTGAGATGAAGTATTAGTAATGTTTCCTGTGGAACAAGAAGCTGGGCATGGGGGCAGCATGAATGGGGGGTGGGGGTTACCTATGACGTAAACAAACTGTATAAATTAATGTAATTCTTTTTCAGTGACAGTGATAAGCATGTGTTAACAAGCTACACCCACAGCCATGTGGCTGTAAGCTAGCCATGCCTGTTTATGAAGGCTAATATCACTACAACAGCACAGGCTAGTGAGGAGGAGGCAGGTGAATGCACTTTTAATGAAACATTGGAGTTAATCAGAAGAGTTGCAATCAATGGGTAAGTCTATAGGCCAGGGTGTGAAATAATTTTTTATTTGGGCTGCTGCTGTTTCTAGCACAATATCACCAGAACTAGTCGTAAATATGGTTGTGATAGAGCAGACTCTGGTCGGGAGGAGCGAACATTTCTCTGAACAGGAGAGGGAAGACTCGTATTTGCCATGCTCATTTAGACCGCGTTCACACAGAAACAGCCAGGCTAAAAATGAAAAGGTCTTTCCTTTGCATCTTCGTAATATATGTCCGTTTACGCAAGTGACCCCGCTGCTAAGCCCTAAGCAGCAACAGGAGGTTAAAGAAATTCAGCCGTAGACTGACTTCTAGACTGACTTATGCTACGAACACTAAATTCATCTCAATAGACTGTCGTCATATTCGACCTGCTTTCGGTGCACAGCGGAGTGTTTATCTTAGATTTTGGTAGTGGCCAGAGCAGAATGCATTGACTTGCACTAGCATTAGCATTAGCGTGGAATACAGTGGATATTATCATAGTGAGGTGCTTTTTGTTTTATTTTTTGGAATTTTCTATAATACTGTTAAATTGTTGTCATTTTTTAAAGTTTAGATGGAGCAGTCAAGCCCCAAAAACAACTGACAGACGCCTGTGGAGTGTGACTGCCGAGAAGGCAGACAGAGGAGAGCGCCACGACTCAGAAGAAAGTGTTTAAGCCAAATCTGAATTACAAGACAAGCTGAAATCCATCTTAAACCTCACCAGAATTTTGACTGTTGTCAGCATTTTAAATGTAAACAGACAAACAACCCGAGCCCTTCTCATTGCTAGAAATTGTAACATGATGTAAAGAAAAGCTGCTTCCCCTTAGTGGTGCAGAGTAGGCCACCTGTGAAGGAGTATGGAGTTCACTGGTTCAATTCCCAGTGTGTATAGCTTGCACATGTAAACCATGAGGAAATTTTAACGTGGCGCGCACTCTAATTCTTCTGAAGGTCATATTAAATCGAAAATTGCCTATTTTGTTACATTTGGCTGAGACGACATCAGTTATGTATTCACAATCATTCAACTCTATTCGTGCGAGCCCTGCTTTAGCTCACTGTGTTTTGGCTGTTACCCGTGGTGGGCTGCCACCCCTGAACAACAACTGTGAAAAAGCTGAACAGAAACTCAACAGGATGTGTAGGACACAGTGCTCATATTCCAGATGTTACCAAACCAACATGGACCATGTTCCTGTATTTTTGGCCACCCTTTCCATCCGTGATAATTACATTTTAATCACCCAGTTAAATTGCTGGGATGTGGGCCATACAGTCACTCCAAGCTTTAGATTTTTGCTAACTGTTAAGTCCTCACACACTGAGACCAAATAGGTGATTAAATGTAACTGGGATATGACTGTAGTGTAAATTAATAGGTAATAAAAGATAATAATTTGTTTTTTTGCATTGACTGTGTTAAATGACATATATAAATAAACAGCACACACATTTTAAATGCAGAATTTAATCCAACTTCTCTCACATTACTGTGCATCACACTGAGGGAGCATGTTGTCTCAGAAATGTGGAACTGATGATGTACTGACAAAAAATTTTTTTTTAAAACTCAACTATGATACAGCTTTAATCAACTCTTGAAAAATAACCGTTTAGTTCATGAGCCACTTACGACTGTCATTTATTTTGTGCATAAAATGCCATGAGGTTTTTTAGTAAGTAAACAGCAAAAAAAACAAACAAACAAAACAACAGACTCACTTTCCAAAGGTTCCTTTGCCGTTTGGCTGAGCTTTCATCCACTTCCACAGAGGGTGAGCGTTGTCTCCATTCACCTCAATCTTACTAAAGAGGTCAAACTCAGCGTTGTAACCTTTGGCAAACTCTTTAATCTCTGCCTCAGTACCTGGCTCCTGATTATACAAAAAAAAAAAGAAAAAAAAAAAGAAAATTACACACAAGATTTGCAACTAATCAAAAATCCAGCTCACGGCTCGTTTGAAAGAAATTATTCAACGATATGCAAAATGACTTCTGCTTCCACATCACTTCACACAAACTGAACAGCGAGCTGGAGGAAAGGCTTCAGATGAACAGGCAGTAGTTTAACAGGTTGAGGTTCATGTGTTGTATGAATGACAACAATGACGGTATTCAGATGATATCGCACAAAGTAAAGCATGTAAAGCCGTGGCAGTGTTGCCATCAGTTTAGTCTCCTTACCTGTCCTCCAAACTGGTTGCATGGGAAGCCCAGGATGCGTAAACCTCTCTCAGCATATTTGGCGTGCATTTCCTCTAGCTGAGTGTAGTTTACTTTGGTCTTTCCTCATTTAGAGGCTACATTTACAATGACGCACACATAACCCCTGGCAGGAAAACAAACAACAAGTTAAACTTAGAACGACATTCTCCATATTGCTGTTTTTTAAAACTTTATTCAAAGTATCAGAGGATACACACATACACACACTTTACCTGTATTTTTCAAGGGACACCTCATTGCCATCAATGTCTTTGGCAGAGAACTCGTATATTGATTTTGCGCTCTGCCAGTCTCCCACCTGCGCACACTGTATAGAGATAAATAATTAAAACTGTGTGCAGGTGAGTGTGTGATTAAGATAGTTGAACGTAGATGTCTGTGTGGGTTGAAGTCCATGAAAGCAAACCAAAGGGCAAGCCGAGGGAAGAAACATTATGAACCAGATGGAAGGAATGCGATGATGCAACCCAGCCTCTGCTGATTAATACAGCACTCAGCGCTCTTTGGCTTATTTGTGTCAAAATTCAGGACAGCTGGATTTAATTTACATGACGTTAGCAGCTTTAGGACGAAAACGCGACAACTTGTCGCCCGCATGCGCGATTCACACGAGTAGGAAAGACAGCACGTTAAAAACTAAACAAAATAAACAGTGATACGATGATGAATCACTGTCGAGATGCCACTCTAACCGCAGGAAAATGAGGAACTTGGTTGACAATTGGACCGCGGAGCTCCTTCCGATTTGATCTGATGTTGGTTTAACGTTGAAGTCATCTTCGCAGATTATCGGTGGTGACTTCAGCCCTTTACGTTCACTTACATGGACGCTTATGTTACAGCGCAGCAAGCTAACAGCACTCACTCACGTCACACTTTCATAAAAGACAAACAGAGACATTTGACCTAAATTTGCCTCCGTGAGTCTTGCCAGGAGGGTAAAACGTTAATTAAAATGCGTAACGCTAGTGAGCTACAGTTAAAATCACAGGTGACCTGATGACTCACTTAACGCTAAAGCTAGCTTAACGTTAGTGGCTGTCTCAACATCGGACCTATTTGCTCGTTGCACCGCATTTAAAAATAGAAATAGAAATCCTTCATGACCTTCATGATGTTCAGCACGCACGCAGAGTATCGAGGACGGCAGACATTTAGAAGAACATTACCAGCGTCATTCACTCACCATGGCTCTGACTGCTGCTCTGTTCCCGATCAAACCCAGCAGGACTATCGGTCTCCTGAGCCACATGGCGCTCTGATAGGGCTGACGACGTCTGTCACGTGACCTTTAAACCCTGCCCGCTGCGCAGCACCGCCGACTGAGACCTCCCCCCATTCAAACTGATGCAACTCGAACCCGCTGTGAAAAAAAAAAAAAAAAAAAAAAAGGCAAAAAAAAAAAAAAAAAGAAAACAGACAAAAAAAAAGCAACA
>JAQLOL010000004.1:9952623-9976502 GCA_029783665.1 Naso thynnoides
AAAAAAAAAAAAAAAAAAAAAAAAAAAGGCTAAACAAAACAAAAAAAGAAAACAGACAAACAAAAAGCAACAGTAAGACAAATTTTTAGAGGAAGTAAAGTGGCACGCGACAAACAAAACCAAAAGAGACTACGTGTGTGTGTGTGTGCGTGTGTGTGTGTGTGTGTGTGTGTGTGTGCGTGTGTGTGTGTGTAAAGGGAGTTTGTCAAACCTGCTTTTTAGAGGTTAGATTAAAAAACTGACCTTTTTTCCACTAAGATTTTCATAAAGAAAATTAACATTATCACTTTTACCTTTTGAATCGTTTTTATAAATAGAAAGTTTTGCATGTAAATATTTGCCTAATATTTGCACATAATATTTTGGAATACGCACAATGAAGATATAAGTGATTCATTGTATCTGTTCTGCATAAAATTTAAAGTGGCACCCATTTCTTTTTATTGTCAGTACACTATTTGCTTGATATTCCCAATGCTGCTTTTTAATTTAAGTCACTGTAAATAGAATGCCAGGTGCACTGTGGGGATATTAGAAATTATTATCAGCATAGGTATTGCAGATTTGTCTTTTGCTACACTTTTTATTTTGTACTGAGAATCCCTGCTGACAATGTTTCTTCTCCATATTTAGTTTTCAGGACCTGCCAAGTACCTTATGGAATACCTTTGCACACCAAGTATCCTACATATATATTTTTTATGTTTGGCATCCAAACTTTTTTTTTTTTTTTTTTTTTTTACAAACATTCACCATAAGACAGTAATAACCCATCTTTGCTTAAAAGTGCCTGAAGTTAAATTGTTTGCAAACAATTTCCAGATAAACAAACTGTGTGTGAGTTTAAACTGAATGTCTATGTTTCCTATATGTTATATCTGTGGAATGAAGTTGTGCTCTTTGGCCCAGGTTCATATAGGACCTGGTTTTGAAAATTTGCTACTTTTAATATTTTTTTTTGCAGGACAGCCACACAAAAGAAGAGATTTCCATTACTGTAGGCTATAATATTTGGAAATGGTGTCCAATGGTGTTCTTCAAAAATGTTGTGTAGAATTGAGTAAGATAACTGAAGGTGGAGGTGTGTGAAGGCTAAGGTCCATGAAGCAATCCAAAGGTCAAAGGTATTAACGTAAGATTAAGAAATAATCAAGAAGGATCAGATAAATGGGAGTAAAGGTAAGGAAGTGAACAGCTGCTCTTGATATTCAGAGCACTTTGGTTCACTTGAGTCAACATTCATGTCAGCACCACTACATTTTTATATATAGAACCGGTTCAGGCTGAGAACCCTCAGATTATTTGCCTGCATGTATATCTATCGCACCTGTAAACTAACAAAGATCCAGTTTAATCCTTGGCAGCTGTCACATTAATCGTATTACATTTGAGCATCGTCTAGCTTGTTTTTATCGCCACAGATTTTTAGCAATTTTGAAAATGTCTTTATTCCTTCTCTTTATATCAATGATAACAAGATTGCACAACCAGCTAAACAAACCAGTCACATTTTAGGAAAAAAAACAATTCATCTGAGTTCAATTTGCAGGACTTGGCAGGTGTCTTCAGCTTGAGGATAACAAGGAAACATCCGATTTTTCCTGTTATTCCCAGGAATGATGTCCTAACCTGCAGCAGGCTCAGAGACATATTGCTTGTTAGGAGCTGACTGTTGTATTATAAACAGTAAAAGCAGTAAAGGTTGCAGACCAGAAACAAAGCATTGTTGCATTCCATTGCTGTTTACCTTAGGTTCTTTGGGTGAGATCTACCAAAGATCTTTTCCACAAAGGCAAAAACCATCTCAAAGTGAGCTTAAAAACTTTTTTTTCTTTAGATTTTGCTGTTTACATTATTCGATATTTCAAAATATGCATCAAAATAAGTTAATAGAAACATAGCTACTGTAATGCTGTTGAATAACAAAGGATTCCAACATGGATGTGTCCGTCTTTCTGTGTGTGTGTGTCTGTGTGTTTGTCTATGTGTGCATTTTTCATGCCACCCCTGCATACGTCAATGCCCCACTTGGATCACCATGGTCAAAACAGTCTGGACACACCCCTGCTAACAAACTGTTTTTCAGCACCACCCACTTTCTATCTTCATATATTAATTATATTTTAAAAAATATTTACAATATTTCTTTTACCTCAGTTTTTGGTCTCTACCAATAAAGCAAAAAAACATCTCTGACTCTTCAGTCACTAACTGCTCCACCATGTTCAGCAGTGAGTTGAGGACTTTATGTGTCTGCTAAGCAGGTGGTGCACAGTGGATTTTAAGTAAAAGGACAAAGAGCAGACACAATGTCAGACTTTCTGCCTTCTTATAGCCGACTGAGTGTGAGGTTTGTATCACTCAGTCACTGAAGCACAACCATGATTGGCTCTCTCGGGGAATATTTGTCCTCCTGCCTATACATGTTTGTGTAATGGGAGTCAGCTGCCTTAGAAACACTGGGCAGCAACAGAGCAGGAGTGTATCAGTACACGTTCATATTCAGTAAAATGCTAAACGCACACTTATCTGATAACATATAAGTAGACATGCTGCACTTTTTTTCACATGAACGTATGACAAGGAAGTGAGACAAGACAAGTTGCATAACAGGTGTCACGACCCTCCTCTCTCTGACAGGTGTGAGAGAAACAGACTGACGCTGGAATGAATGTGTGTATTCCTCCATCGACTAGAAAGTGAGTGTATTAAATCTCTAGTAAACAGTAACAGTAAGCCTAAATACTCTAGCCTTTGTTGCTGCAAACTCTTGTCAGTACATTCAAGTGTTTTGTATTCAAATACATTAAAATGAGATACTTCTTATCTAATGTCATAGATTGTATAAACCACTTATCACTTCATTTGAATAACCACAAAGGCTGTATTTTTTTTTTAAATTTTGTTGAAATAATATGATATAATACAGCACTTGTTATACTCCTCCTGCTGCTGAACATGCAAATGTATTTGCATATCTTTTTTGTTTGTTTGTTTTTGTTTTTGTTTATTTTGTTCTACCTCATGCAATGACTTGACAGTCTGGTCTTGTGCTGTTGCACATTTTATAGCCTTTACATTCTAAAATGTTCTTATTTTACTGTTTGTGTTTGTCCTCCATGTTATGTTTATGCTTTTTCTATGATAGTTGTAGTTAAGTGAAGTTTTGTCTCTCTTTACGACTGTAAAGAGAGACAATAATAAAATAAAAATAATAAAATAAAAGTCATTGAATCTTCTTTAACCCTTGTGTTTTTGTCTTTACATCTGTCTAAACACTAACAGCAACAATAGTGTAACTGTGCTCTGAATCTGGCTTTTAGCATTTTTTTTTTAATACATGGAATTAAATTGAAAGGCACAAATTTCACAGCTCTTGATCAGCAGGGAATCAAAGATGCAGTGTCATTTTTCTTCCAACAGAGGGCACTGTCTGGCCAGGATTGTAGTGCAGTGTTCATAACATCCATGCTTTTGGATGGAACATGAAACTTCTATTAAGAAAAATAACAAAAGTACGATTTTAGAGTGATGCGATTAAAGGTTCTGTGACGACTGAAGACATTTTAATTGATACACTGTCAGATGTGCAGGCTTTTTACACCAATGTATTCAAACCGAAGCATGTCTTTTCATTGCTCTGAAATGAGGCCGAGGACTGATTCCTTTTCATGTTCTTGTTCTGGGACATTGCTTTGAAATAGACTCTGGTAGTCTGACGTCAGACTGGTGCCACAATTAAAGTCCCCATGAAACAGCATTTTGTTCTTTAATTGGATGTATTCCCAGCTGAAATTGGAAATCAGACGAGGACAAAACTCTCAAGAGAATCACTTTAACATGTAAAGCAACCGGTTATCAGCTGGAGAAAAACACTAATAGTTTATTTAAAATGATGATTTTTCTTTTCGTTACTCGCACATTATGTTTCAAGGCATGCTTAAGCAAAAATGAGCTAAGTAACAGAAAAACAGCACAAAATTTCAGGGGAATCCTAAATTTACCTTTCAAAGTTAAGTGCAAATTTCCTCCAGCTAATGGTTCATTAACAGCATTCTAGTTTATATAAAATACAATGTATCAGATTTAGATAGAGATCCAACTTTAAAATCAAACTTTGTTATGACTGATATAGAATTTCATAATGATATGAAAACAAACATTAGAAAATAGGAACTGAAAGCTGGAAATTTGAAGCATATCAGTCAAATTAATTTGCTGCAGGAAGCTGTAAAGATGCAAAACAGACAATCATGATAACAACAGTTGTATGAAACACTTCAAGACGAATATATCAGTATTTATTAGAACAACATAAAGAACATGAACATTGGGAAGTACTTTAGGGCGGCTAGTTTTTAGCATTTGTCAGGTTGAATCATGCTGTAAAACCAAGTCCCTTTCTGGTATTTTTAAAACATAAAAATGGCTGAAAATAAATACAAGTTTGGTGATTTACCAGCATGACATCTCTCTGTGTTACATAAAAGGCACATGAATGGAGGATGTCAGGCTATATTTCCAATAAATTACTTTTAGTGACCTCATGTGCAATGAGATGAAGACACGGACCAGGACAGCGTGACATGTTGTGAGACCCCATCATCGCTGAGGTTTATGAGAAGCAATTCGACCAAACTGACTTGCGGCTCTGCACTGCATGGATCATGAGGGCAACCAACTGCCTGAAATAATTAAAGGGATGCTGCCTGTGAACTCACTGTTAGTGAAAGCAGTGGGTTGTCTGCCCTCTAACACACACACACATGCAAACTGGCTTGCATAGTGAGAGTGCTGGCGTGGTGCAGGGGTCATGTCTTCTAAGAGAGAAGGTTTTTAATTAGATTTTGACAAAATGCAGAATCTGCCACAGGTTTCCACCTGAAACATCAGTTCAAAGCCCCTAATTAAACCCCTTGCACACAGCCAATTAAAACTCATATCAAAGAGCTTCTACTGTAAAAAAAACATCAGTACAATCAATGTGTGTGTGTGTGTGTGTGTGTGTGTGTTGAGAGACAGACACTGTAATTAGATACCGCTCTGCATGCGCTGTCAGTCTGTGTATATGAAATAATACAGTAGGTTTTTTGCTGTGCATGTGTTTTTTTTTCTACTCATAGCTCCACTGGAATGAATTATTATTTAATAAACTTTCATGAACCGGAACATCATGCATGTGCACTTGCATAATAATACACCGTGAAGCTGAGAAAATGTCTGTTAAATGCATCATGTGACGTTGTAGACAAACATGCTGAAACATTTGTACCTTTTGTGCACTCACACACACACACACACACACACACACACGCATGCACACACGCACACATGCACAAGTGCAACTTTAATTAATAAAGATGAGGATGATAAGGTTACAAGATGACATTTACAAACTGTTGCATTACAAATGTATATGTTACGTCCTTATAACTATGCAACAAATTTGACATAACTTACGAACCTAATGAAAAACTTTGTTTACTTTAAAACAGCTTACTGTTTGCAATTCAACAAGCTGCTCCCATATAATTCAGAACAGGTCAGCAGGCAAACAGCAGTTATATGTCAAATACTCACGCATCACTTTAGGCATGTGCATAAAAAAAGCTGTATGTGAATAAACAAAACTACAACTTTTTAAAAACATACAACAACTTCATGCATTCAGCAAAAGATTGCTATGAAAAAAGATGAAAACACAAAACACGTAAACGCCACAACTGTCCCTACGCTGACAAAATAATCAAACACACAACCATGTAAACATTTAAGCATAAATGCATATATTTATTGCATCCAAAGACAGCTGGTATAGCGGTTAATATAAAAGTCTGCATACAGAACATGACTCATTCTGATCTCCATCATGAAACTGCACATGCAATATGGTAATGAACGCAGGGACCCTTTCCAGAGGAAGAGAGCAGCTTTATTGTTTGCAATGTTCTTATGTTCTTTCATCAAACAGTTACACTGGGTTGTACACCAGAGAGCCAGTTAACAGTGATGAGGAAGACTATTTGTGAAAAAGCAGACTATAATGAATAGAAAGTGGAGGAAAACACAGAAAAACAAACATGTTTCATATAGGAAAAAAAAACAAAAAAAAAACAGTTGCTTGGAAACAACCTCTGCTGAACCTGACTCCACCTCCCCCTCCACCCCTCAAGACACGCACACACACACTCACACACATACACTCACACACATACAGGGCTGCACACTAGGGGAGATAAGATCAGATGCTTCAAGAAAAGTTAGGGTTATTTCTTGCTGTTCCTAAGCAACAACTTTGCTGTTTTCTTGCCTTCACCGCATCCCTGTCGACTTCACTGGAGATTAATAGTCAGAGGCAGAAATTAAGCAGGCCACAAAACTTTTGCCGTTTCCCCGAAAGTTTTCTTGATATTTCAAAGCAGAGTTAAAATTAGCATCACCTGAGCAGGACCTCAGGCAGTCATTTCAGGATAACTCTGCTTTGTGACACACATTGTGGTGAAAAAATCTCCATTTTACATTAAATGTTCAGGTTTTTACCTTTAAGTTGGTGAAAATCGGTGCAACTATGACAAATATAAGATAACCGTTCCGTATCAAACATCCACAGTCTTTCACAATATGTCAACAACATATGAAACCTGCAGCCATGGCAATAAAATATGTGCTACATCAGGAGTGCACGTCCTCTTGCTATCCTTACCAAGAACCTTGAGAAGCACATGCCTGGCCTGGTAATTACTATCCAGGTATGCATGTGACTCTCACATCAAAATCAAATTAGGACCACGGTTCTGAACACCCATTCTACATTTTTGAGTGTTTTAGAACATGTAACAAAGGGAGTGTGATGGAAACAGATGGCAACTTATATTTGCATTGGCAGAGAGTCTTTTACATTTAACCCTCACACTCTGAGGGGCTTGGTTGGCAAGGCAACACATTCTGCAGTCTGTTTTCCCATGACTGCATCTCAATAGTCCAGATCAGCCTCCTTATCCCTCCATCTTCCATGAGTGAACACGAGTTCAAGCTTAACTGACAGCCAGCTACCAGCCCCCTTACATGCACACATCCTGAATCTATATATATCAAATCTGTGCCATGGATAAAAAAAATGAAACCTACAGTTTTCGACCGCTGACCTGTTTGTAACCATAGGAGACTTAAAATATCCTGAAACAAGTATATTTGGAGCTTAGTTTGAAACCTTAACTTGCCTTCCAAGTGTGAGGTTCCTTCACTTCTCAAACATATTTCCTATTCCCCTTTTTAAAATAATGAAGTGAAGTGAAAATGCTCTAATTGCAAGCTTCTGTTACACAAGAAATGTGAACATGCACAATTAAATGCTATATTGTCACTCTGGTGGCTTTGAATTTGGCTGCAAAACCAAAGATCCTCTTTATGGGTTTAAAAAATTCTCCCACTTTTCAAGCGGTATAATTGATTTAAAAAAAAATTTTAAACTTACCTGCGTTTAAAAGGCATTTCACTAGCAAGGACAACAACTTCAACAAAAGATCGGTTTGAAAGTTTATTGACACAATATGAACGTGGATGGCTGGGTTACAGACTTGAAGGGCTGATTGTTTGAGTGCGGTGTGGGGAAGCTTCAGGTGAGAATCTGCCGTTGCTCCCGGGCACGACGGACCCTATAGAGAGAAGTAGGAAACAAGGAGAAAGACCCAGGGAGGGGGGAGGGGTGCAGAATACGAGAATGAAAGAGGAGGAGAGGATTTGGACGGTATTTAAACAGGAAGAGGCGTGGTTGAGATGTGGTCCTGCTCCTGAAACTCTGCTAAGTAGCTTCACGATGTTCATAGGGATACTCAGTGAAATGTCACAGATAATAAAATGTAAAATCTTTGTATCTATTACACGGCATATTATGGGAGGAAATACCAAATGTCAGATACAAACAGAGGGAAGGTATATGACTGATGCAAAGTTTCCCGTTTACTGTTTCAACCCTTTGGTCCATCTACTTTTTAAAATTATACACTGAACTCACAGACAGGATAGAAAATATATAAACTATGAAAGATCCTGGACTTTTCCAAGGGTAATTATCAGACCAAACTGTTCAGTAACTGAAAGGAAACCAGCTTCATCAAGGTCAGAAAGCTAGAAAATATTCAACAGACTCACTTGGTTGTGATGTCTAATTCATGTGGAGGAACAAAAGTCAGTGCAGAACTTTGTAAATCTGTGCAATGGAACAAAATGGCAATGAAAACCAGACTTGGCAGCAGCATGCCTGGATTTGGCACAAAGGTGGAGGTCTTCAGTGTCAGATAAAAAGATTTTGTCATCTGATGAAACAAGGAGTGAATTCTTCAGGTAATTCAAAGCAACAGTGTGTCTGGGAGGAAGCAGCACAGCTCATTAAGCATTTAATCTGATCCTGGGAAGAAGCTCGTTTGAGCAACAGGGATACAGGACAAAGAGGTTAAAAATTAATTTGAGAAAAATATTTACGATAATCTGAGTGCTAAAGACTCGACTGAGATAGCCTTTTGTTGTCCAGCATGATTTGATCCAAAGCTCAGCTGTAATAAGTAATATATCAGCATTGAAATGTCTAAAAACAACGGTATCTTTGTCAAATATTTTTGTTGAGTTTTGTATGTACATTAATTCAAATATTCATTCTAATAATGTCAAACTCAGAGAAATTCATTATTTAATTCAAGATGTGAATGTGCTTCATTTTGTCGCCTGTCACTAACTTCCGGTGTGACACCTGTCTGAGGGTGATAAGGGAAGTTGGCAAATGCGACTAAATATAGCTTGAATAAATCTTTAAAACATGACCTTGTCTGTGAACATTGCTGCCTGAGTCATATTCATCTGCCATGGTGGCTGTTTGACAATGAAATAAACAAATCCCATGATGCCACGCTACCAAACAATGTCACCAAACTGGCCTAAATCTTTTGTTTTCATTTGTTTGATTGAGAGACATTTGGTGGCAGAAATTCCCTAAAGTGCCTTTAAATTTGTACTTTTTCAGCTTTGAAAACTGCAGATCATTTTCTAGATATTGCAAGAGAGCTCCAGATTATCTGTGTGTGATTCCTGCTTTTCAGGCAGTCACAGCATTTCCATACATTTCCATATGCAATGCAAATTACAGGTTTCAAGACTTGTGAAACCTGCTTGAGTGCACAGTGAACATCCCGCATTAATGTGTTCCATCCCCACAGTATTATTATGCAGCTTTTGTGCTTGTCGATGAGGAAGTCCTGCAGTGTTTTCTCGCAGTGATGCAGTCGCTTTGACGTGTTCTTAATATTGTTAAACTAAAAATGCTAAATGCTTCTCTCATGTCTTTGTGCTAGAGCTTGTGCCAGCAAGTGATTATCTTAGCTTAGCATAAAGATTAGACATAGGCAGAATAGCTCTCCAGGTTCACCAGAGTTCCTTAGCGCTTTTTAAATAAATTATGCATGTTTCATACAAAAGCCACAACGTATAAGTGTAAGGTTGTTTTTTTACTGAATGTTATGTGCCAAAGCTTATTCTCACTATGCGGCGAGGGATTGGCTCGTGACGTTTTCTCATTATACACAAATCACACTGTCCATACCACTTCCTTCAAAATTCCTCCTCTTTTCAGCAAACTAGTGAGAGAAAGCTGAAACTGAAAAGCAGAGAAACACCGGAAAAAAACTGTAAAGAGAAAGACTTGTAGAGAAAAATAAACAGAAGACTGTCCCTGCAAAACTTGTCAAAATACAAAAAAAAAATTATAATGAAATAATTTGGTAACACTTTATTTAAAGCATCCATCTATAATGCGTTATGAACTTATAATGCGTAATAACATGCCTATAGTGCTGTATAATCACAGTTTTAAGCAAGGTCAATAAGGCTAACCATAACCATAACCACATATAATGCATTATGAGTGTGTTCATAATGTACCATTATGTGTTATATATGTCCATAATGTGTTCTAATATATTTTAATGTCTGTGTTTTATTTTCAGTTGAACTTTTTTGTGTGCTGGTAAAGCTTTTGAGATACAGTGCTTAAATTTGGGTGCTTCCTTTTTAAGTTCAAGTTCTGTTTTTTTGGAAGAAAACTTTACAGTCATTGTTCTTGTCCTGTGCATCACCAGCAGTGAGGTGCGGTGAGATTCCTGCATCTATACTGATTATCGTCACAGCAACAACACAAACACAAGGAGTTCGCAGCACCTTGACCAGCATGTTGTTCCAGATTTGTGTACAGATTAAAAAAAGGAGATCTAACGCGTTAATTAAAAAGCTTCAGAGGTCACAGTAGGATTATTATTGAACTTGTGAAAAGAGTCAGTCTAGCTGTTTCCTGTACTTTCAGTCTTAATGCTAAGTCAGGCTAATCTACTCTTGGCTCTGTAGCTCTTAGCGCACATCTAAACTAAACTACACTACACTACACTAAACTAAACTAAACCTAACCAAACTAAACTAAACTAAACTAAACTAAACTAAACTAAAGATTAAGAAAACAGATCGATTTGAAAATTACAGTGGGGATGTTACACAAGCAAATTATGGGGAATATTTACCAAATAAATCAGCAAAAACCCAAAGTCCAAACATGTTATTTGCATTGGTTATTTTTAGCTTGCAAAGGATGAAATAATTTAATAAAATAAACTATCTTTTATCAGGGAGTAATTCAAACTGCTGGAGTGGAGACACTCAACTTGTAGCTGAGCCATGGAAGTAGATAATATTTCATAATGTCCATGACAGTTGTGCAATGAATGAGTACACTTTGAAAGGACAGTAAAATGTGAAATTTTTAACAATTTCCCAAAGCGTTTTGCTTTTGGTCATGTTTTCTGTATCAGCATAAAAAAAATCCTTCAACTGAATATAAATACTTTTCTATGAGCCTGGGGAAGCCGTGACTAAATTTCAGCTGGCAGTAGCTATTATGCTGTAGATGAAGCCAAATGAGCTAAGTTTAATTCTCGTGGATATGGTTGCAACAGGCTGTGGCAGGAAAGTCGCACAGCTACAGCTTACGGAAAATTGACTTAAAGGCCCAGAGGCTGCGTCGAGTTCCCCAAAGTCAATGAAAAAATGAATAATGCAACTGAACAAACATTTTGTAGTCTGAGGAGATGCAATACTGTTTGAAAGGAGGACATGAGTCATGACAGATAACAATGGCAGAAATGCTTCAGTTGGAAATGTACTTGTTAGGAATTTTAGACTAATAAAGGTGGGGATATGCTGCTGTTTGTTGCAGCACCGCACCTCCGCTCTAGATGTGCTTTCAAACAGAAGATTAAGTGTATCAGCAGTATTTCAAAGGGGAGAGTAGCAGACCAATGTTCTGCTTCTGCCGTACAGCAAGACTGAACACTGCAGCTGTCCTTTTTTTTTTCATGTCCACTGCTTTTCTTTTGCTTTCCTCATTATTGTCTCTTGTCTCTTTTATCTCTTCTTCTGCGCCTATATCATCTCCTGCCTCCCCCTTCCCACTTTCTCTCCTCGCCATCCACAGCCCACTGTTCTCCTGTCTTCCCGTCAAGCAAATGAGGTGATTTTTTCTCACTTTTTTTTTCAGGCTTCATTCTCACCTGCACAAAGGTGCAGGTACAAGTGCAAGCAACTGCCACAACATGAGTGTGTGTGTGTGTGTGTGTTACATCACCTTATATCACTCTGTGGAAATCTCCTGTTTTCTGTTGTTTCTGTTAAACCAATACCTGGTAAACATTATGGTTACAGAATTTGTCTAATACATCTAAAACAGTATCTAAATTTTCCTTTGTTTTTTAATATAGTCCGGTTCCTCCACATATTAGAAGAGCAGGTGCTGACACATTAAAAGAAGTGGGGGGACGTAATCTCAGTAAATTCCTCCTTTATTAATCACCTTTGCAATCTTTAAAGACCTTTCTACATATTCCTGCGGGAATTAATTTGGTAAATATCAAGAAAACCCATGAGGCCTTTTCAGTACAACATCCATGACTTTTATCATCTTCAGTTAAGAGGTCATCAAGTGTCTTTATGTGGAAACGATTTTTCAAGTGCTCATTATAAAGGAAAGATAAAGACTGGAAAAACCTGGAAACTTGATAGAAACAACGTGTGTTATATTATTATGTAGGTGTTAAGCAAAACTGGGGAACTGTGCAGGGGATCTTTGGAAATGTAGGAAACATAGTTGAGTTGCTTGCATGCATTTCAAACCTTAAATAACAGCAGTACACATGATGTACTGTACTTTCACTTGTGTAAAATGTGCTATCTTCCAGTTTTGCTGCTGCAGCCTCATTGTCATCCCAAAGACTCTGATATGTGAGAAATCAGAGATATGCATGGACCCCATTATTTTGAAGATCACAAGGAATTACAGTTCTCCAGTATGGATGACTTTAAGTCAATATTTCTTATGTTCTTGTAGGTTTATTGTGATTTAATTAGACAGATGCTGCTTAGACTTATCATCAGCTCAGGTTTCGACTGAAATGAGGACGACTGCCGAGTCTGTTGGACTCATACTGTGATGAGACGTTCGCAATTACACGCTCCTGTAGCTGTGAAGCATAACCAACTAAAGAGGCATATATCTGCAATGCTATAAATAAAATTTGATTGAAAGGATGATTGTTTGGTCGCGAGTCTCATCAAAGTAAAAAAAACAGAAATACTAGTGCATTAATTAAAACAAGCCTCCACTGCAGAGTCAGACCTGGAAATGTTTTAATCAAATACATTTGGATTTAATTCCTATCTTTTCTGTCTGTAAGTGTTGAAATCATACAAAGAAAAAATCATACAAAAGATGAGTGTGTATGGATGGAGCTCTTTGACAGGTGGAGATGTCAGGTTTGAACAGAAACAGAAGAAATGGTGCATGGAAATGTTATCCTCCTCTCTTTTACCCCTCAGTTTCAAGTCAGTAGGCTGTATGTGGCCATGACATTTCCTTGTTGCTTTAGCAACAGAGAAAGAAAATGTTTCCCACCCTTCTACTCACTAGTTTATTATCCCCATATTTCCCTTTTCGATCGCGCCTCATATGCTTGTATGCATGTGCGAAAAACAGCTTGCACTACATAAAAATAAACATATGTATTTGATGAAGTATCTTTTTTACGATTAGTATTAAAGGAGCTTATGTGGGTGGTATTTAAGCATAAAAATCCAACCTTTATTGGCTCCTACACTGATCATTTGCACAACAACAAGATGATATAAAAACAGATCCTTTGAATCACGCTCTCAAATTTCTAAGCTCAACCTGTAATAAAGAGTTCATTATCATTTTTAATAACCAGTATAAAGGAATAAAGTGTCCAGTGGTAATTTCTTTTGGCTGAGCATTACTTCAAACATAATCCATTTAAATCATAACAATGGCTTTCTAATAACACCCAAGATTTGCTGGCACCTGCAGGCTGATAAGTCTCCAACTGCAGTTGGTGGGAGTGTTAACAATATAAATAAAACCGGGCCATGTGGTGATAAGTGTGGCCTGTTATTGTCTCACCACCTTTGGTCCTCCTCCATTTCAGACACCTTCACTGCTAGGCTGCCACTGTAAGCACCTGTGGGTGGGCCAAGAAATATTATGGCCAGAGACAGCAGAAAGGACACTGAATCTTTGCATGAAAGACTTAGCAAGTTAGCAGGAGCCCTGCTGATCACGTTTACCAACTGTGTAGGCTTGTTTTTAAATCATAAACGATGGTTTTATGGTGATTCATGTACACGAAGAACAAATTTAAGTGAATGACTCAAACAAGCTGGAGAGCCAGAAGGCAATGAAATCCAGACAGTGAAGATTTGAGTATCATGTGTAGATTTTTCTTGACATTGTTCTCCAAAGCCTTTCACCTCTGTTGACTCTTCAAGCTTATCTTTTAATAAGACAGGTGTCACATTTCTCACAGTTACATCACCATAACAAGAAGGCTGCACTTTGACACTGCATGTCAGGTAAGGGGTTTCAAAGTGTTCTTCACATCAGGCAAAGATAACTTTTAATACAACATCTGCCAATGGTGAGAGGATAAAATAATGTTCAGACCTCAACAACACACTGAGCCTGATGCTGGTGTATTTCTGTTATGTGTAACTGTCAGGCTTTCCCCTCTCACTTGCACATAACACCTTATGTGGTTGATGGTGACAGGTTTATGACTCCAAATTCATTTTTAAAACAACAGTATACAAAAATGGGAGTCACATTTTAAAAGGAATCTGTTCGTTTTTCCCACCAAAATAATTACCGCACATGCGTAATACATTTTTATCTAACTTAATAATTCAGCTAATATTTAGTTCCATTAATCTCTTGACTATTCTGTCACAGGTTGACACAGGTTTTTAATATTGTCCGCTTGTTTTAAACGTTTAAAAGAGTTCTGCAAAAAGCTTTTTAAAAATCCAGTTGATGGCGAGGAAATATGTGATGCTAAAACACAGAGACTCACAAAGTGAAACTGTCTTTGTACCACAGTAAAGACAGTTGGACTTTAAATTATTCTGTAGTATATGTAGGAAAAATATACAATCAAGCTTAATTCTAACACAGCCCTGTTTGCTATTAAACTTATTGCACATTATCAATCAAGCACTTCACAGTAAGAGTTTTTAATATGATTAACTAATGTCACAAGTAAAACGACTTTTAGGATCCGAGAGCATTATATAATGTGGTAAAAGTATCATTTTTCGTGTTTTGTGTATTTTACCATGCAGACGGACATAGTGATCTATTTTTAATTAAAGTAGTAGGTAACTTCTGTGAACAGGCCACCAAGCTAACGCTAGCTGTGGTATGGGACTCACTGGGAAACAACTTCACTGCAGCTGCTCGCATTTTATTCCATTTGTTGTTGTTCTCTCTTTTCAGTTCAGTTTGAACCAAGACAAAATGGTTGCAGGGAAAGTTGCAGCAGTGTAAACTGGTCCGTTTCAGCTCCAGCTTGAGCCGACTGATGGTGTCGCTTGCAGACACTCTGATGTCGGTAGAGGCAAGTCAGAGCATAATGCACAAACAGCTTATCAGCTCTAAACGATGTCACCTGTCGCTAAGAGGCGCAGTGTAGACAGTAATAGGATTTTTACCAGTCTTGATCTTGCAATACTCTAAGACCAAATCACTTATTAATAGCTATCTATTGGTACAATGACATTTTTTTCCAAACAGAGCACAGAAAAGTTATTGATATTTACCCCAAAGTTATCTACTGTAGCTTCAACTACATCAAAATATAAAAATGAGCTCTTCATCTTGTCAATCTATCTTTCCAAACAGTTTTATCATGTTTCTGCTTTAATATCTGTACATTTTTATTGATGCCCTTGTAAATGGTGTGTGCAAGTGTGTGTATCTATGCAGAAAAGCATTAGATCTAACGTTGAAATGCTGCGACTTAAATCTCAGCATATATATAACAGCATGTTATAATGATGTTATGTTAAGGCAACAGTATCATCACTTCTGTCTGTGAGCTACCACCACCATTTATGGATTTTAAGTATTTTAGAGAGTGGCGTTTATGTCTCCAGCCCAGTTTTTACCTTTTGCCTTTCACTACTTCTGTGCCATTCAATGAATACCTGCAATCATTCACATTTTCACTGCAAAGTGGAGCAATGAGTCATCAACAGAGGCATTGTTCAGGATACAGAGTCAAGAGAGAGACTATATAAAGGAGCCTAAAGGGTCCCTGTTTCATTTAATTCTTTCTATTAGCTGAGTGCTTCACTCCAACCATTTCCTCCTTCTCCCCTTGGGCTCTGTGTTGACACTCAAAAACTGATTCAGAGACAGCAGGATACTTTTCTGCAGCAGAGGAAGAATTAAAAATAAACTATTTACTGGACAAAGTATATCCTGTGAATAACAACAGCAAAGAATCTGTGCAGTGCCGCAGGCAGCCTGTCACCACCTCTTATTCAGTAGCAGGGTGTCACCAGAGGTTCAATATCAAGTTATCCTGCAGTATCAACATATTTTTTTTGTCTCTTTGACGTCCAAACTAAACTCATTGTGATGAATTTTTTTCATGTCATATGATCTTCTAACTCAGCAGAGCCAGAGATCAAACTGTCCTTGTACTTTTGGTACTTAGAGAAGATTATATGACTCCAAGACGAGAGTAAAGAGGAGGCATGGTTCAATAGTTTCAAGTCGTATTGACATGTGTTGATTGTGGAACTCATCAAGCCTCTCTTGTCCCTGAGCCAATCACCGTCTGCTATGACTCATTTATCGATTTATTTGTTTTGGTGATGAACCCAGGCTGTTGTGTTTATCTTCTTGTCAGAAATATACAGTGTGCCATTCGCTCATCCCTTCACTGTCTGCTGTTCTTAGCCAGCATATTGTGTGAGGATTCATCATGCTGCCGTTGTTGACAGATTTGACTGTCACACACTTGTCAAAATGCCAAGCAGTCACAAGGGATGCAGAGAACACACTTGCAATGCGCACATGCACGAGCAGAAATGCAGACTGAGGAGATTCAAGTAAGTAAAGGATTTTGTCCTGTCCATCAAATATGACTTCTTAATTTGTTAAAGCAGCATAAATCAAATAAATTTGACATTTAAAGAAGTACATTTTGAAATCACTAAGGGACAAAGGATGAAAATAAGAAACTCATTTAAAAGATGAAGTTTTCTGTGTAAAACAGGTGACTTGGCATAACTAAAACACTGAAATTAGATATACAGTATGTATACGGATATCACTATATTTACAGTGATTATTGATAAAAACAAGGCCTCTAAAATGTGTTATGTTTTATGTTGGTATGTTACTTTTCATTTGATCTGTTTGAATTGTCAACGCTCAATATATATGAAGCCATGCTGAAGTGTCAAAAATTGCAGTTCTCAGAATGACCACTTGAGGCTGTTTCTTAAATGGGCAATCCTCACACAGCCCAATATTAAAATTGTTCACTTTTGCAGCAGAAATAAACATGTTTACAGCCTGTTACCAGTCTCTGCTAATTTCCCTGTTCATGGCAAATGTATGGTAGTTCTATAACTTTTTTATAAAACCAGTGGCTGTGAAAGTAAAACCTGCTCAATATTTTACAAGCTGAGGTGCTTTTGATGTGAAGGTTTGTGTGCTGAGTATGGACCACAACGTCCCCGGTTGACGGGTGATTTGTTGCATGTCTCTCTCCTCCCTGAATTCCTTTCATTTGTCTTCTTTCAGCTGTCCAACAAAAGGCAAAAAATGACTCCGACAACACACTTTCTTTGATGAATTCAAAAAGACTCCGACAGAGTTTACAATTTCTGTGAACCATTTTAAGGATTCAGCATGATAGATGACTGGATTTAAAAAATACACGTTCTATTTTGTTGCACTTAACTTAGAGTAACATGCACTGGCATAACATGAAAGCATCAGTTGTTGCGTTAATGCCTTTTTGTATTTTTTTGTGCATCACATAAAGTCTACACGTGACTACTGAAATGTCATTCAGCATGTGGCACACTTGACAGCCCCATATGAGTCATCTAATGTACGCCATAGGCATGTAATATTGCATGAATAGAGAACAGATGTGGTTGTGTCTGCTGGTGTGTTTGGATGATTCTTGCACAACGGAGAGTTTCATGTTCTCTGGATGATAAAATGCTAATGAAACAAATCACTCGAAAAGGTTACAGAACTGAATATGATCCACAGAAGACTGAAGACAAGCTGTAAATATTGCATAATGTTCCACAGTCAGTGCCAACATGAATTATTAACATCTTTTAATTGATTTGAAAGTTTATTTAAGCAGCCAGCTGCCTCATCTTGAAAATAAGTGACAACTGATGCTGTAAAGTTAGACTTAAGCAACTCTAGGTTTGCTATTTCATTATTTGAAACCTTTAAAGATGATGTTAACCTTTTAAAGGGATTGTGCCCTGCAAAAGTGGATTTGGCAAATTTTATTTTTTTAGTAGTTATGCCACAGTTTGTGTAAAGCATTAAATATTCTTTCAAGGGTCAGAGTAAACACTTGAGGCCGTGGTTTTCACCACTTCTTTCTACATTTTATGAGCAAGGAACGATTTCATTAAAATTTGAACACTAAGCTGTTGCCGGAAGCTGAGCCTCTGCAGGATTTTAATGATTTTAACTGAACTGAGAACATCTGCTTTATGCATTGACTGTGCTGTGTGTTCAGAGTGGCACATAAAATAAAATGACATTCTCTGTTTGGTGTTTATTTGTGTTGTTCTTGTTCCGGTCTCCTGCAGGCTATTTCTCCCAACTGTTTTACAGATGGTGCAGGTCCACTCTTCACTTTGTTCAAACTCCATCATGTTCTGTCTTCACCCCCTCTCCATCTGGCTCCTCTTTTTTTTTCGATTTGCCGTGTTTACTTGTACAATGTGCCCTCATAGCACATTAATCATCATAAATCTAAAGACCGACGCAGAGCAACACGAACTACAGCATCCACCCTCTCGTTAGTGGTGTGTGTGTGTCTGGCATTTGTTTACCTCTGCGCCCGGTGACCCCCAACCAGATGGGTCGGCTGTCTCTGAGCCATAAAGTGGATATCTGTACAATCAACACACTGTTATCTAACAGTGTATCTTCTGTTCTCACTGAGACGCTTACAACATTTACAAGCAAAATCTTCCACATGTGCAGCCACAAGTGACATGATCTCTACTGAAGCAGGAATGAAGAATGCATAGCACACATTCATATTCATTTTAAAAACAGTGGTGTTACAGGAATCCACCAAGTTCAGGTATAACAACTGCTGTAAAATGAGTTTTAAAGGTTTTATTTCTACAAATGTACTGTGTGCATCATGTTTAATATCATCTGTACATACATATAAAATATGAGCCATATAACTTAAGCATAAATCCTATCTTCTGTGCAGTGTAGTCTGGATATATTCAGTGTAAAGTCGTGTTTATCAGTATTTTCTTCATTTTGACTAATGTGCTAAATATTGAAATGCAGGAATGTGAGGCGTTTGGATTTGTTCCAAACTCAATCTGATCTTCGTGCATCAACATGACTCAACTTACTGCCATCCTCTTATCTCAGCCTTAGCAGGGGCCATGACTCACACAGAGAGCTTTTGACTTTATTATGGGCTCTTATTTGCACTAAATGTATTTAACATATTTTATGTTATAGGATAGATCAAATGCCAATATTGTGGAAATGAAAACTTCCATTTAATAAAGAAAAAAAGATGAGTAAAATGTTGATTTTATTTTGTAGAAATGTCTACACAACAGATTCACCTTAAATATCTTGGAAGTCATTTGATAGCCTAATAACAGATTGATAAAATAAGAAAAATAGATTTATAAAAAGGTCAATATAAATGTTATATTGGCCTACTCCACAGATTTAGCTTTTTTTTCATTTCTTGAAAAGGGGGGTTTAAGTTAAAAATCTATAGCAAAACCTAAGTGGATGTCTTTTCTAATTGCATACATAATTCTGTCTTGTTAAAACCTGGTGCCTAAATTACCCAAAATGCAATTTGACAGCCAAAAGTTTATTTGCAATTTGGGGTTGTTTTTCTCGTAGCAAATGTGGGGCCAAGAGTACATACTTTTGCTTTTTACTTGTAGTGCGTACAGTTGCTACCTTCACAAAAGATGCATGCAGTATGTATACAATTGGGACATACTACTTAGTCAAGATAGTGCCCTTTTAACTTTGACTGTGATGCTCCTATATCTGTTGCAACCACAGCACAAAATTTTTGAATGCAAATTAAGTCAAAATGTTTTCTAAGCCACTCAAAGGCAATATTTGTTCAAATATAAGTTAACCTTTGCACTCATCCACTTGGATTTGTGCACCAGAAGTATATCAACTGTACATAGGAGTAAAAATCTTATGAAGTACGTCTTATGAAGTGAAGTAACATGAAGTCATCTGTCATTGTGGGACTTGTCATTCATAATTGCGCTCTTTCAGCTTTTATTATATTTGCGTGACACTCTGCGTGACATATGCAATGATTTACTGCTGCACAGAAGATTGTGGGTCCAAATGGTCAGAAAAGCATGCTGGCTTGTATAATCTGACCAGATTTAGTGGGACATTCTGGTATTTCTGGTACACTTCTTTTCAAATACAAGGTACTAGGACATACTCAGTCTTTTTCTGGCATACTACATAGTATAGAAATATAAGTATGAAATGCAGCCAGAGATTAGGAGCAGGCCACAGAGGTCTTAAACTGAATTTCTAACTCAATACACTAATGTCATTTTCTTCCTCAAACTTGAACATTTTAGCCCCACCAACACTGCCTCAAATGATGTCACTTGAGGTAGTGTTACAAAACCTCACATAGCTCCATCTGGAAACAACTTTTTCTTCCAACTTGTGCTGTAGCACTACCCAAAACCTTTAATTTACTAATTTTACAAATTTACTATAGGCCACATACACACAATATACACACATTGTATTACATATGATAAGCATTCTAAGTTTTACACTATATTTGATCATAAACATATTTTAATTTTGGGAACACATAAACACTGGTCAGAATAAGTGAAACCAGTGAATTTTGCGTGTTAGTCACTATCAGCTGTTTTGGAACGAGTAAAACATATAAGGTGTTTTCAGTAACTAATAAAAAGTGGAATAGAAATGTTTTAAGGTGCAGCACCAGACAGAGGTGTGGTAATGCAGCACCAATTATCCTTCTGACATTACAGTTGACATTCATTCGTTTTTGCTGGCTTCAGCAAAGAGTCTCTCAGAGAAGAATTCAACAACCATATTAATGAGAACATAAGTCAATAGGTTCTCTGGCTTCTATTATACCTCAGGCACATAGAGTACAAAAAAATTGAGATAAAATGAACAGACCCAGCTGCTATTTTCTCTGTGATGCAAGATCAATATTTGCCTATAAGGCCCATAATAATATCAGCCAAAGAACAGCCAGCTGTGAATAAACACTTATGAAGGCAATGCTGTTGAGAATAGTGAGCACCGTTCTAGAAAATAACGACACTTTGACTGTGCAGATTATTCACACAGTAAGTTCCTGCATTCATTTCATTTGTCTCGGTTTTCATATTTCCGCTATTGATGTGAGAGGATGGCGGGCACAGTCAGTCTTGGCGAGCATACTGAAATTTAAAAATATCAAATGGCAATGTCACCTTAAGATAATGGAGCCACAGTGTTGTTTTTTGAGGCAGTGAGTATTTTTAGATGTCGAACGGATAGCAACACCGTTCAGCTAGTCTCAGTGTGCCTGTAAGTCAGATGTAATAGCACTAAAAGCACTGAGAGAGAGATTTTTATTTGAATATCCCACATGGAGGAAATGTGACATGAGAAACACAGCAACCACATTAAATCAACTCAGATTTGTAGTCAATAACCATTTCTCATTACAGATCTTAATATTTATTATAATATCAACATTAAGGAGCTACTGTAAGTGGAGCCCCCTCTGCCTCCAGAGCGCCTTAATTCCTCTCAGGTTGCTGCACTAAACAAGTTGAATATTTAAGGATATTCAGCCATTCCTCATGAAGGACCACAATCACTTGTAAGAGTTGAAGTGGGAGGGAAAATTTACTTCATCTAGCTTTGATCTCTGGATCAATTTTCTCAATCAGAAATCCTCCAAGCCAAAAGGGCTGTGACTTGGAACTGCAGCAGCTGCAGAGAGGAAACCAGCTAAATGCTAACATTAGAAATGTTAGCAAGTATAATGTTAATCATGTACAGCATCTAAATTTAGCATGCTAAACAACTAAACTAAATACAATATGAAGCTGATGAGAATGTCAGTAGTTTTTCGTTTTTGACATGTTAGGCAAATTTGAATAATGACTCAATGATGTCAGTAGATAAAACAGGGAAAAAAAATCAAAACTATTGCAATATTTGTAGAGATATTTTACTCACACCTTGGTGGTCTGGAGGAGTACTCACAGAATCATCAACTAGTTAAGCTTCATCATCTGAGCACCTTAAATGTCTATACTCTATTTTTACACTTGATGAAACAGTTTACGCAGCAAGAACAAAGAAGGAAAGCCAATCAACATGGGCGGTTGGACATGCAGAGATGAAAGTTAGCAGTAGATATAAGCTCTTTTGATTAGTCAAACATGCTTGGTGATTATTGGATCAGCTGGTGGTCAGCTGAAATGACACAAAGGGCTGCATGTGTCGATATACTGTAGTTACTGTAGATAGCAGAGACTTAATTGGAACAATAATGGTGCGCTTGGTCCTGTTAGACTAGGCTGCAGGGAGAAAGAATCATGAAGAGTAGAAGGTCCTCATTATAAACAGAAGCACAGCAGCTTTGGTCCAATTAAAACTGACAAAGTCGCATTTGCCCGTTTGCTTTTGTGTGTGTGTCTGTGTGCAGAAATGTTCATAAGTTGTGCTTTTCATTTTTTATTTTGTTTTTATTTGTTTGTGTAAGAGATGTTTCAGAGTATATGTAAGACAGAGACATTTGTAAATTCTTCATAATTAGGTAAGTAAATTGATATCATCATATGTGTACACATTTACATCATCAATTTCACATCAGATACAGACTAATACCACGTGGCACTTAAAGCAACACTACATAACTCTGACCGTTACTCGTGGCTTCAAAAAACAAAACTAAACAATGCGCACTAATATATCGCACACAACGACAATTTTAGTAAACTGGGTCAGACAATGGTTTCCTCTGGTTTTCTGATGTCCTATGATTGCTCTGCCTCAAATCAGTGACTCACGGAGGTTCCTGAAAGCAACATGTAGGCTGCCTGCAGACCGAAGCTGCAGCTGCAGCAGCGGGTAGTTGTTGGGGACAGCTCCGTTAAATACAAGGCTGCAGACAGACAGAGCAGTCGTAGAACATCAGAGGAAAAACCAGAGGACATTTTCTCAGTAAAAGATGATCCAGTTTCACTAAATTTGCTTTTGTGTGACATATTAACATGCATCGTTTAGTTTTGTTTTTCAAAACTATTGGTGGCGGTTAAAGTTACATAGTGTTGCCTTAAATCTGCGGTTTAATGTAAAAACAAATAACTGGTAGAAGGTGAAGAGTATTAAAAGATTTTGGTTTGGGGGGTTGTGTGTCACAGTTTGCAGTCTGCACACAACCTGTTTCTCAGTTTCACCCTGAACACAGCCTCTGATCACTCACACTCTCCTCGGACTATCACACGCTCCCTGCCCTGCTCCACTGCAATCAAGCTCAACTGACAACACCCGTTACCTCCAGTGTATAAACTGCACTCATCCGGTGTTCTGAGCCAGATCGTTCCTCTGTGTTATGCACGACTTTCCAGTAATCTTCCCCAGACTGATCTCTTGTTGCCAACCCTGCCAGTTTTTGACCTCCGTCTCTCGCTGATCCTGTGGTAACATCAAAGCCTTCTGTCTTTTGAACGTAAGTTCAGTCACATTATCTTGTGTTCAGTTCAATTCAGGCTGTTCTGCGTTTCTGTTGAAGTCTTGCGCGTTGAAGATCACCCTAAAGTTGTTGACAAGAGGAGTTTTTGTCTGTTATCCTTGCTGTGGTGAAGAGGAGTTTCTGAACCACTGAAGATCTCAAATTACAGAGTTAGGCCACATTTACATGGGGACAGCCCTACGGAAAAAGGAAAGATCTCTCCTCTGCAGCTTCAAAATATGTCCATGGTTATGCGAAAAACCGAAAGCGCTGTAGTATGCATGCCAGGCCAGCAGTCAGCAGTGTAACTTTGTAATGACATCCAGTCAGAGCTGTTGAAGTTGTTAACTTCCTGTTGCTGCTAGATCCTAAGCAGCCACAAATTCAAGAAATTCAACCATAGATTGACTTCTAAAATTATGCTACGAACACTTAAATTCGCCTGAATAGGCTGTTGTCATATTGGACCTG
>JAQLOL010000004.1:9982653-10019855 GCA_029783665.1 Naso thynnoides
TTTTTTAAACAAAATTATAGATTTTTAAAGCATAAAAATTCCAGGGCTTTAAAAACCAAACAGCAGAACTGTTTAATGAGATCCCTTAAATTTGTTGTAGTAATATTTCATGCACTTAGCAGAATTTTAGCATGGCAGCCCTCCTTGTGACAGAGAGACTGTCAGAGTTCAAATTAAGATGCCACCCAAGCACTTTCAGATTAACTCATTATTTCCTCTTTTATCAGCTCTTTGACATGAAACACATTAAAAAAATATCACATGATCTGACTTCCAGCAAAGCAGACACTGTATTCTTCTAAGAAAACAAAACAAATTGCAAAATTGTCCAAGATATTCGTTATTTACCTCCATCTTTAAATGTATTAAGGAGCTAAAACTGATTGCCCTCCAGTTCTTTGTGATGCTATCAGCAAGAAAAGGCATCATAGTAATACATCAGTATTAGATCCCCCAGAGGTGAACCTATTCAATGAATTTATAACATATTTTATCAACAGCTGCAATAAACTGCATGCCACTGTATATGCATTCATGCATATAAAAGATAATGATTTTTCATACTGTGCAGGAATACAGAGGAAAAGTTATTATCTGTATTCCAATGGATGAGAATGCCTGGTGCTCATACACAGAGTCTTGCATGTCAATATTTAAATCAATATTCTAGCCACGGGCTTTGAGTAGGAATGTTATCATCACATCTATCAAGTGTGCTTCCAGCTGAATTCCTCATTGTTACTCAATGCATATTTGATCTGCGCATCTTTGCCCCTTCTTTAACAGCAGGGTTCTACAGAAATCATAGTTATTTGGTTGCTATCGGTTGCAAAGGATTTGCACTGGGAAATCTAATCTACCAAATGTTAGTTGCAATAAACCCAGGATGTGGGGTGAAATAAAATCACCTAAATGTTGTCAAGACTGCAGAGGCTCCAGCTCAGATCAGTTCAGGTTTGACAGGCTTTTCCATGTCTTTCACGAAAACAATACGATTTTCTGGGACAGTCTTGAAGGGGCTAGGCTACATATGGGCTAATAGGTTATTTCAGCACCGATTACATTACAGTTCCAATATCTAAAATTCATATTAGTGTGTGCGGTATGTAAGCTACAAGGATGATGTCTAGTTTAAACAGTGCTGGAAGAACAAGAGTGTATAAAACGTAATGAATGTTGATCTGTTCCCCAGCAGGATTGATCTTGGGCCACCTGAATAAAATTAGGAATGTATTACTGGAGCAGTAGGTCTAGGTTGTAAAAAAGTGAATTTTAGCATCTGTGAGTAAAGATTGAGTCAAATGATTTGACGCCAAGGCTAACTGGCTTTTAAAATGTTAACTTACATAGGCTTTTATATATATATGTAAATTGTAAATTAATTTGTGAACAACAACAACAAATATATTTCTACCGTGTAACGCAATGTTAATAGGCATCCAGTTGAGTCAGTTTACAATTAAATTAAGTTTTGTTTTGTTTTGCAGGTTTTTTTCCTTGAGGGTGCACTTGGTTTATTAATCGAGCATTAGCTGTTCCTCTCCGTATATGTGACACTAAGCTCCGTGTTGTTCCGAACAACCATTACAAACGAACCCATCAGCTGGTGGGACATTTAAGCCACAGGGCTTCTGGGAAATGTAATTTTTTAAAAAGCAAAACGTCTCCTGCTCGCTGAACTGGGAATTTCCTCAAAACTACATCACCCACAATGCCTCGCTGCAATCGTAAACATAGACCTGTCAAACAACACAAACGCCATCTTGACAGCACCCTCAAAATGGCAGAAAGATGTGAGCGAGAAACCGAGCCCAAACTAAGATTCCTGCTCTCTGCTTTTTAAAAACAGACACGACAGTTTTTCCATAAGCGAGTGGTTATGGGGTTGGTGTCAAGCGAGGCAGCTCAGAGCCTGTAAAATGGACATAACGACGGCAGTTTTCAACGCGGCCAGAGATGGTAAGCTGAAACTTATCCAGAAGTTGCTGAGCAACAAAACTCCTGAGGAGCTAGAGGCGTTAGCCGAGGAGAAAACACAGGGAGGCACCCCTCTGTTGATAGCCTCTCGATACGGACACTTAGAGGTTGTAGATTACCTCCTCGAACATTGCAAAGCAAACGTTGAACTCGGAGGGGCCGTCAACTTTGACGGGGAGACCATCGAGGGGGCTCCGCCGCTGTGGGCGGCGTCGGCGGCCGGTCACCTCCCCGTGGTGAAGACGTTACTGAAACACGGTGCCTCAGTCAACAACGCAACATTAACTAACTCAACGCCGCTCCGAGCTGCCTGCTTCGATGGCCACCTGGAGATCGTCCGCTACCTGGTGGAGCACAGAGCCGACATGGAGGTAGCCAACCGCCACGGCCACACCTGCCTCATGATCTCCTGTTACAAAGGCCACAAGGAGATAGCCAAGTTCCTCCTGGACCGTGGAGCCGATGTCAACCGCAAGAGCGTGAAAGGAAACACTGCCCTCCATGACTGTGCTGAGTCAGGCAGTCTGGACATCATGAAGATGCTGCTGAAGTGCAATGCCCGAATGGAGAGAGATGGATACGGTATGACCCCACTCCTCGCTGCAAGTGTCACAGGTCACACCAACATCGTAGAGTACCTCGCCCACCAGCCTCGCACCTCCAGGGAGGAACGCATTGATGCACTAGAACTCCTTGGGGCAACTTTTGTGGACAAAAAGCGGGATCTCCTGGGGGCGATGAGGTATTGGAGAAGGGCCATGGAGTTGAGGCAACCAGGGGACAAAGCTGGATCCCTGGCCAAGCCTCCACCTGGTCCTCCTATCCCCGCCTATGGCTGTGCACAGGAGGTGAACACTGCAGAGGAACTGGAAGCTTTGATTACAGACCCAGATGAAATGAGGATGCAGGCCTTGTTGGTGCGAGAGCGCATCCTGGGGCCGTCCCACCCGGACACTTCTTATTATATTCGCTACAGGGGAGCTGTCTATGCTGACTCAGGCAACTTTGAACGCTGCATCAGTCTGTGGAAATATGCTTTAGACATGCAGCAGAGCAACCTGGACCCTCTCAGTCCTATGACAGCTTCCAGTTTCCTGTCCTTTGCAGAGCTCTTCTCTTTTGTCCTTCAAGACCGGGCCAAAGGCACTCTGTCAACACGCATCACCTTCCACGATTTGATGACAGTGCTGGGAAAAAGTGTGAGGGAGGTGGAGAGGGCGGTGGCGCAGAGGGACAACCTCCCAGAGGCTCCTCAGTTCAACAAAGCACTCTCCATCATCCTGCACCTCATCTTTCTACTGGAGAAGCTGGAGTGCAGCCCAGAGCAGGAGCATCAGAAGAAGCACACGGTGTACCGCCTGCTGAAGCTGAACCCTCGAGGTCGAAGCGGCTTCACCCCTCTCCACATGGCCGTAGACAAGGAAACCACTTCTGTGGGCCGCTACCCTGTCGGCCGCTTCCCCTCCCAGGCTGTGGCAGCGCTGCTCCTTGAGTGTGGCGCGGATGTCGATTCACGTGACTGCGACAACAATACGCCACTGCACATCGCCGCTAACAATGGCTGTCCGGAGATTATGGCACTACTTATGAAGGCCGGGGCTCACTTTGATGCAAAAAATGCGCAGAGGAAGACGGCCTACGAGCTGTTGGATGAGCAGAGCAGTGGGCATCCGGCCCTCTACCCACTGAATTATGTCACCCTTCAGTGCCTGGCGGCGCGTGCCATTGAAAAGCACAGACTGCCCTACAGAGGACTCATCTCTGAGGAGATGGAGGCTTTTATTGAGCTGCACTGACTTCCACTACTGTCCCCAAATAAGGAAACGCGGCACTACACATCTTTTGTCTCCAATATCTGCCACAGACATCCTTCTCCATGCCTTTCTTGTTCATCTTTGTCTCAAATGGACTTTTTCTTCGGTCCTGGCCCTACCAACCTTTTCTTAGACTAAACCATAGCAACAAGCATCCAGCCTTGGGGCTTGAATCTCTTGCTGAGATCTGGTCAGTTATTGCTTGATTCTAACGAAAGTCACTAAAAGACTTTCAAAGTGATTGTTGGTTTTTACTTCTATTTAAAGCTGTGTGAAACTTCAAACTTCATATAGGCTTTAGTGCAATTTTTTTCTCTTTGTTCCTGTGAAAAGGAGACTTACAGTATGATGGTGCTTGTGTGTGTGTTTGCTGACGGCTGGACTGTATGAAAGTATTACTGACAGAAGGCATCTGAACAAACAAGCCAGATAACATGCATGAAAATGGAGAGTGAATATGGTTGCTGATTTGTTTTGCAAATTCATTCAGAGAGGATGTGTTTGAACAAACTCAACCAACCAAACGGGCTTTTGTTCACGCATACCATCTGCTTTGTCTCTTTGATATGGGAAGGTGTTGAATCAACTGTGCCAAATGTCAGCCATGGAGCCATGTTCTGTCACAGACGGGTGGCAAAATAAACAGCAACTAACTTCATTTTTTAGTTCTAAATACAAGTAAAAACCTAACAGTGAGACATACATGCAGCTTCCAGCTCCTGGAGATATTTTATATTTCAGACTGTGACATATTCTGACTGCCTGCAGAGCCATCAAATCAGATGACTAATGAGACTGAGGAAGAGTGGTATCCATCTAACTTGGTAAAGAGAGCTGGCGAACACCCCCTGTCTCCACACAGACATTTAAAAGCTATGCAGTTTGTGATCTGATCAAATGGCAACATTTTTTAAGCAAAAAATTCACTACATAAACAGATTTAACATGGGATTTTTCTTCCATTTTTACGTTTCTCTTAACAGAATAACGACTCAAACCTGAGGCTGCTTCACTGACAGTGATTTTCCATCTTTTCAATGTTTTCTTAAAATTTCTGTCTGTCTGAATGAACAGTTTCAAACAAGAGCCTCAAGTGTGCCTACACCCCTCTACTCCTGGATAATATCAACATCAACAGAGATATAATACACTGTCAGAGAAGCAGCATCAGAAAGAACACAGGACATTTTGTGGCGGTAACAACAGATCCTGAGCCCTCTTGTTTATCTCCATTAGAATAGTCTGTCCGAGATCATCTGTCAGTTCTTTTTTGGAGTGAATTTTCCCTTTAACCTCAGATGCAGTTCACAGAAATGAAACAGACAACTTCATTCTTGCATCTCAGTCTTATTTTTAATGGTCTCTCTTTTGTTTCGCTCATGTCATCATGAATGTTTAATTTGTCTGTCCTTGCTAAGCACCGCCAAGTTGAATGCACACTGAGAGGTTCTAAATCTTAAATAGACAACTCACATTCAGGCTTTGAACTTTCGCTGCCTTTCTCTTTCTCAACTGATTCGTTTAACTGATGATAACTCGAGAACAAAAGTGTGTTGGGGATACCTGAATAAAATTCAGTGTTACAACATAACCTGTCTACGCTTGTGTGTGTGGGTGATCTTTTCTGCATGTGGAAAATGTGCTGTTGATCTGGAAACTAAGCAAGAAGTATCCCAAAGATTGAAAATTAATCTGGCATTCAGCGCCCTGATGTGTCACTAGTTCTTTAGCTTGAGTGTTTTTGTGGCATTTGCATTAAGAGCATCATCATACATATTAAAATGAGCTTAAATAGTTGAATAGCAGTACATAAAAGCCCTCTAACCCCATCAAAGCAGCTAGACCATTAAATAATCTTTAGTAAGTGGAAGACAGTATTTTAGAATTCATACAATGTGTTGCATAAGAAGAATATTAGAAAATCATTAGGTGCCCTCTTTATTCTGCTCTTCATACCTAATGTGGGCTTTCCACGGCTCTGCTCATGTAAACCTGGGGGCGCTGAAATAAAGCATAACAGAAACTTGATCTTTCTGAGTCCTGCACTCTTAAAGTATAAATAGAGTGCAATTAACGTCACTGTTGCAGGGCCCTGGTAGAGACAGGGCACTTACCCTGCTAATTTTAGGGATCTTTTGCCCTAGCTTCAACTCTGAAAATGGGAATACTGTAATGCTATACAGTCAGGCAGGTCACAGTGTGACTGGCAGTAATGGTACACAGACAACAGAAACTGCATTATTCTGACAGTAAACAATATGAGCTCATTTACTGTAAAGATGAGGACTGCTGGAAATGAATAACTTGAAATTTTAATTGTCTACTGTTCATATTGTGAACATTGTGCGTGTAACATTGGCACAGAGGAGAAACACTACTGGTACAGAGGAGTTCAAGACCCTGTGACAGCATGCATCCACCATGCTGAACTAGATCAGAGATTCAAGAACACACTTATAGCTCATCTGACCTCTGACCTTTCTAAGAGGCTGCAAGATACTGTGGTGAACATTTACTACTTAAGACATAAAAATGGACATTGAAAGCCAGACCTTCAATGTCAGAGAGTCAAACAAGTTATGAGTATTGATGTTGGGACAAAATGTCTTGTACTGCATATGTGTATATAGGTGCCTTTGCAAAGAGGTGAACCAAAATGAATAAGAACATCCCCTGACTTTTAAAAAAGCTCTAACTTCCTCTTCTGGAAGGGATTTTTTTCTGCCTACTAAAGAGACTTGCCACAGAAATAGTGACACGTGATCCTGGATACAGGAATCCCATTTGTAATTTTTTCAATCTTAAGTAAATGCAAAGTCACATAATATAACTTCCCACTAGATGTCACTAGCAACAAAGAAAATCAATCAGAGGATTCGCCTTTGTCCCCTCAAGACCATGTGAAAGACCCAAAAACTGTAGCTTGCAATTAGCATCAGACGTGGTGGCAGTTGGTTAATTTTCCTGTCTCTTTCTCACGCTGTGTCAAGCAGTCTTTGTGTCAGAGAGTGAGACAGGGAGAATGAGTTGTTGAGGATGACTTTTACCAAGCTATTAGGCAGGGCTGAATATGCGTTTGTAATGCATCTGGACGAACACAAATGCAGGCAGTGCAGAGCTGCTGATGCTGGGTCAGCATAGACGTTGGAAGAAAGCCTCCTTCAAACTGTCCTGAAGCGTCATGCCAACCTCCAACACCATCCTCCCAACACCTCACAATCTGCCCTCGTGGCGGTTGATATTGTCACATTGTGTGACCTGAATAAGACCAGAGCTTAAAAGACAAAGGCCTGTGTTTGCCTATGTGGCATTTTTCAGAATGAAAAAGCTTACACCATTTGTTAGCATTCTTACTGATATTTTTTCGTTTTCATTTTTAACGGTGATTGATTGACGACTGATTGATTAATAACTGTTTGCATCTCCAGATTTACACAAGTTAATTTCCCCTGTTACTTTAAAAACTATTTACAATTTATTTCATGGATTGCAATCCAAATGTTCTAGGCCTCTTGAATGTTTAAACCTTCAGCCATTTCATTATGAGGCTTTCTTACTAACCCAGAGTTTATGCAGGAATTTGCACATATTATGTGACAAAAGAGCAATCACTTTTTATGCCCTTAATTGTCTCTTATCAATATAAAAATTAAAGGATTAACCCAGAAAATATATGTAGTCCACATTAAGGGGGGTAGGGGGGTGATCTAGATAAAAATGTTTTTTAGGGCACCAAACTCAGTAAAAGACTGATTAATATCAACGAGTCTGCCCAGATAAAAGGAGAGGACAAAATATCAGGCAAGGCAAGTTTTTTTTTTTTTTTTTTAATATAGCACCAATCAGACACAAGGCAATTTAAAGTGCTTTACAGAGACATAGGAAATACACTAGAAATCAAAGAAAAGGTTAAAATTAAGATTTAAAGATAATAAAAGCAAATGCAACAAATAAAGGTTTGATGGAAATTGCATTTAAATGACAATATAAAAAAAAAGTAAAAATAAAACAAAGACAAAGGTGACAAACAATTGATGTTAAAAAGAATTTGCAAGTAAAACAAAAAGGCAGTGAGGTAACTATGGATTAGATGAACTTTCATGTCTAACTTACTGAAAAGCCACAGTAAACAGTCACGTTTTAAGCCTCGATTTGAATGAGCTCACAGTCGAAGCAGACCTCAGGTATTCAGGAGGCTTGTTCCGCAGGTGAGGAGCATAAAAACCAAAAGCTGCTTCTCCTTCTTTTGTTTTGATCCCAGGAACACTGAGTAAACCTATCCCAGATGACCCGAGGGGTCTGGATGCTTTGTAATGGACTAAGACCATTTAGTGCTTTAGATACAATAAAATATCTTTCAGTACGATGTAATATATTTAACAGCACCACAAACTGCACACTTACATGACAGTAAAGTTGAATCATCTCTAAATCACTTCATTATAACCTTCATGAAAGACAGATTCATTGCAGGTCTGGAGTATTAGGCTGCATTAGTTAAAGCTATTAACATAATGATATTAACTCCTCACATCTATTGTACTTAACAAGAAGCACATGTTCTATATTATTGTAATGTCTACCTCATGGTGTTTTTAATAGAGTCCCATAATGTCCCACATTGAGCTCTGTTTTCCCTGCTGTATTTTAGAGAGTCCTGCTATAATTTAGTGAGGGAGTTCTGCTCTGTAGGAGCAGCTATGGAGCTCTGGCTCTCCATTCCTGCCAACAGCTATAATTAGACCCTATATTATGGAAGTCTACAGGGTTTCAAGGTGCTTATCTTCATTTTAGCCCCTGAGGAGCACAGTGGAAAAAAAAAATCAGCCAGTAACACACAAGAGCAACTCATCTCAGCAGCCACCACTTTGCACCAGTCAGCGATCCAGCTAGCTGGAGGAGGTGTGTGTGGAGGGTGGGGGGGTGGGAAGGGGGGTGCGGGGTGGGTAATGGGGGTAATAGAGGGTGATGGGGGATACGGTTGCTATTGGAGATCTTGCCTGCATCACGTCATGTGTGAGGGGAGGGGGGGGGGGTGTTTGAGAGAGGGAGAGAGAGAGAAAGAGAGAGAGCAGGGAGGGGGAGGAGAGGAAAGGAGAGAGAGAGGGAAGGAGGAGGGCATTAAGGAAGAAGGCAGGGAGTATCAATGACATCAACCAGCAGTATCTGAGGCCGTCCGACCAGCAATGCTCTCCCGGCAGAAGGGCTGAGGAGCAGCCGTGACCCGCTGCGTTCCCGAGAGGTCGGTCGACAGCCAGGTCGGTGGGGAAACGCCGGCGATGCGCGCATGCATCCCCCCACAAAGACAGACCTTTCTGTGAGTGGAGCTGTGCTGCCACTGGATTACATTTATCCCTGCTGTTTCCGAGGAAGCCTCCAGCTGCAAATCCACCCACATGAATCTACCAGACAGTAAAGAAGACGGAGCACTTCCTACCAAGGTAACCCGCATCCTACATCATTTTACAGCTGATGTTTGCAGCCGTGCACCCCACCCAGGCTGCTTATTTGCACTTGTCGAATCGCCTTTTTGTAACTAATGAAATCTCCCCCTCGGCCGGGGTAAAATTTTCCCGTTTAGCCTTTATCTCCAGGGCCGGGAGGCTTCTTTGCGCTCGTTCTCTTCCATGCCAGCATCACTTGAGACTTTGTTTCTAACGCTTGGGTAGAAGAAAAAAATCCGACAGCGGGTTTGTGCGGACCAGGCTGGTTGGCAACAGCGCTGCGAGTGCGCGTCCCCCTTCACCTCCCCCTCCTTATTGTTGGCTGGCCGGCATGAGGGACCGGGGCAGACTGGCAGAGCCTTTGTTCCCCATCCACTCTCATTTAAAGTGGCTTCTTTCTGAGGGCCCATTGAAGCACCCTCCAGGTGTAATGGGTCTCACGTGAAGACAGTTTTTTCGTTTTACATCTCGAAAAATAAAAGATGTGGACAATAACAATGTAAAAGAACGACCTCATGAAAAATAACTGCAGCTGCTGCATCCTATAGATCTGTCAAAGATGTTTAAAAAAAGGAAGTTCTGTCCTGTATTGTACTGATATTTCAATGATGCCAAAGCAAAGTAATGCCATTATGATAATGTCATACTTCACACTTTTGAGGGGGCTATCAGGCATATTATATATATCTAGGTTGTATGCACTATTATACTCATATTAGAGAGGTACGTGTGAAAGGCACCAGGTGGCAAGGCGGATGGACTTATTTAGCAAGACTGTTTTCTAGACAATAGAGTGGCTGCCGCATCTGCTACTCAAGCATTACTTAAAACAAGCCCATCTGCACATGTAGGCAGTGTGATGCACAGACCTCTCATATGTCAATAATTATATGCAATAGGATTTACTGTTAATGCAGCCACTCGCGTGCACTGGCAGTATAATTTAACGATAGTTCTACATCGATTCGTCTTGACACGATGTCCAAGGGCTTGTTTGAGATTTAATCATGTGCACTCCAAATGCCTGTTTAGGTTTTCTGTGTTTCCGCCTTGTGGCCTGTGCAAACTGGAAAAATCGCACTGTGGTCGTGAATCCGAGGGAGTTTTTTCCCTTGCAAACACAGATGGGAAATTTTCCCTGGGGCCACCGTGTCTTAGCTGGTTATTGTTCCAGACCATTTCCACATCTCTAATTATTTTAATCAGTCATTTTTACACATGGATTCCTCTCTTTAGTATATCCCCAATGTTTTTTTCTTCTTCCCTTGCTTCTGAAATTTCAGCCCAATCCCCGCCTGACAGATACAAAGGCCACATACTTTCATGGAAGGGGCAAGGATTTCAAAATTTACATTATGTCGACAGGGAAAAGTCATTACTTCCAAGCAGAATAATTCAACGGGCAAATTTCTTCCGTCTGTCTCACATCAAATGTGCTCCTCGGTGAGCCAAGAGATGCACGGCCCCACAGGTATTCTTCCACTGTTAGAAGCAGGAGCTTATGAAATCAGTGATGGCATGTACGTCTTTAAATAGCATTTCACAAAGTTCAACCATGGGTCTGTGTGATTTCCTGCTCCTTACGAGCAGATACCACTGTGAGATCCATCCAGACTTGAATATCCTGGATGATGTGTGCTCCCAGTGGAGCAGCTTTGGTCTCTCGTCAAAGGCCTCATTGAAGTCTTATTCCCAGATTTACCCTAACTGCTCCCTTCTCCACTTTTCCTCCCTTGTGTTCCATGTTTTGCTCATCTATGGATTTTGTCAAGAGTCTCTTCACTGCAAACTCTCCATTAGCTTTGTTGCTCCAGTCAGCTGGAAGGAAGGAGAATATCAAGGCATGTAACTTTGATGCTGGGAGCGTAGCCACCTGTATTACAAGCAGACAGAAACTTTGTTGTTGTCTCAGCATTGATATTAATTGACCTTTTCAAAGCCTTCTGAACAGTACGCTTTTGTCTGCTCCGCGTCTCTACTTGTTTATTCAGGGGCCGCTGAAACAAAGCAGACAGCATGCAGAATGAACCCATCAGTGCTGGGCAACATGGTTGAATTTATTAGAACAATTTAAAAGAAAAAATTACAGTTTCTGATATTAAAATAAATCTTTCTTCATTACATGTTCACTTAAATCCAAATCATTTATAAAATATTACAACTGATATTAAGTCAGTTTGTGAAAAAAGGGCAAAAGGATCCAGGATGAACAGTCATTTTTTTTGTTTGTTTGTTTGTTTTTTAACCTTTATCCAAACAGGAAGTCTATTGTGGGATTACTGTATGTATGTATTATCCCAGTGGGATAATAAATAAGAATTATTGTTAATGGAATCAAATTATGATGAATGATCATACTGTTTTATTTTTTATTTATGAAATTCTTGTGACTAAAGGAATTATATGATCAAATTTGATTTATAACTGTTAAACATAAAGTTTAAGTTCTTCTTCATCTGATGTTATGTGGAGCAGAGGTTATTGCACTTAACATCACTAAATATTTTATGTGTGATCCTACATACATTAGCTATATGTGATGTGTATTGATTTTGAGAAAAAAAAACGTCATATAATATTTTGATATTGATTTCAACCATATTAGCCAGCTGTAATCCCCCTGACTGATGAGTCAATTGATGACAATCACTTATTTTAAATTTATATAGTGCCATAATTTAATAATTATCTCATAGTTAAAACCTCAAAATTACCCATAATAAATAAAAAATGAATACATCATTTTCTATTATTAAAAACAAACAAAGATACTATCAATACACAGACTTCTCATCATTGAATTGGTTTGAAAAAGAAATACTAGACAGCAGATAAAAAAACACGTCATCTGCTATCAATTTTTTAATAATCTGTTCATCTTCATTCAGTTCAACAACAAAATTTAGTTTTTTTTATATTAAGATAGTGAAATACTAATAATATGTAATAATGATAAGTAAATGCATAAATGGTTTGCAAAATAATTTAAGAAATATCAAACTGCATTATCATCCAGACCCAGATGTTTGTTTAAGGGTGAAACTCTGTCTACTGGTTAATTATATTTACACCAAAATAAATGAAGAAGAAGAAATGCCGCCAGGGTCTTGTTGTGCAAAGACGCCTTTCAGTCTGTTGTAAGGGCTCTCTGTAGTGAGCCGGACCCATAATTATCCCTTTTCCAACCATTTGCAATTACATGTATGTGTGTGTGTTGTGTATCTGTGTTTTCTGTGTGTGTGTATGAGTGAAGGCAAGTGATAGGTTGTGACTTGACTGATGCCCTTCTCCAGATGAATCAGAGATTTTGATGTGTCAGCAGGGATGAATAATGCACACTCTTCCACTACCTCTCTCCTCTTCCTCTCTTCTCCACCTCTTGTCTTCAGTCGTTCGCCTCTCTTTTCATCACAGCTGCCACATCTGAAGACATCTTCACCTTCCTCTTCACCCCTCCCCCTTTTCCTTTCCTCCTCATATGCAAAAGAGGGCATCATTTCTCTGCTGCTGCCGCCTCGCTGTCCTCTGGTCCACCCTCCTCTCTAATTTAACAGCTAACTCGTTCATCTCCTCCTCAATTAGATTTAGCTGTTTTCTTTATCGGCTGAAGTTTTACAGAGTTACCTCTGCAGAAGTTTCTGCACCCTGCACGACAGGAAATACAGTCTTTTTATTGTTCTGACATTTTGCACTGAAAATGGCTAAATGTGATGATGTGCACAGCTAATTATCCAATCATGGGAGGAGAGAGTGCAGCCATTGACTTGGTGTGACAGTTACATCCCTGACTGACAGGAGTCATTAAGAGGGTAGGGCTGACTGACAAGATGGCTGACAAAGCAGGAGACAAACTGCCTAATCAGAACATGTAGAAAGAGTGGGCACCATCCACTTTGAAGTGTACAGTAAGCCGGCAATAAGTGTTCAAACAGCAGAATATTCTATGCACCTTGCTTGAAGCGCCTGACTAGTCCTCAAGAGTATTTTCAACTCTTGAAGAGGAACACTCCTCAGTGTATTCAAAGAGGGCTGCATGAATTCATTTAGGCTGGACGGATGCCAAGATATTTTTAAGATCTTGCAGAACACCAAGTAATAAGATTTTTACTTGCCTTCGCTTTATTTGGTGGGATGACACTCCATGAATGCTAATGCAAGGTGAAAACTTGTATCTCTGTGTCATTAAATACCTGTTCCTACTAAGTCCTATTATCAGTCCAGGGCCATTATGTCACTGTGGTGTATGCGGACTGTGTGACAAAAGACAGCAGATGATCAGGTTAGCTTAGCGGTTATGGCCCTGTGTGTGAGTATGGCTTCCTTTTTAGCGATGCTAGCAGCCTGACTTGAGGGATGAAAATGTCTATCAGCTGGTTCACTACTTAAGTCCAAACTGAATTAGGTTAGTAAGTTTTAATTGCCATTAAGTTTATTACAGATATTCATGGTCCCCAGAGGATGTATCTGGATGACTTTGGTGATCCCCTGATTTTTCTTTTAGGACAACTCTGAGATTTGTAGTTTTAGCTAAAATATCACAACAACTGCTGGATAACTTGCCTGAGAATTTGGTATAGACAATTAACTCCATCTGAGAATGAATTGTTATAACTTAGTTGAACTGCAGATTTTTTTTGCTGATCTGCCATCATCAGGTCAAAATTGCGATTTGTTCAATACTTAAGTTTATGATTAGATATCTACAAGACTAACACTGTTGTGACCAGCCTTATCTGTAGGCCTACTTCATGCTAATTTGCTAATATTAACATGCTAAAATGTTAAACCAAGATAATGAACATTGTAATTGTTACACCTGCTGGATATCAGCTCATTGTGAGCATGTTAGCCTGCTGATGTTTGCATATAGCCCTGCTGTGCCTAAACATGCAATTCATTTAAATCAGCAGTTTAAAGTCAGAGTTAGGACTTAACACTCTCGCTGACTGCATTGTAGTACAACAAGTTGGAAAAAACAAGATTTTGCAGGGTGGGGAAAGTTGAGTTTGTTCTAGAGGGATAGTGATTATTAGTAACTCTGAAACTTGGAAATTCCAACTCCCCAGTTAAAGTGGAAAGCAACAAATGTACAGTATTTCTCTTTGTACGTCTTCATTACAATACAGTTAACTTTTCAAATTTCCTTATAAATAGAGTTGGTGTCTGTGCCACCCATACAAAACAACTGTGCCCTGTTCTATTCAGCTCTACAAAAGCAAGAAAAGACAAAGTTTTGGCATGCCTCCATATGGCAATTAGTAAAAAATATCTCTATTGCATCAGTGAGACAGCTCTGCTCCACTGAAAGACCTTAACAATGCAGGACGTTAAAGGAACAACATCCTGGAAACTTGTGGCTCAGTTCCATCATCACAACTCACAGACAGAAACTAAAAAGCTATAAAATTAGACTCTGTCAGGAGCCAGCAGTAACAGTTTGTGATGCGTTTATGTTTGTGTGGGCGTGTGTGTGTGGGTGGGTGTGTGTGTAAGTGCAGGTGGTGGTAGTGGGGACTCGTTGACGTGGCCCCGCATTTGTTTTTGGCAGTTCATGATTACTCTGTCTCCACAGTGCTGAAGGATGCCAGGTTGGATGAAGTATTTGTTTGACTGAGGTGAGAGTAATGGCTAGTCACTGGTGGAAGGCATTCGTGCGCAAGTCTGTTACCCTTGACAAGCATTTTATCTCTTCACTTACCAAGACAGACACACTCTCCATCTGATTTCAGCAATGAGACAGAGGACAAATGCAGTTTTTCTACACCATTACTTCGGTTTTCAATTCTATTCACAATTTTATCGTCCCTCAAGGAGAAATTCATTTGGCGTCACAAATCTCATCTCCATCAGGAAGTCATGCAATGGCTGGTTAGTGACGGAACTGCTAAGGCTGGTCGCCTGTGTAGCACAAAAGGATTTGTTCACCAGCATACTGGTGAGCCTACGCAGCCTCAGAAATCTATTAGGTGAATTCTGAAGGTTAATGGCCACATAAGTTGTCAGTAATTTTGCTACGTTTTTGCTGTGAATAGATGTTACTCAAGATCATATAGCCTTCCAAACATTAAGGAGCGTGAAATGTATGTTAATGCTCTGTAGATGATCTAAGTGTTGTTGCGGAACGGTTGCAAGATAATGAGCTCTCAGTGGACGGCATATCATGTGACCAATCCAGACAGGTGACACCATGGCAGCACAAATACACAGGAGAGAGCCGGATCATTGGCAAACACAGTGCGTCTCCAGGAAATTTCTAAGCACCCAAAGGCACTGGAGATACTTTGCATAAGAAAAGAATGAATAAAGGTTTGCTTCCAGATTGAAGCACGTAAGTGGGTAACAGAGATCACACAGTGCAGAGCAGTGCTTGTTGAGCAGTGTAGTGTGGTGTTAGGTGTGTGATGGTATTTTAAGTGCCTGTTGTGCGCTTGCAAAGAATGATGATATTCATTCTATAAATCAGCAAAAGGATAAATCCATTTGAAGCCCGTCTATGGAGTTTACATTAATCTCATCCCCACTGGATAATTTTATAAGAATGATCAATCAATGCAAATCAATACAGAGGGTTTCTCAGGGCTGCTGTTATCAGTTTCATGGCATGCTCATCAACAAGCACCGAATTCTGCTTTACACAAACTGACTTTGTCTTGCTAACCAGCTCAAACAGGGAGGGGAAAAATGGCTGGCATGTCTCATTAATGGGACGCCGTTGAAATATGATGATGGCTGGGGTGATGACAATGACATCCAGGAAGATGAAGGTGTTCTCTGTTGTCAGGGAGCCTTAGTCCAGCTCCAGGAGAAGCTCATTAATTGGCTGTGGTATGTCTTGGCTGACAGGATCTTTGCGTGTGTGACGGGCTTTTAATCATTCATTTTATTGAGAATTGACAGTGAAGCATTAGGGAATGACAGCCACACGTGAGTAGATAGATAGATAGATAGATAGATAGATAGATAGATAGATAGATAGATAGATAGATTGACTGAAAAAAAAAATTATCACTGTACATAATGAATGTGAAAATAAGCTCTTACACCTAAACAGCTAGGTAACATGAGCTAGATAGGTAGCGAGGACGCCAGATAGACAACTAGCTATCTTGTCATAGAATTTTTTTAAATACTGAGATCAATTTGTTCTGTAACTCAGATATATTTTTTAAAAAGTATAACATAATATAATTATTATGTACAATATGTGGTTGAAAATCATTGTTTTAAACCTAGCCAGCAAGGTAGCAAGAGAGTTAGGTAGCTTTATATTTTGCTACCTAGCTAGCTCTCTAGCCATGGATAGATAGATAGCTAGGTAGGTATACAGATAGACGGACAGGCAGGGAGGCAGGCAGATAGATACATACATATATACATATATACATACATACATACATACATAGAATTTTCATCATTGAAACACTAAGTAATTACTAAACTAAATTATGAATGAAATGACTAATTACAAACTAAATCATTCATTGATCCTAAAATAACTACACTAAACCAGTTATAAATTTATTAGAATGAATTAATTAACAGTGTTTTGAATATATGTGAAGACACAACCATGTGGCTCATATTTGAATTGTATAGTGCCCTGCTGGATAAATTAACACAGTGCTTGTTCTCTTCGAGCTGTTTAACAATTAGGCATGTACATGCAAGTGCATAACTATGTGAACATCAGTATGTATATACAGTTCTCTCTCCCGCTAGGATAAGAGACTTTGCCAGCCTTAGATATGCTAATTGGACAGTGAGTTGACAAGGACTCAACCATCAGCCTGCGTAATGAGCCGCTGCACAGAAGATCGGCTGCCTCAGAAGAGCAAGCATCAGAGAGAGAGAGGTCGCTGAGAAATTATGAGATATGTTTGGGTGTTTGCGAGCGCTGTGTTGTCGTTTCAGCTGAGTGAACGCTGTGTAGGCGTCTGTGTGTGGACATGCACACAGCTTGTTGTTCTGGAAACTTTCACCTGTCAGGTGAAACAGTATCTGCAAAATGTCAAAATTTTCCAAGAGAAAAATAAAATGAGCCGTCTTTGAGCTGGATGACATTGCATTTTTGGCATTACCCTAAGGGGTTTGAAAGAGGTTTATGAGCCTAAGGGGTTGAAAATTGACTCAGCTCATGGAGGAGGAAGTAATCCTTTAACTTATTTCAAAGCATGAAAATTCTCAAAATTGAAGCTGTGAGGTTTGTGACGCATAGCTCCATTTTTAAACTGAATTTGGGACATGTAGAGCATATAGATTATTGACACATTCACCTTGACTTTTAAGTACCTTAACTTTCTCACCTATAACTATTCATTCAGCTATTATCAGCACTAAGTACAAGGTCCATTTGGGCCTGTACTTTACTTAAAGCAACATATTTAAGATTTTAAAGTATTCATAGTGTCATTATGCTTTTTATCCTTCATTGAAATAGTTTTGGCTTTTGGGTTTTAGTCTACCAGTCTTATGTAAAAGTAAGCACAAGCCTTTTGTAGGTTAAAGTAGCACCTTAAGACAGATAAATATCATTAGAGTTTGATTAAAGACTTATTAGTTGTTAATTTAAAAGTTAGTGAATAATGTTCAGTGATTGAAATCAACTTAAATAATGTATTACAAAATGTTCTATATTTATGACAGGAAATGTTAGATTTACTTCTCCTCGCACAGGTCTAACATTAACTTTTACTGTGTTCCCTCAGTTCTGATCCCCTCTGATTATCTGCCTTATATGTACCTTCGTACCATTTGGTTATAGTACATTTCCTGCTTAACTTGAGCCAGTCCATCTGTTGCTGGGTTCATCTGAAGCTGATGCATCTATTATGGGATGTGTCTTTCTAGCTGTTTTGGTTTGTCTGACCTTGGAGCCCCTTTAAGAAGTGTAGGCGTCCGTTTGCCTCACTATTGTTGGGCTGCGGCAGCTCTTCTATGTCCTAGACATGTAGTGATTGAGGGTGAAGTGAATCTTTGTCGTGGTTATTTTAGTTTAGGAAGGAGTGTTTCAGTCACGCTTCCCTGTCCACCCCTCCCTTTGTTCATCAATCATGAGTTGTTGTCTTGGCTATGAAATGGAGTTGCGCTAAACAAAAACCAGAGAACACGCAGAATATTTTAATAGATAAGAGTGATCTAACAGCTGAAATGGTCAGAAACAATGGCCATGCTGGCATGTAATGTAATTCTACAGCTGTTGATGTGCAGTGTAGAGGTTGATAGCTTCCTAATTTCTTGCTATGATTAAATAAAGGGTCAAATAGCAAGAATGTTTCTTCAAATGAGCCTAAAATGAAGGAGAATTAAAGGGCAGAGTAAAGAAAATTGTTACCTCTCACTATAGCAGGCATTTGTCAGTCTAGTGTCTTTTAAAAGCTTAGTGCACATGCCCTTCTCCCTTGTAGCTGCAGGTGATCAGTTAATTAAATTGTGGCCTGAAGCAAAACTCATGCTCCCTGCCAGAGGAAACCATGGAGAGGGGGTGGATACAATTTTTAAATTCTGTTTTCTCATGATCCAAAGAAAGCTATTTTAATGATTTGGACATCATTATTTCATTATAATGAGAAAATCATGCAGGTTTTTCAGAAGATTGCATAATGAGGTATGAAAGGAAGCTTCCCACTGTTGACACTTGGACATATGAGGGATGCTTGAAAGGACTCACACTGAAAACACTCACTCCATGACTGAATACCTACATATGCTAACATCCAAAAAGAGTCAGGGGAAATGAAATCATAGATTTACAGTATGGAAAGTGAAAACCTTTAGTTGCAGCGGATTGTCAGCACAAAAACAGATAATATCATCCAAGAGACCACATAATGTGCTATTTATCCTACAGTCTGAAAGGAATAAAGAATAAATGAAAGTAAATTTATTAATATGATATCATCAGCATGTAATTGTGTTTTACCCATTCTAAACCTAACATGAAAACAATACATATCTGTAAACCTAATAGAAAAAAAGTTGTGAGAACTAAAAAGCAACAGTTAATTTTTTTTTAAAGATTTAAATTAATATATTAAATCATTTTAACTGTTGAAACCCCCACTTTTGCAAGAGTAATCACGTTAATAATAGACATACTTAGGAGTGGAGTCTTGAACTACTCAAGAAAGTACAGCTTGTTATATTGACTTCATTAAATACTTTTTATTTTCAAAAAAAGCTGTTTTTAGTTTAATTCAGAATTTTGCATATAATCATTATTTAAATAAATAATTTAATGATAAGAAATGCAAATCAGAATTAACATTGCTTTTTTTTTTTTTTTTTTTGTCTGACCAAAACTCAAACCCTGAATAACTAAATTTAAAATTGCAAAAACTTAAAAAATCAAGCTAATCAATGAGCCAGATTAAAGAGACAATAATCAGGGTAAGTACTTAGATGAATAAATGACTATAATAGCCTAAATCCATGTTGGTGAGTGGATTTCATGACTGATTAATCTGTGAAATGAGTATTAGTTTCAGCAGTAAACTGCTTGTTCATGAACAAAAAAATCCCACTAATTACAAATATGGGCTTTCCTTCCGTACCCACAGGTTTGGAGTGGGATAGCGTTTTTCCATGAGTCATATTCGCTCACAGCAGTGTGATTCGAAAAATGAAGTAACAACCTTGTTTATAGTTTTAGATGAGTGATGAAACTGTAGCCTCTGGATGGGAATCTTAGCGCTATTTGTCAATACTTATGTGCGTAGTATTGACAATCAGAGTCAAAATTCCAGCATCCAGTTGCATTAACCTAGAGTGATGGAGATTTTAGTTTAGGCACCCGAGCCTCAAGATTCATTGATATTCAGGGCAAAGAATCGCAGTGTTTGAGTGACAGGTGTGTTTTCTTGTTAGAGAGGAGTCTCAGATAGTTTATTTTTACTGCTAAAAATGTAACCAGGGCGGTGCAGCTCATGCCTGCAGTAAGCCGTGCTTCATCCTGTGCCTCTGATCCTCAGTGTGTGTGTGTGTGTGTGTGTGTGTGTGTGTGTGTGTGTTCATGCATGTGTGCCTCTGTATTTGTGTGTCTGTAGGCTGTGTGTTTAAGAGAGAGCGATGGGAAGTGTGAGAGAGTGAGTGCCAATCTCCCCCATGATGCTTTGCCATCTGCCATGTTTGTTGTGTTCGTCTGTGTGTGTGTGTGTGTGTGTGTGTAGTGTGTGCGTCGCCCTGTGAGTGTTCTGTGCCTACGGGGTCCGGGGTCATAGGAAACATGAGGTAATAGCAGTCCCAGCTCCTCCTTGTATCTGACTATCGCTTAGTTCCTATTCCAAACTTTACTTCTCCAAGCTGCCATCCAAAGTCATGCATAATTCAGGACAAGGTTATTTTTATGCTGGAAAAAAAACACAAAAATTCCCACTATAAGTCCAGAGTCATTGGTAAAAATGTGAAAAAGGACAAAGGATGGTGGATTGTAATGCCATTATTCACTTCTTAAAAGCCCTGTGGTGCATTGCGCAGGCACAGTTATTTTTTCTTCCCACTTGGTTTCCCTAAAATATACATTAAAAGGAAGTTTTCTGACTTCCTTTTTCTGCTGAACTGAGTTTCCCACAGCACACATGCAACATCTGTTCACAGCGCTGGATCCAAACTGGAGCTTAAAGAAATAAGGACGAACACGAGCTTCATATCAGGTGTATTATCTCAAAGCTAGCATGGTGCCGCAGGAAACAGGTCTGGTCTCTCTATGAGCGCCCGTAGCTCGTTGTCATGGAGACAGGCCTTGTGAGACCATCTCAACCCACTTGTGACGAAAGGCATCATGGGTAAGGGGTGGAGGGTGGTGTGTTTGCATGGGGGTGGGGGGATGACGTGAGAAAAACAAAGCATGTCATCTTCTAAGGGCCCCAGCGGAGCAGGGGCAGGTTGGATGCCACCTAAACAATGTTATTTCATCAGCCTGATGGAGAACAATAACCGGTGTACATTTCACCACCTGAGCTATGGTGTCATTATCTGCTTCCCCGCAATAAATACCACATGTATCCCCATCAATCTATCTGCCTGGCTGACCATCTGTGTTGTCACACTGAAAAAGTAATAAGACCAACCCCTGCTGTCTCGTCTCTGGATGCTGAGCCAGATGATCAGAGCGAGCAGGTTGTTGTATCAGTGAGGGGGCTGTAGAGACTGTAGGTAGGCCTGAGTCATTAGAATATTCACGCTCACAATGCTCACACCTTTTAATTCTGCCTCTGTGATAGGCAAAGTGCAAGAAATGGTCTATCTTTATGTCCAGAGAGGAAGAGCAGGTTTAAAAGCGTTGAAATCCACCAGCTCTAGCGCAGACATGCTCAGACCCGCCTGGTCTGCTGCTGTGTCTGTCTATCTGGTTTGGCCCGCTCCCTCAACATTCACAGCTGTAGGATGCTCTAAGCCCTTTTGTTTGAAGTGTGTCAATGGACCAACAACAGCTGGAGCAGCCGGTGCAGGGCAGCTGGGGAAGAGGAAGAGGATTTGGATACAAGCAGCGGTCAGAGTGTGTATAGAAAGAGGAGCAGATGAATGATAGGGTGCAAAGGAGGAGATGGCATCGAAAGAGGCGAGGTTAACAAGAGAGGCGAGGAAGGAAGAAGGAGATGAAAGGAGAAGAGGAGATTTCCGGAATAAGGCAACTAATACAGGAGTGAGACGGGGGTAAGATTACGGATTAGGTAGAGGGTGAGCAACACCGGTGGAGGTGAAGCAGTGAAGGCTTTGTCAGCAAGAGAAAGACCACAGGGAGGGGTGGATAAAATGAGAATGATAGATAGGGTTAGACTGGGGTCAAGGAAAGATATAAAAACCTCACCAAATCTACCACACAGGACAGAGGAAGCAGATGCTGCAACACACGAGCAGCACCTAATGTTTCAGCGGCCATGTGGCTCCACACAGAGCAGTTTTCCTAGTTAGATTAACGGTTGCAAATTGAGTTTCAGTAAGAGGAGAATTTACTTAACATGCTGCCAATGGTGCTTGAATGAGCTCTGATGTGATTTCTCTTATCGCATTGTTCAATTGAAAATTGGACGCTAAAAGCTTTTCTATTCCACGTCTATTACGTGGCGTCAGATAAGATGAGGGCAAAGCGGTGCAAAAGAAAAGAGCCTGTATCAGAGAGACAGTCGTGTTTTCAGATTAGCTATTTTTAGCGTCGGAACTGGCAGACAGTAATGTGTTTGAGCAGGTCATTAGCTCAATAAGTGGTTGGAGGAGTCTTTGAATATGTAACTCACCAGAAATGCCTCTTTCGTTTAGTAAAGGCGAGCAAGGGTTGGCCTAATCTCTGCTTCTCCATTTCTGGGGGATGTCAGGGTGAAAGCCTGCTCACGGGTGCTTGTGCATATTTATGTGCCAATCACAATGTAGCGCGTCACCTGTGAATACATATTATGTCTCCCCGGGTGCATATATGTTATCCTATATGGGTACTTAAACGATGATGTGTATGCGTGTGATATATGACAGGTTACCAAAGGCTCTTTTCTTATTTTGTGTGGGCCAATAGGACTGTGGAGGTATTGACTCCAAGACAGGGAGCTTCTGCGCAGCTTGTCTAAAGCTCTGTGAGTAGACAGAGCTGAATTACACTCAGAGCTCCAGATGTGTGCATGTGTTTAGAGGAAAGAGAACAAAATACTGACGGAGACCCCCCTCCCCAAGGCGAAGGATTAACAAGAGGGGTGACATCTATTAAAGCGGTACTTTCTGATACATTTGCTGTTATTGAATTTTTGCTGCATTCCTACTGACCCTTCAATCCTCTTTGTTTAAGTGTTTTCCATTACTGTGAGACACTCTGGGTGTATTATTGCATTAACACTTTTATGTGCCACCAGAACAGTAAAACACTGAATGCTAAGAAGGAATTAGGCCAGAGTTAAAGTGAAATGGAATTATTAGGACGTCTGAGGAAAAAAAAAACCCTTAAAAATGTATCATTGCAGCTAATTTCACGGCTCACTAGGAAAGGAGACTTATTAATACAGAAGCAGTACGCAGCAAACTATTTTGGTCTGTTTCTTGTCTTAGTTGTTGAGCAGTGTCTCTATTGTTCTGGTATTGGTTCAGTCAGAGCTGGCCAGCCTGAGCTGTTAATCCCAAGTCAGAAGTGCTCTTGCTAAATCAAAAGACCTAATCCTGCATTAGCATGAATTTGTCTTCAATTTTCTTCATGAGGATGTTCTCCCTACCTCTGTATGAATTGTTGTATGTTGCCCATCTCCCATCATGGCGCATTGACATTTCCGCTGCTGCCCTAAATGCAGTAGGATGAATCAGATTGAGGAAACATGCCTTTCGTTTTATCACAGCTGTCTTTTTTTGTGTTTTTTTGTGTGTGTCTGCAGAGTGCCAACCCCTGTTGAGTGAAGCCCTGCTCGAATCTCTGTCGTCTCCAATCAACCCACGGTGGTGCCATGCATCTGCCCAGGACAGTTGGAGTTATTGCCCGGACCAGGAGGCCAATCCTGGGGCTCCGCCTTAGCCTCTCGCCCTTGTGTCTGCTGCTGTCATTGATTATTCTGCTCACCAGCCCCTTGAACAGTGTGTGTGGAGCACTAGGTATGGTTGTCTCTCTCTCGATCTATCTATCTGCCTGTCTGTCTGTCCATGGTTAGAGAGCTAGCTAGATAACCTTGCTAACCTTGCTGGCTAGGTGTTAAAAACTTGTGTGCAACCCCATTTTGTACAGGGATAATATTTTTTTGTATATTTAAGTTGTATATAGTATACAGTCTATTTTAAAAAATTCATCTAACTCTGGCAAGATAGTTAGCTAGCTAGTTGTGTATGTGGCCACCCATCTATCTATCTATCATCTACCTTTCTTCTTTTTCTGTCTATTTCTCATTTGAATGGCAGTTGGTATATTTTCAGCAGTAATGTGCAAAAACAAAGGTGTATACAGCAATGTGTGTGTATGCATTCACATCCATTGTGTGTGTGTGTGTGTGTGTGTGTATGTGTGTGTGTGTAAGCCTGTCAGTGCATCATCTCGGGACTGTGGCGTTGTTAATATGTTTTGATAAGCTAGGAGGTCCCATCAGCATGTTCCTCATCATCTCCTTGATTACAACATTTCCACTGATTTCCTGCCTCGCTGGTCCACACACATACACCCCCACACACACATGCTCTCACACACTCAGCTGTCACTGCTCTCAAAATATAACTGAGCTTAATTTCTGAAAGATACAGACTAAAGATGGGGATAGTGCTTCTCACTGTTAGGAAATGTATGATGCATTCTAATGTATTTTTAATTTGTGTAACCCATTTGAGGCCATGATCTTTTGATAAGACTGGCGTCACATCTGAAATACTTTAAGTTTCACTGAAGAGGTTGAATTACACAACACATAACTTTCAGTTGAAATACTGTGGGATTTAAGATCTCTGACTTCAGACCACCTACAGTGTATTCCCTGCAGAACAGATAGTGCTGCAAAATAGCTCCAACTCCTGTATCTCTCCAGCTTCCTCAGTAAAAGACACAGACAAAGGACCAGGAAAAACATCAAACTGAGTTGTACCTTCTTCAATATACTGAATGTACTGAAGAACTTAATAATAAGAGGGAAGAAATAAAATAGTGAAGTTTAAAATCTTACTTCTCGCAAAACGCAACCAACTGTATACTAATTGGCAACAGGGCTTTTTATTTTTCATTGTTGCTCCTGCAAAAACTTTTTTCGATTTTAATGATTTTCGCACAAAGATAAATGCAGACAACCTAGATTGCAGGTGGGACTGCTTGAATGTTGTATAGAAATAAAGTTGACTGCAAAAACCAGACAGACACAGAGTTCCCTAATTACCAAAAAGTAATTACTTATTTGTGAATAACTGTTTCCAAACAAAATTGCCACCTTACAAGGACAAACTCTTCACTTATTCTTAAAAACTCCATATAGTTGCTGATAAGTTCTCAACAATAAATTCTTCATGTTAGAATTCTGTTTTTTGGCAAATTGTTTTGATTAATTAAATGGCGACTTGTCGATGTAATTTCACCCAGCAGACTTAATGCACAGCCAAACATAATGTGCTCTAAACAAATAAAATGGAAAACACACACACGGTAACTTTCGAAGGCCCTGACAAAAAGGAACTGTTTCATCTTTAAACTGCTTTTTACGGAAGGTAAAGTTGCTGCAGGTTTCAGGTCATCAGGCAGTTTGTTCCGCAGAAAAAACAGCATATTGACCATGTGAACCTCTACCTGATCTAGTTCTAATTCTAGGAACATATAGGAGACACATGCTCGATCCGACACACTGGGTGATCACTGAGCAGGTCTGCAGTATATTTAAGAGCCACACAACTTTGGGCCTTGTAAACAAGCAGTAACACTTTGGGATCAATTCTAAATCATACCGGCTGCCAGTGAACTATTTTCAGTACAGATGTAATGCGTTGTATTCTCCCAGTCCCAGTCAGCACTCTGACTGCAGCATTCTGGATCAGTTTGAGCCTACCTATAGTGTTTTTGAAACAGCATTACAGTAATCTAATCTGCTGAAAACTGCTGAATGCATGGACCAATTTTTAGTAGTCAAACCTGGACAGGAAGCTGCTATGTGTGGAAATGCTGTCTGATGTGATGTTGGAAGTTACTGTAAGATTTTTGCATCAGTAATAACACTCACATTTCTACTTCAAGAGAAACAGTTGGTAACAAAAATACAATCTCTTGCCTTAATACTTCATGGCCTACACTCAGAATTTCAGCTTTTTCTACGGTTAAGTTGTACAAAATTTTGGGACATCCAGAGGTGGATATCATTGATTCGTCTGACAAGTTAATTTACAGGACTGAGGCTGTCCGAAGAAAATAACCTGAACCCTTCGCACAGTTTTGTATTAGGGCCGAGCTTATCGTATTGATATTGTATAATGAGATGAGACATCATCTCAGACTTTTAAAGGTTTTTCAAAATGTTGTCTTTTCTTAATTTAAGCTTCATGTGGTAAAGGGATATAGTTTTCTGAACTTACCTGCTCTAGCTGTCCTAATATTTGCTTTTACCCACTAAGTCATTATATTAACATTACTGATGATGAATTTTTAAAAAATCAATGTTAATATTTTGTGAGGACACGAAATGTCTGTACAAAACTGACACAACAGAGATATTAAGGCATTTGTTCAAAATATTGGATTATTTTACTTTGTGTCCAACAAAGCCCAACAGTGAATCATCAGCATAGAAATTATAGGAAAAATTATGAGTCTTAATAAAGGAATCGAGAGGCATCATGTCAGCCTATAGATTGAATAGCTCTGGACCAAGAACTGACCCTTGTGAAAACCCACAGAAAAAGTCGAATGACCCAATTTTTTGTGGCTAAAATTCAGATTTTTCTTTGACCCCCCCCCCCCATTCATCTTTGCAGCACTATTTTTCATTCCTGTAACTACACAGCAAACTTCTTCATCATCATTGTATCACAGAATAACCTTTGCCTCACAAGTTCATCTCTGAGATGCAAACAGACTTGACAGCAAAGACACACAAACAGGAAGAGATGCATTATTAAATGTGGCTTAAAGGCTTGTCAGACCACAGCTGGTTGCACTTAATACCTTTGCCATAAGTAATGTTTCTTTAATGCAGTGAGCATAAAGCAATAGTTCAAAAGAAGGTATACTGATTTCCTCAAAAGAACCCTTCCTAAATGATAAATTAATCTTATATTTCTTTAACTCAGAGCCTGATCACAGCAAACTCAGACTTCTAAATACTTTTTTGTTCACATGACACTCTAACTACACTATTATACTATACCTGCTGGTCCCAGTCATATCTCAGCACAGCAGTAGTCAGCCAGTCAGTCAGATGATTACAGGTTACAAAGGTGTTTCATTAAAAACAGAACCAGTGTTAGATCAGTGGTAGACCCACCTGCTCGAGTGCGGCACAGTGAAACCCACTATTAAAGAGACAGAGCTCCTCATTAGTTCCTCATTTTGCGGGCAGGTTTCTAGAACCATCTGATCATAACAAGTCTCTTTTCAGTGCAAATCCATCCAGAGCCAGTGCCTTGTGGGGCTTTTCCCTGGCTTTCAGAAGAGGCTTAAGTAGTAACATTGCCAGTGGGGACGGTTTTGCACAAGGTTTGGTGTTTTAAGAGATCACAGTTTTGGACTCAACATAAAGCCACTGAAACCCATGTAGAAGCCCTAAGAAGTACATGAAATCATTTATAATCCCATTGTCAGGAGATGATAGTTCTCTGCCATGACACTCTTTGGACTTTTGATGGTTCCCATTCTCATATTGTTGGTAGGGTAAAAGAGCAATTTTCCCAGTGCTGTGCTTTCTTAAGAGTCTAACAGGCAGGAAATATTCTGTTCTCGAGTCCTAAAATGTTGGGCATAAATTTGCTCTGATTGACTGTACTGAAGGCTTTTGGTTCTTCCTGTTGAGGATTATAGCTGGCAGAAAATGAAATGACTTTATATCTGACATTCAGAGTGGCACAACACAGTGCAGCAGGCACAGACGCAGTCTTTTGACATGTCGTCATTCCAGTCACTGTTATGGCATTGTAGTGAAACTGGAAGGTGCTCTGAGGAGCTGTTAGTAGCCAGTGTAGGAGTTGGAAGATGTGCTTATCTGTTCTAGAATCTCAAATGATTATTTGATAGGCAGCTTTTTTGTTCCTGTTCTGTCTTCAGAGCAGAAGTGAATCAACACAGTAGGACCTCACCCACCCAGACTCAGGGGGAGTGGGAGGAGGGATCCAGGTTGCTATGGTAAGGGTCATCCTGACTTCACCCTGATAGATAGCTGTGATTCTGTAGCTGAGGAGGAGTTAAGCTCGGCACCATGGCAACAGGCCACAGAAGACGGCACAGGGTGGGTGCATGAAGTTGTTTGATTGATCGGACTCAACCACTGTGCAAAAATATAGGTTTAGTAAAACTGACTCGATATCTGACATGGAAATTGTTATTTTCTTATAGAGGGCAACTGCTGCCTTTCTGCATCAGAGGCATCTAAACAGCTGCAATTGTTCTCATATTTCCCCCTGAGGCAGAGCTGGAAATTAACACAACTTCATGTTGGTCACTTCATTGTATCTGTTAAGATCATGAGAATCTTCAAGTGCAAATTTGCTATAGGTGTTAGAGTATACAAGTACAAAATGACACCTCCGGTATTAATACATTTAAACCAATTATATGCTGTGAATGTGCAGCCAACACTTCTCCTACCTGTGAAACATTCATGTGTCATGACAGTCTGTTCTGCCTGCAGTACGATGGTGGCCTCTGCCCTGGAGGAATCAGAGAGAGAGAGAGAGAGAGGAAGGGAGGAAGGGAGAGGGAGAGAGAGAGAGAGAGAGAGAGAGAGAGATGTTCCTGTGAAGCCCAGCCCCATCTTTTATTTATGACCCACAGGAAGTCCTTCAGCTTGTCCTCTAGATGATACCCAGGAAGTAAGCACAACATGCAGCCATCAGAGCACAATTCAGCCTGACCAGTCACTGACAGTGAAATGGGGTGTGGTCAGCAAGCGGTCGCTCCTGGTCGTGGAGTCTGTTTAATGTCCTCTGGGTTTAAGGGTATCCGTTTTCATGCGTGTGCTTTCACTTATTTTTTTTTCTTCTATTTCTCCTCTCCCTCTGTCTCTCAGCTCCACCAAAGTTCACCAAGATTCCCACAGACCAGATTGGCGTGTCAGGGGGTGTGGCGTCATTTGTTTGCCAGGCTACTGGAAATCCCAAGCCTGTTGTCTACTGGAACAAGAAGGGCAAGAAAGTCAACTCTCAGCGTATCGAGGTGGTTGTCACAGTGCTCAATGGTTAACTCCTACTGTAGCAGCATGAGCAATATAAAGTAGTATATACAGTGATTAAAATGTCTTCATTATTATACAAATGTATATAGATCTATGTCTAGATTATACTGTTTATTGCAATATTTACTATTGCTAGATTAGATACGGCTTTTGATAACTTGTTCTTCTGTTTTGGATTCTAGATAAGCTATGAGTTTGTTTCTGAAAGAGTAGTTCAGTATTTTTAAAAAAATTCATGTTAATGCTGTCTTGCTTAGAGGCAAATAGATTTGTGAACCAGTTAGCAAGCCTAGCTTTGTCCAAAAGTTAGAACAAATCCACCTAAAAGTAAGGCTATTTTGCATAGCTGTTTAATTTCTGCAGCTCATCACATTAGAGGCCTGATTGTGTATCGATGCAATAACATGACCCTAATGGTTAGAGATGGTGCATTTCAACCAGAGAAACCACATTCAGCCCCACATGCTGGTAAGTATCTACTCTGCTGAAGTGTCTCTGTGCATGACACTGAATCCCGACTGGCTCCAGGAATGTGAGCTGAGCCAGACCTCGCGGAGGACAAGTAAATAAGTAATATCCTTCAGGAGATCAATAAAGTGTAAAACTATAATTCTTATAATACTATCACTGTAAAAGAAAAATTTACTATGTTAATGATAAACTCAGTTATAATTATAGTACTTCTCAGACTGTGATTCATGTGTATACTCTGCTGTGGCTAATATATTTTCTCCTGTGGTTCTCTGGCTGTTCAGACCGTAGAGTTTGATGAAGGTGCAGGTGCTGTGCTGAGGATCCAACCACTCAGAGCACCCCGAGATGAGAACATCTATGAGTGTGTCGCACGTAACAGTGAAGGAGAGGTGTCTGTCACTGCAAAGCTGGCTATTATCAGAGGTGAGACACACAAACCCTCGCACACACAGTGTCTCCATCTTTTTCCACTTGAGTGGTGCTTTCCTTTCACATGCGCACACCTGATTTAAACTGTCGTCCCTGTTTCCCTGCGCTGTCAGTTGAAGATGTGACAATAGAGCCGTGCCACACCCTGTCTCTACAGCAGGCTGCAGTCAGCTGTTCATTTTATAGTCTTTCCCGAGTGCGATCGAGCATAATCTGGCCACAGACAGGGACAGCTAGCACACTCCCTGCAGGCTACGTTAGCTTCCCAGTTTGCTGTAATCACTGGATGTAACGGGATGTAAATATAATGTAGACTGCCTCCTAAGAGGGAAATTTATCTAATGTGGTGCTCCAACATGCTATGAACTAAAGATGCAGCATGTGGCTGCAAGCCTGAGATCTGAGTGCTGGCTATTCGCCCAGCACAGCAGGAAAGGACGAAGAAATAGAGGGATGGCCGCTTGGGCTGTTACTACATCAAGAAAAATCAGGGGATTAGACCTCGGTTTGGCAGACAACCCATTTCTGTCAGGGGACATTGAGGAAGAGAAGGAAAAAGGGAGGAAGAGGTCGCGGCGAGGTGAGAAGGCGTTTGATGGAGGGTGAGGATGTGGTAATAAGTTGAGTAACACCACAGGATGGCGTGAAACAATAGAGATGGAATGGGGTGTCAGTGGAGTGGTGGAGGGGGTACAGAAGCGCGGGAGATGGATGAAGATTTTGGAGTTGGCAGAGCTGTGTGGTAAGCAGAAGGCTAGTAGCCCAGGGAATAGACTCCTGTCCATCTGTTACGCGGCCCATCATCTCTGCACACATAGCCCCAATCTAAAGCACATTAACACATAAACTACACCTCGAGGGCGAGACTCTCGCTGTGTGTGTGGCTGCGTGTGCCTGCTCATGTCTGTCTAAACTTTTCTCATGCTGAGATCTGTGTACTGTGATGTCCTCAGTTCCTTTTCTGACAATAGAATCAGTTTTCTGTGAGTCTTTTTTAATCCGCCGAGGTACACTGCATGGTCAGTGGAATGCAAGAGTGTGAGGAATTAAACAATATTTGACCAGAATGACCAACCAGATTCAGAGCTGAAATTACAATCAAAGGTGCGAATTAGAGTGTTATGTAATACTAAACACTTCGTAATGCACCATTGTCACAAATTTTCCCAAAATTACTGAGAATTTCAATGTGAACTGTAAACTCAGTTGTTAAGTGCTATTTTGAGTTGTCCTCAAAGTGTAATCACTCTCCTGCCTTAGCCCTTGTTTTCGCAACTCAGGCAGCAAAAAAGCTCATAGTTTTTACTTTTGCTATTTTTTTATGTTAAAACACTTTTGACTTTAAACAAAAAAGAAATCTTTTCTAATTGCTTATCTTTTTCACTAATAATTTGCCCACCCAATCTTTCATGGTGCTCCAAATGCCAATCATTAAGCATATATGCAGGAAAAAGAAAGGGACACTTAGTTCCTGAAAACCTACTGCCTCAATCTATGATCCTGGAAAAATGTAAAATAATGAAAAATGTAAAATAAAAATGTAATTAATCCTTCTGACATTTGACAGTATGCCTTCAAAGCCATACACCCCTGCAATTAGCTGTCTGCTCTGGGATTTACTGTGTGATAGATCATGTTGTCCAAAGATGCTGTTAAGTGCACAAAAGTGAGCCTTCTCAAAACACAGCTCCACTGGAGTAGGAAGGAGACTTTCCATTACTGACCAAACCACAGAAAAGTCTTTTCATCCCCTGATGTGTCTCATCTCATCTTTTTGTGTAATGGTTGGCCGACACTAATAGCTGTGTTGTATGGTGTAAAGGGGCTTGTGGTTGGCTACAGGATATTGGTTGACGCTCTATAGGCTGCCTAATGGATGGAGATGTGGTAGGTTATGCTTGTGGATATCATTCTTTTTGTGTCTTCAGCGTCATCATCACACATGACCCTCCCCATCCCATATCTGCTCTGCCTCCCCCTTTAACTTTTCCTCACTGCACTGTTCTGTCTTTGACTTTAGCAGCCTCTTCCTTGGCCCACAGCGATGCCTGTTTCTAATTTCTTCTCTCTTGTTTTATTCATTCTTTCATTTTCTCTGCCATCTATTCTGCCTGACCCTCACTGTCTTTTCGGACTCTCTCCTCCCTTCACATTTTTAGAGGCTGTCTGCTGCTCTCCCCCACCCTCAACCCCTTTCAAACCTACTTCATCCCCTTTTCAACAGAACGGCTCTTTTCCACGGACACTGCAGTTGTGTTGTTCTGCCTTAAGGAGATGTGAATATCTGCAGTTCTGCATGTTTGAAAACCTCTGGTGGGCGAGAGATTCTCATCACTGCAGCTGTGAATATACTGTATGTTCATGCTTGTGTGTGCGTGTGTGTGTGTGTGTGTGTGTGTGTGTGTGCATACACAACCTTCATGACTGTGTGTGTGGGTGAATGCATGCACATGAAATTCTTTGTTTAAGGGTGTGTGCATGTGCATATTTGTGCGTGTACGGCTGGTTTGTGCAGAGTAATCCTGATTATACTCACCTCCCAGTGTCCCATTTTAGGAGAAAGGGAAGCGAGGGATGGGGGAGGAAGAGGGTGAGAGAGAGGGAAGGGGGAGGAGAGATGTTCTGCCACCACGGCAAACACCCTTCAAATGAACAACAGAGTCAGATCAGTGATTCCCCCCAGGCGTCTGCTGCATTGGCAGGCCGGCGGCTCAAGCAGCATTTTGGTTTGGAAACAACTGAGAGCATCAACTCAGCCTGCAAGAGGATTACACTCCTTGAGTAGAGAACAGTCTCTTTCATCATATATACTGACTCATCTTCACTGTTTTCATTCTCCTCTTCCTTTTTTTCTTGTTCTTTCAGTCTGCTCTTCATGCATGTATGTATGTAATATACTGTATGAGTGAAATCACCTTCTCTTTTTTTTTTTGCATTTTTAGTCTGGCTCTTTGAGGAGAGCTACTGTAGGGTTTGGAATAGTGTGGACACGTGGGGTTTTTGGTCGGATTGGTCTACCATGCTAAGTCTGATTCTGCACTGTATTGTGATCTATTATCATAAAGGTACATTAGCATTTAAAGTGCTCCCCTTCAGCCCTCCTGCAGTCTATAGGAGTCAAAGCATTACAGCCTCTAAAGACTGCTGAGCACCACCAGATTAATCCTGAATCAGGCTCCCTGAGATCGGCTTTTATTCAGGCTTCTTTCATGCACATGACCATTCCCTACTAAAATTAACTGGGAGATGAATAGGCAACCTGTTTCTTAAGCAGGACAAATAATGATTTTCTATGGGGAAGCGGGTGTTTGTGTGTATGTGTGTTGCTGTACTTGGCTGACTGAGGAAAATACAAGGAGAGAGGAAAAGAAAACCTGGATTCATGCTTGTTTGTTTGCATCATATGCATTATGTGTTTGACTTTGTGTGTGTGTCTGTATGTCCTAGTGTTTGTGCTTGTGTGTGTTTGCACGCGGACGGATAAATTGCATATTTGCCCAGATTCAGTTGGCTCCAGCGACTGGTTTTGGGCACAGGGCCTGATTGCCCTTCTGCAAACACAACCAGGCCAAAATTTACGCTCTCAACCTCTTGATATACACAAATACACACAAACACAAAGCTCCAGGGAACAATGCTGGTTGGTCCTTGCCAATGTTCCCCCAAACACTGTTGACACATACACTGTTTATACACACATGGTGCATTTTTCCATAGGCTGTCTTATCAATTTAACCAGGAGATGAATAAGCGGTACTTTTGCGTAGCAGTGTTTGTGTTTGATAAATGATTCATTTGGTGAAAAGTGTGATCAAGGCCATGCCCGCAGTATCTATTTCAAGCAGCGGCTGACTCATCCAGGAGCCGGGCAGAATACCTGTGGCTCGCTATTCTTCTCTCTATTGAACTTTACTTCAATGCCGGACATTTGCAGAACAGTGTGGGTCTGCTTCTGGGTGTTTCTATCTATATATCTAGAATATATTACTACTGGTTGAACTTTTTTTGTTTACTTTAGTTTATTTTCACAAGGATAATACAAAAAGACCAAGACAGTCCAGAGTTATGAGCAGACATTTTAGAATCCCATATCCTGTATGTCCTGAAAATTAGACTAAACCTGAGGTTTTTTTTAATTATAACCAAAGGAAACATGAAATACTGACTGTTATGAGGCACTCTCTGGGTGTTGCTCACAGATGAGCACTGTTGTGGCTGTCCAGCTGCTACTGCAGAGTTGCAGCCTTTTAAAATATTAAAGTCTGAGCCTCGATGAACTATCGCTTTTTTTTCTTTTTTTTTTTTTAGCTTTTTAGCTTTTTTAAGCTGTGTAGTAGTGCCGTTACAGTTACAACAGTGACGCATAGCTATGACGTTTAATGAAAACATTCACAGAGGAAAAGTAAACCATTGTGACATGGAGCCTGCAGTGTTTTGGACCTGAACATTCAGCCAGAGAGCAAAGACGCTGCAGGCACCAAGAACTGGGATGTGTAGAGTTTTTTGAAGAATGTTATAAAGCAGCACCGCTGCAGTTGAGACGGTTTTGGCCATGGTGATGAAATTGTAATGAATGTCCTGGATTACATCCTATTCTGATTACCCAATCTATTTCGATTGTGGTCTAACATCATATTGGTAAGATAAAAACAATTGACAGCTGATTTGTGAAAGCAGTGCCAAACATTGCCGAATTTAGCTTTTCAAATGAGAACCTACTTCACATTTAAATTTTTAAATATCAAACAATCAATTTGGAGATGTTCCCTCAGACCAGTAACATTGCAATGGGTACTCTTTACTATTTTGTTTTAATTTATAAACTAAACAGTTAAGTTAAACTTAGAAAGGGGCTATAATCTCTATAATCATCATTTATTAAGTCATTTTCAAGCAAAAATGACGATTTCCTATTCCATCATTACAAATGTTAAAAAAACCCTCTTAAGTATACTTTTTAATTAAATGTATTTCGTTTTTGAACAGTTGGTCAGTTAGTTGACTCAGGGGATGTGTGAGCAGCATTTTTTTAATTTTTTTTTGCATTTTACAGACTAAACAATTGAACAATTGATTGAAAATTCAAGTGGAATAAACCATAACTTCTGCCACAAACTAAAAGACATAAAAAAAGTTGTTTAAATTTCTATATAACAAATTTTTATCATACATTGTTTGCACATGGTATGGCAGTATCTAAAAATCTTTCTGTCTGTCCATCCATCTATCCCTTTCCCTGTTTCTTCTTCCTCTCTGTAATGATTCAGTCCGAGGTCCAACTACAGTCTTTATTTGCAGCATTGATGAAGACCTGACTGGAATATGTAGTCAGACCCCCTACAAACACACATGTGCAAACACACACCCGGAGCCTGTGCAGTGGCGTGCTCTAATTAACAGCCAGGGAGTCCATGTAGTTGTAGCCAGCGGGGTGATAAAAAGACCATCTGAACCCTCTCAAGAGAGAGGTGGGATTGGGGGAGGGCAGAGGGGGAGCAGATGTAGGACTCGCATATTTCTTGCCTCAGGGGACATCCCTATCGATCCCCCTCCTCTCCCTCCGTTCTCTTCTTGCTTTTTTTCCGTCAATGGTCGTACCACTGGCCTCCATTCAGGTGGATCATTAGCATTGATCAGTCAGGGGTGGTTGAGGGGAGACAGTATGTGGAGGCGGGGGGGTCAGGTTGGTACCCTCCTTCCACTCAAGTCTCCATTGGCTGATATCAGAAGATGAGGTCTTGATTGCCACCTGAGCTCTAATCATATTGTTCAGACTCAACATCGCCACCACCGGACGCTCCCCTAAGCTTTGATTTCCTCTCTTGTCTTTGTGGAATTTCTCCTCTCCTTCCTCCCTTCAGCCGTGCCATCAGCACCCGCTTGACATTCCTGTCTGACGAAGTCTCTCCAAAGCTGATGAGTGTGGAAAGCGAGAACGAGTGCTATAGATCGTATCTCCACTCAGCCTCTCATCCCTGTTGCAGAGTGTGTGGAAACAGATGGTACACGTCTGTCATGTGGTTAGGTAGCAGGGGGCCCGGAGGAGGAAAGGAGCTGAGGAAAAACACGCCGACAGTTGATGTGGCCCCGCTCTGCGTCTCGAACTGTGTTTGGCTCTGGATTTGTCAGCGATGCTTGGTTTGAGCTAGCTAATTTTTAGGGGAGTTTTGTTGTGCCTCACAATCAAGGAGCTCCTGTAGGTTTGATTTATAAGCCGTGGAAATCGCCATCCTGGTAATTGCTTTGCTGCTGTAGGAAAGTGGAATATGTAATTATAGTTCCAGGTATGGGGGAGGTGTCTGTGTGTATGTGCGAGAGAGATTGAGTGGTTAAAAGGGTAAGGAGAGGAGGAAGCAGGAAGCCTGATGGATGCTTGATTACGTGTCTGGCCATCTGGACTGTTGTCACCGAGCTGCTTAATCCCATTCACCAGAGAAAGTGTATGTGGATGTGTTTGTGTATTTGTGAAAAGGAAAGCAACTGCTTTTCTGCGTGCACACACCCTCATTTTCTTGGATGTGTGTGTGTGTGGACGTGTCGCACAAATCTGTGAAGATGCTAATAAGAACACAGCTATAGAAACAAACATTTACACACACACACACAGAGGCAACACACACACACACGCACATCACCCCCCCAACGTAATCAGACATATCCAGACACATCCCAGATCGGCCTCTCTAATCGTTGGTACATTTTAACAATTACTGCTAACAAGTCCTTATTACCCCCAGTGCCCTGCCCCTCCTCTTGATCCCAGCTTCTAATTGCTGCTGCTGTTTCTGAGCAGCTCTCTGCATAGTTATTAGACAGGAGTCATTACCACCACAGAGCCACACCATGAAAAACTCACAGTTCACTGCCACCAAACACCTGTGTTTCTAGGTTAGGATTGTTCTGCACGTGTATGTGTGTGGCAGGCTGTGGTTAAACATGTAAGGGTGTGAGTGTGTGCATGTGTTGACACTTAAGTAACTCCTGCTGACTGGGCGGTATGTTTATGCTGCTGTAGAAACGGCCTGTCACATATACATACTAAAACCTAACTGCGAGTTTGCCCGCCTACAAGATCACCTAATGACAAGCTAGCTGCTGGCGCAAACACCCAGCTTTGATGAGGAACGGTACAGTGGCTCAGCTGTCCTCGCCAGTATCTCTGCTTTCAAGGGTCTGCAGATGTTAAAGGCGAGGGAACAGTGGCTCTTCACATCACTGTGTGTGTGTGTGTGCGTGTGTGTGTGTGTGTGTGTGCGTGC
>JAQLOL010000004.1:10038073-10050546 GCA_029783665.1 Naso thynnoides
ATGTCCTTTGGGGACATTTGGTATTGTAATTGATTAAAATTGACGTTCTACTCTTGAATGTGTCCAGCAGTATATTTACCTTCAAGTACTATAGACAGACAACATTTTAAAATTTCACTAAGGCCCTCATGAGGTTAAAATGATAAAACCTCAATAAAATTCCCCACTGGAGCTTTATTCCAGTGTGCAGGTTCATGTCCTTTGCAGGGATTGTGTCTTGCTAAAGATTTCTCTCCTGGAACTCCCTCGTTACTTTCTCCACCCGCCAAAGAAAGAGAGGGTAATTGGACTGTCTGCTCTAAGTTAAGAGCGCTCCCTCTTGAGGCCTATTTCCTTCTCTAGCCTACTGAGCTGTACAGTAGGTCCATGAAAGTGCAGGATTGAATTGAGTGCATATGGGGATTATAGATATTAAAGAGTAATAACAGGAGATGGTGGTAGATGTGGAGGGTTAGTGTGATGGCATGACAGCAGGATTACGCTCAGAGCTGCCCATAAACAAATCCCATAGGAGGAGGTATAGTGATTATATCTAAAGCACGACAAAATGGAGACCTCACAGCTCATATTGGAACGGCTTTGGTCAACCTCAGAGTGAAATTTGTTTATCAGGGTCAACTGCACAACAGCCGCAGCTATGTGAGGACATCACCTTGTGACAATGACCCTGAACAAACACTGAACCAACAAATCCACACGACCATCTGGACGACAGCAAAAACTCATTCAAAAATGATGACCTCTGCTGTGATAAAGTTGTGTTGAAAGACGGTATTAGGGATTACAATAGATTGAGCTCAAAATCCAGCCCCGTTCATTCTCTCTGCTCTTGTGTTGTAGGTGAAAGGCTACCGTGTGTACTACACCATGGACCCGTCACGGCCAATGAATGAGTGGCAGATCCACAATGTCCAGGACAGCGTGATCACCACCATCCAGAACCTGGTGACCTCAGAGACCTACACCATCCAGGTCCTGGCCTTCACCTCTGTGGGCGACGGACCCTTCTCAGACCCCGTCCATGTTAAAGTCATGCCTGGAGGTCAGTGTGTGCATGACCTTAAAGGATCATATCAGTGTTACTGCAAGTCATCATCGACAAAAGTCGTGTAAACCCCACCCATTTTTCCCAAAATAGCTTTATTTATAAGATTTCGTGTTTGTATACATTTTGTTCACACGCAGAAAAGGTTACAGAAAGTGCCTGAAAAGGTGTGAGGAAAAAAAAGGGATTTCTATGTAAAAATCCCTCTTCAAGCTAATGTTTGAGCAAGAAAGGCAGCATTTGTAAGGAACTACTTTTCCCCTCGTAGTAACTTTTGTCTCCACGGTTCCTTGCTCCCTTCTCTTTCACACTCAGAGATTTTTGACCAAATAAATGCAGATGTTCTCTTTACAAGGGTGAATTACCTATAGAGTGCCTAAGTTCTACCTACTAGTTCCGGTCCACAGGACCTTATTTTGGAAAAGAATCTGAACATTAGTCAATGGAAAGAGACTTTTTTTTTAATCCTGTTTAAATTATGCCACCAATATCAATTATGACGTTTGCAATTTAAAAAAATAATTTTGTAAGTAAAGAAAGTGGCAAGTTATCACACAACTGCTCAAGTAAACACTTTAAAAATATGTATTTAGAAAGACTATACACCTGATTGTTGTGTAAGTGACGTCTTATCAACGATCACCGATTCATTCTCTGTTTGCTCAGCTGCAGCTTTCAACATGCCCACGTTTGTAATGTTTTTTACCTCTTTAAATACATTTTCCCTTGTTCTCAAGGAATGAAAGAAACTGTGCTAAAGTTACAGCCATGTTAGCTTCTGTGACTTTTAACAAAAGACAAGAGACGTAGTTCACTGAGCGGTTTCACAAAAACTGAGTGGTACCTAACTATCTTCAAGACAAACTGTGATTTAATTGATTTGTAAAGTTGTCTTTTAACATGAAAAACTTTGTGTCTCAGAATGAAGGCACAATTTAAACAGTATCAAAAAAATTAATTGTCCCTGTCCGATGACCACTGCACAAAATTTTCCCAAAATAAGGTCCCAAGGGGTCCACTGGAGGGGGTGTGACTTAGCCACTCAACACCTGCAACTTTTATAGTGTTTCTACACCCTATTTCAATATTAATGAATTTGGTTTAAAAATGCAGTCTGAGATCTACTGAAGTTTTGCTCATGGTTGAATTTTAACAACATTTGTTGAAGATAGGGGCTATGTCTGCTAAAGGTGAGAACTCAAAAATAGACTGGTATGGTCCTTCAATTATGAGCAGATGTTCAAGCAAGCAAGTCTCATATGCAGGTGCACACATAAAGTAACAGCTAAGTAGCAATCTTCATTTATTAAAATGCAGAGAGAGGTAGGGTTTATTTTTCAGATGTGCAACAGAGCTTAAATGAGTGATTACTTGTGTTTGTCTGTGCATGGTTACAAACTGTTAAGTAGCTTTTTCGAATGACTTGTGGGAAGTTTGCAAGGCAATCCACTGTGAAATGCTTTGCATATAAGCTTGCCCTGTCAGAAAACATGACTTTTTCTAAACAAGTTCCACCTGCTAGGACAGAACTGTGGACACTTATAAAGAGGAAACAGGGATTAGAAGCCAGAAATGTCCCTCGTACCTCGGTGCTGCTTGTGTCGCTGCGACAGCTGCTGTCACAATTTTATGTGATGGGAGGGACAAAGAGATGATTACTGTGATGGTATTACTGGTTTAAATTCTTGAATAGCTTGAGCTACTGCCAGGCCAGAAGATACTAGTGAGAAGTCTGCTATTTTCCAGGACATGAAAGGAATGAGATTACTTTTTAAAAATGCACAAAAATTTAAGGGTTTTGGGGGATTTATAGGTCAATGGGCGCACATATGACATCGAGAATTAGTGCAAATTCTTTTTTGATTCCTCTGTGACTTCAAATCACCAGAAAAGTTTGGTAAGATTGAAATGGTTTTAAACCTTAAAAATTTCTCCATTAGCAGATGGTGTTTCTGACTTAATGATGCAGCTAAAGCTACATATTTATTAATAAATTAATTTTAATTTGACTCTCAAAAGCAAAATTCTGCTTCATCAGGGCTGTGTGGGAGATGTTTAATCAGATTGAATTCTCTGTTGCATTTTCTTTCATCATTTAATTAGTAATAATAACACATTTATTTTATTGAGCACTTTTCTTAAGACAGTTTGTGTTAAGATAAAAGAAATAGAAAAAAATAAATTCTGAAGATTCATCTAAAAAATTACAGTAACCAGCCAAGAGAAGAAAAATACTACTAACATAATAAGAAATTATTTAAAGCATTAAATTAAAGCTGGAGTAGGCAGTTTGTTTTTGGTGTCATTGGGCAAAAAGTCCATTATATTCTTTCGGCAAATTGATTTTCAGATGATCTGAAAGAACAATACACTTCTGCATCTCATCTCATCTTAAGAAAGTAAAAGAAGACTGCAGACTTGAGACAGAGATACAATTGAAAAATCGTCCTGACTGACTGTTTTGTTTTGTCCTCGTCAGTCCCCGGCCAGCCAGGGAAGTTTAAAGTCGGTCGTGTAACAGACACCAGCATCGAGCTGACCTGGGAGCCTGCTTACACCAAGGAGGGCATCGTCAACTATGAGCTGCTCTACAAACCTGTCAAGTTTGGCAGTTTGGTAAGACCTCTTAGTCTCTTCTTATGACTCTGTCTGCTGAGTAGATTTCCTAATAAGACAGGGGGATGTGAGGACAGATAAAAGAAGAAGTTTAAAAGATTAACCCCAGCGTCCAGTGACCGTCCTCACCTCTTTTTTTCTCAGACTCTCCTTTAATGTTTTCTTTCTCACTCCCCTCATGACACCTCTCGACCTGTCCTCTGCTCCTCTTTCTTCCCTCTCGCAGGAGAAGCTGACCTTCGGGCCCAGGAATTCTTACACAGTGGAGGGTCTGAAAGCAAACACAGAGTACTCTTTCTCTCTGGCCGCCATTTCCAACAAAGGCATCGGAGCTTTCACCAATGAACTGGTGCAGAGGACGTCACAAGCCAGTATGTCTCAATTTGACTGGGTTCACAGACTGTACCTGCAGGCACACACACACACACACACACACAAATGCAATAAATGTTAATTATGCGTGTGACTTGTACACATATCTCATGCAAATGTTTTGTACTCTGCACACACACAACTCATAGTGCATTGTCCTCAGCTCCTGACCCCGGGAACCATCGTCACATCTCTCCATCCATCTCGTTTATCAACCCATCTGTCAGACACCCCCTCCCATCCATCCATCTATGTTTGACTGTGCCTTTCTTCCTCCGCTCGGCCTCTCGCCTTCTTACGCAGCCAAAACATCATGACAGATGGAGATGGAGCGCCGATTAATGTTTCACTCTTCCTTTTCTTCGCCCTCCTTTCACTTTTTCCACTCTATCAGTGTCTAATGTCTTTGAAAGGGCGAAACTGTCTGCCACTTACTGGCTAGCAGCCAGTGGTGGGGCGCTTTAAAGGATGGTGGTTGGCCTGCAATGCTGGCAGGTAAGTGCCGGTCAGTCTGAACTTGGATTCTTTCCCTTGCCTCCTTTTCTCTCTTCTTTTTCTGCACAATCGCTGAAAGTCGATAGGAGCCGAATAAGCTCAGCAGCATATAGAGTCTTTTCAAAATCTGCTTTCAAGAAGGAAAAAAGAAAAGGCAGAGCTAAAAGAGAAAATGGTGCAAGGGAAAGAATGAATAAAGTAGTTGTGGTTGAGAAAAGAGCTCCAAGTCCTGCAGATCACGGAGCTGTGTCAATTCAGCGGTAAGTTTTTACAATCGCTCACCAGACACAAAATATTCCAGCTGTACATCAGATTACTTTTAGAACTGAGAATGTGCTAAACATGGCCGTTTTACTCTTTACCTTCAAAAAGAAAGAGACCAAGGTGGTACAAGAAAGAAGGTGGCAGCAGGGTAAGGAGGAGGGGTTCCGTAAAGGGAAGGTGCCTGATAAGCAGAGAATTTTGTGCAGCAGAATTCATTTCCCAGGGAGGTTATGTGTGCTTTGTTATCGCCAAGCTTTGGTGCACATCTAGATTGTCCCCCGAGGCCAACAGAACAGTGGCTATACGGCTGACTGGATAGATACTTGAACCTGTCAGCTATGACTATTACACTCCCACACATACACACGTGCCGTACACCCCCAAGCTCACGCACAAGCTCAGACGCCGTGTGTGCAGTCTTTAAGGAATATGATATAGGGTGAGTGCTACCTACAATTCAGATACGTGACGATGAAGGTGATGTTCAGGTTTTTTACTTGTGTTTGTTACAGTAAATGTCTCAGCCTGCGTCTGACTCAGTTCTTGTCTACAATTCATTATTCTACCCCGACTTCCAATATCCGTCTGAGTGCCTTTCTCTCCCAGGCTCCCTGTTTTGTTCTGTATTTTTTACCTGCCTCCAAAATCCTCTCTACGCTGCGTGAGATCTGTTTTAGGTTGTTTGTTCTTCCCTGAAGCCTGAGACCTTCCTCTAGTCAGCAGTGGAAAATCTCAGACCGCTCCATTATCCCGAGGACTCAAGGATTATGCCATCACAGGGGCTGGTGTTGTGAAATGTGTATATTTGTCTGTGCTCCTGTGTGCTGAGCTGTGCTTCCCTGCTTTGGAAAGAACTGCTTTATCTACTTTTCATTCATAAATCTGGATCCTTGTATGCCACCAGCTATGGCCAAAGGATAAGATATAATCATTGGGTATCGGATGCGCATTCTCTTTGGGTATAATTAAGTTGTCCACTCAGGGTCAATGCTCTCGTCTCTGGTTTATTTCATTAGGCTCCAAGCCTAACATTAAGCTTTTACATTATGTGGTCGTTCCCCCTGTTATGCCTGAGTCATTTTTGTCCTGGAGTTATCTCTTTCAGTTCAGTTTACCTTAGTTTCTTATTGTTTCCTTTTTATCCTTATCTCCTATCCTTTTTGCTTTTATTTTCCCCTCTCTTGCTTTTTCGACCCCCATTCTCTTGGGTCTCTCCTAAACTCTTTACCATTTGCCCCCCCTTGCCCCTTGTCCAATCAGAACCCTCAGCTGCACCCGAGGGTGTGTCCTGCGAGAGTGCCAGCTCCACCTCTCTGAGAGTAAGCTGGAGGCCGCCTCCGGTGGCAGGCCAGAATGGCGAGTTGGCAGGTTTTGAGCTGAGGTACCAGAGAGTTTCTGGGGCAGCAGGTGGAGGTCAGGGCCAGGAGGTGGCAGGGCTTCCTATCCCGGCACAGCAGGGGCAGACAGTGTTAGAGGGGCTGGAGAAATGGAGCTGGTACAACATCACCATGGCGGCCTCCAATGCAGAGGGGACTGGACCCAACAGCCAGGCTGTCCTTTGCAGAACTGATGAGGATGGTAAGAGTGAAAGCCGTAGATCAGACCTAAACAGTATTGATCCTTCAGTTGATTATTTACTGGCTCGACTACTGGTCACTTAATTAGTTCTTCATTTGTGTGTGTGTGTGTGTGTGTATGTGTGTGTGATTAGTTCCTGGTGCAGCCCCTCGTCAGGTGGACGTCCAGCCACTCAACTCCTCAGCTCTCAGAGTGACCTGGCGGACAGTGTTGCCACGGTTACGGCAAGGCCAGATCCGTGGTTATCAGGTGCATTTCAGCCGCACAGACAACAGTGAATCACGTAACCTTCCCCGGATCAAAGACCTCTTATTGGATGAGTCCCAGGTGACATCATAGCTGAATATTTTAAATGATTAAATGCTGCTCATTTATTTTTTTCATTAAACATTCTCCCTCTCTCCTTTTGTCCTTTGACTCACTCTCATCTGTCTCGGCTGCCTGCGGGGGGTGTCTCGTCTGTGGGATAAGATGGAGGAGGATGACTCGACTCAATATGTGAGTGCAGACTACCCATCCTCTCAATATAAATGAACCCACTATTAATACATACAGCACAATGTATCCAATACATTACATGAAGCAATTATGAAATCCTCATTAAGTTTGAGATTTGTTCAGCCTCTAATAGTAACTTTTTGATCATTTCCTAATGACGCAAAGCTGTATAGTAAGGGAATGAAGAGACTGTCTCATATTTAACAAGATGAGTTAGCAGTATTTGATGGTGCTGTTACATGTTGTCCTCCACAGGAGCTGATTCTGGGAGGTTTGAAAGCAGAAACTTTGTACTCTGTGTCAGTGGCAGCGTACACCACCAAAGGGGATGGAGCGCACAGCAAAGCCAAGCTGGTGCCGACCCTGGGGATTGGTAAGCATATGCCAAGAATACAGTTCAGTGCACTGGATTTAGTAACATACTCAAGAATTGATCTTACAGTAAGCTGCACCGAGAGCCGGCAGTAAATAAACAGTCGAATCAATTCTAATTCTTGTACAAGATTTACATGATATATGTTTATATATATATGTATATTACAATGGATTTTCTGTTGCCCACATTGTCTTTGCAGTGCCAGGGCCCCCCTCCTTTTGGGTGCGTCCAGGATTGGGCCTGTCTGTGGTGGTGCGGTGGGCTCCTCCTCTTGAGTGCTCTGACTCAGCCCCTGATAGCCGCGGGGCCCCGGTGGAAATCCAGGGCTACCGCCTACAGTTTGGCCTGAAGAATACATCTTTAGACACCACAGTGGATTTTACAAATCGGGAGAAAAACTTCACTGTCAGAAACCTCTCCTCAGGCTCCACCTACGTCTTCGTCCTCTCTGCGAGGAGCAGAGCAGGCTATGGAGATGAAGTACAACAGGAAATAACAATTCCCATATTCCCACCCTTGGGGCACCCCAAAATATCTGACTTTGTTAACGCCACTTGCTGCTCCCTTCAGTTCTCCTGGATGCCCCCTGCCCCAGAGGAGAGCAATGGTGTCATCACAGAGTACACTTTAGCTTATAAAGAGGCTGCGGGTCCCAAACCCTCTGCTGACCCTGACCCCTCAGCCTTACCAGTCCCCCCTGCTCCCCCCTGGCTGATCACGCTACCAGCAAGCGAGTCCAGCTACACCATCTTGGGCCTCAATCACAGCACAGCCTACGAAGTTCAGCTCAGAGCCCACAACAAGGCAGGGCCAGGCCCCTTCAGCCCACCTCTGGTGAGCCGAACTCTGGCCTTTGAAACAGGTAGGGCTGGCCTCAGGCCTCAGGAACACCCTTCACCTTCTAAGCACTGGTTCAGCTTCACATCTCAGCTCCCCTTAACGTGGATTTCACCCCAAAGCACTAAACTAAATGAAGTCTGGGCCAGGTCTTACAGGTCGGCTTTTTCCCCTGTGCACCTCAGAGAGGCTGAGAACTGCAAAGTCCAGGGGAACACAAGTACTCCCCCAAACTCCTCCACTCACTCACTTATACCTTCATCACCTACCCTTCACCACCAGTGGAAGCAGGCTGAGTGTTAATGGATGTTTGCTTCAAGAGCACTGCTTATCACAAACCCACAGGTAAATGCCAAGACAGGGCTTGGGTATACAGTATCAAATACAGAAGGTAAGTGTTCAGTCAGTTTAAGCGCAAACCGGCGTCTGGTGCTGTGTCTGAAGGTAAGTTTTTTTTTTATCTGATAGACCTCCACTTGCACCTTTTCCAAAGCCTTTGCTGACATGCTGAACTCTGAGTCTAAAAAACCCAACCTTACACTCTGAGAATGTGGCATGTCACATTCCTGCAGCCAGTCTGTCTGTTGTTTGGACTTATGACTCTTGCCATCCACTCTCCTCATCACCTGCCCATCCTCCTAACCATCATGTATTCTTTCCCCAGTAACAGATCTGACTCACGTGTCTTCCATTTGTACAGGTTTCGCAGTTGGAAAGCAGTGGAGCAGCTGATTTGAACAAAATTTTCCATCATGAGTGACTCTGTTCTTTGTTTGTTCGCCTCACAGATGTGCCAAGAAACTTTTCAGTCAATCTGGCCACAAAGACCAGTGTTCTTCTGACTTGGGAGTTTCCAGAGAGCAGCAACCCCTACCGCTTTACCGTATGTCCATCGGCTAGTGCATGCACATATGTGGTGACAAATGCTTAGTCTGTAATTTCTTGAAATTATTTCTATCATAATATAGCATATTGTGGTGTAATATTTGCCTTATGTTTTTTATTATAGTTCCTCATATTACTCCACATTTCTGTATTTTTAGTACTGATGACTTCAACCTGACTTGAAGTATTAACTTTTTAGCACCCACCAGAGGTGTGGACTCAAGTCACAAATTTGTTTCTTGTTCAAGATATATTTTTTTAAAAACTTGTTGCTTGACTTGGAATTTAAGACTAATGGCTAAAAACTTCACTTGGATTTGGGCCTTTTGACTTAGATGATAACCCAACAAAGTATTTTATTAAAGTTGCCATGAAGCCATTCATTTTCCTGCTTTGAATCAATTAACAAAGCCTCTCTTCATTCCCTGCAAATCAACACATAATTCACCTGATCCACTCTGTCTGAACCAATCAAGCAGCATTTAATCAAGTTGCAGGGGAGAACCATTAAGAACTAATGTTATGTTAGTGAGCTGCAGATTAAAGAAATAATACCCAAGATAATTTCATTTGAGTACAAAAACTTTGCGATGGTCAACAAAAAACAATTTGCAGAGTGCAGAATGTGCAGGTTAAAAATTATAGTCGGAGACGCAACAATGTACAACTTCATTTAACATTTTGTGGCTCTGTGGCTTAAATGTCATGATGTTTGTTAAGATGTCATTATTGCTACTTGTTATAGACTCAAACTCAAAGTTTAGGACTCGGGACTTGTCTTGCCTTGACAAGGGACTTAAGCTGAAGCTCGACTGCCAAAACTTGAGACTCACTTGTGACTTGAAAAACAAATACTTTGTAACACTTCGGTTCCTGCTTGATGAATAAATGAGACGTTTCATTAAAACTCACTTTTTTATATACAAGAAAGTTTGTTGACGAGCACCCCAGAAGCTCTCTAATCAACATGCTGTCTCGTTATGCTGAGTCAGCTGGCTGCTAACCTCATAGCCATCATACAGACAAAAAAGTGGTATAGAGTGTCTCATCTAACTCAAGAGCGAAAGTGAATAAATATATTTCCTTGAGGCTAACGTTTTTGGGTTTTTTAAAAAATATGATGTAAATCAGGGCATTATTATAGTTGAACATTTTAATAAACCCTAATCTCCAAATTAATTCCTCCTTCAGGTGGAGTACAACCGACAGAAGATGGAGGTGGACGCTCGACTGAGAAAGGCAGTCATTCCAAACCTTCAGCCTGACACCAGCTACGACTTCAAGATCACTGCTCCAGAGGGCAACATGGGAGGTCTTCGCCACCGCATCTCTGCCAAGACCTCCCCGCCAATCACCATCCGCCGTCCTGAGATTGACCACGACCGTGACACAGAGACCACAGTCACCATAATCCTGCCGTCGCTGGAGTCTCGTTCTCCTGTCAAGTAAGATTGAAATGTGGAGTTTTAGGTGTTAGAGACAGTTAGACTTGTAGCACTCAGGTGAGATGATCACAATCTCTACACCTGAGGGGCATTTAACACTACCTGACAGACAGGATGTTGAAGAAACAGTGTTTCCTGCAACAAGATCTCAAGAAAAAGTGAAATAGATTGAAAAACATTTGCTTCTGCATCAGTGCAACTGGTGAAATATTGTTTGTCCTCCTCTGCTCCCACAGGAATGTCTATGTTGTTGTGGTTCCGCTGAGGAGAGCCCGCGGCGTCATCAGACACCTCAAGAGCCCAGATGAAATGGACCTTGAGGAGGTGAGAACCACAACAATGACAGCACCCACTGATGTCTGTGCCTGGAAGCGGGAAGGGACCTATAAACACACTCGCACAATCACATCGTGAAGAACTCCTGGCAGCGCTTAGCCTTTATAATTCAATATCAGTGTTTAAACATTAGTCAGAGATATTGGAACGCCTCATTTTTCTTGTCTGTCTTCCCTCTCTCCGTCTCTCAGCTGTTAAAAGACATCAGTCAGAGGCAGAGGGATTCTCGGCAGCAGAAGCAGGTGGACCTGCGGCGGGCTTACATCACAGCCCGTTTCACACCTGCCACCCTGCCGGCCTTCTTCACCCTCGGGGACCAGCTGGACTATGGAGGCTTTGAGAACCGAGCTCTAGACCCAGGGCAGGAGTACGTCTTCTTCATCCTGGCGGAGCTCAACTCAACAACAGGGGTACAAAGCTGCACCGTGTCATCTCTTTCCTCTCTGTGTTCATAACGACTCCCCTGTTCCCCGCTGCCTGCGTTTCTCTCCTGGAGGCTGTCACTATACATTGTAATCAATATGGCCTCACTGCTAAAACAATAAAATGTACGTCAGTCAGTGCTATAAGCAAAAGGCAATAACCTTCACCTACTTCCATCACCACTGCTAATAAAGAATGAGTGTACCTACTGTGGCAGCAGAAGAGATATTGCACTCCTTGTATATGTGCATTCAAATTGGAATAGACACAAATATATAACTTGAATTAGGATAGATTTCCTTTTTTATTAGCTGCTGTTTTATTAGGAACAATTTCAGCCCTAGGGATGCTCTTCAAAAGTCCTTCTGAACTAATAAAAAGGCATTTTATTCAGTTTATTGTGATTATAAAAACACATATAATGCAAGTACGCTTAACTACATTCTTATTTTGTTGTCCAAAACGTTTAAATTGATCATTCACACTTTCATATAAAACCAGTCATGTGCAACTTGGTCACAATTACAACTCCAGGAATGTCCTTTCAGTCTAATGCAATCCAGTGCAACAGCTCTGCAATGAATGCTAAGTTGGTGTAAGAGCTTTGGGTTCGACTCTTTCTAGGTCGTGAATTTTGATGTTGTTTTGTCCACTGAGATGAAACAAATTGCGAGAGAAACCAAAAAACACATCCTTCTCTCTGATAAAAAAGTCATAAACCGAAAGCTGCTATGGTTCAATCAATCCTCTAAAACAGACAAATAGAAAAACACCTTCTAGTGTCTTGCATAGTATTCCTGAATATGTGTTTGTTTACAGAAAATGTACGTGGCGAGCCCCTACACAGACCCTGTGATTGCCCCAGATTCAGACCCCCAGCCCCTTGACGCAGGCGATGGTCTGATCTGGGTAGTCGGACCTGTCCTGGCTGTGGTCTTCATCATCTGCATCGTCATTGCTATCCTCCTCTACAAAAAGTGAGTGGGATGGATACACTTTAAAAACACAAAATAAACCCAAATCATGACCATGTGACAAAAATTGTCTCTCAGCTTTGATTGTGACTTTACGTACAGGGCAGGTGTCACTCTGCAGTTTTTCTTGTCAGTGGATCCCCTGAAAAGACTAAAAAAGGACATCAGTCGGGCCTAAATATCTTTTTCTCTTTTTTTTTGTCTCTAAAGCTCCTTCTCATGCTTACAAATGTACTTCCTAAATATATACTTATTTATTTCTTAACAGTTGGGCTATGGATTAATACACGTTCTTGTTTTTAGTCGTATTTGGGACAGACTCAAAATAA
>JAQLOL010000004.1:10050571-10063699 GCA_029783665.1 Naso thynnoides
TTAGTCGTATGTGGGACAGACTCAAAATAACCTACAGTTTTAATGGCAATGAAAGAACATGCCACTGATTGAAACTTATGACTCACTGATGTGGTCTAAATAGTTTTGGACAACAGTGAGATCTATGGACAGAGAAACAAGCAATATCAGGCTTTGGTTACAAAAACAATACTTGTTAATACTGGAGGATCAATAACATGTCCGTTTTGGGATTTTGTTATTTGTTGACAGTTTGGAAAAATATTCTGTATACATTCTGCCAGCAGCTCCGACTGATATTTTTTCAAACTAGTATTGTTTAATCTTCAGCTATCCTTCCAAAAATGCTCAACTTTCAGTCTGATATTCACCAAATTTGTTCCAGTTTAGAAGTTTGTTTGTCTCAGACAGCTATGAAACAGTCTGACCAGGCTGCAGGCCTGTGCTGTCTGCTGCAAACCATCAAGCTTTTGAATACTAATACAAAATATTGATTTCCTGCTCTAACAATCCGTCTGTTTCCTTCCTTTTCTTTCTCTAATTATTCCTGCCCTGCTCTTGTTTCACTGGAAGCAGCAAACCTGACAGGTAAGATTAAACCGATGTCAAGCTCTTTGTTCATTTTAAACCTCAGCAATTACACCGTACCAAACACTACACAGAGAACTTGTGCAAAGCCGTGAAACAGCATATCTGTTAATACGCCATTTACTTGATTCAAGTAGCAATGCTAATGATGTGTCAGTGTTGAGTGTGGCTTTCTCTGTCTGGTTGTTAACATGTGCTAATTGCTCTTTTGATTCACTGGTATTTGAGCAGCAAGCGCAAAGACTCTGAACCTGGAACCAAGAGCCTTTTGAGCAATGCAGAGATGATGGCCCACCACCCAACAGATCCTGTGGAGATGAGACGCATCAACTTTCAGACTCCCGGTATGGAGCATGTACCTACACCGGCACCCAAACACACACTTTGTATTAGCATAATAAAGCACACTTCCGATTGCTCATCATTTGACAATGAAATATTCATGCGACTAATTATAACTTTGCTGAGATTATGCAGACAAGATTGTGCCAGCAGTCCTCTGCATCACAATCAACTTGTACCTGGCAGCTTCAGATCAAAATGGCCGCTGCCCAGGTAGTACAGTCACTGCTTAGTCACGGATGAGTCACAACGGTGTGACAAAATCGGATCATCTCCGCTCGCCCACATTCCACATGCCAGGCTGCAGATAGCACATCAGAACAGACTGAAACGACAGAAATCTGTCTTATCTCTGTCAAATGTTTCTGAGGCGGGTTGAATGGTCAGATTTACATATCAAAAGATGAGTTGCGGGTTAACTGTGTTCATGTGTAAAGGAATCGGCTGTGTCCTCACCAGCATAACCAACTAAAACCCCACTGTGAAGTAACTACATGGCTCCTGCCGCTCCTCACCCCCTACTGAGTGAGGTCTAACAACACAGCTGCTTCAGTTGTGGCAGCAGGCCGACCATGCTTCGCTTTAGCTTCTCGCTTCTCGCTTCTGTATTTTCGTGAATGCAGTTTATAGAAGCCTCACAGAATCCTTGTGGAAAAGGTGGCAAAGATGTGTCACCAGGGAGAAAGGTTGAGACTCTACCTGCCAGGATATATTAAGTCAAATAATGCCGTGTTTTATTAAATCCACAGATGAAGCTTCCGTTCCTGGGAAGCAGAGCGAAACCCACAGAATAAAGCACCTCAGCTCTTCTATCTTTTTTTGCTCTCATGTGGCTGCAACCTTGAAGCTCCCACCTCACCCACTTCTCCTCCCCTGAGATTTGTGCTTTTGAGATTTGTGCTCAGCAAGGATGAAATTTGTTTCCAACAAAATCGGCTGATGCTATCTGAGGTCATTTTGGTCGTGACAGGAGCGTTTTGTCGTGATTACCTGTGGGCGCTGTAGTGCCAGACTGAAGGAGAAAATAAGCTAGATATGAGCCTGTTTTTCACAGCTGTAGGGGCAGTATGACTTAAATGTTTTTCCGGAATGCACCGACATGCATTACAATCCAAGAACAAAGAGAATGCATTCAGACTTTGGTATTAAATTGATTGTGTTTGTTGTATGCACAGCTTTGATTTATTGTCATTACTATTTGTCTTTGAAATGGACAATGGATTGCCGCAGCTTCTCTTTTCTCGCTTCAGCTGCGAAAAGGAACGACTGTAGGAGGCATAGGTTGCTTCCTTCCCTGTGTGTGTGTGTGTTTGCATGTGTGCACAACCCTCCTAATTAGTGTTCTGTCTGTGTTTGTTTTCTCCGAGTCGTTGCTCCTCTGATCACAGAGAAAGCAATTTATCAAAGAAAAACAATTTACAAACCAACAAGACTCGCCTCACTTTGTCCTCACACATGGATCAAAATTGATTTTATGCCTCGGCGTCTCCCTTAATGATATATAATTTTCTCTGATTGTACAATTATCTTCGCATCTTTGCATATGAGAGATGTTGACCTGAAGTTATTTAGGTTATGCAGCTGAAGTCTTGTGTAACCTCTGACCTGCTGCGACTTTGGCCCACGTTGTCACGCAGGAATGATGAGCCATCCTCCCATCCCCATCAGCGAGCTGGCTGAGCACATCGAGCTGCTGAAGGCTAATGACAACCTGAGACTCTCGCAGGAGTACGAGGTGAGAAATGCAATATTTTTCTATTAAAGTTAAGAGCTGACATCCTTATTGTTCCTAGTAGTTAAGCCTTTAAAGCCTTTGCTTTTTAAAGCAAACCTTATTTAACATTTGGATCTTTGTGTGGTGACTCTATGTTCATGATTTATTCAGTGCTGCAATTTATTGCTGTAACTTGTCTACATTATAGCACGCTCTCTTTCCATTACCCTCAAAATGCACGAGTAAATATGCCTCTACTTGCTGTTACTGCTTCTCCCCAGTCCATCGACCCTAGTCAACAGTTCACCTGGGAGCATTCAAACCTGGAGGTCAACAAGCCCAAAAACCGCTACGCTAACGTCATAGCATACGACCACACCAGAGTCATCCTGGCTCCCATAGAAGGTGAGGAAATGCTGGAAGCAGCAAGTTAGAGAAGATGTTTAGAGATTCTAATTGAAGAGTCTGAGCATATTTGTGTTCAGGGGGCAGAACACAAGGAGGGGACGAGGGAGCTTCATGATGGATGAAATGTGAAATTGCAAACTGTGCTCAAGTCTGGCTGTGTGCAGTGGCACGAGACTGACAAACAGCACGGGTGCATTCAAGTGCAGCCAGCACTCCTGCAGAACAAGAAGCGGGAGAATGGATTTGATCTGGAGCTCATGAATTCACTCCGACAGAGTCTTGTTTGTTTGCTGTCGTCCGCTAGTCACCCAGTAGACGTCTGTTGGAAGCCGCCGCTGCCAGAAACAACACAGTTCGTTAGGCTGTTTGATGTCATACATGGAGGTTAATTTATTATGTCACTTATGCAGATTGGAGTTTAGCCAGAGCCTCACAAGTGTCTCATTTGCAGGTATCCTGGGGAGCGACTACATCAACGCCAACTACATTGACGGCTACAGGAAGCAGAATGCCTACATTGCTACACAGGGGCCACTGGCAGAGACGTTCGGGGACTTCTGGAGGATGGTTTGGGAGCAGCGGGCGGCCTCTGTCGTTATGATGACGCGCCTTGAGGAAAAGTCTCGGGTAACACACCAGTTCACCCACTAACTGCTGTTACATACCAATATATATGTCTTATTTATCCGCATTACAGATCAAAGGCCTCTTTGATTAACAAAATTTGGGAAACTAAAGAAAATTGTTGTTTTAGATCAGTCTGAAAATGTTGCTAGTTTCAGTCATGATGATGCTTTTTCTTTATACGTGCAGATAAAGTGTGATCAGTATTGGCCAAGTCGCGGCACAGAGACGTATGGAATGATCCAGGTCACTCTGCTGGACACAATGGAGCTGGCCACTTTCTGTGTTCGCACCCTTTCCCTGCATAAGGTAAGTATTTTCATTTTTCTCTTCTTTTCTCCCAGTGACTCACGACTCGGCCCTTTCCTCTGTTAATTACTGTCACATCCACCCACCGAAACCAGCTTTGATCTCTTGAGTTTATGGTCAGAAACTGGGAGCAACCATTGCATTCATGAATTTCCACTGTTGCTGAATGACTCACGCATGTGGACACTTGGAGGAGAAAAGATTAGTCTGGGTTTCATGGAGTGCTCAAACCAGGCCAGCCTCCCTGTGTCAGGCGCTGAGATTTGATCACAGTCAGAAGCAAAGCACTTTCTTAAAGCACGGGGCTAATCTAAGACCGCCAGACTAGCGTGTCTCCATGGCCTACTTACAAACACAGAAACTAGGCCAGCTGTAGCTTCCGAGTGTAACACCGCTCCTCCAAAATTTTGTTGATGTGTTGTGAAATGTCAAGTTAGTAGATCTGTCGTAAAGTAGAGAATAATGCACGTGAACTATTCAGCAAAGCTTGTTTTCTCCCACTCTTTTGTGTAAAATCAAGGAATATTTGGAGGTATTTCTTTACTTTAAATAATCTAAAAATATTCTTCCGGCCTTTTTTTTTTTTTTTTTTGCGTGAATCAGTGTAAAACTTAGATATTCTGTATGAAGAAAGTGTGCCATGGCTTGTATGACTGGCAGTAATTAGGATGGAGTCATGATTAATGGAGATATGTCTCAGAGACTGCTCTCGGACAAATTGGCAAATGTGTTAACTACTTGATAGGTTGTGCAACATTCAATAATGCATAAGGCAGAAAGCTTGCACATGCACAAACAATAATCTCCTGTCATGTCATATCAGAGTGGCAGCAGTGAACGGAGAGAGGTGCGTCAGTTCCAGTTTACAGCCTGGCCGGATCACGGCGTGCCGGAGTATCCCACTCCCTTCCTCAACTTCCTCCGCAGGGTCAAAGCTTGCAACCCTCCGGACGCCGGACCTATCATCGCTCACTGCAGGTACAGTATGAACACACAAGTTTATCTTTGAGAGATTGTTTGGCACTTTGGGAAATATAAAAGTATGTGCAACATGAGGGAAAATACTGAAAATAAGGTGAAACAGTTAGCTTGGCGTTGTCCAAAAGTTACTTAAATACTTCTACCAGCACCTCAGAAGTTACAAAAATTACAAATTTTCTTCAGTTGTTTGAGTCATACTAAAACTGTATAGTGTAAAAAACAAAAAGTTATTTTGTTTTTTCTTGCTGGAATCTGATTTTCAACAACCTCCCAAGACTCCATGAATAAACAAAAGGGTCTTCATGCCCACGCAAGAAATAGTGTAATATAATCACAACATGTCATTTTTACAGGGTCTTTTTTTGATTTTTTGGTTGTTGTTTTTTTTTGATTAACTAAACAAGTTAAATATTTGTAGGCTAATATTTGTTAATTAGTGAGCTTTAGAAGGGATGGAAGGTGGATTGTATATTTGATGGAAAGTTGGTTGAGAAAAAAGAAGCCCATTTCCCAAAATGTTAAACCACTCCTTTAAATAAAGCATAGGGAACAAAGTCATCCGTAGTCAACTGACATCCCTATTGTTCCTCTTCCTCCGTTAGTGCTGGTGTCGGTCGCACTGGTTGTTTCATCGTCATTGACGCTATGCTGGAGCGCATTCGACACGAGCGCACTGTGGACATCTACGGTCACGTGACCCTGATGCGTTCGCAGAGGAACTACATGGTGCAGACAGAGGACCAATACAGCTTCATCCACGAGTCCCTGCTGGAGGCCGTGGCCTGCGGGAACACTGAGGTGGCCGCCAGGAGTCTGTACTCGTACATGCAGAAGCTGTCCAAGGTGGAGAGCGGGGAGCACGTCACAGGCATGGAGCTGGAGTTCAAGGTGGGGGAGAAGGCAGAGGAAAGCATTTACATTAGTTGGTTGAAAAGTGGAAAAGTTGCCCTTTAAAAAAAGCTATGTTTACTTCCTTGAATTACAGTATGAGCAGTTACACACAAGATTGATTTTACCTTCCAAAATAGTTTCCATTAAACTATATTTAGATGCCTAAGGATACAAACATGCTCAACAGCAAATTAAATTAAAAAGTAAATTAACAATATTTTGTGTGCAACAGAAAAATAAATCCTGTCTTGTTTCTATCATTTTGTAATCCCTCAGATTTATTTTTTAACCCCTGAAGTTGGAAACTGCTAAAGTCTAGAATAGAATGGCCTTGTATGTTATCTTACTTAGCTAATAATCCTGAATAATTTTGCACTCTTTATTTAAATAAAATATTACAAAACATTCACAGTTTCTCTCTCCATCCAGCGTCTGGCTAATACCAAAGCCCACACGTCCCGGTTCGTCACAGCCAACCTGCCTTGCAACAAATTCAAGAACCGACTGGTCAACATCATGCCCTATGAAACCACCCGCGTCTGCCTCCAGCCAATCAGAGGCCTGGAAGGCTCTGACTACATCAACGCCAGCTACATAGATGGATACAGGTATGTTTTGGTCCTGAAAACACTAATATGACCCGACCACCTTGTCCTCTTATGACAGCTTGATGAGTGAATGGATTGGATAGGTTTTCACCACAGTGCTTTCACCTGTCATCTCCTGTCTCATCTGTCGTTACTGTATACATGTTCCCGCTATTTGTCTCGCTGCGTGGCACTCGACTCGTTCCCCCACTGAAGCGCTTCTGATGATTCAAGCATTCAGATCGGTTGTACACACATGTTTTGACTGTTCCTCTTCTTGCCTGAAGCCTGACCCCCTTTCCAGTCTGATGCTTGACAGAGGAAGAAACGGGAAGAATGAAGACGTGGCTTCATTATGTCTGTGTGTGTGTGTGTGTGTGGGTGTGTAGGCAGCAGAGAGGCTACATTGCCACCCAGGGTCCACTGGCTGAGACTACAGAGGACTTCTGGAGGATGCTGTGGGAGCACAACTCCACTATAGTTGTCATGCTCACTAAACTGAGAGAAATGGGACGGGTAGGAGCAAATTAAGTATACTCGTTTGGGCCACATAGCTCAGCAAATTTCAGCCCTGTGCACAATGTCACTTACACTTTTTTTCTGATTTGCCCTCCCTCAGGAAAAATGTCACCAGTACTGGCCCGCCGAACGCTCAGCCAGGTACCAGTACTTCGTGGTGGACCCCATGGCGGAGTACAACATGCCTCAGTACATCCTCCGGGAGTTCAAAGTTACAGATGCCAGGGTAGGTTCATGCTGTCTGTGTGTTTAAAGACTCTGTATCATGTTGTATGTTGTATTCAAACAGTAGCGCTACATCACACTCCTTGACTCTTCAGCTCCGCTCCCGATCCATCATTGCTGTCAGAAAGCAGCGGTGCAAAGCATGTCCTATCGACCTGTATTGTGTGTTGGTTATTGTGTGTTTTGTATGTGAATGTGTGTAACAGCACAGGTTAGCATCTATCGACAAGCCACCCTAAATTACTCATTCAACCGTGCTGTCTCCAGATTACCTTGACAGCATGTGTGTGTGTATGATTGCACGCGCATGTGTGTGCACGTATGTGCCAGTTATAGATGACTCCAGTCAAGCCTGTCCTGCACTGACGCCACACTGACAGATGCTCTATTGATCTCCATTAAAGGGAGTCAGAAAGGCTGCGCAGAAGAGAAAAGATGTAATTGCCTACTGAGTGACTCACAATGGCAGACGCACTGACGTTACAGCTTGAAGTTAACCACAGCCACTGATCCGGGGTCAGATAACAGTAATCATTAGAGGGGGAAAAAAAGGATATTGCCAGGCAGAGTCTCACTCCTCCATCAATACGGCAGGAAGAAGCTCTTTAAGCAGTCTTTTTTAAATTATCACCTCATGTAAACATCTTGGCCTGTCTTATCATATCCTCCCCTCTCCAGGATGGCCAATCACGAACAGTGCGCCAATTCCAGTTCACTGATTGGCCAGAGCAAGGTGTGCCCAAATCTGGGGAGGGCTTCATTGATTTCATTGGCCAAGTGCACAAAACCAAGGAGCAGTTTGGCCAGGATGGACCTATCAGCGTTCACTGCAGGTAAGCAGTGGCGTTCATCCTAGTAGCATCTTAAGATAAAACTAAACAAACTGTTTTACTAATAATTAAATTTGTGTTTAATTGCATATTTAGGGCAGTAGGTTAGTTAAAATGCGACTCGTTGTTGTCCAAGCTCTAGCACACCTTAATCTATGGTGTATTGTTCCTCATTATGGCTGTAGTGCTGGCGTGGGGCGGACAGGTGTCTTCATCACTCTGAGTATCGTCCTGGAGAGGATGCGTTACGAAGGGGCGGTGGACATCTTTCAGACTGTCAAAATGCTGCGCACACAGAGACCAGCCATGGTGCAGACTGAGGTAAAAACGGGCACTGACACAGCACATTATTAGTACTGCGTAAAGCTAAATTTGTTATATACGTTTATAATTTAATATACTGTGAGAGTTTAAAAACAAAACCATTTGTGTTTTGGTAGATTGTAATAGTCTTTGTATGGGGATTTTTTCTCCAACTGTCTGTTTTCATATTTCAGAAACACCAAGTGTGCCCATTTTTTCGTGCATTCCTTGTTTTCTTTATTTTAATTCTCTTCTTTCACAAACAACTGTAATGAATACAGAAGAGGCTTTTTGTAAGTGTGAGCAAGTATGCAAATACAAGCTTCCTTTTTGTCTGTTTATAGCTGTGTGATATGAAGCACGAGATATTTCCTAACACATAAGATTTTATTCTTCCTGCCTCATCCTCCTTTATTTGAAAAATTCCAAATCACCAAAACTGCAAGTTAAAAATATCAATGATTCTTGTTTATACCAACATAAAGCAAATTCAGGATTTACTGATATAATTATAAAACAGAAATTTTGCAACACTTTCTCCACAATTACAGTTAAATGATTCCACTGAATACAAGGTACAGTTGAAAACTCGAGTGGCTTTTCCTGTGCTGCACAGTAAGCTGCATGTAGCAAGTGCAAGCTATAACTTTATCTAGTAAGTTTCATCATCAGCATCCGAGTTACAAATGTTTTTCTGACTACTGCTCATGCATTGGCAATTTCACTTTGACCCTGAAACTTAGCTCTATAGTTATGGCTTCGATCTGGGAGACTGCAGGCTCTGCAGTGTGAAGACTGCTGTTTGGTCTCTGGTTCATAACCATAGACGTAACTCACATTACCAGTGATGATCCTCTACGTGAAGTTTGGGTCATCCTGTGCCTGATGACAGAGATCCACACAGACTCCGACATGATGCTCTACCAGGGTTATTATTGTTAACGAAAACTAATGAAACAACGAAAACTAAATTAGGTAACTGAATTAAAAGTTAAAAAAAGGCTTTCCAAAAAAAAAGATAACAAGGTTTACAAAACTAACTGAAATAAAATAGAATTATAGAGATATATCCTTAGTTTTCATTTTTGTCATGGTATTTTGGGTGGATATTGAATTTATCTTTCAAAATCTATGTTTCCTCTTCTACTTGTGGCGTGCCAGACTGCCAGTCAGTCGACACCCCTCTTCTGGTAATATAAACCAACCTGGCTCTTATCATTGCAGCGAGGGCTAAAGTCAAGAGAAAGCAGAAAAGACTAATACTACACCTAATAAAATCTAAACTAAAACCAAGAATTTTTGAAGGATAAAAACTAAACTCAAAACTTTAAGCTTTAATAACTAATTAAAACTAGACTGAAATTCAAAAATAAAAGTCAAAGCAAAATTAAAAACCTAATGAAAAATCCAAAAGTTTTATGACCTTGTGCTCTAGGCTGAGGTGATTTCCTGACTCTGCTTAGGAGTCAGGAAGTCACAAATATACATGTACCGGTGGTCATAAAAAATCGTGTTAATCAGGAGCTGTTGATCATGAGGCGATTAAACTTGGAAGACTTACAAAAGTTATTGCTCATATCTGCTACATGCACATCACTGTGCAGCAATCTCTTAGTGCGCCACAGAAAGAGTCTCTGAAGTTTTTAAATGCACCTCGTAGGTGTGCTGTGCCCACAAGTTCATGACTATTAAAAGCAATGATACATTCTTACTTATTTTCGCCTCCATCCTCTGTTTCTCTCCTAGGATGAGTACCAGTTCTGCTACCAGGCTGCGCTCGAGTACTTGGGTAGCTTTGACCACTATGCAACGTAAGTGAAGAGACAACCATCCATCCATCGATGTCCACAAACCAACCAACAAAGTGAAACGAGAGACAGACGTCCTGAAACAACGCGAACATGAAACCTTTTTTTCCGGGAGTGAGACTCAAAAATGAATTATACACCAACAAGGACAAAACGCAACAACAAAAACAGCAACAAGAAATCTGTGTCTAACAGCAGCCACACTCATCAGGAGCTGGTGGGTGTGGAGACTGTCCCTGTGTAATCCATATACTTACCTCAGTGTTCCAGTGTGAAGGACATATAATACATGTGTGTTGTGGTCAGCTATCTCCAATATGAACCAGTGAAATACAAATGGCTTCTGAACAGGAATTATGATACTATATGTGTATAAAAAAACCAAGAAAAAAAAAACACAAAGAGCCTGGATATTTGCTGCACCCTAAATGGGCTTTTTATCCTCAACTTTGTATCTATTGGTTTGGTGTACTAAGGGGTTACAAAGTGCAAAAGGTGAACATTTCTATGTGTCTGTGAGTTTGTTTCAAAGGTGTCTCCTGCTACCATAGGTAGGTCTGATTATAGTTTAATGCAGATGACTAGGTTATGCCTCTGCAGATGCCTACAGTGTGATATCACCAACCTTGAGGACTGTTGGAGAAGCATGCGGATGCTCATTTACCCAACGCACAGTGCCAAGATTAACCATGCAGCGTGAACCTGAACTGTGGTCTATGAGGAGAGCCAGCATGACATAGAGTCACACTAGAGGCCGCAGGTAACGCACTGGCCAAGGATGAGTTCATCAGTTCACACGCCCCAATCGCGTCCTCTCTGAGTAACAGCTGGCCTCCGAACATTCAGAGCTCATCGTATCTTCAACTGGGCTGAGATTTGTAGTCCGGAGAATTCTTCATTCAACAAAGCTTGCTTGCTATTTGCTGTAGTCCTTGTTCATCCTCCAGCTCAGCTCCTCTTGATGTCAGCCCCATTGTGTCAGTGCAGCAGTGGCTTACTGAAAGAGACGCTGATGAAAGAATTGAGCTCCCCTGCCTTTCTTTCTGGAATTTAAAGCAGCTCCCAGCCCCATTTTCTGCAAACACGACTTTTGTGTTTTTTACTGTATGTCTCTGCCTTATGCTGACTTATTTCTCGTGTTTTTAACATGCTGCTTAATGTTCAGGCGTTGTGTGCTTAACTTTTGGCGTCATACAGTATCTTAAACTGAGGATGAAAGTTGTTTCCCAGTCACCTTCCTCCTCTGAAGCTTACCTACTTGAATTGCACCACTTTGCAGTTAAATCGCTCTGATATTTTACTATTTAAGCCTACTGGAAGATAACAAGAGAAATCCCTAAAACATTCTGGGTAAGTGGTGAGTTGCTCATTTTAAACAGTCTTCTCCTCGCACGCAGTTGCCCCGCCTCCACATGAACTCCATTGAAAATCCTCCTTCTCCCAAACACACTGTACAGAACATCCCGACTCAACCAAATGACGTTTTCTCCTCTGTGCGACTTCACAAGTCCTTGATATTGATATATATCCTTTCTTGATTTGACATATAATCATAATTGGTCCCACGTGTTGATTGAAGAGCACAGTGATGTTCCAGCGCATCAGACATCTCGGGCGATTTCACCAGTTTTGTACATACAGTCCTATAGAGTACAGTTACATTCGTCTGAGCACAAGATATAACGTGGGATTGGATGTGATGTAGTTCTTATCGTCGCAAAAAAAAGCCTTATTGTTATTGTTCACTATGTCATATTTATTTCATATGATTTTTAAAGATATTTATTATTCTATTTTGTTACTTTTTACGTATGTTTTTTCATTTATTTATTTGGGATATCTAGCAACTATAACCAATAAGATGATGTTTACTTGTTTCTTTGGCGAGCCAATGTTGAAGTATGATATTGTCACTGTTTGTTTTTTGATTTTCAATGGTCGGTTTTGGTGCTTTTTTATTTGCTTTATTATTCTGAAGTATGCCCTCTGTGTAGGGTGCTATTTGATACTGATTACTGATGTCTGACTAGTTAGCTAGAGATGTACATTAGAGGCAGAACTAGTTTAAGTTTACAGTGAAAACCTTTTGATGCCCTCCCTCACTTGACCTCCCCAGTAACAGCCGTGGTGTGATCATAGCAACAGAGGTGTCATATGATCCACCGCACCGTCATAGGTTTAAGGGCGTCAGAGAAATTAGATTTATAGAGCAGGCTTGTGGGCGAAAACCTCAGACAAGCTGTTGGTATTTAGATTGCTGGAAAGCACATGGTAGCAAGTGTATTTTTGACAGAGAATGGGTGAAGAGTCGCCCAGCTACACACACACTCAAAGGTTATTGTTTAAATCTGAAATTATTCTCATATGAAATTTATGTGTGGTCCAGAAGTTTTGACAGTGTGTGACATATATGAAATATGTTATTCCTTGGATTTCTAATGATTATTGTGTCAAGAGAAATATAAAAGGCACACACATGAAACGTAATATGAAATGTGTTGAGGGCGATGACGATGATGATGATGCATCCCCCTCACATATGTACCTGTTCTTTCCTTTCAAACCATGGATGTAGATATTGTATCTTGACTTTGTATTAAAAGCAGGATGATTGGATATACAGCACAATATGCTGCTTGATTCCTGTGGGTTTTTGTGTGTTATTCACGCCTCCTCCACTAGATGGGACCAGAGTAAATTTAGACTGAAAGTTAGTCCTGTCACTGCTCCAAGCTTTTACTGCACATTGTACATTGCACATAGGAATTACACAGAGAAAATGTTTGGACTTTTAACACAACTTTGATCATCTCAATGTTTTTGGCAATTTGCAATTAAATTGCATTCAGTTCTGCTGTAACTTAAGAAGGGTTGGGTTTAGAACTCTAATCCAAAAATTAAAAAAAATAACCATTGGTTTTGTTGTTTTTGTGTAGCTGTTTTTCAGGGGGGGGGGGGGGGGGGGGGGGGGGGGGGGGGGGGGGGGGGGGGGGGGGGGGGGGGGGGGGGGGGGGGGGGGG
>JAQLOL010000004.1:10073609-10087788 GCA_029783665.1 Naso thynnoides
TTTTATTGGTTCTCTTGTTTGAATTTGCAGCATCAGACACCTGCTACTGCCTGGTTTCAACATTTGAAAGTGGTTAACAATTGAAGACATTTGTTAGAAATTTAGAAAAGCAATCAAAAAAATAATCAAATGTAATTAGTTACATTACTCCGATAAAGAAGTTGAAATAGTTAAATTACTTATTGCATTTTAAATACAGTAACTAGTAATCTGTAACCTATTACATTTCTAAAGTAACATTCCCAACTCTGAATGTCACTTAAAATACAATGTGATGATGAAATAAAGATGAAACCTCCTCGCGGATGTGAAGTAGTTAAATTGTATTAAAATTCTGCTTACAAATTAATGCATTTATAATTAGTAATTCTTTTGCTCGTTATGCTGTCAGTATATTTTCCTGATAATACTTTCATATTTTTGCCCTCAGTAAAATTTTGATGACAGAACTTCACAGTTTAATGCTCTTAGTTAATTTAAGGATTAGCTCTTCCTCCACCTCTGTCCCCTCCTCATGCTGCTGCTTCTTCTTTTGCAGGTACCAGGAATCATAGCCAGCAGCAGAAGACTGTGGCAAACAAACCCTTTCATGAACTCAAGCAATGAGTCTCCTCTTAAGATCCCGGGACATATTTATTGAGACTCCCAAAAGCATCTTAGCAGTGAGACTTGGCCTTTTTGATATGCAGTACATCTTCAGTGCAACAGTTTGTTCAAATTAATTTACAATGTAATTCATAAATGTTTACTCATAGTAGAAATGTAACTCCCATATGAGCACCATGTCTACAGAGGACGCACGTCAGACGTAAGATGCTTTTGGGATGCTGAACAAGGCCACACTTGGCGAGCTACATGGATGACTGACTATGCTGGCGGAGAAGAAACAGGACAATATTTCTGTCAGGAGTGCACTCGCTTTCTGCTGATGCATCAAAAATAAATGCGAGGATCTCCAGCACTGAGCCATATGGAGGCAGCCTGCTGAAGCCATGTTTGTTTCCTGGCTGGGGAACAGCTGAGCTCAGCTAGCAGAGGTTACTGGAGTCTTTTTGGATCAACACAACCTGCAACAGTGAGAACACACTGAAGGATGCACTTTGAGGAAACTTGATTTAAAATCATTTGTATGTTATGAAATACAGGTTCACATGGTGTAAGTTAGCTCCTGGAATACAGTGACATGTTATTTTTAAACACAGAAAATTGTAATGACAATAATCAGCCACTAGAGGACAGTCACTCCCTTAATGTAATTTAACTGTTGCACGAGGCACTTTGCAGGATTAGGCTGGCATTTTAAATGCACTGAAATGACTTCAACTTAATTGTATCACTTTTACTGCTTTCCTTTTGTCAAATCAGTCCTTTTAATAGACACATGAGAATTTGTGACATCCACTGTTCATTTGAATTTTGGCTGATGGATTTGCTTTTACATCAACTTCTAGGAGTAAACATTTGGTAAATTGTTTGTATCCATGAAAATTTCATTTAATGCATAGTGCAAAAAAACTATAATGATACATAAAATTTTTAAATCTGCTCTAAAAGAAATGTGACTTAGTGGTTCAGTTGGTAGAGCAGGCACCCCATGTACAGTGGCTGTGTCCTTGTTGCAGTGGCCCCAGGTTTGATTCTACCCTGTGTTCCTTTGCTGCATGTCATTCCCTCTCTCTCCCGTTTCCTGTCCACTCTTCAGCTGTCCTAACAAGCATAAAGGAACAGCCCCAAAAATATCTGATAAAAATAAAAAATCTGATATTCACTGAGCCACATATAAGTTTTTTCATGCACAATTTTTCCCAAATTTTCCAAGCCTGAGACCATTTCTACATCATTTTACAACTGTGCAGACCCTGTACATGATCTGAATGCATTCCAGCCAATCTGACAAGACCTTGTACAATGTGTCGTCTTGTCTGATCCTACGTCATCCAAAGTGTTTATCATTACATAAATAAATGTGCAATTTTTTGATTGTTGACTTCAGGCTTTTTTTCCTCCATTATAAACTTGTGCACTGCAAATTTATTTATTTATTTTTTTAAATAGCTGTTTAAAAAACCAAAAGTCAGTTTCAGATTTTTGTACATAAGTGATTTTTTTTTTAATTATTATTTTGTTGTCCATAAAAAGGTCAAGATTCAGTCCCATGAATTATTTCATTACATCATATTCTCAGTTCAAAAAAGCAACATAAAATTACAAATCATAATACAAAGAATAGAATAGGTAAGTACAGTAACCATATAAACAGCCCACTAATATTATCTAGATCCCATACCCCACCCCACCCGCCCACCACTGCCCCGCTCAAACTCTAGCACAAAACTCATAACAATACATCAGTTAGTATCGGCAATAAAAAATTAAAATAAACGTCCCGTTTTTTTTAAAAAGCGCTTCAATGTTCCAATGCCATGAGTTCAGCTTTACCCTCACATAGAATACATAATACCCCGTCACTTGCTCTGCAAAACACAATAGACATGCATACAGTTTTTACTGTTCGACCCCCCTCCCCCACCCCAATCCCTATCGATAAACATTCAGGGCCAGAAGATACAATAAACATCAACCGTAGTGGTGCATCAATATAACGGTAGGTTTCCACCCCGTTTCTTGAACCCCATGAATGAAAAGTGGATCCAGTGGTTTCCCTGATAGCGCGACCTGTCCAGAGGAAAATGAAGCCTACTTCTACTTTCAGAGAGAGGCAACAGCCCCCTCTGATTCTTCTCATGGCTCAGACCCCTGGTTCAAGATGGTAACAGATTTCCATTATTAAAATATCAGAGACACGAAGCACAGGATGAGAATGGTGAGATTCCCTGTTAGAAGGGACAACAGAGAGCGATTGGTGCTCAGTAACCCATGCTTACCAAGACCCACTTGTACTCCCAAAATGGAGTAATCGCATCAGTGCTACTTCAGTACATGTTCCCTTTAAAAAAAGAAAAAAAAAATTCCAATGGGTCTTCTATGGAGCAGACAGAGTGTGTAGATCTAAAATGTGGTGCATGTGTGCAGCCATAAAACCAGTTTTTGTTCTTCTTCAGGTCTACACACACTGATTCAAACACAACCTTAGTATCCTCAATGCTGGCCTGTAGAAGACAGTCAATAATAATGAAGACACACAAACTTACATTTTATACCCTTATTACACTTTGGATGCTTTGTACAATAGTGCTGAACTTAAGACCTGCTTTGTCATGCTTCATCTGATATATATATAAATGTGTAGATATACTGTTTACTACAGTACATGTATCGTGTGTATGCATGTTTTTGAATGTATGTGTGTGTGTGTGTGTGGAGATGATGTTGTGCAAAGGTGTGTGTGTGTGTGTGTGTGTGTGTGTGTGTGTGTGTGTGTGTGTGTGTGTGTGTGTGTGTGTGTGTGTGGTGGAACCTGCACCACACCGACAGTGAGAGGCTCAAATATGGCTTGTGTCAGACATGAAGCATGCTGCCACCCATAAGAGAGCTCTTGTACATTTAGGGCCACAGAGGTTAAACAAAGCTAGTAGGCGTGATGTCCCATCCTGGCAGCAGATCTGAATCACATTGTTAGTCACGTCAACACACACAGTTCTGAGACAAACAATCCATGGCCCTACACTAAGTCAAACACGCTCGGATTAATAACATCAAGACAAAATCGTTAGAAAAAAGAAAATGTGCTGAGGGTGAATGAAACACGGCGCTGACTGACCCTGGCAATGAGTGTTACTGGAACAACAACTGGAGGACAAACTGAGCTGCAAGACTACAAGTTAATCAATATTACACAAAAGAGATACTAAGGAAGCAAAAACACGATTCTGAATAAAACAGACATGATCCTCATTACTTTGGTGAACGGAGCAGCAAATATGTCCCCTTATTCGAGCCTTCGAAACATCAGAGAAGGGTTTGTTCACCAGAACTGAGACTTTGATTTATAGACAGACTTTTTGAAAATGCACTCATTGGCTTTCTTGCCGAGTTAGATAAGAGCAATAACACCACTCTCCTGTCTGTACTAGGGCCCAACCAATACATCGGTCTGCTAATGCAGATATATCGATATCAACATATGTGCTCTTCAGTAAGTGCCAATATTAAAACTGTTTAATAAAGCTTGAAAAAAACCTTGGACTAGTCATTTTAAATGGGGTAACTATGTAGTTTGTCCAGAAGAGGGCAGGCCATTATTTAACTGGTATTAAGAGAAGTGTTAACTGTTCAGTGCACTGATGTTTGGAATAAAGTTTGTTTGATATCCTGCCTCCATTACGTATCTTTGTAACACATTTTATAACCACATTCAAAATATTATATTTAGAATACTGTCTGATTTATCAGACATCAGAATTTTTTTACTCCCTAAAATCGTTATCAGCAAATCCCATATCAGTCGGGCCCTAGTCTGTACTCTTAATATGAACCTACAGCCAGCAGCTGGTTAGCTTAGCTTAGCATAAAGACTAGAAACAGTGAAATAGCTACCCTGGCTCTGCACAAAGACAACCAAATCAAACTGCCAGTAAACGTTTGATGATTAGTCAATCAATTGATTAGTTGTTTTAAAGAAAACTACTATTTTTAGCAATTTTTCCAAACAAAAGTGTCAAACATTTGCCGGTTAAAGCTTCTCTAATGGAGCAAGTCGCTGCTTTTCTTTTTAATCTATGATGGCAGAAGTTGAAACTGGTAGTTGAACAAAAGAAGCTATCTGAAGAGGAAACTGTGACAAGAATTTTTCAGTTTTGACATTTTATAGACTAATACTGCTGTAGCTCTACCTGCCATCACCATGCTGCATTGTGTGTAAACAATACAAAAACTGAAGTGTAAAAACATGATGGGTTTCTTTCCCCAGAGAGCTCATCTAAAACTCAGCAAGAAAGTGAATAAGCCATTTCCCAAAGTGTCAAACTATTCCTGAATAACTGACTTATTATGCTGTTACGAAGTCAGCGCAGTCAGCCCAATCTTTAAATGTCACTGATTAGTAAACACTAAGGGCTACCACTTTCTGTATAGAGCCAACTGATGTAAGACATGAGAATTACTAAGTAAACCTGCACTTCTCAAGCTTTTCTATTACTGTCAAAAAGTGTCCACATAAATGTCAGCGTGGCTCTCAAAGGCCTGTTTCCATTTCAGCCACATATGAAGGACCTGATGGTAAAACATAACAGAGGGAAGTCCAAATAATTCCCTGTAAGTTGCTGCTGCGATTCTGACAGCAAAGGGCAAATGCTACAGCACAGCCAGGAAATGAATTGGAAGCTGGCCGTTCTGTGATCTTATCAGAGTCCAACCGGAGAGACAGGAACGTATGAGACACCTGCAAGTCGTACAAGCTGTAACAGTATTCCAGACTTGTCCTTGTGTATCCACCATAACTGACACCAAAGAAGAACAGATGGACCCCAAAACCACACCAATAAAGTCGGTTAGTGTTAGCTGGACAAGTTGGGAAAATGCCCTGGCAGTCAGATTAACAGGTAAACAAGGAGTTGAGGAGGGGGTGGAGGGTGAGGGGTGACGTGCTTGACCAGTGTGTGTCCACTGGTTTCACTGGTCAAGCTGTGGAGGTATTCTTCATACATACACGCACAAACATAACAAAAAAAAAAAAAACACATCAAGGTTGATAATCCTCCATAAGTCTCCTCCACACAAAGCTGTCCAAGTCATCAGGATGTCCTTCATTTGTTTCAGCAATGCCTCGCTCACACACACACACACACACAAACATGCACACACATTAGTCACGTGTCACAGGTCCATGGAGATATGATGATACACTTACACCTATGATTCATTCATTCACAAACATGGCATACTTAAAAACTTCATCTGTGTGCCTTTTTAGACAAACCAGAGTGTTGTTACTTCTTAAATCATGTAAGTGTCACATTTTAAAGCTGAAATTTATAACTTTTCCCACGTTAAAAACTGATCTGTGAAGTTGCTGGAACTTGGTTCGTGTTTAGTGTTTCACAGCATTCAACCACACTGATGAATGTGGCTAATGATGTATTAAAAACGGTTCTCACCTTTAAAACAGGAAGTGATTTTAACATATGTTGTGTTGAAAAGTAACCTAAAAGGTGTGCTGCTTCAAAGACACACAGGTGTGACAAACATCACATCTTTTTAAAGTTAATGTCTCACCCATACTTGAGCAGCATGCTGACGTCCTTAGTCTCACACACACGCTCACAGTCTCATTCATACGAGCGCAGAGAGGCTGTTGTTTGTTTCTCAGGCATGCTGTGCAGCCAGGTCCTGATTGATGAAGCGCCGTAGCCTCTCCAGGTACTGACTGTAAAGCTCAATGTCGTTGTGACCAGCTCCCTCCACCCAGAGGGGCTCAACAGCCTTGGGACAGCGCTCAAACAGGGCGAGGCCATGGGAGAAGTCGATCACCTCGTCCTCTGTACCGTGGATGATGAGCACTGGTGATGGGATCTTTGAAACTTTCTCTATGCTGGAAGAGGAAACAATGGAGGCTAAGAATGCAATCAAAACTCGGGCAAACTTATATTTTTACATCTGTATCATCCAACAATGCCAGAGGTTGACGAGGTGCATTTCAGTCAAAATGTTTCAAGAACAGTTAAAGCTACACTATGTTACTTAAAACGCAACCTGTGGCTTCAAAAAAACAACACTAAACAGTGCATGTTAATATGTCGCACAAAACAGCAATTTTAATAAAACCAGGTCATATTTTACAGAGAAAATGTCCTCTGGTTTTCCCCCTGATGTCCTACGACTGCTCTGTCTGCAGCTTTTTATTTAGCAGAGCTGTCCCCAACAACTACCCGCTGCTGCTGCAGCCTCCATGTTGCTTTCAGGAACCTCTGTGAATCACAGAGTTTAGACAGAACATGTGCAGCACATCACCAGAGGACATTTACTCTGGTTTCACATAAAGTGCTGTTGTGTGTGACGTATTAACGTGCATCCTTAAATTTCGTTTGTCGAAGCTGCTGGTCACGGTCAAAGTTACATAGTGTTGCTTTGAGTGATTTTTCTACACCTGAATACAGTCTTTAAAGTATCACCCACCCCTGTTGACTGAAACAATAGCCATAAAAGGTTTTCCTTTGACCAGTAACAATCAAAAGAATCACTGTTAAATGAAAATATGGCTAAGTCCTAGAAATATATCATGACATTTTTAGACGCTCCACTGATAAACCATTTATGCATAAAATAAACAGATGGAAAGTTATGTTTTTGGCTAATCCAGCAAAAGCCATTTGTGACAAATCAGGGAATTTCCTCACATTAGCAGCAAAAAACATGGGCAAGAGGAAAGACAGTTGTTGCCAAGCAAACAACAAATGGGGATCCAAACAAAAAATAAACAATATAATCTTGCAAAAACCCATTAACTGACACGGAACATTTCCCACAGTAGTCTAATATAATAAAGACATTAAAGAGGTAAATCGATCACTATAAATGGTGTGAAATAATCTCTGATGGAACACAAATTTCTACCATCTCATAATGTGTCTCATATAGCTCAACCATATTCATTTACCCGGCACTTTAATGCAAAGTGACTCACAATAAGTGCTTTCAACCTCCAGCTCGATGTGTGACAATGCTTCCTAGATGCACCGCAATGCATAATCAAAATTCCAATAAAAGCTGTGTATTTACAGATACATTATTTTTATCTCTGGAACATATTAGATGATAGCAGAGGAGCTGATTACACCACAGAAGTTTTAATGGACATTCTCTTTTTTTGACAATGATAATTCGTCACCGTTTGAGTTTTATGTAAATAACTATCTCGACGCAATTGCAAGTCTGTTCTTTTTATAGACATTATTAAAGTTTACACTGATTATAAGTAATAGAGATAAGATTTAGAGTGAAATGTCACTTTAAGTCTTTCACAGAAAATAAACATAAAATACTCTCTAAAATTCTCTACAGAGAAACTTACTTAGGAAATGCATCAAAGCAGTACGTTTTCTTTGTGTCGGGGAAGGCCACTCTCATGCCAGAGGTGAGAGGAGAGTGGAGGACCACAGCAGCACACTCAAAACGTGATGCCAAGTCTACTGTGGGCACCGTGCCGATGCTCTGTCCGTACAGAATGATGTTCTCAGGGCTGATGCCGTACCTAAGAAAACACACACACACACACACACACACACACACACACACACACACATTTTAGTAAAGTACCACAAGAAGATCCCTTTCATTATGAAAATATGCAAAGTGCAAAAGGACTAATGTGCAGAACACATGTGCATATATTTCCATATGCAGATTAACATGGTTCAGTAAGCCTTCAGTCCAACACACGGAAACAATTATCCTCGGAATTCATGTAAGTAACAGAAAAAGTTTGAAAGAGAACATCAGCCTAAGGCAGTAAAGCCAAACAAAAAATTTAAATATAACAATTACTTTAAGCCTTTTTTTACACTCATGCAGAATACTAGCACAGAGTTGTGGACTGTTTGGGCAAACTCAGAATTTTTATAGCATTAACATTCATCTTAAGTCTTAATTCTTCCGTGGCCTTAAAGTTACTCTGTGTTGCCACTTGGGATTGTAAATTTCTGCAAACATTAGGGTTCATTAACCATGCTGGCAGCCGATAAACATGAGGACTAATTTTCAGAATTTTACATGCTGGACACTCCATGCAAAGCACAGTGTGTGACAGGCAATAATCAGCCTATTTGATACAGAGCCATTGTTTAACTAACTGATGGTCAAAGAGAGAACAGTGGTCAATAGGGACAAAGTTGAGTATAACTGAGCCAACCAAATGTTATTTTCAAATAGAAAGAAAAAAAAAGTTACTGGCCAGCAATGTGAGTGGCTCTGTTTTATCTATCTATTAATAACTAGCATTTGGTGTGCGTTCACTGTTTATTTTGGACCCGTGGGAATGGGAAGGGACCGTTTCTGCATGCTTACCGGGAGCGCAAGGCGTGCCAAGCAGCATCAATGTCAGCATAAAGGTTCTTCTCAGAGGGTTTGCCAGTGCTGACACCGTAGCCTGAGTAATCATAGGAAAAGATGTTGCAGTTGATACGTGTGCCTAATCCGATGTAGAAGCTGCTCATCTGGCCAAGGTCCACAGCATTGCCATGGGAAAACAACACTGTGAACCTGAGAGATAAAGGAGGAACGAGAAAGAAATTGGAAGTTCAGAGGCTGAGACTAAGCAAAGACGTATTGTATTTGGTTCTAACATAACACAGGTAAGTGGTCCCATTTAAGCACAAGTAAAACATAAAGATATATTGTTGTAATCTGTGAGTAAAGTCACATTCAGTCAGCTGTTCAGGGAGCTGTGTGCTCACCTGGCATTAGGGGCGCAGCGAATGTACATGCATCCCACCCGGTTCCCTCGGCTAGATCTGGTCAGGAATACATCCGTCACATCCAGCTCTCTCTGTGAATACTGGAACTCCGCTCTCTCTGAGAGGTGAAGCTTCCACCTGCCCTCGCTTCCACTGCTGCTACTACCACCACCACCACCACTACCACCACCTCCGCCTCCTCCTCCTCCTCCTCCTCCTCCCCCACCTCCTCCTCCACCACCACCACCACCTCCGCCTCCTCTGTCACTTCCACTACCAGTGCCGAGCCGTGAACGCAGTCCTGGGGCTCCGAGAGAAGGCACAGCGGCCCCAGAGCTAGATCCAGGAGCAGTTCCAGCTCCAGAACCTGGATCTGGGTCAGGGAGAAGAGCATAGGTGGGCTCCGGAGGGAGGAAAGCCAGTTTGGCTGCAATGCGGCTGGGGCAAGGGGGGCAGCAGAACAGGCAGCATAGCTCCCGCATTGACAGGCCGTTCATCTTCTGTTGGAAAAATAAAAATAGTAGAGAGATTAATTAAGTGGCAGACAAACAGCATAAGAAAAGCATACAAGAGGGAAAGCCTTTCACCTCTGATTCAAAACAGGGTCGGTGCACCCACTGACGTCAGCAAATGTAACATGAGCAGCAGCACTACGTCACACAGCAAAAGCCACTTATTCAATCAATAAGCAGGATGTTTAAATCATCATCTGTTAACTACATAGCATACAAGATGTGATGTGTCAGGATCCACAAGTTCAGCAGGTGAGTCATTGCTGCATCACATCCTAACTTTTCTTTGTAGTAAGTAATCAGTGGAGAATGTTGTAAAGTCAGTAAAAAAAAAAAAATCACGATAAACAGCGCTTACCACCTCCCTCCCCTCACCTATTTTCTGGTGTAAACTCTGCTTTAATATCTCCTGATAAACTCACCCGGATTCAGAAATCCCTGGGTCTTGAAATGAGTTGGCACACAACGGTGCCGAGGTTTCCTGGTCCCTGTCACTTAGCCAGCTGGATCTTGATTTTAAAAAAAGACATGAAAACACAATAAAATGTCTTGAAATCATGCAGCAACATACTGGAAATGACAACTTACTGTCACAATGGCATGACTTCTAATGCGACTCTTTCTACAGCCTTTATGCGCTGATGCACTTTCAACACAATATATAGTACTAAGAAGTCCAAATTATCATTGTTGCTTTTATAAGAAATGGCTGTTGGACTCAAATAAAATGACTCAGACACTGGGCAGAGGGTTACTAACAACCTAGCATCATAGCTATGAGGAGGAGATTCCTTTGATGCAAAGGTAAAGCCACCCAGACACATTATAAAGGTTCAAATGTCAGCTGTTGTTGTCAACATTAAATAGCTCCTGTGACTATCAAGCATATTAGCCCGACAGCTAACGTTGAATGCATTCATCAGTATACAAAGGCAGTTAAAATCGCACTGCAAAATTAATGATTCAGATGCCCTGATGTGATCATGGACATTGGTGACTAATTATAACACCCCCTCATCACAGACACAGTGAGCGACAGATATGCTAATGGTAGCTACATGGTTAACAACGATATTAACCTCTAACGTTAGCCTGTGATGTGGGCACATAACGTAAGCAGTATGTTGACATAGCGTTAGCTTACACACAACTGGGAAGGTCAACAAGCGAGACGGTAATGTTGATATTAGAAACCAAGTGACCCACTGAAAAGGTTAATGCCAGCTAACAGTCAAAATATCATCAATTACCGTTAGCAAGGCGACCAGCTAGCGGCGGCGGCTAGCTCGCTACCTCGCTAGCCTCAAGACTCGCTACTCACCGATTTAGAAAAATGTTAGGTCGGCAGGCAGGCTGGCGTGCCCCTATATGTACACAGAAGCAGCACACGACTCCGAAAACCCTGCTTGTGTCTTGACATGGATGGCTTTACTCGAGTGTACTGACAGCTGTCGGTGGCTAGCTAGCTGAATTCATGACAACCAGATTTTTTTTTTCTACTACTGTCCACCTAAACCCGGAAGTGACGTATCTGCCTATTCCATTTCAAAACTTTAACATAATGTGCTTTGTCTTGATATTATTTGCAATACTCACATTTATATTATACCACATCTATGAATGAATCCGCGTACAATAACGGGAAATCCGTTCGTGGAGCTTGACAACATTTTATATTTTTTCATTGTTTTGTCTGTAAAATAATAAATGGGCTATATCAGAGAAATAGCCTAGACTTTATTTTGTGAGTATTCTGTATTCTGTGAGTATTCTGTAATAAAATATTACACAAACAACTAGGCTAAATATAGATCCAATACAACGCAAAGAAAAAGATTAAAAAAGACAAACTAAGCAATAAAACAGGTTTACATTTGCATAGTAAAACATGACCTAGAAGAAAAGCCTGAATGTTAAAAGCATTATTTTGAATTTTTGTAGGAACAATTATTGAGAATTCTTAAACTTAGGGTTAAGTAAAAATAAACATAAACAAATAAAATACTAATACCACAAGAGCTACAATTAAAGGACATGCGTCCAAAATCTTATTCAAGCTATTCAAAGCAGGCTAGATAAGTAAGCCAAATGTAACTGTAGGCCCAAAAATAAAGGTCCTCATGTGCTAAAGAATGTTGTTATATTATTGTATAGGCGATTAATCTAAATTGCATTCAAGCTGTTTTAGCTGATCACTTTGGGGTCGATTTCAATAACTTCACAATGCTTAGTAACACATCTTATTTTAGGAACTATAGCTGTAAAATAAATGTATTTTAAACTCATTGGTGACAGTATTTTTAGTAATAGCTCAATCCGCTGTCCATTCCCGCTGTAGCCATTATTTTTTATCTCAAAAACATCTTTATGATCCGTCTTACGATGATAAGCCTAATTAAATCTGATTGCTTTTATTTATGTATATTACATGTTTTTAGTTTCTTTTTATAGCAAAATGTCCATTCAGGCTGTGAATAACCCCTTTAACTTACAACTTTGCTGAACATCAAGCATCGTGTGTGTGTGTGAGAGAGAGAGAGAGAGAGAGAGAGAGAGAGAGAGAGAAAAAGAGAGAGGTGCTCCATTCATCATTGATCCACTGCAGGACCGTGTTTCAGGGGGTGTGAATTATGGGCCCCTGCTGTCACTGTGACTGCTCTACGTTGGACATTTCACCTCGCCACTGTAAATTTAAAAAGGGGATTACATTTTGCTGACTACAAGCCGTAGCTTCACCAAGTGCGGTGCAGAAAACTGGCCGGTCCCCACTGAAGACTTAATAATACAGTCCGCATTTGCAGGATTTGGGATTTTGCACGGATCTGAGCAAGGCTGCCGGGGAAGAAAACGTATTCTGTATCACAGAAAACCTCATACAGTTACCGTTAATACACTTAGACTGCGGACTCTTTCTCTACGGGGTAAAAAAAAAAAAGACGTTTTGTAGTTGACTGGGCGTTTTGGACGCGCTCAGTAAACGGTGATGCTACGGCGACGCGCAGGAACCGTAGAGGGAAGAGACAGGTGAGGTGCGGCTGAGGAGCTGCTGTTATTTCAGAGAGGCTTTGGACACCGAGAGCCGTGGTATCCATCACCCTTTTCTCCACAGAAAGGAAGAAGAACAACCGGAGAGGGCGAGTTGGCGACTGGCACCTGCCTCCGCCTCCCTACCTGGCCATCTGGTGCGGTGAGTGTGCCAAATGATGGGGATTGAGAGATGGATATGTGTGAGGGAGACGGGGGGTTGCACGGGATGAACAGGTATAAACAGCATGTGCGCAATTTTATTGCTGCCACCGAGCGCGATGCTGCATTATTAGGCTGCTCCTCCGGGTGAACCCGCAGATGTGTATTTGGCATCGCCTGGACCTTTGTGTGCTGCAAGTTTGTCATCTGCAGATCATGTGCACATCTTTGTTGCATTGTCCTTTCACGTGTTGCATTGGACCTTAACAGTGCTGATTCTCTCACGCATAGGTTTGACATGACGTCTCAGTACAAAGAGCTCTCAATTCTTGCACATGACAGCGCTGCATTGCAAGGACGAGCACAAAGCCTGATTGAGATTCTTATTTAGATCACGACCCCGATCATAGTTCGCGTGTCAAACTAGATTTATTGCTTTCAAATGACATAACGGGGCTAATTGTGGAAATGAATGCTGTTTTATTAAATGTTTGCCTAAGGTTTCCTGTTGAGTAAAGGTCACATGTGATGATTTGCAGGCCCATAAAGTGAATTGATTATGTCATTACTGAGAGGCATGGCAGATGCAGTTAACACTATTTACTGGTATTTAAATTTGAGATGGTTTTAGTGATTTAGGAATAATACAATTGTGTTTAATAGTATTTTACTTGAGAAAACTGGTGTCACAGATCCGAAGATGATGTCAGAACCGGGAGAATACCCGTGAGAACTCTAAAGGAGGCCTGTATCCTTTGTTGAAAATGTGCCTTGTGCACTTACAATAACTTGTCACCTAAATTGCCCATAAACACACTGTATGCTGCACAACCTCCATGGCCCCAGTTAAATGCTCACTCACTGCTATCCCAGCAGCTCTTACTGAAGTGATTTATTAGTAATATGTAATTCATTGTTTACGTCTTCATCCTTCACACTAAAAGCTATCAAGTTCCACAGAAGGACTTTAACAGCTCCCAGCTGCTGCTGTTTACATTTGTTGTGTGAGCTGAAAGCCAAAGAGATGGTAGGAGATTTTTTTTTTTTTTAAAGAAAAGTGGGTAGAAACACAGATAGATTGGGGATACAAGGGATAAAACGGGGGGGGGGGGGGGGGGGGGGGTGGGCAGA
>JAQLOL010000004.1:10090850-10120514 GCA_029783665.1 Naso thynnoides
TTTCATCTGGGACCCAGTCACAACTGGGGGGGAGGAGTGGAGAGGAGAGGAGAGGAGAGGAGAGGGGAGGAGAGGAGAGGAGAGGAGAGGAGAGGAGAGGAGCAGTAACACAATTATACCTGCGAGGTGGAGAGAAAGCTCTCAGGAGAGGTGTTGTCTCTGCGTATGGGCGTGAGTGCTGTAAGGTTTGTGTCAGCGTGCGCACGCATCATGTGCGCGTGTGCACACGTCAATCCGCAAGCAGGTTCTTTTGGCATTTTGATGTCTGTTGTGTGTAGACCACCTATTGTGAGCTGTGATCCTCTTAGCAGGCTTCTGCCAAAAGAGCTATATTTACCCTTACTGGTGATCACAGCACACAAAGAACAACACGACAAGAATATGAGCTACCTTTCAGCCTGTGCCTCCTTTTTTGCCGGCAGAAGAGAAGCCACTAAAAGCTTATGAGATATATGGTAATGGCTGCCACGTTGAGACATTAGCACAGCCTATTTAGCATAGTTGAAGTAGGAAAATGAAAGGCAGGGAGAGCTGGGCTGTGGTCACTAAAAGAGAGGAGAGATATAATCAAAAACTAGCTGTTATCAGAATATGTTCATTTGAAAAAACACCTATCTTCAAGCATTAAGATGATTTTTCTTTGTTCTGTTTACTAGAAAATCACAAAGCATCATTTAAGACACATTTAAGTGGAGGAAAACAGCTCCCTGGAGACAGATGTCATGGACTACCTTGCACAGTACAAAGTGCGGCATTAACACTGTATGGCACAACAGAAAAATAACGACATTGAAAAACAGGTCAGATTTTTTTAAAAAAAGAAAAACAGAAAATGTCACTGTCGTGTAATTATCTTCATCTTCATTGCTGTTGTACGATCCAGAGTGTGTGTGCATGTGCGTGTGTATGTGTGTGTGTTCGACTGTGCTCATAGTGTGTGTCTGGGTGCGTGCACTGCATACTCATGTGCTCGCCTCCAGCTCAGAGCTGTGCAGTGAATGTATATGTGCTTACTGCAGTCAAACTCTGGTTAGTAACGTTTGCCCTTGCTGCAGCTTTGTACAGCACAGTAAATGTGTGTGTTTAGGTGTGTGTATGTGTGTGCGCGTGTTGTTTTCATGTGCAGTTCTGTGCTTTTCCCTCTCAGTGCAGCACCACAAGTACACACATTACGTGTTTTGTCGCCCACATTTTTATGGTTTGCCAGTGTTTGATTGCTCTGCACCTGCATTTCTGAGCATGTTTATCCTGCTGTGTACATGTCTATTATCCACAAGCTGATTCTGCATCCATATACTACTGCATGTCTGTCACTAGCAGCAATTTGGCTTTAGGCAGGAGGCCTGATTGGAGAAGAAGTCTGAGGAGAGATGGAGCTCTCTCTGGCTAGACTCCAGCTCTGTCCATCCTATTTTAATTACCTGTGGCACTCACTCAGGGGAATATCTCCCTTCTTCAGCCTCTCTATCTTCTCTCCTCACCTCCTTCATCTTCCTTGTGTTACTATCTTCTTTTTTCATCTCCCTCTTTAATTCATTCACTCTCTCTTCTTTCTGTATTTTTGCCTCTTTCGTACACGCACACATAACCTAACAGTCAGCACACAGCTGCGTCAAAGGCCTTTGCAGAGGTAACCTTTGCATTAGCATATAAATGACCCTGTAGATTGAATAGTATTTTAGGACATTTAACAGCAAAAGGCTGATTCCCTTAACTCTGATTAGACCTGTTCTGAGGGGACAGGCAGCCTCTTGAGGGGATATCACCTCCACCTCGATAAGATAAAGACTTGACACAGTGAGAAGAGCATGATGATGTGTGTGTGTATGTGAGTGATAATGCACTTTGCTCTGTCCTGTGTTTGTATATGAGTGCATAATCTGTCCAGAGAGCAGTGTCAAGCATCTCATCATCCGTCTCCACATCAAAACATGACCATGAGCTGACTGTGCTGTCGGGGCTAAAGACTGGTAGCCCCATTAGCCAGCTATAACATGGATCTTAAAATTTAAGCGTACACCCTTCTGGATGCTTTGGATCCGTCTGTTAGTCCCACATTTTTCAACCAAGCAGCAGTCTGACCTGCAGAAGCCTAAAACCTGCTGAAAGTGCTAAAATTTCTCCACTGTTGTTAAAAACTGGTTTCCAAAAACTCTTTGCTGCCGTCAGTGAGAAAACTCCAAACTTGTATCTTGAAATACAAAGTCAGCACACACATTTATTATTTTCTAAATTCACTGTTCCCCACACACTTTTACTTCTCTAAAAATACAGTGTCTTTAAAGCAGCGCTGTGTCAATGTTGGAGAAAACTGATTGTTGAGTAGGCTGTTGTGGTCTGTATTTAACGATCTAGGAATAAAATTCAATTAAAAAAAAAACAACTTTCCTTTTCTAGAAGTTAAGTCGTACTGCTTATTCACTTAAAGTGGCAGTCTTTGTGTATTTAAAGCCAATGTGGCTGCGTTGATTAAACTCCATCAGTGCCTGTGAACTGACAAACTCATGTTATCACTTAACTAATTGACTCTGTTGTGAGATGCATACCTTAGTACTGGGGAATGACACTGATGGCTTCTGTGCATTTGAAAAGGAATGTGGGCACAGATGAGTAAATTCTTAGAATTACAAAGATTTAAGATATTAAACCTAGAAACAGGAATTATGACACTAAGGAACTTCCTTGAATCTTAGCTTTGAAACATCCTTTCATGTGATTGTACTGATGCTTCAGCTGTGTGTCAGTGTTTAATATGTAAAATATATAAAAAATATGGGTCTTTTGTCCAGTTATTTTGTGTGAATTTCATCTTTGTGCATTAAGGCTTCAGCTGGATTGCACTTGTGGCAGAGTTTCCCAAAGGGAGTGTAAAGTACTTTTGAAGTAGCAGTTGTGTGTGTCACATCAGTGGGATCCTTTATCTTGCGAACCTTTAACTTTGTCGTAAAGTCTCAGGCAAGACACCTGAAATTAACATCTGTTATGCAATCAAACTGCAACTCCAATTGTTGTTAACTTTGCAAGATTTACATTATCTGGATTTAGCTATGTAAAATTTGAAATCTGTCACAACTGAATTTTGCTCCATTTTCAGTGGATATCTCCTTCAAGTCTATTAATGAAGCTGTAGTGCTGGTAGGGTGGCATGCTGAAGTGTGAAGGTGACCCACTTCTCCCAGTTTAGCCCGTGTCTGCATTTCTACCCTCAGGCCATCTTACTTTATTCCGGGCTTTAACCTGCATACTGTCCTCAAGGAGCCAGTGTGTCGCAAATGAAATAAGGGTTTAAAGAATTCTGCTTCAGTCGAGTCTCATAGCCTTTTTTGAACACTTTTTACTTTTGAATCCAGCTTTAACTTTCCTGAACCATTTTTTTGTTGTAAATTAACTTGTCATATCCAGCAGAGAAAGTCTCACAGCAGCATGATATGGCTATCTTCATACAAACTTCTTGTAGTTGTGTGTGTATATCACAGCTGACCTTATGTCCAATGATGTTGCTCTTTTTATTAACTCTGAATGGTTTTACATAAACATAGAGCAACGGTCACCCGGCTCGCTCATTCAGGCTGAAATATTACATCTTTGAAGGGGAAACACTGTGAAAAGAGGCTTGACAGTGAGCATCTTTTAAGTGAATGTGTAATGGATGCATGGTTGTGTTTTCATTGAATATTTTCCATTGTTGACCTATTGATTTCAGATGAGCTTTACTGTCTTGCCAGTGTGTGGATAATGTGGAGACAAAATGCTTGCAGCTCCCCCATCCCCCCCTCCTCACAGAGCGAGAGGGGACCCCCACCTCCCTCTCTCCCTCTCTGTGTCCCTGTAGGTGTTCCTGCACACTCATGTGAATGCATGTGGCTTTAGGTCCATGCCAGATAGTATGCATTGGTGTGCGTGTGTGCATGTTTGTCCAAATATGTGCTTGTGCGTGTGTTAGAGGGCGAACCCGCCCTCTTTGCTTTCCATCTACCGCAACAGAACATCTCTGCCTGGCTTTGCTATTGGTTGCTACGGTAACAAAGGCACAGAGTGGAGTGGCTGCAGCAGCCAAAGGAGAGAGCGAGAGACAGAGGGAGCAAACACAGAGAGAGAGAAACATTTTCGCCTGTAGATCTAATCACAACAAGACATTTAACGCGACACATCAGAAAACAGTTTCGACACAGTGACGAGTAAAATGTCAGCGCCATGGAAAGATGTCTTTAAATGTCTCGCACATGCATTCGCACACATGTGGAGGATTAATTAATGGCTGTACTGTAGTTGTCTGCAGCACGGGTCAGGGCTCAAGCGTCCCGACAACAGCACTTGCAGAATCAGTGACGTTGGGCTGGGCTGGCCATGTATCTGCACCGCAGCTTTTTGTATTGTTATTATTTTGTATGTCTCAGTGTTTCCTCATGGTCAGTAAATGCTTCTAAGTGTGGACAGGAATGGTGCTCTTTATTCTGTCTCTGCAGGATGAGAGTGTATTGATTTTACTCAGCGGCTTTAATAGTTGAGATGCCTTCTGCAAATATGAGCATGCCCAATATACACTTAAGGCTACTGAGGCATTTTAGGAGAGGATCATGGGTAAATATTAGAGAGATAATCATTAAATAGATATTTTCATACAGCTTGTTGACATTCACCAGGGTTGTAAAGCAATTCCCAGCGTACTGCTTCCTCCCTGTCATTCATGGACCATGGACCCCAGGAAGATTAGTTGTTACCAACTAATGGGGATCCTAACTAACAAATAAACAAATAACAAACAAATGAAATTCCTCTCCATCCAGCTGAGGCAGGTTAACAAAAAGACTTCATGAAATGGAGCTCGGTCCCAGCCGATGAGGACAAAACATATGGAGGGACTGATTAGAGGTGAAAGCAGGTGATTAGGCTTCTTCAGATGACCTGCTGATTGGTTAATGATGTGAGTGTTAGCAGGTGATTTGCTAATGGGTTGTCTGATGAGGGTAGATTACACTGTGTGGCTGTCACTGTCATTACATGCATCCCATGATAACCGTGCCTGTGTCACACCATTTAATCCTGTCGCTCCAGCATGATCTGACACAAATATCATAACAGCCTTTCTTCTTTCCACACACTCGTCTTCTCTTGCCTTGATTTGCTGAAACTCATTCTGTCACCAGCAGCCTGTCTTTTAAAGCTTGATGAGCTGGAAGTCAGCAGCGGGCGTTATCTCTCTACCTCTTTTTTGTCTATAACCATCTCTGTCTTTCATCCTTCATCTCTCTCCTCTGTCTTTTGGCTCAGCAGGGAAAAATCAGGACCCTTGAAAAACAAACGTCAAAGCGCTGCCCCAAAACCTCTTTTTATAGCCCGGAGTGTTAAAAATACAACCTTTGTCCCGCCACTGGCAGCTCCAATATGCTGGCCTTGGCCCAGATCTGATGGTTTATCTTATGGATCAATAACCTTAATCAATACACACTCTAATGAGGAGGCTCCATCAATGATAAGCTGCAGGGTTTTGGTATGTAGCATGTGCAAGTTGTGTGCAAGTGTGTTAGAACAGACAGCGAAGAAGGAAAGAGGGAAGCCCAACATCCAACCTTTTTTTCAGCCTTTCTGTTTATTGTTTTTCTCTTTAGTTGCAAAGTTGTTACATGTATGAGCCAGACATGAATATTGTTGTTTCCAAAACACGTGTATGTTCTTTATATGATTCAGGACAGTTTTGTGCAATTGCTTTTTTTTACACATATATGATTTCTTTTTGTCTGTATATCAGCAGCTTTACAACACAGGACAAATATCTGACAAATATCTAACAGTTTTTTTCTCTTACTATTACATTTGAAATGCAATTTTATAGTGCTTTATTGATGTAAACCAGAAGTAAAAAATCACCATACAGACGAGTCACAAGGAAACAATGTTGTTTTTACTTTGACTCTTGACATTAGTGCAGGTTTACGTGTGGTTGGATCTGAGGTATTAAAACCACTTTGTTGAGGTTAGAGAAAAGTCATGGTTTTGGTTCAAATAAGTGTTTTTTCATGGTTTGGTAAGGTTTAGGCTTAGGAAAACATCATGTGTTGACTTACTGATTTGTCAAAAGAAACACGGTTGGACACTTTGAGATCTCAAATCACCCGCTTTGTGTTCCCACAAAACAGGCTGGCAATTCTCTCATCATCCCCTCAAAAACACCTGGTTTGGTTGCCAGATACACAAACAGTAGTTTATCATTGTGTCATTGAAAATTCAGGTAGGCACATACCGGCTGTAAAATAAGCCAATAAGTTGAAACGATCAGCCTTTGTGTGGTCTCAATGCTAATCTGCTTTTGTCATTCTCATGAAATGAAAATTATTCCCATACTAACCTACTGTACATTTGATCAGTTCTACATTTCTTTGATATGAAGTGTTGAAACACTGAAATGTTACATGTGATATGCAGAAAATTGATGCATCGCTCATCTACAAAAATGTAAGTTGTAATTTCTTTTTTTTTTTTTTTTTGTGACAACCAGGCTGCAGCATTGATTCAAAGATTCCTACAGCATCTTTTTAATCTGTATTTGTTTACATTTTGATAGGGCTGTCCCGATCCGATATTGATATCAGTCCGATATCAGCCAAAAAAAGAATATCGGATTATATCGGAGTGCATCTAAAATCTCTGATATAAACACTCCGATAAAAGCAGTCCATTTTGCTCCAGCGCTTCAATTCATTGGTTTTTTTAATAATAAATGGGTCAGTTTTCCCAAACTACTGTTGCTGACTATTGTTCTCCATTTAAGTAATATCACTTGATGCAGCCTTTTCTAACATTACACACTACAAAATAAGTAATTAAAGTATGTATCATCCGTGGCGTGCTGATATCAGATTGATATCGGTATCGGCCGTTATTCAAGGCTGCAATATTGGTATCGTATCGGAAGTGAAAAAATAGTATCGGGACAGCCCTACATTTGGACCATTGTACATGTGCTAAATTAGCTTTTAGTAGTTCCTTTTTGAAATGGATGTACACGAGTGACTTTAAAATGTGGTGATTTTCAGGCAGAAGCATCTTTTTTTTCATTTATAAGCACATTAATAGATATTTCTTAATATTCTCAGAAGGTTTGTCACACAGAATGCAAACATACGTATGTGTATAATATGTGTGTTCAGATTTGGCTGAGTTATTACTGAAAAGAAGGCAGGCCAGTCTAGGTGGCGAGGGGTTAATGTGACAAAGCTGCTCCGTGACTACACATGTATGCTCCTAATCTCGCTGGAACACATTTCATTCAGTTCCACCCGTCCATCCTTCCAGTCCACACAAGGAAGGAAAATTTCATTTTAGGTTCAACCATCAAATTTGGATCCCTGTAATAAAATGTCTGTAATGAAATGAGTCTGACCCTAAACCCAACTCAATCAGTTCTAGTTCAGGGAATCCCAATGGAGAGTCAGACGAAACAAACCTTCCTCTCCCCTTCAGGGCTCCTACGATGCTTCTAATGAGGAGGAGGCTTAGAGATGTCAAACCTGCAATCTCCGGGCTTGAATTTCATTTGAAGTGGCCTCCAGTGTATAGCATGTAGCCCACACCACTCCACTGATGTCTTCAAACAGCTTGTCACTCAAATGCATGCACGGCCTGAAGTGTTGCCAACACAAGTGAATGTGCGTATGTATATGTGTGTGTGTGCTTTTACATCTGGGTGCATCCTTGTGCTTCAAATAGTGGTTATCATCACCTTAGCAACTAACACATCTACCTCTCTCCTTGGAGTTATATCTTTGAAAGCAGTAGCGGGGTTTTTATACCGGAACAGACAAGCCGAGAGATATAAGGGAAATGAAGGGAGGAGGTGGGTGATGGAGGGGGAGAGATGGAGGATGAAAGGGAATAAGTGGGGGTTGGGGAAAACATGGTCTTCAGGTTGATTTGATGGGAATAGTGTTCATATTTCTCACATCTTTGTCTTCCGTTTCAGGCTTTTTTCTTCACTTGTGCTCCATCAAACTACTCATTTTTCTGATTTTTATGGCATTCTTAGCAAACCAAGACAAAACCAAGAACTCCGCCCTTTTTCTATTCTCCTCATCCGTTCTGCCTTTCTTTTTATATCTCCTCTTTTTTCAAAGTATTCTCACTTCAAAGGCAGTTCGCTTTGTCGAGCGAGCTGTGTAGCTGAGCCAAAGGCATTTTGAGATAATGCAAGGAGAAGCTTCCCCATTTAAACATGTGTTGATGGTGTGGCTGCCGCAATTTATGACTGGTAGTAAGTCATACAGCAGTGATCAGTGAAGAGATACTGATGTGCAGCCTTGGGGGCTTGTTTCTGAATGTTTGACCCCTTCATGTGAGTTTCTAGGAGCTCTGACCACCACTTTGGTTCAGACTGAAATGTCTTCACAACTACTGAATGAATTGCTTTGAAACTCTGCAAACATTCTTGGTCCTCAGAGGATGAATTTGAGAGTTTGGTGATCCCCTGACTTTTCATCTAGCTCTGCCATCATATTAACATTTCTGTTTGTCCAGTACTTTATGATCAAATATATGCAAAATCGAGAGAATTTGTATCAGCTTTAGCTGTATTTAAAGCTGCGTTTAATGCCAATTACCATCACATGCTAAAACACTACACTAAGATGGTAACAACAGCAAAGCTTTTTGCTAAACAGCAGCTAATTAGCATGCTGATGTTAGCATTTAGCGTCACTGTGCTGAAGGAAAACTTCATAGAGACAATAGTGAGATTTTAGATTCACGCTGACAGATATGGAGAGAATCAATTATCAAAACATTTTCAACCAAACACCTTATATTAATATCGTAAGGATCAATTGTTGCTTTTACAAAATATAAACACATAGAGATTTTTGATCATGATATAACAATGTTCAAAATCTAAGAGAATGTCTAGTCTCATACTATGATGTTGAAATATTTCTCCTGTTTGTATACAGTTATATTTCATACATTTGTTTGTGTGTGCATATGTTCTGCAGAGTATGACCTTTTTGTGGCCTCTAAACTTTTTTAAAGACTGAGATCTATTTCCTCCCGTTCCTCCCTTACTCATGATTAAGGACATTCTTGACTCTTAACCTTTAGAAAGACATAGTCCAGCTTGCCCAAGTCACTCCCATCATTTCTCCTTTTCCTCCTCTCACTCTCTGATCTATAAAGACCAGCTATTCCTTTTGTTGCCACTAATTACCAGTTATATAGCCTCCATATGTCCACATAGAGACGTGTTTAGTGAAAAGACCATTACCACCCAAAGTGGCTTTGTGTTCCTGTGAAACTTTTGTCTCTCAGTACGTTATATGGCTGAGAGAATCCCCTTCAATTCAAACTGTTTGACAATGGGGTGACATTTCTTACAATAGATCCCCATTACACCTCTAAGCAGACAATAGAAACACATTAGCTCCCTGCTGAAGACAGGTGGATGACAGCAGTCAACCTGCTGCACTTATGACCCCGTCCTCACACACACAAACACGCACACACTCACACACACACACACATACACAGGCATGTTTCACTTCAGAGGACAGAACGTTGACTTAGATTCATTTCCTGGTGACTTACCCAAACCATTTACCTCGCAAGGCCACTGGATTTGTAAGATCTTATAGTCATTTCATTTCACAAATCCCTCTTAACAGACTTCAAGCTATGCACCAGTGTCCTGACCACTTTGATTTGGACCAACCAGCTTCATATGAGGTACAGCTAGAAGCGAAAGTCTGTTTAGGTGTGACGATGAGAAATAACAATAAGAAGACATTGGACTTATCTATAGTGCTTTTCTAATAACTCAAAGATGCACAACAAAGAACAACAACAAAGCAAAGAAAACAATACAAAACTGAAATAATCCATGAGAAGGGGAACAATGAAGAGATGAAGAAGGAGAACACAGTTGTAGGCAGTTTTGAAGAGGTTTTTTTTGAGGGATTTCTTGAAGTTGGAGAGTAAGGGGGAGTCAAGGCCCTGTCCCCCAAGGTCTGATGGTTAGTACTGGTGGCGGGGGTGGGGGTGGGGGTGGGACAGGGGGTTGACATCAACAGACCTGAAAGTGCAGGTGGGAGTGTGCCCTTGGAGGGGCAGGGTAAGGGGGAGTTAGGTTGTGGAGGGCTTTGTAGATAATTATTTTGAAGTGGATACTGTGGAGGATGGAGAGCTGGTGGAGGTTATGAAGGACAGGGGTGATATGGTCACAGATGCGGGAGTGTGTGAGAAGACAAGCAACAGATTTAGGAGTGTTTTGGATGATGACCCATAGAGAAGACTGTTGCAAAAGTCCAGTCTGGCAGTGATGAATGTGCGAATGAGAGTCTCTGCAGCTTGGAAGGAGAGGGATGGACGGATGCAGGCAATGTGTCTGTGGTGGAAAAAGGCTGTTTTGGTGATGTGTTTGATATGCTGGTCGAAGGAGAGGAGTTGGTCAAAGATGACACCAGGTAAAGGGACATGAGGGAAGTGAGCATAGTGGAGCCGTCGAAGGAGGGGGGAAAAGTTATGAGTGGATTTGACGAGAGATTTATAACCAATAGTGATGACTTCTGATTTCTCACAGTTAATTTTGAGGAAGTTGGTTTGAAGCCAGGATTTTGTTTCAATGATGCAGCAGATGAAGGTAGAGTGAGTGGCAGGGGGCAGATGTTTTTAAGTCTCCCCCAACTGACTTCAGCAGTTTAATTTAACAACTGTCTCTGATTGTAGCGCTCTCCTATTAAGTGATATGGCTCATTGAGATTATTGGTTGAATTTTGCCTGTGACAGACTGTAGAGATGATTTGTCCAATCAGCTACTCAGTATTTTTTTTAAAACGCCTGTCCTTCTTTTCCAAACAGTGTCTATGGACAACATCCCAGATGGTCTGTTACAAACCATCTGCCATGAGAGGTTACCATAACTAACCATAACCATTACTTGCCTTACCTTAACTGTAACCCAGGTCTTCACAGCAAAATGTTGTGATTTATGATAACATTTTGTTACATTGACAGTGTCACTGTAAACTGATTTATGTCCCCACAACATGAACAATACACATCTACAGACACAAACACACAAAGACTTGTTGAATAATCAATCCGTCAAAATGTCAATACACACACACTCACATACACACTCCTAGATATGCACATATACACACAAAAATATTGAGAGCACAACATATGAATTTTTTTCTCTCCCTTCTCTATCTGTTAACAGTGCATGTGCGTTGCTGCCATGGCGACTGTGGCTCCTCCCCTCACATTTCTCCTCCTGCTGCTTCAACTGGCTGATGGCTCATTCCCAGAGGAACCCAGTCCTCTCAGCTACGTCCCCATAGAGGGTATGTCTCCCTCCTGCTGTGTGTGTGTGTGTGTGTGTGTGAGACTGTAGGGGCAGCATTGATAAATGGCTCTGTGGTGGATGTGGAAATCAGGGGTCAGGGGTCAGAGCCTTGGTGTGGAGCTGCTTTAAAGTTACCCAGGCTTACAGATAAATTCAAGGCCATACACAATATGCAAAAACAGAATTTTTTATGCGCTCATCAATTTTAAGATTTTGGACTATTTTGCCTCCATAACGTGTCTTTTTTAAGACTGGATTTTAAAGAAGACCAAAATAGATGTTATGTTTATTATCAGTTTAGATTCCTTTAGTTTCAAGAGTGCTTATTTAATTAAATAATACCTCATTTGCTTATTTAAACATAAAATGTGAATCTAAAATTTGGTAAATTTGCAATGCAAAAAATTATCGTCTTAATTAAAATAATCAGGTGAGAAATTAGAAAGTTGGTTTTATCCTATTCATATGCAGCGTTTTACCTTAAAGGAACTTAATAGACTTCATCTTTTGATTAATAAATATAACAGAGAAAAAAGACAGATATGAAGGCAAAAAGAAGTGGGGGGGATGATATAGATGATTTAGAAATGGTAAAGGTGTCGGGAATTGCGGGAAAATGAAAAAATGGGAGACAATCGGATTGGACGGGGTGATACAGACAGCAAGAGTGGAGGAGAAAGGAGGAGAAGACAGGTGGAGATGGATCGCTATGCCCTCCCTCCCTCCTTCCCTTCTCTGCAGTCAAGGACAATGAGACGTTTTCCCAATCTGTCTCCTGATGCCGAAGGCTCCCTGTGGAGAACGTTGTCCTCCTCTTTGAAACTTTCCCAGAGTGTGATGCCGCCACTTTCTCTCCCTGCCGCATCTGTACGCTTTTATTTATCTGAAATGTAGGAAGGAGAAGGAAGGGATGCTCTTTTACACAATGAAATAACAAAAATGATTGCACACAGTTTTTCTCATTATGTAGCTGCATGCATCAACAAAAGCAAAAAAAAAAAAAACACTAAGAGGATAAAAAGTGTTGTGCTGTAACTGCGGCACCATTTGTCTCTGCTGCCCATTATCTTGTTTTTCCTAAACAAATACACCAAGAATGAGTGAAAACACAATTAAAGTGAAGGTTAGAGAGCTTTTATGGCCTGCTTCAGCTCTCTGGTACATGGTGCGCTCTCTGTCATTAACTATCAAAGTATTCTTGCACAAGGCACGCCATCTCTAGCTTGTTTGAATGAGAGCTTCCTTCTATTTGTCGATCTGTGTGTTGGTTTCAGTTGTGCGGAGGTATCCAGTGTTCCTGGGCAGAGCTCATCGCTCAGCACAGAGACAGGAGCTGCACATCCAGACGGTCCTCCAAGTCAACCGCACACTCTACATAGGAGCCAGGTAACCAACGGCAACCGCCTCCAACAGTGTGTTACTGACTCTCTCTCATTAATGTCCTTTTGCTTTCATTTGATGCCACCACTTCCATCTGCTGTCACTCTGCAGAGGACATTCAGTTTTTGTTAAATGTCAAGTGAAAGCGGTTTGTTTACATTAGTCATATACATGAACACTCACCGGCCACTTCACTGAGCCCACTTGCACAATCCAATAAACTCCAATACAAAAGCTCTGCCATGAATACTGACTTTCCAAAGATAATAATTTTCATTTTTGTGTGACACAGTCAGAGAGGTATTCATTTAAATCCATGTTTATTACTGAGTTTCTAGTTTGCAGTGGTGTTGAACTGAGCTGCTTTATATTGAGAGATGTTCTTTATACTTATATGTATGTGCATGACAGGGACAGAACTTTAGAAACATCATTGAATACAATGCACTCCAGTACAACTCCAACAGCTGCAACATCCTTAATAATCCATTTTAGAGTAGTTATTCTATATCATAACCTCTCTGATGGAGTCAACAAATATTGAAAATTTATAAGCTTCATAAAAGTAGAATTCATGGCAAAGCTGTTGTATTGGATCACAGAGTTGTACTTCATGAAGCGGCCAGGGAGTATATATGAAAAAATAAGAATTATTTTACATCAGCAGAAAGGAAATGCTGCTCCCCTGGCCAAATCTGGTCCTTAAGTTTACATGTGGCCCTCTGATGAAAGCTTAAGTGTTCACTTACATAGTTTACATCCAAACCTTTACATGATTTATTGTAAATATACTGTGGATAACAATGTAGATGTAAGGTTAATAAAAATCCAACTAAATACGGCCAACACAATAAGTTCACAGCATACAAACTTAGACTACGGTGAACACTGTACCGAAATGAAGCGGCAACCTCCAGGCCTGAAGAATAAAGCCAACTTCAAAAGTGCCAAAAGCTGCAGTTCTTTGAATAAGCAACTGCAGTTTTGGCACTTCACTGCCACTCGAGGCTGCTTCCTAAATTGAGTCAATCCCCACAGAGCCCCGTAGAAAAATGTCCAAGTTTACAGCAGAAATGAACAAGTTTAAAGCTTGATATAAAAAAGCTTTTGGTCTCTATTCCTGTTACTCTAACTGTATTGTGGTGAATTGTTTTTTAAAAAACTAATCTTTTTTAAATTATATTAAGGTTTAATATGGGGTTAATCCTTTTACTTGTCCTGACCCGGATCCCTCACATCATCTTTACTTAATGTTACCAGGATCAAAACAATAGGAGGTGACGCGACTTCCTGAATACGTCTGCTAAAGCTCATTTAAATCAGAACCTCAAACATTCCTGTTTACTGAGGCTTTTCATTAAGCTACATAACCTTTTAATCCCTGGCTGTTTTGACTCTTTACTTTTTGTTTTAAGTGTCTTTTCCATACAATTTCTAATACTCTTTTATTATTTAGTTGTCATTTTTTGTCTTTATTGTCTTTTAATCACACATCACTGTTTTCTAAGTGTGTCATTGTTTATGTATTTCTGTGCCCCTCTAAAGCACTTTAAATTGCCTTGTGTCTGAATGGTGCTATATAAATAAACTCGCCTTGCCTTCATTATGTATAATTAAGGCTTGGCTGTTATGATTGACAGCGGCTGTGAGCTGTCTGCTAGGCGTCAGCCATGAGCGCAGCAATGCGTTTCCTCTGCAGCTCCGCCCTGTCAGCCAAATATGGTTGTTCTTGGATCTGAAAAAAACAGATAGTGACAGCCATAATGCCAAACTTGAAGCATTACACAAGTCCTCATCAAACCAATGGGTGACATCATGGTGGCTCTGTCCACTATTTATTATACAGTCTATGGCTAAAAGGATTTTTGAGAGGAATAAACAAATAAATGATGCAATACCTCTCATTTAAATGGCACATTTCCAACACAGCTTTTATTCTGTGGCTTTTGTCTGTTTGACTGGAACAGATTTGTGTCACAAAAAACACAAACAGGTGGCAGAAATGGTGCGCCTCTGTTTCTAAGGCAACAACAACAGTTCTCTCTCATTTATCCATAAATGACGCAGGCCACTCTTTTGTGCTGCACAGATCATACGTTCCCATACACTCACACTCGTACTCCATTTTGTTTTTGCCAAATGGCTAATTGACTCAGCTCCTGTTAGCTCTCACTTCTGGACAAATGACATTTGTTGTCAGATAAAATTCTGAGACAAGATTTTTTTGTAAATCAGTTTTACTCAGAAATGAATAACAAGAAATAAATAATTACTGGAGAAAAAAAACCCTGCTAATTACTGACCTGTTCCTTCCTAGTATTAATTGGCACTAATTTACTTTGTTGTTATGTAGAGATGACTTGTACAGAGTGGAGCTGGATAACATGGCAGGTGATGAGATGTTCTATAGCAAGGTAAGACTCATTTTCTTGCACATACACAAAAACCAATCATGCATTTATAACTGATAATGTATATACATGCACAGAGCAAACTATTCTGACTCCAGCTCGTTCCTTCGGCAGAAACGGACGTGGGAATCCAATAAGAATGACATTCGAGTGTGCAGAATGAAGGGCAAACATGAGGTACGGCACTCCTTCACAACACTCTGACTTTGAGATCCTCTCTCGCACGCGTCAACACTATCTACGCTATCACACGCATGGACAGACACAACAGCTGTTTGAGAAACCTTATTTCCTTTGGGTGCACCTGCATACGGTATTTACACAAATTTGATCTTGTTGATACAAAATCAGCACATCACTTAATCACGCCGGCTCAGTGAAACGTTACCTCAACTGAAAGATGCCCATGAAGCTTGAGAGCTATTTTCTTGCACACCTGCATCGAGACACTTTCCTTTCTATGTCTCTTTTGTAGCCTGTGGGGAAGGCTAGAAAGTTGACCAATTATATGTTTGTGTGTGTGTGCAGTGATAGTTGACAGTATTCTTGGATATGAAAGGATTTGATACAAAAGAAAAAAGATTCAATAGGGTGTTGTTGCTTGGTTGACAGGGTGTGCCCCAGAATATAGACTTTATTGTATAAATGTAGCAGTGCCAGCGGCAAAATCCAATCTTTGAAGAACTTGTTCGAAAAGAAAAAATAGACAACAGGAAACAACATAGAGCAAACTGAGCAGAGAGAGTGACACAGCCTCAGGGAGGAAACAGTAATTGAAATCAGTTGAGGAAGGGAGTTATAGGTAGGGATGGGAGGTGTGTAGGCGGTGAAGAACTGGAGAAGAAACACATAAGGAGGACAGGGCAGCCACCAGGTAGTCAGGAGGAAGCAGAGAAACAACAAAAGAGAAAGATGTGTTGCTTGAAAGAACACAGATGAGAGAAGAAAATGATGTTGGGGCACAAAAAGGAATTAAAGCTGTGATAAACGAGGAACAGAGACAGGAGGAAAGAGGCTGGCCCGAGGTAAAGAGATGGCAAGAGAAGATGACCAACGACAGAAAGGTGAAAAATGTTGCTAACTCAGATGAAGACGTCAACTAATCTGACATACAGCACAACAGTCAGTAGGCACGTCTTTATCCTTTAAAGGTTCATAGGATCGATAAGTAAGCGTGCAGCACCACCTGGTTAAAGTTATTACAGTCCAAGAATAAACCTGATGCAGATATTTTGACATGTTCATAGCAGGGAAAGTAAAAGTTTATTCATTAAATTTAGATGTGCCAATAAGCCAGCAAATACCTGACAGCTGAACTGAAACATTTTAATGGAATGCATCCATTACAAAAGTTAAAGTTAAAGGGATAGTCTTTGGAATTTTCACTAATGTGCTTCCTGCCGAGAGTTAGAGTGGAAAGCGAAACCTAGCAATGGGTTTTCATATTGATCTTATAAATACAGATATCTATACTGATAGCTTTTTGGTCTTACCAATATTTATCACGATATTCTCAATGCTATTCTGTAATTTAGCTAAAAAAAAACAAGCTAATAAACACTGTGGGGTCAGCTCCCTGCAGATGAAAATATTAACAACTACAGCAATACAAAAATCAGTATGATTACTATGTGTTACCATAGTACCACAAAAAGAGCACATCAGTGTATTGTCAAAAGGAAACTTGCTGAGTCTCATTTAAACTTAAGCTTTGTGCATGATTGTTCTACAGCACACTGGAATACTGTTATTGAGGACCCGGAATTTTGGGGCTGATGCTGAGACCGATATTAGAAAGCAAAAAAATTCCAATATCCGATAAATTGGCCAGAATTACATATATAATATTGGCTGAATGAGCTTATCAATTACTAGTGACAAAGGTATGTAATGAAGGCAGGATATCTTACATTTTACCAAGCTTTATTCCAAACATCAGTGCATTGAACAGTAAACATTTTACTTACATTATTATCGATGGACCACCCTCTGCTGGACAAACTACAGAATTACACCATTTCAAAGGACTAATCCAAGCATTTTTCTGGCCTTAAAAAACTGCTTTAAAATCAGTGCAAATCTAAGAACATAAATGCCGAAACCAGTACATCTGCGATAGGCCAAAATCAGCTGATAATATCAGAAAACAAAAATATTTCAGTCGGACCCCACTATTATTATTATAATATGTATTATTTAATTTAATACCAAATTAAAGCACTGTTTTGTTGGCATTTGGCAGTAAAAAAAACTTAAATCAATGCAAAGCATAACTTTGTCACTAGCTGTTAGTTATGCACATTAGCTAGCATCATTAAATATTAAGAAGGAGAACTGACTTTAGTGCCTGATTGACAAATCATCAACCTACGCAGGTTTATTCAGGGTTTTTTTTCTATCCTTCCACCTTTATGTCTCCCAGTACTGTTGTAAAATACAATCACACAGGAAGTGAGGCGCGCACTAGTTTCAGATTCAGTGATAGCTGCTTTAAAATTCAGCTCAATCACAAGTCTCCACTTTGAAAACAGCTACAAAGTCCAAGTCCTGTTGTTCTTCCAGATGGAGTGTGGTTGAGGGTGTTATTTCCTCTGTTTTAAGCTGCATTTTTCATACTTCACACTGACAGACTTCTGGCTCTGTTTGGTTCAAAACCAACCTCTACCCATCGCCCTGTCCCTAAAGATGTTCTCCTCCTCTTAAATCTTTTCATTGTGTGTTTTTCTCCACAGGGAGAGTGCCGTAATTTCATCAAGGTTTTGCTCAGCCAGCACGGTGACCTGTTTGTGTGTGGAACAAACGCCTTCAACCCGCTTTGTGCCAACTACACTGTTAGTATCCATATATCTGTCAGTCTGTTGTTTCTCTGTGAACATGCCAGTTTATCTATCTATATAAATGTTTCCCTGTTGCAGAGAGACACTCTAGAGATGGTGGGAGAGCCTGTCAGTGGGATGGCTCGGTGCCCGTATGATCCTCGGCATGCCAACGTGGCTTTATTTGCAGGTAGTATCTTGAGTTTGCACACTGAAAATGAAGAATTTGGGGCTTCTAGCAGACACTGAAACATCTGTGCCCTTGCGTGTTTACCTTTACATAATGATTTATAGTCTGACTACTCGCCGCATTGCTCGTGTGGTTTTAATCTTTCTGACCTTGTGCTATCTCTCCACCTGTATCTTGCCCTTCTTTTTTAATCTCCTCCTCTGCTCTTTCCGTGCACCCCTCTGACTCTCAGATGGAAGTCTCTTTACCGGCACTGTGACAGACTTCCTGGCCATCGATGCTGTGATCTATCGTAGCCTCGGCGACAGCCCCGCCCTCCGCACTGTCAAACATGACTCCAAATGGTTCAGAGGTACTTTTAGAAACAGACGTGCTAATGACCCTCCAGAACCAGACACCTTCAATAGACAAGCAGGAGGCAAATAACAGAAAACATCACCATTATCTGTAGTTCACTGACAGAAAACTAAATGGCTGTGGCTGCTTTTCACGAGTGGCTTGCGAGGTGGATAAGATGATTTTGGGGTGTAAAATAATAAGCTGCTTTCAGGGAAACCATACATGATTAGGCCCACATTAAACAGACTCATTACAAATGGAGCACACTCAGACAGAGTGATGTATTGAGGTTTGTGGGACTCCACATATTCAGGGTTTTAACCAGCCTTTGTTCCAACAATTCAGCTGCTTTTCCATGGAGGGAAAAACAAGGCAGTGCAGGTCAAAGTGGCAGCACTGCTGGATGAATAAATGATAAATAATGTGAATCCTCTTGACCATGATGATAAATTAAACAGGACATGAATGTGTAATGAGCAAGGGCAGTGGACAGCAATGGCCCATGTTGATGTGACTGTCTTACAGGAGCGTGTCAGGGTGTGTGGGGCGTTATGTATGGCCCCAGGCACTGCACCGACGCTCTTTTTCTGACAATGTTTTCTCATTATTTCTCAGAGCCCTATTTTGTGAGCTCCATGGAGTGGGGGCCTCATATTTATTTCTTCTTCAGAGAAATGGCCATGGAGTTTCATCATCTAGAGAAGGTCCTCTCTTACTTTCTTTCTTTCATTCTTTGAACTTCTTCTTCTTTTAATCTATAATTCCTCCATTTCACCAAAACTTGCTTCTTTCATTCCAGGTGATGGTGTCCCGTGTGGCCCGCGTGTGCAAAGCAGACCTGGGTGGCTCTCAGCGTGTCCTGGAGAAACAGTGGACTACATTCCTGAAGGCACGGCTCAACTGCTCCGTCCCAGGAGATTCACACTTTTACTTCAACCTCTTACACGCTACCAGCAATATCATCCATATGCAGGGACGGGATGTCATCCTAGGCCTTTTCTCCACGCCACCAAACAGGTGCAGAGGCACACACAGAGATGCACACAAAGAAACACAAGGCCATTTCCTCCTCAAGAACTGTCTTCTTTTCTCTGTCTCTGCTAGCATCCCCGGCTCTGCGGTGTGTGTGTTTGACATGCAGCAGCTCGCTCATGTCTTTGAGGGACGGTTTAAAGAGCAGAAATCCCCTGAGTCTATTTGGACTCCTGTCCCGGATGAAGCAGTGCCCAAACCAAGGTATTATTATGCAAAGTGTTTGTGAGCAGAACTTGGGCAGAATGCTGCAGTGTGGCTGTCTGAGCGTCTGTCTCATATATACTGTAGTCCACTTATTCCGCCTGCTATAAGCTCCAACTGTCAATCACACAGCAACTTCACTGCTATTCAGCAAATATTCTAATACAGCCTCGAGCAGCCACAACAAGAGTTTCCCTGCGTCCTGTCTTCCTCCTCTATCTGGACTTTTATGTCTCTCTTTCTTATCTGCTGTTTACCTCTCACTTTCTCTTTTTTCGTGTCTGTCTCTATTTGCAGACCAGGGGGATGTGCAGTGCAGGGATCCAGATTCAGCTCCTCCACAGCGCTGCCGGATGAGGTGCTGAACTTTGTGAAGACCCACCCGCTGATGGATGAGACCGTTCCTCTTCTAGGGCACAGACCCTGGGTGGTCAAGACTATGGGAAGGTACACATGCTAATCAGTTGTTTGCAGAACTTTATGTGGCATGAATCAGGGATGTGTTTACCTAAAAATATGTATCAAAGCTTGCAGGCAGAAAAGGAAATCCATAAAATGTGTTTTCAGTATCTGTTTATCTAAAGCACATATCTGTCTATCTAGGTACCAGCTGACAGCCATGGTGGTGGACACAGAAGCTGGTCCTCATAAGAACCGTACAGTCTTGTTTCTGGGTTCAACGAGAGGAACCATCCTCAAGTTTCTAATGATTCCCAGTGGAGATTCTGTCTCACACAGCAGCGTGTTTCTGGAGGAGGTGGAAGGATTCAACCCAGAGAAGTGAGTGGGAGTAGAGACACATTCATCCTTGATTTCCAATAATGTATACAGTTTGGCATGTGTCTCCAGGTAGATCGAGTCTCATGTTGCCTTCTGGCATTTCAGAACTGCAGTGCCTTTTACCTGAGAACGGTGCTGAATTACACTTATTTTAAATGCTGGAGTTTATGTTTTTGAAAAGCCTTCTCAGTTGTTTATTTGACCACAGCTTTAACAGATATATCTGCATATACAATTAAAGAATATGGTTTTAGGTTTGCAATTTATCCTTAGTAAAATTATTAATTAATGTGACAATAATTCACTTAACAGTTAAAAAAGGGGAAAAAAACAATACAGGGGTATTATTAAAGCTGTTTTATGAAGTCAGTGAGGGCCCCACTGATAGGCTGATATCAGCCTATCGCAGTTATATCAGTGCAGGTGTGTTGTTCTCACGTATACACTGATATGAAAACGTTTTTTTAAGTTCAGATAGAAATGCTTGAACTAGTGATTTTAAATGGTTGATTGCATTGTTTGTTCAGCAGCTGTAGGTATGTTATTTAATAACTTATAAGGGAATTGTGTCCTGCCTCCATTTCATATCTTTGTCACAAGTATTTAATAATCACATTCAGCTGATAGTATATATACAAAATGTCGGTCGATATATCAGATATTCGGATATATATTTCTTGCTCCTCGACTTGGGCATTGGCCCAAAAATCCCATATCGGTCTGGCACTACAATTGATATTTTTAAAAAAGATATTTAGTTAATGTCATATCATAAATGCAAAATAAAAGCAGAAATTATCCACATTTCAGGAGCTGAAACTGGAGCATATTTGGGATTTTAGCAGGAAAAATGACCAAACTAGTTGCCTGTCAACCAGCGCTGTACAGTTTGTTGAAATATAATCAAAATCACAATATGACCATTTGCAATATCCAATTCGAAGTAGCTGCAAAATGTTGATAAAGAAAGAATGTGTTGTGTCATACTGTTACAGATGAAGCATAATGCAAAATCAAATTCTAGGCATGTAAAAGCATGATTGTTTGGTTCAGACCCCAGCAAGGATCTCATCATTTGTCCTCAGTTAAAATGAAATGTGGAAATTAATCTTCCATTCTCACTAAAATTGCAACTCATATTGCAATCACGTTATCTGTCAAAATAATCGTATCTTTTTTTTTTTTTTTTTTTTTGCATATTATCCAGCCACAATGTTTACAGCCTCACTGATTGACAGAGTTAACGTTTCAGCTTCAGACTGTTTCTGCATTAATGTTAAGTAAGACCCTTTGCAGCGTAAAATTAATTCTTGTATAATTCTGTTTATAACTGGAAATCCTGAGTTGAATCCTGAGAAACGATGTGGCAGAAAAAAAGGGATTCTGGCTTGAGAGCTCATTTTCTTGCCACCACACAGCTCTAGCTCTGTGCAGCATCTGCACTGGCATAGATAAAACTCTCCTCTGCAGATGTTTTGACCGTTCGTACGAAAGTCAGTGCATGAGGTCATCAGTCCTGAAGTACCAACAGATGAGGCCTTTGGCCCTGTCACAGATTGATGTGAGCCAAAAGAGTACACTGACCTCCCTCTGCAGGCTCCTTACCCCCTGTCTCCTGTCTTCCAGGTGTCGCGAGGACTCTCCTCAGGCCCGTCAGCTCTTGTCTCTGTCACTGGACCGGACCAGCCACACTCTGCTGCTCGCTTTCCCCTCCTGTCTGGTCCGAGTGCCCACATCTCGCTGCCACCTGCACTCACGCTGCATGAAGTAAGACACCCACATGCAGTCACCTCCTTCTACCTTGGAGAGTATTTTCCTCTCCCTCAATGTTCCTTCGGCTGGTTTGCAGGCAAACTGTGGCCATTAGCCAGACACTGTTTACTGGCCAGCCTTTTATTTGTCTTTGGCTTTCTCGCACCCTGTTACTGCAGACATCCCAATGAATTTTGCAGTTCAGCAGGGGGTGAAATGATGTGGTATGTCTGTTCGTTAAACCACAGTTAGCTTGTTTGGTTTAATATTTATTTGGGGCGATTTTGTTTCCTTGGGAAAAAAAACTATTTGACTTGAGAAAAATGGCTTCAAGACTGTGATTCATTGTGAATACCAAGAAGGCATTTGTTTATTTCTGCTCATATGGGGAAGATCCTTTGAAGCAGAACTCCACCATGTGAACATGATCCCCACAGCAGCCATATATCACACTTGGATACAGGAAACTGAGAGCAGTAAGAGAATGTGTGACTGCTGTGAATGAAGATGAATACCAGATGAGGATTTCACAGGTTTTCTACATATTACATTTCAAAAGGCGTCATAAATTAAACCTCTAGTCTACAAAGATTTGCTGCTTTTTATACTGTAGAGTTACAATAGGCTGCCATACTGCAGGTGCCTCATTAGTCAGAGAGAAGGAAAGTTAGTAACCAAGCTAACTTCTCTGCTACATTCATAATTGTGGCGCTTGTTCACAGGTATTCATCAGGTCAGCATTTCTTAACTTTTTACTTTCATTTGTGTGTGTGTGTGTGTGTGTGTGTGTGTGTGTGTGTGTTTGTGTGTGTGTGTGTATGTGTGCAGAAGTTGTCTAGCCTCCAGGGACCCATACTGTGGCTGGACCAGAGGCAGCACCTGTTCCTTCATGAGACCAGGCACACGGTGAGGACAACACACACACACACACACACACACACACACACACCAGCCAGTGAACAGCCTCCTACCTCTGCACACCTGCTTTTGCCAAACTTAGGATGAGTTACCAAGCATGAAGAGTTTTATTTGGCCAAGTTGCAACATTCCTGCTTATTTTTAAACTACATGGAGAGGTCTGGCAACGAGGCTGATGCTGAATTTGTAATTCAATTATTATTACCTATAATAAATATTGCTGTTGTTTGAGAGGTGTGAATTCAAGCCCCTCTGTTTGGGAGCAAGACTTTAAACTGTTATTTATTCCACAATGGCCCCTCAAGAGGACATGTGGACATATTATGCTTGAAAGAAAACCAAAATAAATAGAAATAACAGAAATGAAGGTGACAGTGATTTTTGTTCAGCTCTGGGCAAATGCAATAAATCAAAAATAAAATGATAACTAAATAGAAAAGTTAATAAGAAATGTCAAAAGGGACAAACAAGGACATTCTAAAACCAGTGTTATTTCAAGAAACTCAGTAAGACTGGCTAAGTCATTGATTTCTTTTTTTTTTTAACTTACTGAATCAACTACTCATATGGTGTCCATACCTATTAAATAGTATACAGTAATTTAAGCTTTTCTGTTTTTAAAACATTGTCAATGTGTTTGAGGCTCTAGTGGTTGTGCTAATGCAATTCTGGTCAGTCTGCACGTAAACAGTTCATGTTTGTGCTAATGAACATGTAAAGCTATAAAATAACGGTCCAATTGTTAATTGTAGTTGGTTAAAAAAAAATCATCATGAATATGTAAAAGTTAATTTAGTTTGTAGGTGTCAGCCAATTAAGCCAATGAAGATGTGTGGGAGTCTAGTGTTTTAATTAATAATTAACATAATTTATTACAGACACATTAAAAAATAATAATTGCAAAGGAATATCTATCATTATCCTTGATTAATGAATATTCTCAGAAACATCATGCATTATTGATATGAGCAATTGATCTAATACTTTTATCTGTATCTTGTATCACATCAGCAGCCCTCACCTCTGACCTCCCTGAAGGGGGGGGGGGGGACACAAAAAGAGCAAATCAATTATCAGATCAATAGTGTGTGCCATCACCCTGGATGACACATCAAAATGTGCCACATCGATTTGACTGATTACTATGAGCAAATGTCTCCATTTATGTACAGCTTTCTATGCAAATGTCAGCATGTTAAGAGAAACAGCCAGATTTTACATTTGGAAGTTATTTTCAGTCAGACGTAATTTCTAAGTAATTCTGTGTAAGACTGTAAACATTCATTACTCATGGAAAGTCACATGATTGCATGTTGGCATGTTGTGAACGAAGGGCTCAATAGTTACATGTTTCCTGCTGTGTGCTGTTTGTATATGAGGCGAAATATTGAAGTCTGTGATCTCTGTATGACTGCAGGCTGCCTTTTCAGCAAGATGTGGAATATGGAAACACCACCTCCCATCTAGGAGACTGTGATGGTAGGTTGCAGCACTATGACATGGATGCATCTGACTGTGGACTGATGACAGGCTCCCCCTAGTGGCTCAGTCCCTTATTACACCTGTCTCATGCAACAATTTCTGCTAAAAAAGAAAAACAAATTAACATTTACAAGTGGGAGAATATTTGTCACGCTTTCTGTATAATTTAGACCATCTCAATTATCTGGGGCGTAATGAGATTTCCTCGCTGGCTCAGAAAGATTAATTTAACCTGAATGTTTTCGTGTTGTTGTCGGAGCTGAATCAGGTGGGAGTTCAGTTGGGATTTTGGTTTCAGCCCCACTTCCCAAAGGTCATAACGCTCCCAGTGTGAGACAGTTTAATTAGAGAGGATGTGAGGCATCTGGTAGACAACACCACTAGACTACACAATGGGAAATGCAAGATCCTCCCGGTCACATGGCTTTGTTCTCTCAAAGCTTAGCATGTGAGGGAGGAATGACCGGGGGTAGCCAGTGAACAAGCTGGAAACAGCTTAGCATAAAATTTCTGAAGTCACTTCTGTTGAGAGGCTCAGATGTCACTGCAGCAGCGGCACAAAGGGGCCTCTTTGAACCTTGTTCTGAAATTCACAAAGTCAGTGGAAACAAAAAAAAACAAAAAAAAAGCAAATTTCCTCTCCAGCAGATTCTTTCTGAATGGTTCCTCCTGTTTTAGGCCAGTTTCAAAGTTATTGAATCCATTTGGCTGGATCTAAATTTCCAGAAGGCGACAGAAAAAAGCACATAACACATTCCAAGCCCTCATCATTTGTTTCAAACTGATTTAAGACCTTTAAAGTATTTTTAATCCTGCTCTTAGTAACTGATAGCAGTAAAAGTCAGTGATGCCAGGCTGCAGAACGGACAGCGTCCGAACGCTGAAAGCGCAGCGGTGGCCAAGTGAGAGACGAGCATGGGCTGCTGTGTCTGCAGATGGGAGTGATTAGAGCTGGGTGGAAACACTGAGGTAATGGTATGCTGCGAGGAGAGACTTTCTTACAGGCTGCAGGATGGAAAGTGTGAGGAGAGGAGAAAAAGAGAGTCAGCCGCTGTGGTCTGAGCTGCACTGATGACAAGTGCAGGCCTCTGTGAACCTGGAGCCTGTGGAGCCTCAAGGCCAGAATGGAGAGAAGCTTCTTTTAAAGATAATCATGGGTGAAAATAATCGCTTAATGCTCAACACCATGATCACCAATTACAACTGTTATCATTGTTATTGATTTATTATGATATAATATACCTTACGAGGGGAAAAGCACTAAGAAGGAGTAGCAGAATAGTACTATATGTAATAATAATCATAATTTTAGGCTGTGCCCTGTAGTCAGACACTAAGAGAGGATGTCCGTTTTACTAGTCAAGTAAATCTTATTTTCATAATTGTGTCTTTTAATCTTCAGGAATTCTGCAGCAGAGTTTGCTCATTGAACCCGAGAGTTTAGTTTCCCTCAACCTACTCGTGGCGTCTGCAGTGTCTGCTTTCACCATTGGGGCAGCGCTCTCCGGCCTCGCTGTCTGCTGGATCATGGCCCACAAGCCCAGCAACCGTCGACACGGCAGCGCCACCCAGTCCTCCATCCAGAGGCGTGAGAGAGGCCTGCTGAGCAACGGTGGCGGGATGGGTGGCTCTGTGCTCAGTGTGACGCGACAGGGAGGTGGGGAGCGCCCCTGCTCTCAAGGTGGGGAAACCCTGTTTGTCATGCCCAACGGCTGGGTGAAGTCCGGAGAGCTCGACCCAGGTTTCCTGCCAACCCCAGAGCACACGCCCCAACAGAAGCGCAGAGGTCTGCGATTGTCTGACTCCAACTCTGGAGGGTGGGACACCAGCCAGACGTACCTTGGAGGAGGCTCAGTGGGTCTGGGTTCACCCTGCCGCATGCCCCCCTCCGTCTATCTGACCACCAGACTTTTCCAGCAGGGGGGAAGTGGGAGGCACAACGGTGAGGGCCGGGGGAATGACACACCACGCCAGCACTATGTCTGCCTGAGCAAGCAAGAAAAAGGAATAAAGGGGACACCCAAAGCCCCTCTCAGGAAATCTGCAGGAGAATATGTTTACCCCATGACCCCCCAGGACTCCCCTGAGCGCCGGAGGGTGGTCTCAGCACCCAGCGCCCCTATGGAGTATGGCGAGCCCCTGCCTTTGCGCTGGCCAGCCCCGGAGGGATACATCCTCAGCAGCCATGGCATGGTCCCCGTCCCACTGCCTCCCCCCTCCATGCCTGCTCCTAGCAGTCAGGCTTACGTGTCCCAGCAACACACCCCAGGGTTGACCAGGGCTCTGCTGAGAGGAGCCCTGGAGCGAGGAGAGCTGGGTGAGCTGGTGGATCTCAGCCAGCTGATGAGTAAGAAGAACTGCAGTGATAGGACTCAGGCTGGCCAATGACTCTTGAGGAAATGAAGGAGATGGGATGTTCATGTGTAGAGTTCTCTGTTTTGTTTACATAAATCTCTCTTTTTCCCTTCTGCCATATTCTGTCCATCCTCCCTCCCCTCTCCCTTCTCTTTCCCCTAAATCTTTATTTGTCATTCAGCCCCCTCCCCTGTCAGTCTCTCAGGCAACCTTCACTTCCACCCTACGATGAGTCTCTTCCTATGACTGGCTGCTCAGTCTGCCATTCATATCCTGGCTCACACTAATTGGTCAGATGGACTGAGGTTGTTGCTGTGTCTGCATTGCAGAGTTGCCTCTCCCTCCTGCTTCTCGGCAGCAGCAGAGGGAGGAGACAAGGCAGAGGGGAAAGGAAGAAGGACAGAAAGAAAGAAAGAATGGGGGCAGAGAGGTTGTGGACTGAGACAAAGATGGACATGGCACTTAGAGGCTGCCTTCTCTGTGCAGATTAACTGAGGCTGCAGAGCCAGTCAAATATACTGCTGCAGGAGTGGGATGCTTCTCCCCTCTTGGATAACATTAACAGGACTGCCTGCCATCTGTTCTCCACTTTATTACCTGTTGGTCTGATTGCCAACTAGCTGCTTGGAGTGAAATTGCAAATTCTGGCCTCCTGAAGCTGTAGGTGACTCATCAGACAAGTGATTCTGACGGCAAACACAAATCTAATGGATGATGAGGAAACACAAAATCCTTTTCTTCTCTTCGCTGCACACATACAGTAAATGCATCCCTGTTTTTCGTACAGGTGTCAGACAGTATTCAGTACTCTTTGTGTACAAGATGGGCGGGGCCGGTGCCAAATGCCTCTAACCTGTCTCATATGGATATGGGACCATAACTCTTAGGAGAGCAGAACGCAGGACTGAAATGTCAGCACTATTTCTGCCAACCGCATGCTCTCTGTAATGACGGCATCCTGGCCGTCCATCGCTCTTTTCGCTTGCCTCCTCTTGCTCCATGTACTCTTTAATGAATTTCCATGTTGACTTATGTGGAGATTGCGACAGAGTGACTAGACTGATACTGCAGGACAGAAAGACAGGAATGAAGAAAGAGACGTGTTTAGAGAATTTAAAGTAAATACATTAATATATGAAAAAATGTGTTCTTCATTGTTACCTTAGGGTTTTTCAACACGCACACACACATTTGTTAATGCTGTATCATAGAAGACAGTTGGCCTTCCCCTTAAGCTTGTAACGGGTCAAGGTCTCTTGGACATCATACAGAGCAAAGTGACAGTTACAGTAGGGATGACTGAGACCCAGCTTTTACTTAAAGCCAACAGGGTGAAATGTTCCCAGCAGGCAACTGGGACGATATATTTAGCCCATCAAAGTGTCCAGTGCCATGAAATGGATGGCGTTTGGTCAACACAATATGGTGTGAGTGTGTTGGCAATGCCAGAGAAAACAGACAAGCTAAAGAAGATCGAAGCAAAACACAAGTAAGACTTGATGAAACCAAGTGCACCAACAACAACTGTGGAAAAAAAAACACTGAGAATTTTACCTAAATCCAACCTGATGACTTAACTTTAACTCTCAGTCCCAGTCAGGAGACGACAAATGAATGCTGGTTCGCGCTGACCTCGTAGTGAGCAGCAATATGTGGTTTATCTGTACATAGCAAACTTTAATTTAGATAAAATGATAATGTAAGACAAACAGTGACTCAACAAAAAAGAAAAGATCCCAGGCACTGGCTTGCAAACAAAAACTTTTATCATGTCATTATAGCTATTAATGTATGAAAATCTGTTTTCATAGAAGTTTTACATCACCTGCTCCAAGATCGAAATCACCAAGACACTGAATATTACCACCAGTGTCTTTTTTTACATCAGTGTGCCAAAACCAAGTTATGAATGATTTACTGATGCCTGATTACTGAAGCAAAAAAAGTTGTGTTAAAGTGCCATGAAGAGCGTTCCAGTCGGCAGTGCGCCTCATGCACTGAAGTGACAGAGAACTTACTTACTGCAGTATACTTGTGATATGTATGCCTTTGACCTCACATGCTGAATGTTGCATTTTTTATTTACATGTTGGCCTGTACTGTTGAAATTTTGTTTTTTGGCTCACAACAATGTATAAGGGGCTGTTTATGAACTACTTAGATTCATTATGCCATACTCTGTAAATATGTAAGAATGAATATAGAGACTTTGTCATGCCTTTTATGGTTAAACTATAATGTACTTACTGATACCACAACATGAACTGTGTTAACTGTAGAACAGCCGATATGTTATAATAATGATTTTTAAATAGTTCATAAACAAACCTTCACATGGACTGAAATGCTGTGAGGGGACACTGTGTAACTCATTTTCTGTCCTGTCTGGACTTTTTCTCTCGTTTTGTCGTCTAGTGATTGTCAACAACTGCCATACTGGAGGATCTTGAAAATAATTGTCAGCATCCTGAGTGAATGAATGTACTCATTCTTCTTTTGTTTATAGTCATTATACTGTGCAGTTATAAGGAAAAGCACAAAAACTTTTCTTTCTTGCATTTCTAAAAGGAGCTGTTCTGTATCATCTGTGAATAGTGTAAATAATCATCCTGACGGTGTAGTGCATCAGTTTGTTTTTTTTTTTTGGGGGGGGGGTCATTCATGCTCCTCTGAGGC
>JAQLOL010000004.1:10120614-10154353 GCA_029783665.1 Naso thynnoides
GGTGTAGTGCATCATTTTGTTTTTTTTTTTTGGGGGGGGGGGGTCATTCATGCTCCTCTGAGGCAGGACTGTGTTTAAATCGTGAGTTTGTTTTTGTTTTTTCTCTCTCTCAGTGACAATGCTGTGAATAAGATGTATGTACAGTATTTACGTGACTTTGGCTTACTGCTGAGTTCAGCTGTTTCCTGTTATTAGAGTAGAGTTGCAGGCCTGATTTCAGACAGAACTGAGCCTTCTCACTTGACTGATGCCTGCCGAGTTTTTGCAGTTGCTAAGATACTGCTGTTATAATATCCATCCATCTTTGGAGTACTGCTATTAAATGGCATTATATAATTGACTGCTAATGTTGTCGCTTGTGGTTCTGAAAGCACTCCTTGAAATAAATGCGTATCATTACACACGTGACGCGCCCACACATATACGCACTAATGCACACATTCACAAATGCAACTCAGTTGCTCTGCAGCAATCTGTGTAATGTGTGTATCATTATTAGTGTTTATTTCCTGGAAATGAGGCATATTTATCAGCAGATTGGCGGTTTGAAACTTTATAAGCAGCTTCTGAGCAGAGGGGCGGCAGAAGAGCTTTTAAACATTCACTTTCCTCGCCACAAGAGGGAGCTGGACACTGGCCTTCATTCATCTGGAGCCTGTAAGGGAGTGAAAGGCTTGAACTCCCATGGGTGCCTGTGCATTGACTGAACATTGCCTGTCTGTGCCGCTCAGCTCAATACAGACTATGGTTTTTTTGAGGTCTGGTGCAGAGATGAGAAAACCCTCTTTCCTTCCTGCTTTGGTGTAATGCTTTGAACACCACACAGAGAGAAATAAGGTCAACAAAAGGTTGAGTTATCAGTTATTTTTATCCTAAACACACACAATGATGGATATCCCCAAAGTAGCTGAGGAGGTCATACAAGCTAGATATTAAAGTTACATTTTGTTCTGCACTGAAAATAATAACAATAATAATAATAATAATGATAACAGTAATAATAAACAAATCAACTGTGCAATAAACTAACTGGAGCTGAGGAGTCACATGAAACCAGCTCAAAAGTTCAGTTTTATATTAACACTATACATTCACATTTCATACAAAAAATAAAAACAAAATTTAAAAAATCAACAAATGTCAACCTCAAAAGAGACTGAAAATGCTTTTAAAAAATAATTTTTAAAAAAGCACCAGCGGTTGAGATGTCTCAACTTTTTATGTAGCCTATCAAGCTCTAGCCTACGGTTCCCGTAATGAAAGTCAAAAGCATCTTTCATTTTACCTCCTCTGCTTCTTTACAGCCTCCTTTTAAAAAAATAAGCACACTTGCGGGTTGTGATACACGTCTATGTCAACATTCGAACTGTTCAACTGAACTAAAAATCAGTTAAATACACCTTTAAAAATATTACTTATTTTACATTGTGCAGTTTAAAAAGTTGTCCTGCCACTGACTTATGAATAAAACTGTCTCAATAGAAAATAATAGCTAATGGAATCAAAGCAGCAGTTAGTAGAGGCGATCCATTCAGACACAATAAAATATACATGTGCAGTTAAGTATTCAAACTGCCAGTTTGGAGGAGGAGTGTAGAAGTAGTTGACGAGGAAGCCAATATGGATCGGTGTGTAGCAGACGATGAACACAATCATGTTGGCTGTTACTATGCCAATGGTGCTGTTCCTTTCCCCTGACTTGATACACTCCTTTAACAGAATACAAATAATCTGACTAGAGCAGAACACAACTATCAACAGTGGAATGAGGAAGCCAACAACTAACAGAATGACAATAAATGGTAGTTGAAGTGGTTCATTCTCACATCTTTCATAGCAGGTCCAGAGTTTGTCGGGGTGGTTATTCTTCCAGAATATAGTGCATATTGTCACCAGAAGTCCCCAAATGACCAAACACACAACAAAAGCTGTCTCTTTCTTCTTCCTCCATGATCTTGCGTGCAGTGGGAACCTTATAGACAGGTAGCGCTGGACACTGATGGCCGCCGTGGTCACGATGCTGGCATATATGTTGATGAAATGTAAGTTAATAAGGAAGGTACACAAGTTAGTCTTGGGCAAGCAGAAGAAGGCATCATAGATCCGAAAGGGAAGGAAGAGGATGAGAATCGAATCAGCTATAGCCAGGTTGAACATATAGACATGAGTGTCTGTCCAGGTGGTCCATCTGGCGATGAAGGCACGCAGAGCAGCAGCGTTGACCAGAAAACCCAGAAGAAACAAAAGGTTGTAAGCCCAACCCTGAAAGGGATCAACCTGGCATGTAGCATTGGTGATGCTGCTGATGTTACTGATGTTGGCAATGCCGCTGCTGATGTTGCACATACTTTTCTGAAAGAAGCAGGCAAGTGAAAGAGTTAAAAATAATTAGTATGTTAGTTTATGCAAAAGAGTAGGCTTAAACTAGGATGCAGCTCCAAACAACTGAGCATAAAAAACACATGCAAACATGTCGTTAATGATTATTCAACACAGTTCACTTCATTAAAGGACATGCTCATATGTACACTGAAACAGCTTGCTGTCACCTATTTTGTTGTTGTACATATGTTTTGTTGTATATTTGTCTGTTGTGCACCAAAATTAGTAGCACGCATATCAAAATGGTACTGTAGGTGTAGCTAGCATCTTTTATTTTATTTACGTTGTTTTTAGCCTGTTAACTTCAAACTGGCAGTGGCTGACACAGAGTAAGAGGTTATGTAAATGCAAACTTTCTCTCCGCCGTCCTAACTGACACATCTGCTCTTTGCTTTAGGTTTCAGGTTTGTAAGCCCATATGTGATTTTTGATTTTGTGGCGTATGAAATCTAGCTTCTGTCTACCACTTTAAAAGAGGAATGTGAAAACAACTCTATAGTTTAAAAAAATTTAACTAAATTAAATTAAAAATTAAAAAAAAAAACCTTTGCATTGATGCAGGTCAATATAGTCAAGCTGCAATATTTTAAGGTACATAAATGTAAGGAAAACATATTTTTAAGCAAAAGTAAGCTTTAAGTAGCTGCGGCCTCATTTTAGCTTGACTAAACGATTAGAGTTTTTTTTTTGCAATCCTCCATGTCTTACATTTAAATCTTGTTTGGGAAAAAAAAAATGATTACAGCAACCATAAACTTTTTCAGTGTTCGTATCAGCATGCTTTCACTTTTTTTTTAAGCACGTTTTAAGACAAGATTTAAAAATATCGAGCCTATCTTTATCCTTTAAATGACACATTCAACATTTTCAAAAATTGCAACACCATATTAGCATGTAAAAGTTATTTAGAAATTGCAGAATTTGCTGAATCATTATTTCCAAACATACTCCTCCTCTTACCCTTTATTTACTTTAAACAACAAAGGAAAACAGAAACAGTAACAATTGAAAACATCTCATTTTTTTGGTAACATTTACATGATTTCAGTTAAAATAAAACTTACCAAATGAGCAGTCGCACTGTGCAATGTACTGGTTATAAAGGCTGCTGTGGCAGCACATCTGCTGACGAGCTACCGTGTGAACATTGTCTACATTTGCATCATTTCCCCTCTTCTCTGCACAAATGTCAGCCACTGTGGCTAAAAGACTCATATTCAGCAGACCAGAGGACACGACGCACATCACACAGTTGCACATCCATATTTGTCTGTTCCACATTTGGTTGCTGTGAAAAAAAGGTTTATATGCAACGCTGATGCACACGGCCGTAAGTTCATGTTGTGGCTTTGCACACAAGTGTGGTATAGGCATAAAAAACTCAGGGGGAGATGCTGATACTTTTATCTCTTCATTCTATGTAGTTTCCTGTTTGCTTTTTATTTGAGTGCTGTAGCATTTTTACATTTTGAATCAAAAATCTGCCGCCTAAATGATGAAATAACTGCCAGCAAAAGTCATAAAGAGGAAAAAACAGGGTCAAACTGTCAGAGGTGAAAGCTGGAGGTCAAGAGCCGTTCTGACAAAGCCAGACGTGAAAAGGAAATTGCAAAATAAATCTTGTCATTGTGCAACAGGCGCAACCTCTTCACTCTTCAACGGCTAGATTTAAAAAAGAAATGGGTCAATCCTTTTTTTTGTTTGTTTTGGGTTTTTTTTTAAGCAGAAAAAAGGAAACAACAAATTTTAAACAAAAACCAACAGGACTTGAAGATAATTGAGTTTTTGCTTGGAAAACATGCGTCAGCGTGTAGGTCGATTGGGGGAAATGTTTCTCTCACAAAGTACTTTCCGTTGTCATTTATCAACTGAAGAGCGAAAATAGCATGAAATTTTTCTTAAGCTTGTCAACAACCGACAGTCACAATAACACAGCCACAGGCCCCTGGCTTACATCTCTGTTTATGAAAGAACCTGTTTCTGAATTCAATAAGACAGATAATTGAAACAGACTGAGAAATCATCAAGACATCTGCAGCTCCTTCTCTACCTCCATGCAGCTCTGGCCAACCTGTTATTTAGTTATTTTGTCAACATGTCATGAAAGTGTTTCCATCCAGTTGGACAGATGGGGAGAGGAGCTTGGATGAGGCTCCCTGGCTGCCACACACACAAGCCAGATGCAGCACAACGATAGCCTGCTTAATGGGCATTTAATTAGAAAGAGAGCACACACACACACACACACACACAAGGCTTCACAGATTCAGCGTCTGTTTGTGTGACTGACCTTCCTTTGTTTGTCTCTGTGCATTGCTCTTGTTGTTATGTTTTGCCTTGTTTTTGCTTACAGTAACCATGTCCCTGTGCTTGTTTGTCTCTGAGGTCTGTTTCACTTGTTTGTGGCGGAGGGTGTGTATCCAGCAGCATGACTAAGCTGCTGAGTGTCTCAGGACACAAATCCTGGACATTGATTGAGCACAATACCAGTGTCAGAATTAGTCCGTCGTAATCCTTAGTTTGTATCATAAACGGCTGATGAGTTTCTGTGATCGACAGCTTTGGAATGAATCAGGGGAGATGGAGCTGAAATTTGGGTGACGCAACAACTTTCTGAAATTGCTTGTCCTCAATAAACATGAACATTGACCAGATTTAAAGGTCATACCAATGAATCATTGTGTGTATTGTAATGTTATACAGCACAACTTGAACTCTGTGTTTATATCGGAGTACTCAGTTGGGGGGCAAAGAAGTGTTACTTTGTAGAGCACTGGCCTTCAGCTGCAGGGTAGATAAGGTCATGGTTGCAAAAAAAAATAAATAAATAAATTAGATGAGCTGTTGAGCAAATAAAAAGAACATTTAAAGAGTATAACAGATTCTGGCTTCAGGCAACAGTGTGTACAGATGCTGTCTCTGTGTCATGGCCTTAAATGTTTGTTTGAGAGCAACAAATTGATTTGAAGCGAGTACAAAGAGGACCGATATGGTGAAGGGAGGACACCGACTCATAATAGAGGTTTAGAGTGTATCCTTTCTTTTATGGCTCTATTGTTATCACAGCTGAAAGAGGAATACAGTAAAGGTTTCAAGTGCTACAAAACTGACATAGATGGACCGACACAGGAGGTTACACAGGAGCAAAGTGCAGAGATAAGAAGAATATCAGCCTCAGCCTCAGTCTCCAGACTTTCACTCCAGGCTGAAGACTTTGGTAACAACAAGGGGAAAGAAAAGATTGACGGAATGCAATTTACTCAGTAAATGAGCCTTTTGAAAAAAGGGGGGTGGGGGTGGGGGGGTGGAAATGTGAAAATGTGATCTGGAAAAAGTTTTGGACAGACTAAACGGAACAGTTTACAATACACGACAGAAAAACAGATGACAGCCCAGAGAGGTTTAGAGTATGAAGTTGCCCTTTTACTTGTTGTTTTATCCAGTCAGAACCATTTCTGGTCAATAGAGATTGGTTTCAGGAAAATATGGTGTGCCCTTTAAAGCCAAAAGAGTCAGTTTGCTGTATTAGACCGCGGCTTCCGAGCTGAAATGTGGACTTTTCGGAGCCAAAGAGGGAAACAATCATCCTATTAGAGAGAGAGACTGAGGGTTAGCTGTAGCTGTGTGAACGAGCATGCGCTGGTCTCAGTACGAGAAATAAATGTCATCAGTGCACCGTACCTGTTAATCCCTGTTAATGGATTAACATGTGGTTTGATAAGGAATTACAGTCTGTATTTTTGCAGTTATTGCAATTCTTGGCAATGCTCTGTTTTTATTAAAAGCTGCTTGATGCTTTAAAGATGTCACCCTCTGAAAACAAAAGGCAGAAATCTAATATTGCGCAGGATATGAGGGGGTTTCATATTTCGGATGCGGTTTATTGTTATCATTAATTTGTTTTGAATCCCTTCAGGCTTATCCTGTTTTCACAGAGATATTTCCCAGATCTACCATGATCTGGTGCATCATTGTAGATATGTTTTTCTGCTAGCCTCGGTCCATCTCATTTTTCCTGACTCTCGCCTGTTCCGCCTGCCTGTCTCTCCTCTTGCCGCTCAGCTATCTCTCTTTCCTCCCTCCCCGTGTTCATTCCTGTCTATCTGGTACTGTTTGAAAGTGTCCTTTACACGTCAGTAGTGAAGCCGGGAGGTGGGGTTGATGAGGAAGGTGGAGGGGTGGGGGGTTTCCATCGCTCTAACTAGGTCAGTGAAGACACACCCCTCTCTCCCCTGGCTGTGCCCCTGCTCCCCCTTCTGCCGTCTCCTTTCTCTCCCTTTTCCTCTGCTCCCTGCTGTGACGCAATGCAGAGCCTCAGCACAGTCCTCCTGTTTCTCTCTTATTACTCTTCTGAATCTCACAAACACCAGCAGCGACAGTGATGAGCATCCAGAGAGCAAATATCAGCTGAAAACAGACAGCTTGCACTTCTAGAGATGCCAGACAGTTAGATGAATCAGCTGCACCGTATGGATCCGTCCATCAGTCAGAGTTGCTCTGATTCCGTCCAACTTTTTGTTGACAAGTTATATAATGCTAAAGATTGCACAATGTTTGTTGGGTTTGTCAATCTGTGATCTGGCACTTGTAGCACATGGAGGGGCAGTGAAGTGTGTCCATCAGAAAGTGTGTCAGTGTTACAGTTTGCTTAGAGAACAAACTCTCCTCTGCCTCCTTTTCCAGTGTGCTGATGTGTGTCAATCAAAGGTGAACAATAGTGTCATTCATCTGCAGCTTTTGGGCCCCATAAAATGCTCAACTTGTGGCTTATCATGTGATTGTTCCGTCTGTTGACAATATGGACTGAAAATCATGTAATATGCATGCTAAAGAGCAAACTCCAAGTATTACATAAGCCCAGTGTGTTATGGCACAATCCCAACACTAGATGTCTCTGTTTCTGCTGGCCGTGCTGCAATGAGTCATCTGGGTGGCTATTGCATGAGCTGAATTACCAAATCTCACCCTTGCCTGATATTCAAATGCAGACTGATTTTCATCTCAGTGAACAAAGAGCTGTGGTGAAATATGCTGATGTGCCCTGGATTGTGTGTGTGCAATAGATGGTCTCAAACACATTAGCCAAATATATGTGTTGTAAATGTGATAAATCTGTGAAAAAACTAAACATGAACGGCACAAAAGAACAAATGTACAGGGAAAAGTAAAAAGGATCTTCATCAGTTGTTCCATTCTTCCCTGGTTAGATGGGGGAAGTTATAGGGTTAAACATAAAAATGAGCTTTTGGGAACAGAAGATCAGAGGGGATATGAGAGGATAAAAAAGATGGGAGGGTGAGGAGTAGTAGGATAAGGAGGCTGGCACACAACACATCGTCAGGCCAAAGATGGAGGGAGCAAGACGATGCGAGGCAGAAGTGAGAACAGCCACACTTGAGGACAAATGTGCAGGACACTGGGATGACTTCTTCTACCGGTCCACTGCTGATAGGAATATGACAATGTCGTCAGCGTCCAAGTGTGTATCTGTGTGTGTGCATGTGTGCTGTTGCTCTCGCTTGGGCGTAACTGGGTCAGGTTCACATGGCAAAGCACGTTGATTCACACCAGAGATAAACACAGCACAGTTGCCATGGCAACCTCCTGGTACTCTCGCCACGTCTTTGCATGGCACACATTTGTATATGCGTCAGATTTCTGTGATAATGTTGACATAGACAAAAGCTGAACAGCATTTTTCGCGCAGAGGCAAGCACGTTAAAGCCCACTGCTCTCATTCACGATTATAACTAGGGTCTTATTTTAATCAGTCACGACTGTCTTTTGTTTTGATGGTGTGTTGCCTGAATTGGAAGTTTGGTACAGTGAATGGGTCAACACCAGAGAGGCTCTCCTTCTATTCAAGCCTCTGTGGGTGTGTATGTCCAACCTGCTTCGAACAAAGGCACAGAGATGTGAAAGACAGACATTGAGTGGCAGAGTGAGAGATTTGCCACTGATTGTGTTTGCCAAAACAAGTCTGGACACACTGGAGGGATTCAAACAAAGGTGTAGCTCCGTGGGTGCATGTGTGTGTCAGTATTTCTCTTACATATTCAAACAGCCATGGAGAATATTTCCAGGCTCAATTTAGCAACATACGTATTGGGTGGATACGTCCTATTCAAAAGACATGCTGCTACGGGGTTTACAGGAGAGGCTCACTTGTTTGATTTACATGGAGGAAACAGAGGTAAACCAGTTTTCCCCTGTTTAGCTCTTATTGTGTCGTGCCCTTGAACAGGCACAGTCAGAACTGTATGGATGTGGCTCTACTGCACAAACCTGAGTAGTCCTGGTCAGTAATGGTGTTTGTCGAAAGCAGGCATTTGCTGACATAAATATTTAATGCATCATAATTAAACTGAGCTGGTCTGTAAACATTCATGAGTTCATGCAGTTTGTTTGGATTTATGGAGTTAAAGTTGACCTAAAAAGCTGACAAAAAATCATTTTCAGATCACAGGTATTTCCATTTGACGCTAAACATACATGCCTAGATAAGCTAATAATGATTTTTTTTTAAACATATCAAGTTTTTACTGATGAAGAATTAACCTCAGCTAAACTCCTTTTTCAGGTTTGCTCAGGTTTGTTCATGTTTTATTGACAGCAACCAAACAAACTACTAACCATCGCCCGATCCTTATCTAGAGGCAAAATCCTGATTGGTCCACGAAGTGTAAATGTAAGCAACAAGCTCAAACCAGTGAGCTACATGACAAGAAAGAGATTTCTTGCTTTACAGAACCCAGTCACTTAACAAGAATAATAATGCAGACAGCAATAAACTGGATTAAGAAATTCATGTTCTTTACCTTTAACATCTAGAAAGTCCTCATTAAACTGCTGTGCAGGGTGAGAAAAAATATTGTCAGCATGATGTTAACATTTTTGTAAAGGTTTGTACTCTGAAGATTTGTTTTAATGTTCAGATGTTCTGTGATAAAAGGCATATGAACTGTTTCTAGACATCGCAATAGCTCACATTCAGCCGTGGCAGGTCAAGGACACCACAGGATTATTTGGCTGCGCTCTTCTCGTTATGCATATGGGGAAGTGTGAGTGCTCAGCTACATGAATCTGTAACTAATGACCTGCGATTGAACTCGTATATTATTTATTCTGCAGCCATTATCAGACTCCAGAGTTGTAAAACGCACAAAAAAAAAAACACTGATAAGAGGAAGAGAGCTGAGAGAGAAAAGAAGAAACAGATGTGCTTGAGTGTGAAGTGTTCTAAGGAGCTGGGGAGATAAAGGGTGTGGGGAAGGAAAAAAATGTAAAAAAGATGGAGAAAAGATGAGGATGTAAAGTGGATTTGATTGGAGGAGGATGAATAGATTGTGACGGGAGGGAGCGGTGTTTGTATGTCTTCTGACACACTGACCCAGTGACGCAGCAAAGCTCATAGCTCACAGATTACAGAGTCGTAATTGCCAGGAGGGGAGGGGTGGGGATTAATGCTGCTTGCAGAGAGGAGAAAACAGGGAGATTATCTGGACGAGGGAAGAGGGAGCGAGGGAGCGAGGGATTACAGCTCTGTGGATGGAAGGAGCCAGAAATAATCCCGGCACACTACAGGCACAGCTCATATGTATGTGCATATGGCTGCTTTTGCCTTTTTGTGGGTGTGATGCACAAATTAGTACCAATTGGTAAATGTTATCAACAGTAAACTGAACTTAAATTAACCCAGTTCACATAAAAATGTGTGCATGGCATGTGAGAGACAGACTGGAACATAAGGAGTGGATGCTGCTGAAGCAGAGAGATTGGCCATGGGGCCCCACTGAAACCATGTGCAGCCAATCAGTTACAGTTGGTCCCTCATCCCTACAAAGACTCTTTGATGTGAGCGAGGCCTTTAAATTCAACCCTAGGGAGTCACAAGGCTGCCCTGGCTTTGATCTGAGTCAGAAGAAACCTTATTCCATTCCCAACAACAAGACATTGCACGACAACAAAACGGCTGCTTTTGCCTGACATTCAAAGCGTCGATGATGCTTTCTACATTTGTTTGCATAGAGAAACAAACTGGTAACAGCTACAAATATCTTGCTCCACCTTCTCTGGGTGTAGTTCCCATCCTGTATTTTCTAATTGAACAGGTCTAGTCAGTAAAAAGTTGTATCTGTATTTCTAGTGTGTTTTATCTCAGAGAGCCGAAAATAACCCTGGCAGGTGGGAGCTGGAAATACATCACAAATCTTCTCTGCTGGAAGATCATTTCTGTCCATCACCAGCTCCACAGGGCTTTCACTTTAAATGACTGTGATGGCTTGGCCTTGAAAAGATTCAAGGCGAAGCGGACACGGGCTGTTTCACCTGTGTGTGTGTGCTTGTTGTCACACAGTCTGTGATGTAAATAAGTAAAAATAATTTTTGTCGGCCTCCCCCGTCTGCTCCCTCATCCTGTTATGCTGCTGCTGGCAACCTCCCAGAGTCCTCCAGCTTCTCCCGACTCTAAGCTCTTCTCCCTCCTTGCCTCCTCTTTTCCACCTCTTACTTTATCATCAGGCAACAAAATGTCTGCCATGTACGAGCCAATGAAGCCCTCCTCCACCTCCCACTCCCTCTTTCTCTCTCTTCTTTCACTGCTGTCTGCAGAGCAGAGCTGCACAGCAGTTACATAAGAGCTAAGGTCAAAGTGTCACTGCCGTTGTCAAGGGAGACATAGAACAGAGGGGCTTTAGAGGAGATTGTGCACAGGGGGAGAGAGAGGGAAAACAGCTCACACACAAATGGCTGAGAGAAAAAAACTGTGCAAAAAGAGAGAAAAAAATAAGGCTTAAAACGTGTGCAACAAATAACGCAACACGATGATAAGATATTTCATCTGTGCTGCAACAAAGGAAACCAGGAAGAGTATACATAAAAAAAGATAAGCGGTTAAATATGAAAAACAAAAGGAAACAGGGTTCGGACAGGAAAAAACAAGACAATGCAAGCACCTGTGTCTTTCTGTGTGAGTCTGTTTTTGTGTATATGTGTGTGAGAATCTGAAAAAAAGAAAAAAAAACTGACTGTAGGTGCTCTGTGCTCTGCTGCTCTACTAACCTAGTTTGAGTAATCTCTGCCTTCATGCTGTTTCATAACACTGCTGCCAGAGCATTGCATCATAGGGCTCCAGCAACCATCCCGCTCCCGAGAACCCACCCACCACTTCATCACAGCCACACACGCCGTCCCGAGCACACATTTACATCAGAATCTAAATCTGACTGAACAAACTGTGCACAGGAAGAGACATTTAAAAAAAAAACCACACATTTGCTGCAAAAATGCCTCCCAATGTGGATAACAGACAAGTACTGAGATACTCATTTGTAATAAATTTAAAAAAAACAAAACAAAAAGGTTACAGACATGTTCCAGCATCTCCAGAGCAAAACTATGAACTTGAAACAAGAACCCGACAGCTGCGAATCAACTTTTGCGAGGTCACTGAGTGTAAACACCAAACCACAGAGAACAATTTGAATGTTGGTGTGCAATCACTGAGAGCAGCCGGGGACAAACTCTACTAAGGAACAAAACTCGTTTGAAAACAGCAGCTTACATAAATATTTAAAGGTCCATGCAGTGAGCCTCCAGTCACTGCAGCAACCCTCGATTACAAATCTATTGGCATCAACTCACTTGTACGTCGAGTCACACTTTCACAGAAGATAACTACAAGCAATAAGCTACTAAATTTTTTACTATTAAAGTTGGTGGGTAAATAAAGTTTAGTGGCTTTGAGCAGTTAGGAAACAATCTTTGGAGCAACTCGCAATCACTTTCTTTCTATTGATTATTTTCTCCACTGCGAGGTAAATCTATAAAATGATCTGTTGTCTCATTTTGTCTGAGAGTCTGCCACTTTTTTAGTTACATTGTTGTCACATAAGCTTTCAAAAGCATTTGAGAAGCTGGAGCTATAAAATGTGTTGGGGGGGTTGCTACAAAAATTAAATCAAATTAAACAAATAATACTGAATAATCGATTATCAGCTGTATCTGTGAGGTTTCTGCAAGAGAGACACTTTTCAAACTTCTGTTTTGGAAGGTAAATGTTTACATAAAGTCACTGTGTCAACACCATTAATGCAAATTCAGCAAACAATAAAGAGTCATCTCTCTGACAAGTAGGAATGTAACTGACATACATTCGTTGGCAACACTGAACTGTTACAGTAACTGTTGTAAATATGTCAGGGAAGGGGGCGGGGACGGGATTACATTTATGTCTGTTTAAAGCAGAACTGATATTTACTCTCGTATTCTTCCTGTTCTGTCCTGTAAGCGATAATCTTTATTTCTCGCTGCACAGAGGAAGAGGTGAGGTGAGCGCCCATCCGCCACTCGCCCGGCCACCTTAAACTCGCTCCCGACTGCGCGCCCCCGCGTGTGCTGCTGGAGGAGCTGTCGACGGTGAGATCATGTGAGAGTCCACGCTTGGAGAAAGTAGGTTAGCAGGGTAGACTGAGAGGAAAAGCAAGCTGAGAGTCAGAGCGCAGAGGGGGGGCGACGAGCAGCTCTCGTCCACCGTGGGACTATTCTGTCAAAAAGAAAAGTTGAGCCAAGGCGGTTAAGATGCGAGCCAACGCGACTTTCTTCACTCTTTTATTTCGCTCGGACTTGATCGAGCGATAGAGGAGTTTCGAGTAGTTTTTTTTTCGGTCTTTCTTTTTCTGTTGGTCGTGCTTTACGCGAGCTGTCTGCAGTCGGGACTAAGTTAATATTTACAGAGCCAGCTCACTTTGGCTCCAGCGCTTCACTCGCGTCCATCCTGTCATCTACATCAACCACATGCAGCGGAGTTTTTATCGAGCCACCGAGAAACGCAACGTAACAAAATGAGAGGTAAGTGGATTTTTTTTATGACACAATGAATCCATGCATGTTAAGTTTGAACTTGTTTTTTTTTGGGGGGGGGGGAAGGGGGCGACCACATGTGTGCGCACGGGAGAGACGGGGGGGCTTAAATGCGCCTGTTTTCCTCCCTGTGCGCAATAATCCCACGACTGGATTATCTCTGCACAGAGCTCTAGGCTGCACGCTCGCTCGCCGAAGTTCAGCGTGCAACAGCCTACAGCTGGAGGGGTGCTGCTCGATCACGAGAATTTACCCAAACACATACATTTATTTATTTTTCAGTCATCTCTTATGCGTATTCACGGCGAATTCTGATTGTAATAGTGAGCTGCACGTGAGTTATTTTGCTTAATGATTCGTGGCGGTGGCAAATGTGTCTGTTTTTTGGAGAAATGCGAGTCATATCTCACCTGGGAGTTCAGTAAATTTTGTCTGGGGGATCCATGTTAAGAGTTATGCAATGAGGAGAGGGAGGGGCATGAGAGGAGGCTGTTGTTAACCAAAACCGGTATTATGTAATCATGATCAGCGGGTTTCGGATCAGTCGATTTAAAAGCTTAAATTGTGAATATTTTGCCTACATTCGCTTGAAATAATCACACATTCGCTGTTTATGTGGCATTTATCACAATCTCCCACTTTTGTGACATTTTCGAGTTTTTGAAGGAAAAAAAAGAAGATAGGCTATTTCCTGTTTTTAAAAGATGTAAAATCCGGAAGATGTTTACATTTTCTCCTTTTTGTACCGTTTCCTTATGCGAAGAGATGCGAGTGTTTGGCGTAGTTGTGATGTTGTGATGTGATGGCTGTGCCAGCATGGCCGACTGCGTGAGGGAGAGGGACCTGGCTGTTCCACTGACCTAGTTATGTCTCCCAACGTTATACAGCATGCGCAGCGGAGGGAGGGGGAGCGGCTGTGGGAAGCGCCGGCCGTGCAGCGCCATGTGTGGTTGCAGGCGGCCTTCAATGTGACACTCCACGACACAGGCTGAGCTTGAACTTGAGCTTTGGGGGCAGCAGGTTACTATTACTGAGAAGGAAGCTTTTTTATATGCAGAGAGTGCAGCATCAGAATAACTGCAATCAAAAGTTATACACCTACAGTTATATAATATATATGTGAGAGCAACATGTTGATCGTGCTAAATTTAATTACATTTTTGTATGCTGGATAGATATTTTTTTGCTGTGCATATGTATCACATCCACATCATGCTGTAACCTCCACAAATTGTAATTTGAAATAATCTTATCATTTCTGAGCTTTTCGGCTCTGAGACTGCAATCTTTTGATGTGCTGGACAGCAGATAAGACACAGGGAGTTTTGTTGTTTCTGGCCAGGGAGGAAATAGATGAATTTTTTTGCACTAAAAAGAGGCAGAGAGGAAGCAGCAGCAGAGGGGGCCTCTGGCGGAGGGAGGTTTCATTTCTGGCAGGATATCAAAATGTAAACAAACCACTGCCCATTCTTAGCTCACTGCACAGACAAAAAAAACCCAAAAAAACCCCCCCCAAAAAACGTAGGTTAGTCAGTCAACGTGCTGCTTCCTCGCTAGAAAAGCACGTCAGCTGTTTGGGCACACATTTGCAATCACAATAATTTCAGTTCAAATTGTTAAAGTCATTCAGCTCTGGCATGCAGACAGACTTTTTAGAGGCCTGCATAGTTGTCTGCACCTCTCGACACTTCTTCTGCTAGCAGAGTGCACGCCTGCAGAATGCGTTTTTTTACATGCAGACATTCAGAAGATGCATGTCACACACTGACACCAGGTAGAAGAGGCCTGGAATTCTTAACTCTGTTTCACCCCTCTGTGGGCCTCAGCTTGGCCTCCTCTGGTATTTGCATCTTTTAAAACAGAACCCCTTGATTTGAATGCAGCAGCAGTCAGATAGCCTCGTTGTTTGTACGTATTCCGACTTAAGTCTCATCTATTTCGTTTCTCAAGCGGCGGCAGCAGCCTCACAGAGTAATATAGGTTATTAATATACTGTGAGAGCTGTGGGCTACCTTGGAGAATGGGGCTGCGTGCAACAAGGTGTCGAGTTTAATCAGCGAGACTTTACGGACTCAAGCAGAAGGAGTGAAAACAAGCAGGGTTTTGTTTTCATATCAGAGAATGTATCTGCTCTCCTCGGGTTTACAGTATCTCTGCAGGCCTCGAGGCTTTGCAGGCTCCTCATCTTACGGAGAAAGAATAATGTGAAAGACCCTCCTGTTTTCTAACTTGATTTCAAAAGAGGAAGAGGCAGCATGAATGACCCCAGTGGATTGTTGTGATACAGCTTTGTGCTGCACTAGCCCACACCCGTCTGAATAAGGCATCACACAACAAATGCTTCACCTCTATACTTTGTATATAGGACTCAATCACAAGGCCCCCCACCTCCTATTGTGTGTGTCTTCTCATTCTGTCAGTCATTATTATAAAGATTGATGAACAAAGAAACACCAGATTCCCTCTGTGCCTTGTGTCAATCTGTTGCTCAAGGGCGTTGGGCAGTGTGCATTTACGGTGACTTGCAGGATAAAGAACCAGGGCTTATATAAAGAGGTGGCAAGATTATAAAACCAAGAAGCGATGTGGGTGTGTGCGTGCGTGCATGTATGCCAATACCTGATGGCGGACATGTGGAGGGTCAAAATTCACTTTTTTTTCTGCTGCCGCACCACTGACACACTGACACACTGACTGCGTGACACGAAGGCCACAAGTTCCTGAGAATTATTGGCCCTTTGTTCCACATTAGATAGGAGAAGTGAACTGTTATAAAAGCCACTGATTTTTTTTCTCTGCCTCTCTATACCCCACCCATAGTGAATTATCTTTTTGTAGAGATAACGCAGTTACATATTTAGCTGGCTGATAAACACACTGGGGCCACCATGTTTGTGGCTAAACTGTTAAACCCCTTGTTCGCAGTTTATGTCATGAAAAGGCTTGGGTGTGTCTCACAAAGTAGCAGATGCACTGCTCAAACACCGGCCATGGGCAAACACCAGTCTTTGTTTTCTCTACTTGTGGTAACTGCATTTTTTTGTGAAGTTATTGTGTTGGTTGACAAGGAGAAAAAAAGTGCTGCAGGCAGCCTCCATGCATCATGTTAGCGAAAAGCAGGATTAGTATCGATGTTCTTGGAATGCAGGATCTCTCTAGAGAGCTAAAGGTCAGAAGCCCCAGACGGGTATTTAAGCACAGGTCAACAATGATATTCAGGGTTAAAGGTAGAAGTTGATTTGACAGTGTGGTTACTACGACTACTGTGTCTCTATTAGCATTGTTTGTAGCACAGTTTTATCTGTTCAACTGTTGAGTAAGCTAATTTTTACTGGGTGAGTTGTGGGGGCTTTGTAGGAAAACAAACACTGAGTTAATCAAAAAGTAGATAAAAAGAAAGTTATCCAGGAACCCGTTGTTAGAGTCACTTTTAAGGCAAAAGTTTCATAAATGCCCCATATATGCTGTTTGTTAGTCTTATATGGTAGTAAACAAAACTGTTTGTTTTTGGATAGACTGATTATGTTAGTTTGCCTTTTGACAGGCATTTTACACTGTTTTCTGATGTTAATAATAAATTATTAGTAAAACTTTCTATGAAGCCTGTCTCTTTAATGCATTATAAAAAATTATGAACACACTTAGAAATGCAAAATATGTTGTTAGGGTTAAGGTTAACCCTAATCCTGCATATAACTATGATTATAACACACTGTAGGTGCGTTATAATCATAGTTGTAGGTATGTTGTTCATAATGCATTATGGATGGATGCTTTAAGTAAAGTGTTACAAAATCATTGATCAGGTAATCAGAAAAATAATGAATGAGACTGGATAGGAAGAATCACCTCCAAGAACTTCCTTTTAATGTTTTGTACCTTGTATGTAAGTGGTTTGTATGTAGCCAATTGGTAAGCTTGGGGGAAAACAGTCACATTAAATGAGGAAATATTAAGAGGATGCATTTTCTACTGAGTCTGGCCTGTGCCTTGATCACTGCAGAGAGTCAGAGGGCATGTGCTGTGTTTTTGCGGTTGTAGCAACAGGGGTAGGTGGCTGGGCATCTGTGTAATTCTGGCTGTCAGCGCGGGACAAGAATAGAACGGGCTGAAGCAGAAGCTCAATGTCAAACACCAAGGAGAGGGGTGGGTGCTGAATAGCTGACATTCAAGTTCAGAGTTTGTCTGCTTCGAGTGGACTGTTGCCAGGTACAGTATGGGCTATTACAGTCACATCAAATGTGGGTTCTCATTGATAAAAGTGCACAGAGTTTGATTATGTCATACATGAATCAGTTCACGCAGGAGAGGCCTTGTGGGAAATCACTGAGGAGCTGTGTCGGCTTTTAACTGATGCAGTTTTTGTAGGCTCGCTGCCCCTCTTGGTTAATTTTGCTGTTATGTAACATAGCCAGCTTCCTGATTTAGGCTACAAGCCTTTAGGGAAATGTTTTATAGGGGGGAAGTCTGAGAATTGTTCCGCTCCACCTTAAAACTGCTTTGCGGAGAGCCGGGATCGCGCCTGCCTCCCTCCTCCCTCTCCCCCTGCAGTGGGAAAGTGTGTCAGTAGGACAGAATGTCCACATGGGCTGACAGGCTACAGCGGCCGAGTGACGGATGACTCAGCCAATGCTGAGGAGGCTGATAATGCCGCCCAGCCAGTGGGAAAGAGCGAGTATGAGGAGGGCGGGGTTTTGGTGTTGCTAGAGTGAGCCTGCTGAATGAGTGTTGTGAGGAATGCTCACAGACGAGAGTTATATAACTGCGAGATGAGGGAGGGGCGGAGGGGAACCTGAGAGAAAGAGAGGAAGGGAGGGAGTGAGGGGGAGGAGGGAGATGTTTTTCCATTGCATGCCTGCAGCTGCCCGGATCAGTTGGAGTATTTTTGTCAACTGTTTTAGAGAGGAGACAGCCGACTGTGTCATTAAAAGGAAAAAGAAGTGGAAAGTTGTGTTTTCCAGTACCTAAGAGTGTAACAATTCCTCATCAATCACAAAGTAGAATCAAATGGTTTTCCATACACCAGCCTCACAAGTGGTACAAGAGGGATTTTGTTTGTCAGAAAGCAAGGCTGAACAACAGCTGTCTAATGTTATAACTGCTGTTCTTCCTTCTTGATCAAGAGAGAAGGAGTCTTTGTGTATGTGTCATATGTGCAAGTGTCATATGATTCCCTTTCTGTTTGTGTACTCTGTTTTCTCATGAGGGCCACATGCAGACAAACAGTTCATGGCAATTCATCTTCAATTTTAGTACATCCTTAATGTGGGTCAGTGTCTGCAACTCTCTCACCAAAGCCATAACAAGAGTGTTTTATCCATGATTACTAAAGTCATGGGAGAAATACAGGATTTTAGACAACAAACAAAGGAAAGTTAGAGATCGGATAAACAAGCTGACACATGAAAGGAAGTTGTGATTTTTGCTGGCACTGGATTTGCAGATGGCGACTTTCAAAGACAGGATCAACCTTGGCATTGAGTCACGGTCTAATCAGGAAGAGTGAGGTTCCGGGCTGAAGTCAGATTCAAATTTGTTACTTTGTCTAAACAAAAACAGCTTTAGTAAAATCTTCAGTTCAAGGTGTGATAGAAATTGTTAAAAGCCTCAGAGCTGCATTTTGTATCAGCTGGTAGCAGGAGACAACCTTCTAAAAGAGCTCAGAGCACACAGAGTTACAGCAGTCGAACTGACATGATAAAAGCATGGATGACTTTTTCAAGGTCTATGGGAGATACAAAGAAACTAACTTGTGCAAAGGTTTAAAACTGAAAGAAACATGATAGCACAAAATAAGTGACCAGATTCAAACCCTTCCTGAAAAATGGTTGGCTTGTATAACAGTGATGGAGAAGCTGATAAGAATTTTTTTTTAAAGAGAAGAAAAAGAAAAATGTTTTCTCACCAAGCTGAAAGACATTCTTTTATCTCCAGCACTTACAAAGAGAAAAAATATAATAATCAATAATTAATCTATCATTATGTCCATCTTTTCAGCTGCATTCTGTACTTACCGCACAGCTGCATATGCTGATACATTTATTGCTTATTTTGCCAAAGGGCTGTAAATAAATGGAGACAGCGAAGAGGAAGCGACAAAAACATGCCATAAAAAACTTGAACTAGTGAGATAAAAGCAAGACCAGTCCAAAGTTTTCATTTAAAGAGTATTAAGAGATTGTAAACAGCTGCACAGACATCTAATAAATATATAGAACAAAAATCCTTCACAAAACCTTGGGTAAAGTCTGCCGTTAAAAACGCCATTGTATGCTGACTGGTGCTAGGTGTATTCCAATTATAGGCTGTGTGGATGTATTATGTGATTGTTGTGTTAGTATTACATATCAACGGCTTCTGGAAATCCATAAAATGTCTGTAGAATAACTCAATAGTGTCAAACAAGCCAAGGTGCACTAAGCAGGTCTCAAGGTCGCTCACTAACATAATTTGAGGCATTTTCACACATTCTGACCTGTTTTCCATGTTGTCTTTGTCTCTGCAGCTCAGATCGAGGTAATCCCCTGTAAGATCTGTGGGGACAAGTCCTCAGGAATCCACTATGGAGTTATCACCTGCGAAGGCTGCAAGGTGAGGAGGAAATACTGAGGTTAAAAACAAGCTGACCAAACTAAATGTCAACTGAAGTGTTTTATCTTAAATGCACGCGTCATTTACAGTGTTTGTTTTTGTTCCTGCGTTTGCATGTAGGGTTTCTTTCGTCGCAGCCAGCAGAACAATGCCATGTACTCTTGCTCCCGCCAGAGGAACTGCCCGATCGACCGAACCAACCGTAACCGCTGCCAGCACTGCCGCCTACAGAAGTGTCTGGCTTTGGGCATGAGCAGAGATGGTAAACAAGCACAAACAAACCAGTTTACTCTCTTAACACACCAACTTGTATTATAATATCCAGTGATAAACAAAAAATGTACCACAAATGACTCTTGTTAAACTAACACTTTCACATAGAAGTTCAGTCAATGTGTTTCTGTGGTGAATCCCTGTGGTGTGTACCTGTTAAGTCGAAGCCGTTACCAGGAGAGTTTAAATGTTTTGCATCAGCTGTCGCAAGAGGGCTCGACACATGTTGCCCTCCTCTCTTGGCTACAGATAGAAAAGAAATACTGTATACAGACTGAAGAGGTGACTAGCTGTGATCACACAAACTGTAGGGGCTTAAACATGCTGTACTTATGGACAAGGTAGTGGGAATAATCTATGTGGGCCAGAAATGTCAATGAGAATGGGGTGACACCTCTAAAAAACAGATGTGAAAATTATGTTTTAAGTTTAAGTGTTAAACATCTTTTAAGATCTTTGTGATTTGTTTTGTTTTCTCTGAAACGAAACATATTCTCTCACTGCAGCTGTCAAGTTCGGTCGCATGTCCAAGAAGCAGCGCGACAGCCTCTATGCAGAGGTGCAAAAACACCAAAAGACCCAGGAGTGTGTGGGCTCTGGAGGCGGGGGCTCCACCACTCTGTCCTTACCCAAGGAGGAAGGTGTCTGTGGCGGCAGCGGGGAGGATGGTGAAGAGGGTCTGAGCCGGTCCTACAGCACCGGAGGCTCCAGCTCCACCCTCAGCGACCTGGACGACATCGCGGCTCTGCCCGACCTGTTCGACCTGCCGCTGACGCCCGAGGAGGCCAGCTAGTACTGCAGCCTGGAGCTGCTCGGCGGAGGTGCCAGCACCGGGAACACCTCCAACTCATCGTCCTCTTCCTCCTCCTCATCCCTGTCCAATCAGAATTCCCCGCAGCAGACTCTACTGGATGGGGCCGACAGCAACGGGATCCAGCTCCTGCATACACACTCTCACACACATCCACTGCTGGGACACACACATGCACTGCTGGACCTGCCTGATGACTGCTCGATAACAGACCTTGGTGAGTACCGCCAATGACAAATAAATGATTTCTTCTTTTTTACAGTAATTACCTTCACAAACACAGTGTATGAGAATACCTTAAAGAGTGACTTAATCCAAAAGGACTTTTTTCAGCTGAAAGTTGAGGCTAAAAAGTATTTATTAGTGTTTTTGATTGATTCAGGTCTTAATATTAACATTTAAGCGCAAATTAACTGACTTTTCCATAGTCTGTTATAAATGTGTGTAGTGACTGCCGTCTACTGGATGAAACACTGCTATTGCAAGACAATTTTTGAAGCATTCTAATTGGTTGATAAGGTGAAATGGGATGTCACCATTGCCAAGACACTATCTTCAGGCTGAGTCCAGTTAACAGGCAACCAGAGGACTCTAGATGCATTTTTTGAATTTCAGGAATGAGGCACTTCAGCCAGAACTCTAGGGGTTTAGTTGTACTTGAAAGACCCCATAAAGCGGATGTCAGAGTACCGTTTACTCAAACAATGAGCTAGGGTACGACATGTTGCAGATAATGACTGTCATTTAGAGTAGCCAATCGCGCTGAATGTGCGTTACGCCCCCACGAAATTTAAATTTGACCGCAGCTAGCAGAGTAAACATGGAAAACAGTTACGAGGAGAGCCTTCTCTCTGCTGTGGAGGACATGTCGCCTCAACCATTGGCAAATCCAGCTGATTCTAGTTACTCAGACAGAGATGAAAGGAGAAGAGCCACGAGGTTTTGGAGTGAGACCGTACATTTGGCAGTGCTGCTGAGCCGTCAGAGAGAGAGAGAGAGAGCTCATCCCCGCGACACGTGGTCCCGCGCGACAGTTGATAACTGACAGCGTCGTGGTGGTGGTGGTGGTGTTGGTGGGGGGGGTCGTCAATATTTTTAAAACGTTTTTCAGGAAATCCTTAACTGTAAAATAAAATTAATCAAAACTGCAAAACAACTTTTTTGTCGTTGTTGGGCCATGTATGGTTAATAGGCAAGGATAAAGGCAACACATATCTGATTAAAAAACCTAAAAATTGATTTTCATTTCATGTGAACTTTAAACTCTCAAAGGGTGGTTGAGGCTTTAATACTGTATATGCAAAGAGAAGCAGGTCTTTGTTTGAGACGTGGTATTTCAAGAGACAGACATTTATTTCCAGCTTCCCCATTTTATATTTTATCATATTGCTTGCATTTTTTATTTTAATTTCCTGTTCTTTGCCTTTATTGCAAACTCAACAATTTTTCCTCCAGCTTCACATTATAGCACACGCTACATTTTTCCTTTTCCTTGTGAAACATTAATCATGAGTGTTAAGTTTCAGTAACAATGGCTTACACCAAAAAATCAAGGCAGAGCAGAATTAGTCATAAATGACTGAGTAATAACTTAATAAGTTTCACTGTTAATGCTATAAAAATGTAGTACATGACCCGTTTTGGCTTTTTTTTTTTTTTTTCCCCTGGCCAACATCTGCTTTCATTCTAGCGTTTACAGTAAATTCAGCAGGGCTGGCCTTGAAATGGACAAAATAAATTCTGAATGGAATTAAACTAAATGAAATAAGAGAAAATATAATTTCAAAAGCAAAACTGATTAAATAAAAAACAAAGATGGCATAGGAAGACAAAATCCAGAACGAGACATGGCAGATAGAACAGCAAACATGGATGAAAATTGAAATAAAAGACACAAGTATAAGATTAAAACAAGCCGGAAATTAGCAATAAGAACACAAGCTCAAAAACAGGGGGAAGATAAAAGGATGACGTTGCGGTATTTATAAATGTAAGACAGCACAGGCATTTTTGAGAGAAGTGTCTCTGGAGACCTTGAGGAAGAATACATTTGTATTTTATTTTACATGTTTATGGTTGTTGGCAACAATAAACTGCAAGGCAGCTTTGAAAGGGGCTCCTGGGATTCTTAAAAGGAGCAGTGAGTAAACATTGTGACTGAAGGGATATTACACAGTGTGTGCAGGAGGTGGAAAACATGCTCACAGCAGCAGAGATCAGATGAGTGAAAGAGCCATTAGCGCTAAATCTCGCTGGGGCATCAGAGGCAAATGTTAAGAGCAGCAGAGTGGTGTAAAGCATCTGTTAGTCAAGGTCACACCGTGACAATGTGTGTACGCGCTAACAAGACCACTGCTCCACTAATCTCTCTCTGTCAACCTGAATGAGCAAAACACTCATGTTTACATGTATCTGCTTGTTTTGTTTTGTTTTTTTTTTCCCCACACAGAGCGCATCACTCAGAGCATTGTTAAGTCGCACTTGGAGACGTGTCAGTACAGCGCTGAAGATATGAAGAGATTCACCTGGGCACAATACTCACCTGAGGAAACACGTGCTTTTCAAAATAAGGTCAGAATACAAGCTCAATTTCACAATATCAGATATACACTTAAAAAATGTTTAGTACTGTGCTGGTATTTTGTTTTTCAGTGAGAAATTTTTAAATGTTCTACAAAGTATATCAGAAAAAAACTAAATTATATATAGAGCTTATTTTTGATTCATAAAACTTTATAAATTCAGTGTATACATTTTTTTTAATAAATTGGATTTGCAGATGAGGCATCAAAGCTGTCCAGGGCCTATGATAAAAACTCTAAATAAAAATGTACTTAATAAAAACAACTTAAAGATCATAATAAAGGGGGGAAAAGAGAAAATATGAAATAAAAAAATAAAAGCCAAGATACACAAGAAGAAACAACAAAAACAATGTAATATGTAAAGTGGAGTCGACCACAAATTAAACTAAGTTGAATAGCTTCTATGTAGGTATATATGCTTAAGTGATGTCAGCTCAATAATAATATTTTTGTGTCACTTTTTCAGTCAGCTGAGTGGATGTGGCAGCAGTGCGCACATCACATCACCAATGCCATTCAGTACGTGGTGGAGTTTGCCAAACGCATCGCTGGCTTCATGGACCTGTGCCAGAACGATCAGATTATTTTACTGAAAGCAGGTCAGTGCACAGTCCAAAAATGTTCACATCTCAAATAATTCATGCACAAAGTAAATTCATCCAAAGTAAACTGAGTTTCAAACTTGCTAACTCTAGCTCCTTCCTGTCATTTTTTTGTCTCCAACCCAACTCTACCTTTGCCTTTTTTACTGTCTGTTTTTGTGAATGAATGACACACATCTGTTTGGCCCATGGGGAGGAAAACACCATTCCTTTCAATTGTTGTCTTCATTTTTTAACACATATATATTTGTAACATAAAATGCATACATTAAACTCTTGGTAAACCAATTGAACTTTTTAAAAATATTTTTAAAAACGGTTCAAAAAATATCTCACATATGCCATGCAACAATCTGGGTTAAAATTATTTACATTTTGTTGTGTTGTTTTGTGTATGTTGGAGCATCTTGGTCCTTCTATCCCTCCCTCTCCCGCCCTTTTCTCTCTCCATCTCTCCATATCTGTGCCTCTGTCTGTGCCTACACTTCCAGGCTGCCTGGAAGTCTTGCTGATACGTATGTGTCGAGCATTCAACGTCAACAACAGCACCATTTTCTTCAACGGGAAGTTTGCCCCGGCTCAGTTCTTCAAAGCACTTGGTGAGGATCAGAGGGCAATGCAGTTGTCTGAGCTTGAAAGCATTGGTTTAATTGATGGGGTGACATATTCAAACTTGTAATGTTTCTTGCTCTTTATGCAAGATTGAAAATGTTATTCCTTTTTCATGCGCACCATGCAGTCATTACCATTAATGCCTGGGAAAAAGCCTCTGCAACTAATGTGGCGATTCCATCACTGACAGCTTGGACAGATACCTCTGCATTGAGTAACATAGTTCATCATTTTACATAACTGCACTGTGGTATATTTATAAAATGACTCTGCAAGACAGTAATTTGAGTTTAAGTCTTGTCAGTAGCGGTTGCTTTAAAGCCAGAAATGTCTTTGAGGAGAAGTAACTGAAATCTCCCACTGGCTGTTGCTTTCCAATTTCTGAATCACCGTCTTTCCTCTTAAGGAAACATCAGAGCACTTTTGGGGTTGTGAAAATTGGAGGGGGGGGGTTATTAAAATTATTGGCAACATTTATTTAAATAATATTTTAATATGTCCTCTTAGATGTTATTAGTCAATGCAGATCCAAATCTATGTGTTCTTTCTCTATCTTCTATCAATCTTTTTGAAAAAAGTTTGAAAAAAATAGCACACTGCTCATGCCAAACAGAATTTAGTATGAGTGACAGTCTGATATTTTACCTACCTTGTGCTAAAATGGAAAAAAAAAAAATCGGAAAAGAAAAAGATCACCAGAAAACCACACTGACATTTTTGCTACAGGGGGGTCCCCACCATAGGCCAATGCTAAATGGGGGTCTTTGGCACTCTTTTTCAACATGAATGACAGTGAATGGGGTTTAAAAATGCAGTCTGGGATCTGCTAAAGTATACACATGCTCATATTTTAACAAAATTTGTAGACTTTAAAGAAAGAGAAATACACCTTGAGTCAGGTGTCGACTATATGGGACTATTAAAATCGTCAAGCTCTTATTTTTTATAATCAGCTTATGGAGTTCCTTTTTTTTTTACACAGGTTGTGACGACCTGGTCAGTGCCGTGTTTGACCTGGGAAAAGGACTCTGCCGTCTGCAGCTGTCTGACGAAGAGATGGCTCTGTTTAGCGCTGCTGTCCTTCTATCACCTGGTAAAACCTTTTTTTTGTTTTGTTTTACTCTTTCTCTCTTTGCTCACTCATACATACATAAAGCAAAACATGTTCAAGTGTAAACACAGCCATCTGTTCAGTGCTGTTTTGTCATTAGTAAAGAAGACCATGCTGATATTTAAAAGCAATATTCTAGTACAGAATCTATTGAGCAACCTTAGGAGAAGGAAAACTGTTTATTAAGAGGTTTATGTTTTCTTTTCTGAAGATCGACATTGGCTAACAGAAGGCCAGAAGGTTCAGAAACTTCAGGAGAAAGTCTACTTGGCCCTGCAGCACAGCCTACATAAGAGTGCTGCATCTGACGAGAAACTGGACAAGGTAAAGACAAGCAGTCATGACCGTGCTTTCATACATGCACCCCCATAAAGACACACACATAAACTTACCTATGTGCACTTCCTGTCCCCACAGATGGTGTCCAAGCTGCCCATAATGAAGTCTATCTGCAACCTGCACATCGACAAACTCGAGTTTTTCCGCTTGGTCCACCCAGAGACTGCCTACAGCTTCCCACCACTGTACCGGGAGGTGTTTGGCAGCGAGATGTCTCTGCCGGACTCCACTGACAGCTAGACAGACAGACAAAGAGAGATGGAGAGAGTGTATTAAGAGGTAGGGAAGCTAAAGGAGAGACAGAGTAGGATAGAAAAGTTGAAGCTCAACAACCAGCAATTAAAGAGACAATCCAGGACTTAAAAATACTCCGTCTCCCATGATCCCAAAGTAGTCCTCCACTTTTCCAGCAGGCAAAAGCACCTTACACTACAGACCACACACACTCATGGTCCTCTGCATATTGTAGCATTAACACCAAGCAAATGGGCGTCGTAAAAATATCACAGCAGCCCTCTAAGCACGAGACAGCTCCAAGCTCTTTATAAAGATCAGGTCCACTGTGGATCTCCCAACCAATTATGAATGTACCTCATCGATGAGCACCAGTGCACAACTCCGAACCTTACAGTGAATGTACATCCCTGCCACTCTGGGAGCTTTAAACAAAGTATTAGAATGATGACATGTTGATCAACAGGTCTCACTAATAATAAAGCTCTCGGTCCACATTTCTCTCTATATTAGTACATCTCAGTATGGTACCCACGTGTATCCATGCAGACAATATCTGTGTACCGACCACCATTTAGGGACCAAGATCATGAGTCATTTTCTCTGCATATAAAAAGAAACACACAGTTGGGATATGACTCACGGCTTAGGCTGACCTTCTTCATCAGCTGAGAACCGGTTTCACACACATTTAGACGGTGTTCGGTGCTGCCTCGTTGTAGGCTCTTGTAATGCAATGAGAAACCTCAGTCCCACGCACCCCTTTCCTTGTAAATGCCACTTAGAGACAGGACAAGATGAAATTATCTTTAATTTATATACACATTTATAAACAAATATTTTAAATAAGAATGTAAATAGATGACTATATAAGTATATGGAGAGAGTCAGGATGCGTGTGAGAAAAGGGAGAGAAAAGAGGATAGAAGAAGATGTAGAGAGGAGGAGAAAAGATGGATACTTCAACGAAGGCTGATATGTGGGACTCAGATGTCTTTCTGGACTATTTCCTCTTTTGACAGTACTCTCAGGTTTCCATGGCAACAGCCCCCTCTTGCCCCTGACGGCTAGCTAACCCAGCGGGGTTAGGTGCGGTCACCAAGTGATGGGGTGGACACTCGCTGCGGATGCGACACAGCAGGGGAGGCAGTGCACCCAAACAAAGGCGAAATGACATTGCCTTTGTCTTGCATTTAAACTGAAAGCTTTCAGACTGCGCTGTTGCTGCCTTCCCACCCTGCATTAAGAGACAAGAGGACACTAAGGAAAAGACAAAGCAAGGCAAAAGATGACTTCATGAACTGTATCATAAAAAGGGGATGCACAGGGTCTCCCCGCCTGTTTCTAACCAGCAGTCAGTACAGTTGGTGGTGTAATTTCACTCATAATGTTTCAGTTGGCCTCAACGACGATGATCCACAATATGTATCATAAACCCGCCTCGCTGGTTGGAGCAACTGTATTATTTTGTACATTTGCTGTTCCTCTCTCCTTTAGTCCCAAACCCAACACTTGCCCGAAATACCAAGCACTTATACTTTCCTCTTTTTCACTGGACACTAGTCTAAGGCCAGACAGAGCTACCAGCTGCCCCCCTGAGTTGGGCCTCGATGCCAGTAAGACTTTTCAGTTTCCAATCAGTCTGATTTATTATTTTTGTTTCTTTTTAATCCATATCTCTTTAACAAAATCACCCATAACTGTTTACATTTCTCATGTACACAATTAACACGCTTCCCGAAGGTTGTTATAGCAATGAGATGATAATGATGATGATGATGATGATGTCTTACTTGGGGTGCTGTGAAGTTTTTGAGCAGAGTCTGAGGACCTGCCACTCAGGGAGCTAGCTGTGATCTCTTGTCCCTTTATTACCAGTGTTGTCTTTTAGCCTTGTGCTCCTCACACCTTTGCACCTAAGATGAGACCCATAACCATAATCACTGTGGACGTAAGTTCTATTTTTGTGAATGTTACTCACAAAGTGTCAAAGCCCTTCCTGTTTGTCCTAATATTGTAACGTTAAATTTACGAGACATAGGAATTTTTAAAAAATAAATAAATCAGCTAGAGGTAAAGATGAATTTCATTATTGGGGTTTAATGTTTCTTTTGCTGTGATTTTCATTTATTTGTCAGTCGTTTATCCACCTTTTTCTTTACGTGTCTCCACTTCTGTCTTGTAAAGTCAGTGATCTATTTTTTTTTTTAATTGGAGAAAGAGTAGGAAAAGTACAAACAAAAAAAGAATAGTTTGTCTCCCTTCTCTTTCCCTGTATGACAAAATGTACAAGAGGTATATTACTAGTCCAAGAATAACTGAGTCACACAGCGCGATATATATTGTTGTCCAATGGGATACATTATATGTGGTTTTAAGAATGTAATAAATGGTTTCTTTTTCTTTTGAAATGTTTGCTTGAGTCTTATTTGAACTTGTAGTTGGCATCTTTGTCCATGTTGGCTGGTTACATGTCAAAAAATCATTGATCTGATACATTAACTCTACGTAAATGGCTACAACACTAATTTTTCAAGTATGGTAGCAACTGTGTTGTGTGCTTACTGTGTTTCTTCATTATTCCTTCCATACCATCAAGGTAGAGCTGCAACAACTAGTCTTTTATCACACAAAAACATTTTCTGGTGCAACTTCCCCAATATGAAGATATGCTGTCTTTCTCCATGATAAATATCATAAATCAGTTATCCCTGTCTACCATCTAAAATCGAATGTGAAAGTTATTTCCTTACCTCTTAAACAGTGTGAGAGAAAAAAGGTCTTAACATAAGTCTCATATATGAAGAAACTTCAACTTTGACTCTACGAAATTGCTATTTGCACTTTTAAAATACATTTTCTTACATTTTCAGAAGCAATTCAATAGTCATAGGAAATAATCTAATCAGTGATGAAAATAAGTCAGTTGCAGCTCCTATGAACTTCAAAAACTAATACACAAAGAGACTACCACTGAATCTGCTACTAGTTTATCCAGAAACAGGCAGCAGCAATGACCAATAAAGTCAAAGTTAGCAAAATATTTTTTTGCGTGTGTGTGCGTGTGTTTGTTTGACCCACTTTATCCACCAGGATGGAGCCTCCCACATGAAGCCGTGGCCAGGAAATTGTGGTTGCCTAGCAAGTTTCACATCTACGGTGCAAAGTTTGACGACGTGTTGTCTGCCTACATTCTGTACTGTAAACCACGAAGCTATTGCAGCTATCATAAACATTTTCCCGTGAAGGTCTAGGTGGTAACACACTGAAGGTGCAAGATGTCCGTCGCCGGATTAAAGAAGCAATTTTACAAAGCAAGTCAGGTAAACAGGCGACTTTTTACATTGGCCAGTAGCTTTGCTAGCTAACTTAGCTAACACTGTCGTTACTTTAATTGCGAGTTTACGGCTAGCCCCAAGCTAGCTGGTTAATCAAACTAAAACTTGTTATGGCTATCGATACAATACGCATTATCTGTTACATACTGGCTTGGTTAAATTAAAAGTTTTGATTCATAGAAAGTTACTCATGAAAATGATTTTTTAGATAGGAACCTCGGTTACAACTGTCAAATGTGTTGTGGCTCACCGGCAACGTTCCGTATGAGCCCTATCGTCAAATTAGCTAATGCTAATCAAGAGTAAACATTAGCAAGTTTGCGATAGTTAGTCTTTCTCCGTAGGTACTTTTTAGCGAATTTGCAGCCACGTCCATACCTAACATTACTTAGAATGCACCTCTGATATTCTAATAAATTTTCCTCAAAGAAAGTCACAATATCAACGTATATTTGCTCAACTTTTTGACTGACAGAAGTCAGAGCGAAGATAGAGTGTCTGTTTTGATGGATGTGACGTTTGCTGGTGCTTTGTTTCGTCTTGTTGCGTTTTGTTTAACATGTTGTGTAACGTTAATGTTGGGTTGATCCGTCAAGCACTTGTGCTAAAGTGATGTAAATGCTTGTTATCTATGTTGGGTTTCACAATGTCTCAAGACAAATTGACCAATGTCTTGTGGTAATAACACAGCTCAAGTCATACTAAGCATGCTTCTTTAATGATTCATAGAAGGGCTGTCATCTCCCAGCTGTTAATTTCCACTTGGTATATTTTTAACTGCAGAACTATGGTGACCTGTGAGGAGCTACATCGTAAAAAATGATATACACATCCGTTGTTTTTAAATGATTTAATTTCACAACTCCCCTTCTTCTAAATCATCAGAGGCAAGTCATAATCTGTTATTAGTAATTCTCTGGTGTATGTAGGATTAATGATGTCAAAGAGGCACTGAGATTATGTAGTATTAGAAAGATTAATGATAGCACTTTTTTAAAGGCTATACTTTGGAGATACTGTTCGCATTGCGGAACGCTTGAAACAAAACTCCTGTTTTCTTTCTTGACTGTCAGTGTGGCAGACACAATATGTATTTAAAACTTAAAACACAAGTTAATATCGACTGCTGACACCAGTTGAATCATGATGCATGTTGAAATAAGTTAGATAAATGGAATGGAAATTGTTAAAATATGTCAGTTATCTGCCTGTCAGATTGTGTACTGACACTCACATTTGTCTGTGCATCAGTGTCACGGCCCTGCATTTGTTGCTTTAGAAAATCTTGTATTTGTTAAGCCAGATTTGTCTTGCGATCACAAGGCCAAATAGTGTGTTTCTTAGAAAAGAAATAATAATAAAAGTTTAAGTCGCACACAAACGTGAAGCTCAACAAGACACAGCCTGCAAAACTTGGAGCCTGTGTTTTGATGACACCATGTCTCGATGCAGGTCCTTGCTTTGGCCTAACATTACGTGAAAAGCGAGTGACAGCTCCTTACTCTCTGGGTGTGTAATGGAATCCTAGCTATGTGAATACTCTGGCCAAACCAGCCTCTTGAATAACCCAGCAGACGTTGGCACATTAAAATTAATAAACCAGGTGTGACAGGACAGAAATTTTATTGTCCGTGTAATAGGGCTGCACAGTGAACAACAATATGGCCGACTGCAATTTTTAAAAGGCACGGAGGCGCAAGTATGCTTAAGGAGATATGTATGAAAATGAAAAAACTGCTGTAATTAAAACATTGTGGTGCTTTAGAGTTGTCCTGGCCTGCTCATCGCATTCTACAGACTTCAGAAAACATCTTTGTTTGGTACAGATCCCTGGAAAAAATACAGTATAAATCATTTTAATGTTTTTAATGGAAAAAATTAGAGTAATGGTGTTAAACTGATCGTTCCCTATAATATGACAAATTGAATTGCAGTTGCAATATCAGTCCAAATAATTGCAATAACATATTTTTAAAAAATCATACAGCCTTACAAGCATTTGCAATACTTCAGTAGTGCTGGTAATTCTTAACTCAACACTTGCAGACTAGCTCCCACTGGGAAAGCCACAGCTATTGGCACTTGGAGTACAGCTGTTATTTAGGGCTGTGTATTGGCAAAAATCTGGGGATATGATATGATATATTATGATATATAGCAATAATGTAAGCAAGGTGATATCTTGCCATTTTCAATCTAATTTTAAGAAAAAAATTGCCACTGTTTGAGGAACAAACCACAATATCCATAAAATCTAAGTAAAAACAGAAAAACTAGGGGTGCCTGGTGGCTAAGTTGGTAGAGCAGGCGCCCCATATACAGAGGCTATATCCTCGCCGCAGCGAACCCGAGTTCAATTCCACCTGTGGCCCTTTGCTGCATGTCATTCCCCCTTTCTCTCCCCTGTTTCCTGTCTACTCTTCAGCTGTCCTGTCCAAGAAATAAAGGCCCAATAAGCCCCAAAAAATATCTTAAGAAAAAAAAAGGGAAAAGGGAAAAAAACCTACTTTTTATACGTAGTCAGGATGCAATAGCAATACTTTTTGTGCAATAACGGTTGAGGGGTTTAAAAAAACACAAAATGAAACACTTCTACAAATCTTTGCATGCCAACTATTAACTAAAAATTCATACAGTTTTTTGAGAATCCATGCAATATTGCAAAACATAATATCTGGATATGGATATGTATCGATATTTATCTTCACCCCTACTCTTAATGTACAGTATAGGTCCCATGCTGAACATCCTCCATTAGCACAGGCTAAGAGTTAACATAATCAGTTCTTTAAGTTTGTTATCGAAAAAGTCCGCATCATACCACCAAAAAATTTCTACTTGATTAAATCACGATTAAACAGAGTAATTGTCATTTGGGGCGTGGCTACGGGTGGGCTGGGGAACCCTGCCCTTCTGAAGAAATTATCTGCCTGTCCTAGGAAAACTGGAGAGAAAAACAATCTGGCATACTTTTATGTTGAAAGGTCTAAAACAGGAAGTAGTTTAAGAGGAAGCTCTGTATCTTGCGTCGACAGTTAAGTCAGCTCGATGTAACACTCCCCTGTTGCAGTGAATCCTTGACACACAATACAACAGGTGTTATTGTTTGTCTTCGGAAGCCTCCAAGCAGGCGGTGGCAGAAAGAAATATAGGCAGGAAGAGAGTTGGAGGAAAAAAACAACATTAATCGATTCAATGCAGAATTTGCCAAGACTGCTCCTGCTCCTGTAGATATCTAACATTGGATTAAAGGCTGTAAACTGATAACCTTCAGCTTCTCTATTGACTGCATGTTGCTACTGTTCTCTCCCATGGTCATAATAAGCTATTCCCTTGTCACCTTTTTTGATGTTTACACTTACTGGTTTGCTATCAGCTGTGGTCCAGCCTTTAAGTTCTAATGGTTTTTCTTAAAAAAGAAAGAAAAAAACAAAAAGAAATAAAAAATATAAACATACAATATATATGAAAAAGGTTTTTTTCATAGCTTCTGCTAATCATTCTGGGCTTATGTAGCCTAACTACAGGTCATAATTTCTGTTTTTCTGCCAACAGTAAGTGGTCAGAGACTGGCTCTTGTACTGGGCCAGAGTATCTTTATGTTTATGTTATTTGGCAGACGCTTCTATCCAAAGCATTGCACAGAGTAAATAAACAATACAAAACCATAACATAATCGTACAATAACTTCTGATCCTGATTTTTTTAATTTTAAAAAAATATACATACATACCAAAAGAGATGTTCTGCTACTCCTTCACAGCTCCACCTAGCCTATCTAAAGTCTATATTTCTATTTCTTGGAGAAATTGAGTTTTATACCTTTTGCACCATTAAGCAACTGTTTCGGGGTTTTTTTCTCACCCAAATAAACCACATGACATCCATGTAACATCTCTGACTGTCAGCTTACTAAGTTTCTAAGATGGATGGATGGATGGATGGATGGATGGATGGATGGATGGATGGATAGATAGATAGATAGATAGATAGATAGATAG
>JAQLOL010000004.1:10154453-10165256 GCA_029783665.1 Naso thynnoides
ATGGATGGATGGATGGATGGATAGATAGATAGATAGATAGATAGATAGATAGATAGATAGATAGATAGATAGATAGATAGATGACATTGTGCAGGGGATGTTTGTTACTGTGCAACTACTGTTTTATTTTAGTTCCCCTCCTTTTGTGTATCTTGCTTTTGATATTTACCAATAAGGCCCAACCCACATGCACTTCTTGTCTAGGCAAGACTCTCAGCTGCACCACAACAATAACTCTTAACCAGATCTGAAATCTGTATGAAATCTTTGTACCTTATTTATTTTAATTATTTAGAATAAACTTTTAAAAATAATATCACTCTTATAATAGTTATAATAGTGCTCCATCTGAAACTCAAGCTATTTTAGATTTTAGATATTTTAGACTACATGCCATAATAAGACTGGGATGGGGAGGTTCATCAATCATGCAGGATGACGTACTCGTGCTGGCAATTATTGAGCCAGAAGGGGGCCAGTAAAGTGTTTTAGTGTTTGGATTTCACACATCTGCTTTTCATAATTCACATCTGGTACCAAGAGAGTAATTTATTGCAATTAAAATGGTGTTGGTTAGACTTCACAATTAGAGAGCATCGCAGCTGAGTTGTGTCCCATGAACCAACTGGCATTCAGTGCTAAGGGCATTTTCAGAGCACTGAGTGTTGCACACAGAATAGCTTTGCCTGGCCCGGGTATTATATAAACTGGAGAGATTGATTGTTCCATCTGGTCAGAGAGTTTTATGCTCAGTGTGGTGCAGGCAGCTACACTGAATTGATCCGAATGAGAAAGTATATATACAATGAGCCTCATTCTGGCCTGCTTGCCAACCGCACAGGATTCTAGAGTTTGAGCTCTGGATAAAAATTGGGGTATACATTGTGCCATGAGTGAGGATATGAATTAGTGAGTGAAACCAAAATAAAGTTGGGTGGGTGTTTCAAGTATTTCTGGAGTGATTCTGATTTAGAAAACTTGAACTAATGTACTGAACAAGCAGCAACATTCTGGACGAAAAATGAAGCCAATACAGAAGTGTTACCAAAAAAAGTCTATCTATCTATCTGTCTATCTTAAAAAACTTTCTGGCTCCAAAAGAAAGTCCTGCCTTTAAAGTCCTCTACATTAAAATGCTCAGCTGTACAGCAGACATAAACATCTTTGCATTCTGGTATGAAGCCTGAATTTTTGGTCTGTATAGCTAAGTTGCAGATTCATAATATTGTATGGGTGATAAATATTCATGGACCTTGCTTGTTTAAATTATATTAAGACTTTAAGTATCATAATTCTAACTTAAAGTGTGAATGCTTTGAGTGACAGCGGCCACAAGCTGTTTGCAAGGCACCACATAGTAATTGGTTCAATGCGAAATGACCCCAAGTCCACCCTCTAATCCAAATATTGTCACACATGGTTCCAAAAAACCAAGATGGCGATGGCCATAATGCCAATCTTTCAGCCAGGCTTTCAAATGTTTTTTTAGAGTTATTTTGTACCAGGTTAGGAAAAAGGAAAGGGAAGATATTGAATGTCCATTGTAATTTAGAAACAGAGCAGTGCAGTTTTGAATATCTGGTTCATGCCCCTTTGACAAAAGATTTTCACACACACACACACACCCGCTGAAGTGTCCCTAAGGAAGCCTTTGATCCCCCATCAGCTCCAGAAAGTTAGTTTAGTGGTGTATAAGTGAATGACATTAAACAGAAAATAGTCATAATATTATCCAGACAATGCTTATCAGTATATTCATTTTTAAATTTCTTTTTGACCACATCTAGATTGTCAATCTTAGTAACCAATTAGTAATCCATAAGAGACCAGAGAATGTGCCCACTTCAGTCTGCTCCAACTGCTGTGTTCACAGATGGTGAGTGAGAAGGTCGGGGGTGCAGAGGGAACCAAACTGGAGGATGACTTCAAGGATCTTGAGAGGGTAACCTGCATACATTTCAGAAAAATCTCTGCTCTAAACATGCAGATTGTTTTTTTTGTTTTTTTTTTATTGGAAGTTAAATGTCACTAGATCACAATGACAGGTATTTAACTCAGTAAATGCACACATGCCATCAATTGTTGTCTCTTTTGGACATGTGCCACCAGAAAGCAGATGTTACCAGCAAAGCAGTGGTGGAAGTAATCAGTAAAACTACGGAGTACCTCCAGCCTAACCCGGCGACGAGAGCCAAGCTGACCATGCTCAACACGGTGTCCAAAATCCGTGGGCAGGTGAAGAGTCCAGGCTACCCCCAGCCCGAGGGCCTCCTGGGAGAGTGCATGACTAAGTATGGACGGGATATGGGCGAGGACACCAACTTTGGTAAGAACGCAGTACATAATAGAGCATATGGTAGATGTGTATGTAATGGTGTATGTTTTGGAGACTCTGAAATGAGAGGAGAGAATGAAAAAAATCATGATGGGGGCCTTTTTTTTGAGTGTATTTGTTTAGGGCTGCACGTGAATGTACTTTTAGGTTTTAATGTTTAAACTCTCTTTTTTGATTATTAGACATGCCTGACAGTGTCCCACACTCCCTATTGCTCGTATCTTGTGTGTGTGTGTGTGTGTGTGTGTGTGCGTGCGTGTGCATGGCATGTGTGTATGTGTGTGTGCACTGCAGGTGGAGCTCTAATAGACTTTGGAGAGTCAATGAAGAGAATTGCTGAGGTCAAGTACTCTCTGGATATTGATGTGAAGCAGAACTTTATTGACCCAATGCAGGCAGTCGCTGAGAAGGACATCAAAGACATTCAGGTAAAATCAAAGTGGTTGTACGCTTCTGCACATACCGGCCAGGCATTGACAAATGAGCTCAGCAGTCTGTGAGTTAGCTGCAATTGTATGAAAAAAGGTGATCACAAATCAGGTGCCTAACTCATAAACAAGTGATGATATTCATTCATTATCTTTGTGAAGTGTCATCCTCCCCATCCCAATTTCTTTCTGCCTCTCAGCACCACCTGAAGAAGCTCGAGGGCCGCCGTCTGGACTATGATTATAAAAAGAAACGTCAAGGTAAAATCCCAGATGAAGAGATCAGGCAGGCCTTGGAGAAGTTCCACGAGTCCAAAGAGCTGGCTGAGAGCTCCATGCACAACCTGCTGGAAACTGATGTGAGTAGCTTGAAGATTAGTCTTGAATCACTTTGCATTGCAGATGGCACATTAAAACCTGCCAGACTTTTTTTTTTTCCCAAATGTGTTGGTTTACCTCCTTTAGACTGACTAGTGTTTTCACCCTGTGTGAAAATAGTCTGTCAATCATTAAGTTATTAAAAGTTTCTGTAGCTCTTCATTTTTCATTGCAAGATAACTTTAGCCATAAATGTTTATGCTCAGGGAATAAAACCATGTACAAATATATTGAGACAAGCATTCTGAACTAATATTTAATATATTTAACTGCTTGTTAAATATAATAAACTGTAACTACAACTTAATCTGGCAACCGTTTTGTTTTTTGAAATGAATCATCTTGTCATTTAAGTAGGCTAAGTGATGTCAGTCTGGCCAAAGTCAAAGCCGATATAATCATCCATAAATGCCAGTGGAAAATACTGCGTCATTTTAATGTGGTTTGATTGTTTAGCAGAGGAGAGGTTACACAAGGCAAAGGTTTTATAATCCTGAGTGGTGTTTTTCGAAAAGACATATGCATCAATACTTAAGTCTTTTTTTTTTTCTTTTCTTTTCTTTTCTTGCTGCTCTCAGCTTCACAGCTAGCAAGCTACATGTCATGTTATATCGTGAGAAAGAATATGTCATGGGATATGTATTGTTGGGGGTTTTTTTTCTCAGAAGTGACTTGCAGAAGTGTGAGCTTGTCAAACCGGTTTTGTTTGGCATTTTCCATTTTCATACCTGTCGTTACAGGACATGTCAAAGCTGTTTGAGTAAAAGTTAGTGAAATGAGCAACACTGCTGTAATGAACACACTGAGGAACGAAGAATGCTTGAAGTGCTACTGCTGTTTCTGCGTTCGGTGTCATTCTAAAATAGATTTTTTTTGTATGTGTGTCTTTGTATGTAGGTGGAGCAGGTGAGTCAGCTGTCTTCTTTTGTGGAGTCTCTGGTGCAGTACCACCAACAGGCTCTGCAGGCCCTGGAAAAGCTCTCTGACAAACTGAAAGAAAGGTCAGTGTTGTAACTATTTATGGGGGATGGCATGCCTCTTGTATGTTGAGGCTGCATCCTCTGGCTCATGACAAGGAATGATTCAGCAGCACCATATTTTCTTTTAACGTCTGATTAGAAGTAATGATGTGAAGTAGCAGCTGATGCTGAGCACTCATCTCATTTGTTTTTTACTGAGCAATAAGGATTAGGTTATTATCTTTGGTATAATTTGATACCGTTCAGATATTTTTGATATAATCTGCTTATCCCAATTATTGAAATAATATCATATTTACTTTGGAGTAACTTAAAAAGAAGTACATTTTTCCTGCTTTTGACAGTTGTAGTAATTGGATCATAGCCTACAAGAGGATGAATTAACATTTCTGTGTTTAGTCTGTCATTGCCTGTATTGGTGCATCCCCTGCTTGCAAGTTCAGAGAGGTAATATTTTTTAATCTGATTTTGCTCAGGGTCAGTGACGCTCAGTCTCGTCCAAGGCGTGAATATACGCCCAAACCCAGACCAGCCTTTGACTATGGCGAGGTAGAACACTCTAACGGAGGATACTCACCAGCAGCATCAAGTCCTCCAGTTTATTCCGCTGGTAAACTTCTCTTTGTTTGTTTTGTAAAAGCTGTGTGAGTGTGCTTGAATGGAGGTGTTTCTGTGTGTGTGTGTGCTTGTGTGTACGCGCATGTGAAAGGCCTACTCCCAAGAAGGTATTGTGTGCAAGACGATCTCATATTTAAGCCTGACGTGTCTTTCCTTCTGCGACATCGACCAGCCCCAGCACAACATCCAACTCCATCCTTCCAAAGAACTTCGATCAAGAGCAGGCCGCGTGAGTGAGACGGATGAGGATAATGTGTCACTTACACAGAACTAATCAGTTTCGATACTTTCACTCTGTTGCACCTCTGTGAGGCAGAGAGGTGTATGCATGTCTGTGTAATAGTATTTGTCCAATACTGTTGAAGGGTGTTTGTCGGGTCCACTGTGTCCAGTCTGTCAGGTTTACAGAACAAGACGGGGCTTGTCAGAGTGTGAATTTAATTCTGTCAGACCAAAGCTGCAGATACATAGAACCGTCAGCAAGCCACATTCTGTCTTTTCAGGTGACCATTGACTGTGGTGTTGTAATCAAAGTTTGTCAACCAAATCTTTAATCTTCCAAGAATTGGTTTATTTGCCGTCATGGTTTTGCTGGATTGTACGTATCTGACAGCTTCAAGGGTTTAGAGAGTGATGATGCTTTTGAAGCTTAAGAAAAATCACTGCATGCCACATGGTTTATAGTTTATAGTTTGTTGAATTGATTTAATATTATTCACCTTTTCAGTCAAACAGAAGAGAAGGTAAATTTGTAAAGTCTTAAGCCTAAAACTTTAGTCAATATGATTGAAATAAACTAGCTGAATCATGTGCTTGTCATAAGGTTGATTTTGATTCTTGAGCTTCATTTACCACACTGATGACTAATTTATAAACATCCTGTTTTATTGACTTTCCTTTTATGGTCTATGACAAAACCCACTGGGAAATACAGATGACGCACTTCCTCTGATAAAATCCTTTCAGAAGCGAATATGCTAATCCTGTTAAATAGAAATTGTCAAGTTCAATTCTTCTCACAAAATGACACCATTTTTTCTTTTTCCCTCCTCCATCTCTCTACCTTTTTGTCTCTGTCTCTGCAGCTCAGCCAAGTTGTAAAGCCCTGTATGATTTTGAGCCCGAGAACGACGGAGAGCTGGGCTTCCACGAGGGCGACATCATCACTTTGGTCAGTCAGATCGATGAGAACTGGTTCGAGGGAAGCCTTCGTGGCAAGTCAGGATACTTTCCCAACAACTATGTTGAAGTGCTGGTGCCTCTATCTCACTGAAAACAGCCAGGCAAGAGGGGGCAGGAAGAGGATGGAAAGGGTGGGGATGATGCAGGATTATCAACTCGCAAAAATCAAAAAAATAACTTTTCTCTGTTGTATTTAAGGGTAAACATCTCAATACAGGGACATAGTTTTGTATCTGTGAATTATCTAGGTAACAAGCTTTTTGTATGCTGTCAGAGTATTTTTAAAAAAAGTAAGGATGGAGAAAAGCTCAGTCTGAAAATGATGCCGTAATGTTTGGGTGCATTTACTAAATCCTGATCTTTACATTCGTTCTCCTTGAACCTTTGCACTTTGCACACGGCACCTCCATCCCCGGGACTCATGAAGAAAGACTTAACACAAGAGAGAATGACAGCTGTCCAACAGTTAACGCAAACACTTAGAAGTGCAAATACTTTATTCTGATATGCTAAACCTGTTTTATATTTAGAACAAGACATTTCTTGTCCTGTGTATTGTTTATGTTGGTACTACATACATGCATGTGTAGGCATGCCTTCCTCTAAGAGCTTATTTCTTCACTTCCAATTTTCATTCCTATGCCACCAGGCTTTCGTCAGTCAACATGGAGGACTTGCTGCCTTTTGTCTGTATGTAAGATTGTCCTCCACTGCCACCTGGTGGTACACAAGATCATTTTATGCTGTGTTATGGTGAAGAATCCGTGAGGCTATTTTCTGAACCTAAGCCAAATTTATTTGAAACAGAAAAAGTATTTACGAGCTGAAGGACATTCATAAATATGTTTAGTTTTATAATCCTTATAACACTAATTATTCCTAAGTTGTTGATTATTTAATTTAACTACAGCTCAACACTACACTCCACTATCTTTTTTAAGAGCTGATACCAAAGAAAGGTTGCACAAATAAACAAACTGGACATGGTTGTTGTTTGTCATTAGATGGGAACATCCTGAGTCACATAATGCTGCAAAATCAAGTTAATGTTTGAGATGATTAAGTGTAAACATTTTGGGTTCCTTTTACTTATTACACATCTTAAAGAAACAAAGCACACACTTGTCCCCACAGCATTGCAAGTCCAACCCACAGTAATGTGACATGACTCATCTGCGACCTAAATAATACTCAGCATCACACCGAAGCCATATGCGTACATTCCCTCAGTTCCTCTGTTTTCTCAGGCACTATTGATACTGCTGGCAGTGTCTCTTGCAGTGTTTTGTGAGCTTTTACTGAACTGTTTGTCAATGAATTTTCACTCTATAATTTGTTCTCCCATAGTCATAGGGTAAGAGTGGCTTTAGCACTCTAACCTCTGATTTGGAGCATGAAATTAATCTGATGTGTGATTGGGTGTGTTTGTACCTTCCTCAGTGTTCAGGCTGAAACTGTGCACCAGACCTGACAGAAAATGCTCTTTCCATACTATTGCTTACAGAATTTACCAATAATGAGGAATGCCTGTACACAAAAGCCGGTATCAGTTTCAATTAAGCCTATTACAAGCTGACTATGAACTGTGAGGGTTTGTGCTGTTCACTAAAATGCCAACTTTCTCCCCTTGTCATGATCCCCTTGTTAGGCCGCCCCCCGCCCTACTCATCCCTCCCGTCTGTGTTTATACTGGGAGTGGAACAGACAGGTCTTTTCAGCAGGAAAGGGCGCACAGCAGTGGATTATGCCCTCCTCCCCCACTGGTCTTTATTCACCACCTGCCCCTGTACCCCTACCCCCTCTCTCATTATCTGCCCCATCCCAGTCCCATGGTGCCTCTGGAGCTCAGCCTCCGGGTCCATCCCTGGAATAATCCCCTCCTTGTTGTCATAGTATGTACCTCATAAATGTTATGTTTGCATGTTATTCATGTTATATATATTTGGTCCGGGGCTTTGACAGTACAGAGTAATAACTGTGTGGTTCAGGTGTGGGTTTCCATGCCTCATTACACTAAATCAAAAGCCTGCAGTTTGAGAGGGGGAGCGAGGGTCAGGGATTCAGGTTGAGCTAGTGTGCAGCTTGTATAACATTGATGATGAAAACTGTCGTGGAACAAAGAGCTGAGATCAATTTTTGCATGCGCTGCCGTAGTCACAGCTGAAATAGTTGTCTGAAAGCTGCAGCAGACATTGATGGCAACACCACATTCTGTGATGGCTCCATGCCTCAAAGTGACTCCATTTTGCAATATTGAAGAATGAAGTATTATCAGTCGTTCAAAGCTTTATTTGATAATGCCCTGAATGGAATTTTCTGTGTAAAAATGTAACCGCTTTGCATGTGTCTTTATTTCAGCTTCTGTGTCTTCCACAATGCCTTATTTTTCTAACTGTGACACTGTGGGGAGACTAAAAGTGGGATTATCCTGGATTATCTTTAGGATATATGGATTACCTCTATACTAAGTGTAATCATATGTGTATTGTGTATTTTATATTTTTGTTATTATGTAAAGGGGAATGGATGATGTTTGTTTGCTTCTTTAAATAAAAATTAAGTAATTTTGCTTCCAGTGTGTGTGTGTACGGATATTTGCAGACCTGCAGCTGAATTAGCTGTTTTAATTTTAGAAAATGAAATCAGTCATATTTATTGTACTAATGCAGCAAATATTGGATGTTTATTATTACTATTATTACCAATACTACTAGTAGTAGTATGGTAAGAAATTGATTCTTATTTAAATCCAAGTAACTTCACGTCATTGATTTTTTGATTTTTGCTCGAGTCATATCTCTGTATTTTAGAAAATGTATCCCTCAACGATCCAATTTTTAAACACGTCTGCACGACCACCAGACACAGCAGGCGACAACAGCCAGCTGTTGGATTATTGCCACAGCACTATCTCATTGGGGAAGGCGTGTCACTCCCCGAATTACTCAGCGCCCCTTTGTCCTCGGTCGGTGCCCAGCCTGCGACACTCATGGCGGCTGCACCCGTCAGGCAGCGCTCCGGGCCGGGGGGACCCCGGGCGCAGCTCCCACCCTGCTACTACGAAGGATACCTGGAGAAGCGAGGACCGAAAGAAAAGGTGGGTTCGTCCGGTGCGGATAAAGTGCCATGTTGTTTCCGATGCATGCTGTGGATAGCGGTGGTCAGTGTGTGTGTGTGTGTGTGTGCGCAGCTCACACCGGCTTCTCTCCCAGATTCCCAGCGAGCTGTCAACTTCCTCATTGTGTTCAAATGGGCGAGGCGAGACTGTACAGTGGCGTGGATTGTTTCACATAGCGGATCACAGATGTGCGGTTTTGTGTGGGCTTCTGCAAGAATCTGACAGAGGAAGCATGAAACAACTGATGAACGAATCCTGATGTGTGAATCGTGATTGCTCGATTGCTGTCAAAACACTGCATGTCATGCAGCCTAAACTCCCCTCACACGAACGATCCGTGTCATTAACGAGGCGTTTGTGTCACATACTGTGCATCATGTCTGCCAAACATTTCCAACGCCTGGGATTCAGTGCTGTCAGAGGAACACTCCTCTATTGACAGATTTGTCCTGACAGGATGGAATGCATTTCCTTTTGACTATCTTATACAAAAGTTGCATGCATTGAAATAGACTATATTGTTAAATAATGATTTTGCATGTTTTTATTTGTGTACCAGATGACAAAGAATGGGATATACACCCTTTCACCCCAGGCCTACCCTCTCTCATTAGGCTCGTTTCAATGCATAATAGACATGGAATTTGAGCCTGGCTCAGGTGCAGGGTAATGCACCGATCCATGGCCACAGACTGACAGCAGCTGTGACTCACTCCCCATTCATCTCTAGGGACAGGAAATGTAGGGTGATAATATGGGGAAATATCCATTACACAGATGTGAAAACACATTAGAGAATGTTGTGTCCACAGCAGTGATTTTCCATATTTTCATGTCTGTTTATGTCTGTGTGTGACAGGCATCCAGGCGGTTGTGGACCCGTCTGTGTGGGAATTCATTGTATTTCTTCAATAATGCCAAGGATGCTCATGTAAGTTCCAGAATGAGCAGCCTGCATTCTGTGTTTTGGTGCATTATATTGTGCTGAAACATGCCGTGTGTTACAGTATGTGGAGAAGCTGGATCTCGGCGGGTTTGTGTCCCTAAAGGACGACTGCAGCCGGGACAGAAACCTGGAAGCAGCGAGACTCATCCTTCGCATGAAGGATGGAGAGACCAAACTCACAGTAATGCCACTCAGTTCACTCACACACAGATTTAACCAGCGCTGTCTGCATGGTGTGAAAGAGCTTTTGTGTTTTCTAGGCACCCAACTTGGAATCAAGGGAGTTGTGGAAAGGTTTCCTCTACTCCGTTATAGATGTAAATATTCATCTTTTGCACACCTGCATCATTTTCCTGAGCGTTTTCGCCGCTCTTTGCTGTGTTTCTCCCATGAATATTCTCCCCTCTTTTCCAATCACAGCTGAATGTGCCGTCCTGTCTCACCCTGCTGCCAGGCCAGCTGCAGATGCTGAAGGAGGTGGTGGACAAAGAGAGGTGCAGGAGGAGAACTCGCACTCCCACGCGTGCCCCTCCCTCGCCACTCTCCGTGCCTTTAGTGGGAGAGATTCCACCGTGAGTTCTCACTGGGGACGTGTTAAGAGGATGCACAGCAGCACCTTTAGTGTGTATGCGTTACTGACGTGTGTGTGTGTGTGTGTGGCTTGTAGGTGTTTTCGTCCAGTGTCTCGAACAGAAGCTGAAGTCCTCTTAGAGAGACACCCAGACTGTGGCAACATGTTGCTGCGTCCGGGCAGAGACGGGTGCTCACTGGCTGTCACCACTCGGCAGGACCTCAATGGGTAAACACCTGCTGAACAT
>JAQLOL010000004.1:10196773-10213633 GCA_029783665.1 Naso thynnoides
AAACATTTAGGATAATGTAAGAACACAATTCAACAAAATATATAACAAAAATGAAGTGTGTTTTAGACTTTCTAATGTGTAAAAATCCCATATTGTAATTTTAAATGTGTGCTATTCCTGCAGTGACAAAAGCTTTGAAGGTGAGCTGAGTAGAGATTTGTTCTAGCTGGATCTTTGAATATACACTGTTATTTATTTGTGTGAATGTCAATTTAGAACAGTGTTTGACTTTGAATTGACTCAAGATTAAACCAAAATATATAAAATGCAGTGAGTTAACAGGCTTGATACCAATCACAGTATATTATAAAAGTGAATTGCTGCTTGTGCAAATCCTGAATTGCTTCAGTCAGAAGAGTTATTAAAGATAGTATTAAGTCCAGTGATGTGATGAGTCCTCACTCTTAAACAACATCCCATCCAGATTTTATTTATTAGCTGCAACCAGCAGCTTTATGGATCTCATACACAAACATTACACACCAATGATGTAGCCATCGGGAGCAACTGGGGGTTCAGTATCTTGCCTAAAGATACTTTGACATGTAGACCGGAGGACCTGGGGATCAAACCACCGACCTTCTGATTGATAGACAATCGGCTCTACCTATCCACTTGAAATATTACTGCAGGAAACTGTAAGTTATTGTACAAAAAAAACCTCCTTTGGCCGGACCTCCTTCTCAGTGAAGGGAGCCAAGACACGGAATGAGCTTTTTGCTGAGCTGTAAGCAGAACAAAATCATCAGCATTTTAAAGTTAAACTGAAGAAAGATTTCAAAGACAATCAGTCTTGTAATTACATGTAGGAGCAGGGTTGGGTGGGGGGCACATGGGAAGGTGGGTGGGTAGGTCAGTGTTAAATGTGTGTGAGCTTGTATGTTCTAGTGTATATGTGTGTTTTATGGCTGTTACTTTAAAAGCCCTTCTGGGGACGGCCATTGGAAATTAGCAGTAGCTACAATCGCTGTGATACATGGCATTGGAGAATTGTTGTGAATTATTAAAAATAGGGACAGATGGCATAAGCATGGAGCCTATCAAATATACATTAAATAAATAAATGAATGCCCACTGAGCCATACAAAGGGATTGGCCTGTTGAAAAAAAGGTCAGACTTGTGAACAACTGCCAACTTTGTGCCATGGCACATAATACAAATAATCAGTGAATCCAAGTCAGAATTAATATTTGATATTTGTGTGTGTGTGTGTGTGTGTGTGTGTGTGTGTGTGTGTGTGTGTGTGTGTGGACTTTTTGGCTTTCAGCCTCATGTTTCTCTTGTAATAACACCCTATAAACAGATGAGGGCAGTATTTGCTATCATTTGCCAGGTCCAGTTCTTTTGTGTATCAAACAAACACAACAAGCTCCCTTACTTTTTCCATTATGGTAAAATAATTTATATTCAGAGGAACTTGTATTTTATTTTAACCCAAACAGACTTAAGTGGAGTTAATTGTGGTGTGAGTGACAGTTATGTGCCCGTGTGAATTCATATGTAAACACCTGGGGACTTGAGCTCTGGAAACATGACTAATTAATATTTGACTAGTCTGCCTGTCAGTCAAGTAGAGTCGACCTTGGACAGCAATATCATTAAAACCAAGGTTTCTGTATACTTACATCAGACCCACTAACATAAAATCATATTCCCAATGCTGCCACACAAACACACATTCACATGCTCCACCTGAGAGCAAGAAACTGAGAACCCTAGATTGAAACTACTGACGACAGCAACACACATGAATACACTGTCTTTACAGATCCTCCATGGTTTTCATGTCTGGCAGCATCTATCTCTGAGTGATAAGCATGTAATGAGTGACGTACGCTCTTTGCTGTTAATGCTGCTGTGTCTTTGAACTGGTCTTGGCTGAGCAGGCAGTGAATCATCTTGCTGGTGAGAGATGTGGCTGCTGAAGTTCATATAGGAAGACGAGACTGTTGGGCCCGTGTTTGAAGATTCAAAGAATTCATTCCCTCAGCTGATGCATAATGATAAGTCATGGGTCCTCGAAATAACTTGGCAACTGTGAGGATGTCAGATGGCACCATTGCTGCTAATGGTAGTGCTGTGATTATTGCTCATACAAGCACCTAAAGCTTCTGGATTAATCCAGGAACTATGAACGGAATGATGCAAGATGAGGCAATGTTTTTAGGTATTTTGGTTTGAATATGTGTCACTGTGTGCCGATTTTTTTTTTTTTGTGAATGCCCATATTGTTGTTAAATATATATTTTCTTTTGTTTTCTTTATAAGTTTCAGTTGTGGCCAAAAAAAAGAGGCATATTTTCATTGGGCTCAGACTTGCAGCATTTGTCAGCTTGTTGTCAGTTTGGTTCACAACCTTTGCAAAATCCTCTCTTCAGACTGTTTATTTAATTCAGTTCAGTTGCCCTTATAAGGGTAGTTCAAGGTAAGCAAGTGTGCAAAGTCGAGCTGCAATGATTTATTGATTAATCAACCAACAAGATATTGATAGCCAGCTATTTTGATAATTAATCTTCTCAGTTATTTTTCAAATAAAAAAGTAAAAAGAATTCCTGGTTTAGCCTCTTGAATGTGAGGACTTGCTTTGTTTTGTGTTATTTAGGATGATAAATGAGGAGTCACTGTCTTTTGGGCAGTTGTTTAGACAAAAGAAGCAACTTGAAGACATCACATTGAGCTCTGGGACATTGAGATGAGAATTTTATGTATTTTTTTGACATTTAATGGGATAAACGATTAATGGATTAATCGTAAAAACAGTCAGCAGATTAATTGATAATGACAGTAATCATTAGTTGCAGCTCTAGTGCCAAGAGGGGTACACATAAATCATTCATTTTTCCACATAAAAAAGTAATCTAAAGATACAAAATGACATATTAAAGTCAAATGGAAGTATTGGGATGAAGTAAGAGTACAGATGCATTTACACATGCGTGCATATGTTTTCCGTACAGAAAGTAAAAAGCATCTCTCATAGCCTGTATGTGAAGAGATAGTCCATCCTGAATACAAACCCACACACAAGTCTTAGTTAGTATTGCCTTCAGTCCACTCAATGCATCACAATCTGTCCAAACCTGAGTGCAGCTGTGCTCAGCCCATTCATCACTATGTTCTCTTTCAGGGGTCCAAAGGGTGTGTGGACGTTAGAAGAAAAGGGTGAGTCACCGCACTTTGACACGACATTTGAAGATGCCCGGCCCAGCTTGACTCACATGGCCCTCCTGGGACTGCAGAGGGCCGGATACCTTAAATATCTCATCAGCCAGAACGTGGACGGCCTGCATGTTCGATCAGGTTTCCCCAGGTAACTGCACCCTGTTCTCTGTCCTCTGGTCTGCACCAAGATTTACACACATCAAGCATCAGACACACCCAGTAACAAATTCAAATTTTAGACTTAAAATGAGTCATTATTTCACACACAAACTGAAGGGCTGCAATGCAGAATTTTACATTTGATTATGCTGATTTGTTTTTTCATGCATCAGTTTAGTATTTGGTTTTATAAAACTTCAGAAAACGGAGAATGCAGGCAGTGACAGTAAACCAAAATATTAAAATTGCTTTAAAACCCCTCTGAGGAACTTTGATTTTGTGTTGATATAAGCAGTGTGTGGACAAATGCAGTACAGGTTACTGTCGTAAGGATCTTGTCTAGCGTGAGCATTTGTTTTGGAAGAGAGTGAAAGAAACACACCACTTAATCGCACAATACCTTTTCAGCCATAAACACAAAATATTGAAAATACCAATTAAAAATATTGTACCTGCTTCAAACCATAGTTATTATAAAAGAAAAGAGCAAATCGATCATACTTGTAAACGAAAAATCATCTTTTCCAGTCTGTGTGCCATAAAGCGTTTTGTAGCATTTCTGCTGACTGAGCAGACCAGGTAAAGGCATTGTAAATGACAGGATAGTAATCTCCAGTCCCCTCTGCCAGTTGTCTCATTTGCTGATGTAGGTAAATTGTGAGGTACTAGTTTTTAATGTAGACTGCTAAAATGTTCCACAAATTTTAGGGGAGCTGAAGAGTCAGGTGATAGCTCTGTGGGTTTTCTTTATGTATACATTGACCTATTGTTAAAGTTAAAATATCTATTAGGGCAACTTTAAAGCTGGGATAGGCAACATTTGGAAATCAAGCTAACTGTAGCATGAGACTCCTCAAGAAGCAGCTCCACTATTTTTGCTCCAGCTTGCGTCTTATTTTGTTGTCACTCTCTCACTTTTAAGTCCAGTTTACACCAGAGGTTCACGACGAGACAAAACAGTTGCAGGGGAAGTCGCAGCAGAGTAAACTGGTCTCTGGTCAGCTCGGTTTAAGCAAGCTGACGGTGTCACCTGCAGACACCACAGGTCAGTTTTAGAACGTAAGGCATGTCACATGTTTCTACAACCAATCAGCTTGTCTTGACGTCACTTGCTACTAAGATGCGCAGCGTAGAGCAGCCAGTAGAAATGCGCCCTTTATGAAATTACTGTGATTGGCCGAAAATACCCCATCATGGCCTCAATACAGAACCAAGGAGAGGTGCACGAGTGCACTGTCCTTTCAGACCACCTGAATAACAATGTGACAAAAGGCTTTCGTTATCATCTCCCCCAACTTTAATGATTTATTACCCCATAAGACACTGTGTGACCTGTTAGAGCAGATTTCTGTATTTTCACAAAATGGGCCAAATGTTGATGGAATGTTCTCCATGTGCAGAAATGTAAAACATTTTCAGAAAATCACTGTGTGCTTGAGGCACAGTGAGAGGAGAGAGGAGGGAATGAATAAGTGAGAAGTGGACGTGAGATACTTACTTAAAGGAAAAGTTAACTTGTTCAGAAAATGAATTGAATTCTTATTGAGAATGAAACAACCACAAACACAAATATGTACAGGATAGTAAGCTATGCGACCATATTTTGTGTCACACCAGTTTGTTACATGCTTTTAAATATGAAGTTGCAACTTTGTCATTACAGCTGTAATGGTGCCAGAGATGAGTCTCCCTTTAAACACAGCTCATATAACATCAAATGATGCTCAGTGTAATCTAAAATGTGTTCTGATTCTGAATTATACCATCACAGTGGACTTAACCAAGGCCAGCAGTCCAATTTTTCATTCAGAACAAACATGGAGCCTTTACGCATACCGGAAGACTTTTCTTAGCTCCCTCATTACCTCCAGCCTCTATCAGTCTTTTTATTTTAGTTTATTTTTAGTCGAATGTAGGCAGCGAAGAGGTAGTTCAACGAGGAAATCTCTAACGTTGCAGACCAGCTGGTAAAGTAAACCAGTTGGAATGAATGTGCAATTTTTTCAGGTGGAAGACAGATGTAATTATGGCCTCAAAATAGTCATCACAGCATGAGTGAGAAAAAACGACAGAGAAAAAGTAGTTCTATTAAATAATTATTCTACATTTTATTTTGCACTATGTACCCCGTTGTCTTTGTCTTTTTGATATTTTTGCTGTTGTATTTTGATTGTTGTAATGTGCTGGGATTTTATCTACCAGTATATGCTTTGTGTTGTTTTTCGTGTGCTCAGAGACTGTATGGACTCCTTTGTAGCGCTGCGATCAGCCAGACTATTTAAGGACACACCTGTTGATAATGAAATGCAAAGCGAAGCTGATGAAGCCTACTGCAAAACACATAGTTCACATCCTCCAGTTTTTTTTATGTAACTCTCAGTAAAATAGTGTCAAACCTATCCTGGTGTGCGCTGGAATATTGATTTTTTTGATAGAGAAAAAGTTGTGTTAAAGAGTCTTGGCTCTGAAGACGACGATCTAAGTGAATATCATCATTGTGATCTTTCTCCCTTTGTGAATTTTTCTCCCTCTTGCTTTATTAGGGATTTGTTGTCAGAGCTTCATGGAAACATGTTTGTGGAGGAGTGTGAGAAGTGTGGCAGGTATGTGTGAACATTCGCATCAAACACACATTTTTATCCCGAAACACTGATAACTCATCTTCACAAGCTTCTGTTTCTTACCAACTTTCCACTTTGAGGCCATTTATTAGGGAACATATTTTTGAGAATACAAACAGCAAATCAAGTGGCTGCAACACAATAAATAAACATGCTAACAGGAGGTTCAGTAACTGTAAACATGCACAGTATCGGATGTTTGCAAGATTTTGTCCTCCTAGCATCTCAGAAACTGACACCCTCACACACCGCAGGCTCAACAAAGAGGTAAAAATGTACAATCTGTCGCAGCTGTGTGATTGAAAATACTAAAGCCTGATTTATGCTTCTGTGTTGCTGCATGTCGGCCAACATAGTTGAGAGCATTTATACCTGTGCGTCGACATGTCTGCGTTGCTCTTCAGTTACATGCTCCTGTGTTCCTGGATGTGTTCTTCTTCTTCGTCACCATTAAAACGATGGCAGACAGCCAAGCGGATTGACTTGGAGTTGGAGCTGATAAACACTGAACATAAGATACTTTTATTCCAGGAACTGCAACATAAAGGGGAGAAAAGATGTCGGAGGAGATGGTCTTAACGACCACTGAGCTGTTTGAGGTTTTTGTGTTAAATTGTGGAGATGCGTGTCTACCAAGCAGACCAATCACAGTTGTTGCGGTTGGCATCGCTGCACGTCAAGCTACAGCACCAGCCACGCACCTACACATGACGTAGATTCAATTCAGGAGTAGGGCTAGGCGTTATGGCAAAAATATCATATCCCTTTTTTTTTCATGGCAGGACCCATTAAGAAATTAGATTGTTGGAGGATTGTTAAGACTGTTTTACAAGTTCCTGCAAATGCAGGGCCAACAGTTTTGCTAACAAACACATGATAGGCTTATCTTTGGTTCTTGTTTGCTCAAAATGATTTTGTTTTGATTTATGAATTCTTAAATTTACAAAAATCACATGTAGAGTAAAGCGTTTTGTAAACTATCTGCAGGCTCTGCAAAAGTAAACTAAGTAAATATAAAAATTTTGAATTTTTCAGGTGAATTTGCGTAACGCTGTGTCACGACAACCAGTCAGTGTTGACATTCTCCTGACATCACTGTCGTCCTGAAGGCACGAACGTCCCGACATCCAGTCATTGAATCAGACATGGCAGCCAAAACAGTGCAGGTTGTGAACACTCAGAGCTCCTACAACACGACTTAAAACCCCACAGGATAATGTTATGAACACAGATACAAATTTGTAAAGTTTTCCACATTTCTAGGACTTAAACAACTGATACAGACCAGAAATGATGTTTAATTATATACGTAGTTAATGACAGAAGAAATGGCAAGCCCCCCTCCTCCTGACGCTAACGCTAACGTCTAAACTGTGGCTGTTTATATTTTAACAGACCATCAGATGGTTAAGTTAACCCAGACACAATGTCATTAAGTTTTCCATTCTGTCTAGGACCTCCACAACTGATACAACACAGCAAAAACAGATATATCAGCCGTAGTTAATAACAGAAAAAGTTCCCCCTCCTCTGAACGAGCTAACTGTTGTAAGTGGACTCACCTCCGACTCCTTCATTATGCTTTTGTTTCGTTTTACAAGACTAACATAAAAAGGGAGGGATGAAGCCGCCACATGTTTGCTGTGTTTAGTTTTTCTGTGTGTACCGTGCGAGGCACTGGGACAGAACAGTGTAACAAGTAGTGTGATTTCGATGTGTGTCTAAGCCCAGAACTGCAACAGATAGAATGTGCATTGGCACACGATGTAAACGGTCTCTATGTAACGGCGGCTTGTGGACACATTCTAATCATTCCCAGTCTAATATCGTCATATTGCACACCCCTACGCAGAAGCATAAAGCAGGCTTTAGAGGAGAAAGCCCAAACAGACTGTAATTGAGTTCATAGGAAGGCCACAAGTATACAAGCAGAAGATCATCTTTGAACTCTATCATTAAACTCGAAGAAGCCCTGAAGCAGCAGAAGCTCCTTATTGATAGGAACAAAAGGATGGAGTTCAGTAGAAAAGTCCAGTAAATCTTTCATTTCTATAGCAAAGTCTTGAGTCAGAATTTGTCCTAAAAACTGTGTGAATCCCCGGTGGATCCTTCCTGGTATCAAATGTTAAAGCCTGTGGTGATCATTTGCACCTTAATACTGTCTGGCTGGATAAAGCACCCTTTCTCAGAGAGTTCATGATCAAAAAAAGAAGCGAGGCATGACAGTGACCTCATTTTACTCTCACGACCTGTTCAGTTGTCAGATGTCATCCAAGTAGATTACCTTTGGGATGAAGTGGAACAGAGGCTTAAATATGTGCTCAACGAACTTTGCAGTTGCTACATGATTCACTGATTTTTCTGAGGAGCATTGCCAGAATCTTGTTGAGTCTAAGTCTTGAAGAAATCATACTGTCTTGAGGCAAATTTTGCCTGGTTCATCTAATGAAATAGCCACAGTCTTTTGTTTGTTTGTTTGTTTTTGTGTGTTAATTCCTGAGTGAAAAGGGGCCTTGTTTGGTGCTTGAAAAGCAGCTTCGTAACTGTAACTAAACAAAAGCTGATCCGGTCAGACTGTGATGTCATGTGTAAGAGTCTTGGTTCTTCAGGCAGTACGTGAGAGAGAAAGTGATCGGCGTGATGGGGCTGAAACCGACGGGACGTTACTGCGACGTGGTGCGATCCAGAGGACTCAGAGCCTGCAGGTAATCCATTTTCATTGCATGTTGAAGTGAAGTGCAATGATCAATTTATTGGTATTACTGTGTATTCTTTACTCACACAGAGGAAAGCTGATAAGCACAATACTGGACTGGGAGGACGCTCTTCCTGACAGAGACCTGAACAAAGCAGATGATGCCAGCAGGTGAGACGGACGAAATTACAGCAGTTTTTGCTTCATTGTTTATATAATTGGAAAATTGTCGGAAAAACCTTTTGAGTGTATCAGTGTGTACCAAAGTCTGCATTAATGTTTACATTAGTCTCCTTTTTGTCAGTGTATCTGTTTAGGCAATCAGTCACAAAAGCTTTTGTTGTTTGTGATCATGTTTCACCTTGTTGGACTGTCAGTGGCCCACAAATGTTTAATAGTCACCATTTTACTCACAAAGAGGAGATTTGGAGCTCAAAGCATTTGACCCTTGAGTTTTTTTTCTGAAACAGGTCAATGGAAAACGTGTTCATTCACTCTTACAAAAACGTGACAAAGAATTGCGTCTTAATTACGGTTGGATTTACGCAGTTTATGCTGCATGTTGTATAGAGGCTCTGAAGTAGATTTTGAATCATAGTTCAGTGTGTTTTTCACAGTGTAATTATTGCACCATTGTGGTGGTTCATGAATGTATGTGACATCCACCCTTCTTTGATTGAAAAATCTTTCACTTCACTTTCATCCAGATAGCCGTGGATTGCTGTGTTTATGCTTTTCTGTCATAACGACGGGATGCGGGGAGCTGATAGTTTGCGACAGAGGTGGCTTTGTTAGAACTGTGTCTCCGACAGACAGCAGAGAATGTTTTGTGTCTTTCATGTATTAACATTACACTTGAGGAACGGTGCTCAGTATGTGTTCTTTGAAAAAGGAAATTACCCAGCAATCATCGGGAAACCTAGCAGGACATTTTAAAACACTCATAAGGTTTATCTGAGTCCTTGAAGTGTTTTATACCATCTGGAGGGAAAAAGATTCTTTTTGTTCAAGACAAAAAAACAAGATCTTAACTTGTTTTCCAAGTTGTGCTGCTTTTTCCAAACCTACCAAAAGATTTCAGCTTGAAAACACATATCTTTCTACTGCTCAGTCTATATGAAGAGAACTACCATTTAAAACACAATCAGATAGATAGATAGATAGATAGATAGATAGATAGATAGATAGATAGATAGATAGATAGATAGATATTTTGAAGATATTTTATTTTCTATTCCTACAAAATAATAGGTTAATAATTTGACTATATTTCTTAAAAAAGAACAAGGATATCATTATGTCATGTCAAGCTATGTTCTGGATTAGAAACACATCTGTAAAGTCCATCGAGTACGATTTTGTGGCATTTGGTAGTGAAGGTGCAGATTGCACCCAAACAAATTTCCCTCCCATTTTCCCTTTAAGCTTGTAAGAAATCCTACAGTGGCTGCAAAACTCCCCAAAACTCAAAAGGCCCTCTAGTGCCAGTGTTTGGTTTGTCCATTCGGTGCTACTGTAGGAACGTTACTGCGCAACATGGTGGGCTTTGTGGAGGAGGTCCTGTTCTCTCTGTAGATTGAAAAGGCTCTTTTCAAGGTAAAGAAAACACAACATTTCTTATTTTCAGGTGATAAAGAGTAAACACTAATGAAAATATATTTGTGAATATTGTATTCAGTTTTTTTGCCGAATTCTACCATTAGATCCCTCTAAATACTAAAAACACAGGACTTTAAGAAACAGGTAAAACCTTATATTTTTATGCAGCCAAGCAGTCAATTTTTGAACATTTGTAGAACAGCAGTAAGTGTAAAACAGCAGTGTTTTCAAATATTGTCAGGTAATTTTCCGGAGAAACGGATGCTCAGCATGGTGACGTAAACTACATTAGAGGCACAAACTGGTACAGAATATGAGTCCTATACTTTGAGCCTTTCTTTAAGTTGGTTAAGATTGGTCTCACTATTAACAATCTCTGCCTGTATTGAAAACTCAGCTATCCTTCTAAAAGAAGAATATCCCCTGCAGTCTCATACAGACCATAATCTGTGACATATTTGTCTTCTGTCTGCACTCAGACGAGCAGATCTGGCGCTGACGCTCGGCACCTCCATGCAGATCAAACCCAGTGGAGACCTGCCACTCCTCACCAAGCGCAAAGGCGGGAAAGTGGTCATCGTCAACCTGCAGCCCACGAAACACGTGAGAAATTCATAAACATATACACCACCACCTGACGCCTGTGCAAACGTGGAACGACACTTGAATTGATATGAACCAATTAAAGGCAGAAATCTGATTAAAATATATGCTGCTAGTGTGCCTGCTCCATAATGCTGAGGTTAATCATTCACTGTTATAATTTTCCGTCTTGCAGGACAAGCATGCGTACCTGCGTATCCATGGCTACGTGGATGAAGTTATGAAACAGCTGATGGAGCAGCTGGGATTGGACATTCCAAAGTGGGAGAGTCCGACCATCTGCGAGAGCTCCACAGCCACATCCGAGTCTAATGACGATGTCAAGCCACCAGGTGCAGTTACTGCAAATGAAAGGGTGAAAAGGGAACTCATTAAAGAGGAGAGGAAAAGAGAAGCAACTGCACTAACGGACGATGCGGGCGTGAAGGAAGAGACTGTCACAGTAAAGAAGGAGAAACCTGACTCCACAGTGACAACAAATGACAAGAAATAGCCTTTGGTATTTTTTCTCCCTCCACAAACCCGTCCAGACAGAGGGTGCTTGGTTTGATCAGTGTCGCAGAGGGCAGAGACTCCTCTCATCTAGCACTCCCAAAGACTCTTCTAGCACTGTAGTGGTTTTCTTAAAGTGGGATCTCTATCCTTACACTGACTCTTCAGAAAGTCAAAGCCATTAAGCAAACTTAGAGAAGAGATTGTCTCCAAGGTACGAAGACAGCTTTGCATTCAGTTGATGATTCACTCGGAGAACTGATCTTAAACATACGAGGAACCAAGATGAAATCTGGAGCACATGGTTATAAATAAAGTTTTTAATGAAGGTATGTAAGGTTGCTGCACCTTTTTATTTAAAGCTTTAATTTTAACCATGTGCTCCAGATCTCATCTCTACAGTGGCAGCCGTTAAATACACCTTTGTTCCTTATTTTACAAGGTGAGATTTTAGGTGAACATCAGAAGTCTTTCTGACTGGTAGCATCTTAAAGGTTGGAAAAATATTTGGTTATTATTAGTTTTCCCTTTAAATGTGTTTCTTAAAGGGGTAGTTCCCCCCAAAATTAAAATTCATTTATTTTCCACTTACCCGTATGCTGATGGATGATTAGGTGAAGTTTTTTAGTCTGTAAAACACTGCTGGAGTTTCACAGGAAAGGGGTGTTGCAGTAGTCTCCAAAACAATTGAAGTGACTAGTCACCAGGTTTCAAACATTAAAAATATGCATGTAATAAGGCCAGAAAACGCCTTTATACTGCTCTTTTGAAGCAGTTTAAGTGCCTTGAAGCCTCGGCATGCCAAATTGTTTAAAAAAAATGTCACTGATGCCGTGTTTTTAGCCTCACTGTTATCTGCAGCCTGTAGCTCCTGAGATGGGAGCCGCGTTCACATGCATGCCCACACACACCATCTAGAGCTTGCACTGCCGCTTGAGGCAGAACGAGAGCTTCAGAGATGCTTCAACCACAAGAAGCTTTTGTCTGTGAAAAAAGCAGTGGCTTTCCACAGGCTACCACAAAAAGACCTCAAAAAAACTCCTGCTGTGGCTAATGGCTCTATGTCTGAATACCAGCTCCTCCATTGAATCCCTCCATATGTGTGTAGTGAACACTTTTCACCCGAAAATAACCGTCTTAAACTCAGTGGAAGAAGGACAGATATACGTCTTGCCACTTTGTTAGCTTCAGACAGTGTTTGGGTGTTGGCGTGCATGTGAATGCAGCGCCCATGCGGGAGTTACAAGCTACTGAACATTGGGGCTAAAAGGTGGCATCAGTGATGTTTTTCAAAACACCTTGGCATGTCGATTCTTGAGGACTCTTGGATCACTTCAGAAGAGCAGTATGGAGGCATTTCATGGATTTATTTTGTAATTTTTGTTTGTTTTTGTTTGTTTGTTTGTTTGTTTATTCACATACGCACATTCAGCTGAAATCAACAACAACAAAACACAATATAGTGTGGTATGTGAATTGGTCTCCAAGAAGCTATTTAAAGCTTATAACAGGAGCCATTTGGATAAATCTTAACATTCGATGCGTATAGGACACTTCCAGTAAATTGACTTAACACATACAACGTAACATACAGACGAGGTGACGATACATACAGTTACGATACATACGGTACAATATGATTCATACTTACGATACATATAGTACAATACGATACATACTTACAACATTCAACATGTCAAACATAACAAACACTTAATAATCCCTTTATTAATTTAATTGATGTATATGAGTTCAGTAATTGCTAAAAAAAAAAAATATATATATATATATATATATATAATGTAAAACAAGTAGTGAAAGAAAAAAAAATTATATATATATACATACATATAAACATACAAAAATTCCCAGAAACATTACCTCACCTCAGTGTCCTGAATGAAAGCTACAGATGTGGGTGTGAAGAACTTTATTTGCTTTGTAATTCAGTGTCAAGTATATTCTCATCGCATTTTAAATGAAAAGACATTCCAAGCATATATATTGTGTCTCAGTTAAAAAGAATTTAATTTCACTGCTCTGTCAGGCTCAAGTGTCCCCTGCGGAGCACCAATAAGCGCTTCCTCCTCAACACCCTGCGCGCCACCGGCCTGCAGCGGCGCACCAGCGAGCCCCGAGATGGACTCTCCACCACAAGGGGGCGCTTCAGAAGAGACTCCCCCGACAGAGGTCGCGAGCGCAGCAGATCACCTCCCGGGGACCACCAAAGCAACGGAAGCCGCAGAGAGCATAAACATCATCACACTAACAAAGATAAGCAGGATAGAGACAGAGAGAGGAGACACAGGTACAAAGACAACAGAGAGAGGAGACACGGGAGGGATGGCCAGAGCAGAGACAAAGACAGACTTCATGAATAAAGACTTCTGTCCAGCGGGGGAACACTGCTTCTTGTGTAAAGGCCACTCCTTCTTCAGGGCGCACAGAGATGGACACTCCTGAACTGCTCTCTGACCGGCTCACACACCTCAGAGTCACACGCAGACTGAAAGACTTCTGCCGATGGAGGATTAATCTCACTTTTTAGTTCACTGACAGTTCACTTTTGAACTCGGAACCGTTTCTTATCCGTCAAATTGCACATTTTTTCTTATTTCCCACTGAAAATACAGCGAATAAACGATCAAATGTCACGAGGATTTTTTTTTTTAATGTAACTCTCTTGCAGCCAGCATTGTTTTGCCCTCCCCTCTTACATGACTCAGGGTTTGGTGTAATTCTTTTTCACTGCAAGAGGTTTGATAACCATTAAAATGTCATCGCCATTTTTCTGCCATTATTCATTGTAATGTTTACATAAGCCATGCTGCTGTCGCCACTGGGTAAGCACGTTTTATCGCGTGTCCATCTTTTTGACATGTTTACACCGGCGAATAGAAACGGTTTTGTTTGTCAAAGGAGAAAAAAAATCTTGTTTTCCTGGCAGTCCTACATGTACAAGAGTCCTCATGAGCAAGTGGTCTCCAGCAATGGATAAATAGAGCTTTTATAAAGCGATAATAGCAAAAATAAGTATTAATAATTATGAAACCTATTACCACAAGTCACTTGAATTAAAAACACTGTCTTCCCTAGTGTTTAGTTGGGGTTTTAGGACAACAGATGGACATTTGCTCAAGCATCAAAGTGTTGTGCTGCTGGTAATGTCTTTCCTATTTGGGCTGTTTCCATGTGTTTAAATGTGCTCTTTATTGTTCCCGCACCCAGAGCGTTTTATAAACGTGGCAGCTGTCCGTTTCTTTGATCATGATTACCCACGTGGGTCTGTGATGACCAGATTCACTCAAAAGCTGCACTTCTCCTCGCTTGAGCCATTACGCAAAATTCCAAGTCAGCTAAAATGCGTTTAACGTCCCTCATGCTTCATAAATCCCGTTGTGCGTGTCCACTGTAGTGGAGAACAGCCTCGGTTAACTGTTTCCTTCCTCTTTAAAACAATGATCAAATATAAACACCATTAAGCCGTCGTGCAGGGGGTGATTTGTATAGAATTGGTTTACTTGAACTTTATTGCATCGCTGAGTGCCCCATTAAGATACCGTGGAAAGTGCTATAATTGCTTTTGAAGAACTCAGTGCAAATAGTCTATTGATACACGCTATCAAAGTAAAAGCCCCATCGCCCTGTACAATTCAGCCCATATGAGGAGCAGGTGAATCACTCCGATCATGTTGCGTCAAAGCTGCAGGTGAGCTCGCGGGAGGCGCGCTGCCCGCGTGCGCGCCGGTTAATCGAGTTCTGCTGCTCACTCCAGCCTTAATTGGTTTACCACGAGAGCGCCTGTTTAATGGGCCGAGCGCGCACCTGCGAAAGGCTAATGGCCAGCAAACATGGCGAGAGTGCAGCGGGCGATGTTTGTTATCGTCAAGGGCCCTTCGTGCAGGGACCGTGGGCTCCTGCACAGGCGTTAAATGGTGTTAAATGATGCATTTAGAGAAGTGTAATGGGTACACTTTAAAAGTCAGAAAGGTGCAGACCAATGAAGAAGGAAAAAAAAACTGGAAATAGTCAATGGTTGCTTGAGCTTTTCATCCGAGTTTCCCGGACAACTGTCTCTCCATCCAGGTCTCTTATCAAGCCATTCAACCAATGTTTGCGCCCATACATATCGATTTATCGGCCGCATGTGCAGACAGATACATAAAACCATATAAATTATCGATGCTTCACTGTTTGAGGACGATCCAACATGAGACACATGCTTCTTTCGTGCGCTCTAAACTAATTGCCTCTCTCTCCATTCTGTGTATGTGCAGGCAGGGTCTTGCAGACTAACTTGCTCACTTGTCTGTCTCCGCTTTGGGGGCAAACACAGGTGGGTGTCAGGTAAACGTTGCGGTATTTACAGAGTGCCATTGATTTACGCGCAGACGGCCGTTCTGTTCAATTTGCTGAAAAATCCCACAAGCGGCAGAATATCCTGGAAACTGCGGGCTACAGGTCTGCCGTTTTTGAGCAAACAGTGAAACCAATAGCTTTGGCGTTGCAGAGTCACATGGTGGCAGAGTGACACACCTGTGCAGAGCTGCGGGGGCCTCGCAGTTGCGCCAGAGACAGGTAGAGCAGAAGGTCCAGGCCGAGGCAGGGCGCGGGTACAGTACATGTGCGGGACCGCAGCCATGAATCGGGAAGATCATTATTACCCTTCTCAGGTTTTTAAAGACTCCTGTGCGTACCAGAGATCACAGGGGGAGGACTACAGCAACAGCCCGCCGCCCTGCCTCTACATGAGCCGACAGGTGCACTCCGTCTACACACCGCAGTCCATGGGAGCCTTGGAGCAGGCCAGCCTTCCTGACATTGCACCTTCTTACAGTCTACCCATGCGGGAGGATCCAGGTGTGTCTCAGCTCCACCATCCCCAGGGGCTCCAGCAGCAGCAGCAGCCTCTCCCGCACTCCGCGGGCTACGGAGACCCGGGGGAACAGAGCAGATATCACCTCCCTTTCCCCTGGATGAAAACCACTAAATCTCACTCACACACCTGGAAGGGACAGTGGACAGGTAAATCCTCCAATCCGCCGTAAATCAGCTCCAAATCATTAAAACACAATCACTGAATGGGGAGCTGGGATCTGATCGCATCCACCCCTGATTTATTTTATTTCACACACTTTTAAAGTTGTGTTTGCGACATTACTCAGTTGTTTCATGACGCTCTCTGAGGCCTAATGACATCACGCTCCCAACAGTCCTAGGTGTTTCAGTTTACCTTGTCAATCAATTTGTAAAAGGCCCAAAAGGTCAGCGTTTTCTTTCATCAGGTCTTATCGTTTCAAAAATAGGAGATTTGGCTTTACGTAACATTTTCACAAATCGCCGCATAGTGTCTTTAAACACGAAAAGGCTCCTATAGGCGCATAAACACGACGTTTATTACTGATGCAGGTTTCAGGAGACCTCTAATAGGCTTATGACAGTGAATTTTTTAGACTTTGCTCACACAAATCCTAAAGTTTTAATTAAATCATTAAAGCAATTATTTTAGTCTAAATTTTCACTCTTTA
>JAQLOL010000004.1:10213733-10234210 GCA_029783665.1 Naso thynnoides
CTATTATTGTACAAAAAATCCTCGTCCTCTCTGTTTAGAATGTGTAATTTCACTTGCTGTGTGCAGAGGTGAAGAACCTGCTGATAATTGGCTTTGAAAGGACCATTATTACATTGTACATTTCTAGGAAAATGTTTTTATAACAGGAAAAAGTAATGTAGTCTTTACTGTTTTTTAAAATATGCATTGTTTTGGCAATAAACCAACACGTTCCTCATAGAACCGTGTGTGTGTGTGTGTGTGTGTGCGTGTTCTTTTACTCGCACTTCATTGAGGATCAGCGTGAGTTTTTAAATCAACAGAGTGAGGTAATTTTTGGGAAGTGAGGACTTTTTTTCTCTCTTCTCAGTCTTCACTATGCTGACAGGCGTTATGAGGGTTAAGACTTGGTTTTAGGGTTAGGCGTTTAGTTTTGACGGTAAGGATAAGGGGATAGAAAATGCATTATGTCTATGAGTGTCCTCTCAAAGATAGCAATACAAGCGTGTGTGTGCGTGTGCACTGTGTTGCATCAAACAGCATTGGTCTGGTTGTAAAGGTGGGTTTGAGACAACACTTGTTTTTCCATTTTAGACAATGATATGATTCTTTGTGCTTAACCTCATTAACGTGTCTCCTTTCAGCATCTGCACACTTAAACATGGTAATCAAACCTACTTTCTGTTAAGAAACAGTGTCAATGGAAAGAGGAGCAAAGAGTCTTCTCGTGTTGTTTCCATCACCGTAGATACCCACAAAACAAAATCCATTTTAAAGCGAGGACACTCATTTCAGATGCCGCGACTGTACAGTGGGCCACAGGTGTTTACAGATGATTACCACAGCGAACATTACGTTATGTGTCTGATGGTGAATGTGCTGTAGTCCATCAAGGCACTTTGTCCTTCCAGATGTATAAGCAACTTATATAACAGCCGGCAAACACATGTATAAAGTCCATCAGCTTGCTTTGTGAATGGGTCATTACACAGTTCCCATCACTGCTTTTACTGTCTCTGTCTATACATATTGTGGGTTTTTTAATTTATTGTGCCTGCTCTGGAGTTCTCGTTAAAGTCCAAACCTAATGGCTTGTGGATAGACTGAGGTGTGTGTGAGAGACTTGATGACGAGGAGAAGCATTTTTATTTTTTCTTCTCAACACAAGTTGTGTGAGATGAAGTAAGATGAGGAAAAACACTTAACAGGAGCATATATAGCCTCTCCTTTAGATTGGTGTATTTTTTTTCAAGGTGTTTGTCGTTTCATGTGACTCTGATGGAGTTAATAAGCTAAATGCTCTTTCAGTGGCTCACCTCTTGTTTCATTATTTCCTGGTGTCGTACATAAATTCAGGGAATATTGCACTAAGACACCTGAGCATCTCAAAGGCCAGTGGTTTCCAACCATTTAAACTCCTGACCCCTTAAAATGAATCACATGTAACCGCTTATAAAAGGGTTATGGACACAAGCTGAGAGAGCAGTTAAACCGGGGAAGGATTTTTCTGCCTGAGATAGTTAAATATAAAGAATTTTTACAACCATGAAGAGGTGAACATAATCAAGTTTTTCAGAAGGAAAACAGCAAACACGAAAAATAAAATTTATAGATTTTTTTTTTCTTATTTCTTTAATAAACCCATCTCAGCCCATTGTGGGTAAAGCTGTAATCAACCACATTTTTGTGGCCATATTGGATTTTTTTTTTTTTTTTTGTGATGAAGTAACTTAATTTGTGAGTTCTTTTATTTCTGGATTGGCCCTAACAAACTTATGTTGTTATTTTATCTATCAACAATTTCTCTGTTGAGTTTTCAAAATTTTCTGCTGTGATGAAAGATTTGATCCACATTGCCCTCTGCTAGTTTTGACCTTATTGTCAGCTATGAAAAAATTTTAGCAGTTCAATAAACCTGAAATGATAGCAGATATTATACAACATTTGCAGAAAAAAACATTTTTAAAATGATCCGAATCATTATAGCAGTGACAGAGATAACCTGACTTTTAGTCTCCAGTGTAGGTCAGTCTCCAAAAGTGCTTCGTCCTACATTTCCCATAATGCAACCAAAAGCATCTTTTTTAAAACCTTTCTTGACTGGTAAATGGACACGTCTTTCAAACTTCATGGACCCAGTGTGCTACACAGCCTTTCTTTTAAAACATAAAGCCCAATCAGATGCAAATATCTAATCAGCCAGTCATGTGGCTGCAACTCAGAACATAAAAGCAGGCAAACATGACCGTTGAGTGATTGTTTGTGCCAGGCAGGATCGACAAGAACTCAGAAACTGCTGATCTGCTGAGAATTTCATGGACATGTCTCTGGAGTTTTCAGGGAAAAAATCCAGTCAGCAGTTCAAACGTTCTGTTAATAAGAGTGGTCGAAGGAAAATGGCCCAGGGAAAGGAGCGAGTCAAATAACCATCCACTGTGGCAGTCCTGTGCAGAAGAGCATTTCTGAACGCTCAGCATGTCGAACCTCCAAGTGGATTGGCTACAACAGCGGACTACCTTGCTGAGTTTAACTTATGTCAGCCAAGAGAAGAAAACTGATGCGACAGTGTGCACAGGTTAACAAGGTTACACTTTACTTGAAATAATATTAATGTTAACAATGTTTTGCTGTTTACAACTTGAATACTTTTCTCAGTGGACTTGCCAATAAAGCCTCTTAAAATTGAAGATGTGCTTAAGATTGTCACAACACTGTCATAACATGACAAATGACACACGTCGTGCACGTGAATTTACCTTCATGAATGTGTCATTCAGTCAACTAACCCTCACCGTAAGCCCAATTAAAGTGAGGTAATTGACCTAATAATACAAACTGCACAGTAGAAGACTAGAAAGTCGCCTGGTGTGATGAGTCCTGGTTGCTGCTTTCATATGCAGCCAGTGGGGTCAGCATGAATCCATCCTGCCTCTAGTCCACAGTTCAGGCTGCTGGTAGTTTTGTAAAGGTGTTGAAAATATTTTCACAGTCACATTCTAGACTTTCTCAAATAAATAGCAGGATTACACACTATGTCGCAAAGCATAAGTCATCTCAAGCTCGTTCCACCAACATGACGATGGGTTCACGGCCCTTCACAGTCACCGGTTTTTAATCTGATAGAGCACCTTTGGGTTGTGAAGCGAGAGATTTGCAATGCTGCGTGATGCTATACTGGAATATTAAAGAAAAGTATCCATCACCTTGTTGAATCCAAGACACATATCCAGACAGTTCAGGGAGCAAAGACGGGCCCTACCTTGTATTAAATAAACTCTACTTGCTGTGCAACTTAAAAGCTTGATGTACAGTTTTTCTGTTTAATCAGTCCGAACAACAGGAAATAGATTATAAAGCAAACCATCGTTCCCTGGACGGTCTAAGAGATGACAGTGCAGTTCAGAGGCGTAGACTCTAAGGAATTGTATAACATTCAAACTAGTGAGGAGACACAGAAGGGAAGAACAGCATCAAACGATTTCCAATGTGTCAGTGTTTCAAAGGCTCCATCATCAAAACCAGAAACTTTTTATAGCACTGGACAAACTCTTCCTACAACTGTTCAACTTCCCAAACTCAGTGAGAAGGACCTTGGTCAGAAAATCTACATCAGAGCCCAGCTGGCTGTGAGAGCAACTCTCTCTGTCTCTCTGGAAGGACAACAGTTGGTGCAGCACATCATAAGTCTGTGCTACATGGCCATAAGGAGCCAGTCAGTTCAGCATGCCTGGAGTTGGCACAAAGAGAGCTGAAGACAGTGCATCAAAGATTTTGTGGTCTGATGAAGCCAAAATCAAACTCCTCGGTTGTAATTCAAAGTGCTAAGTCTGGAGGAAACCAGACTCATTAAGCTTTCAACATGAGCCCTGATGTGAAGTGACGGGAAGAAGATTTATGTTATATGAGAAACTTTCACTTTCAGTAAGTGGGACACTTTTAAAGAGACTGAGAACAATGAAAGGAGTCGTGACAGTCAGACCAACCTGCTGCAGATCGGCTAAAACCTTCCAGCATGCGATGAGTTAATGCTCCAACACGGCTGTCACATCAAAACATTTCAGAGAAATCATTCAGTAAATCAGGAAACAGCCTGTGGAGTTCTTGAATCTCATTAAGGAAAATGACATGATGGATGTTTGTCTAAAAACGCTCCCCATTCAGCATGAGCGAGCTCATGCAAATCTCTCAGGAAGACAGCTGAAAAATGTGATGCTGTAAATGTTGTGAAGATGAAGAGCGAAGAAGAAGAGACTGAAAATTACGTTTTAATTTAAATAGTTTATAGGTATAATGAATGGCTCTGAAATGCTAAAATAAATGATCAAATCAATAAAGCCACATTGATGTTTGTTGAGAAAACAGACTTTTAAAAGGAGCAATCATTGCCTCTTCTATTTACTTATTTATTTTTTAATTTAACACTAAGATGTTTTTTTGTTTTTTTTTAAACTGTCCTTATCTTTTCCCTTTATTGGTTTCTCTGAATTAGCCATTAGTGAGCCTTTATGGATTCAAAAAAAAAAAAGTGTCGTCTTATCCTTTCTGATGAGTCCATTAAACTAGAAATGGTTTAAAGTCTGACCTCACAAGAACTGGATGAGCTGATAAAGTTTGCATGAGCATGAGAAGGGTGAGTTTTTTGGGAGAATTTTAGCACTTACATTAGGTTCATCTTCAAACCCCCTCATAAAAATAAGCAGAGTGCACTTAGCAAGGTGCAGATCTTTGCCAGCCTGTGGTCATGTTGGGGAAACAGGGAGCGCAAAGCAGAGTAATGGAATGTAGGGGGAGGCAAAAAGGTGTCCAAAGCACTAAAGAATATCAATTAAAATGTCAGTTTCAATGAAAATGCCAACAAAAGAATCCACCAACACCAATGTGACTGCCTCACATGATCTCCTGAGCAGAAAGCAAGAAACTGAAGCAGTTATTGATCACTCAAAGCCCCCGTCAGCCATTTAAATGGAGTGAGGAGTCAGCAGTTAATTTTTTTAAGAGATGTCAATCAATGCAGCCACAATAGGATCCTTTACATTCATAAATGTGCTCTAAAAACAGTCTGATGGGTCCAGTAATATGTGAGAAAGGCTGCAGACTAAAACACTTGAACAAATCCAAAGTTCCCTCCAGGCTTATGCCCGAAATAATCAATAATTAGCTGCAATTTACTTGTAAGTGGAAAGTAAAACGTTCAAAAAGACTGAAATGGGCTATATCCTGTAAATGGAGCAGAGTTTGAGAAAGTTCTTTTTTCTAAATGTTAATAGCCGTCAACGGGCAGCAGTGAAGCTTAAAGCTGAATGAATCTTTTCAGTCATTTCAGTGACAGTATCAGTCATTTTGAAACTTTCTGGAAGGAGATTATTCTCTTGGGAGATGTAAAGTGCAGAGTAAATGCTCAAAAATTTTAGCAAAGCTTGGTGCCCAATTTTTCCTCAAACTTCAAAGTGCTTTTAAAGGGTCATTGCACATAATTACCTTTATTCTCCAAAGATAAGGACTCTGATTATAATTATCTGAGCTCAGACGCTGACGTTACAATAACAGTAAAGCACTAATTGCATTCACATGAAATGAGGGAGAATCTAGATTGTTAAAATATGTTTGCTAGCAGAACTTCATCAAGAGAAGGTCATTGGTTCAATCCCTGGACAAGCAGGAAAAATCCGTGTGAGGGACAATTAAAGTACAAGATCCTCCCTAATTAGGGAAGTAGTACTGTTGAAAGAGCTCTTTTCATAATTCTGAGAAATGGACCGGTTTTATTTTTTATCAGTTTATTTTTCTGGTGCCAGTCAAAGCACACTTCTCTGAGATGTCCCTTTGTGAATTCAGTCAGGAAAAACTCTATTTTTTTGAGGAGTTAAAGGTCAAGCAGCTGCAGTTACAGTGAATCAGATTAATTTACAGGCTCGCGGTCCTTATTATTAAAACTGTGAGATATGGTTGAAAGCTCCAACCAATAAGCATTACATCTGGTGGCACATTTAAACATAAGAGAAAATATATCAGCAGCAGCGCATCCACAGGCGAACCCGTCCTCTTCAAATTGGCTTGTGTGAAGCTAAATGTGTCTCTGCTACTCTGTGACTTTGTTGTGCCTCAGAGGAGATGAGCTGTTGTTGTTTTTAGGAGAGGCCCCTCTGCTCAATCTGTAAAAATGTCCTAAAAAGGGAATGTCCTGAAGCCTGTGGCAGAGTAAAACGTTTAAGCTGATTCCTGTTGCTCTGTTTTGTTTGCGGTTTCATGGAAGGAAGGTTTTTTCTTAGAAATGAGAGAAGAATCTTCAGTCATGTGACCAGTTAGCGACCAATGTGTGCACAGCATTCATTTGCCCTAATTGCTATCATTATTATTGTTGTTGTTATTTTGACTATCACTTTATTTATAAAGCATCTATCAAAAATAAATGTTATACAATGAAAACTAACAATTCAATAACAAGATTTTTTTTTCTTTTGTAGGGGTTATAAAGAGGTGATTTCTTCCTCTTATCAATTAGGCATTTTCTTTGATCCTCATAAATTGCAATATGTATTTTTAACCTTCACCCCTCAGTGTTAATTCAACATGTGCTGAATGCTACAAGACCTTTTCCCAAAACACTTGCTACTGTAAAATATGTGCAGTTAAGTGTCTCAATTCCCATTTGCGTCAACAGGTTTATTCAAAGAGATGGAAAATTTATAGCAAACTATAAATCCTTTCACATAAAAATAGCTCCTCTGGTGCTTTTAATGATAGACTTGTCTTAGGATGTTGTCACGTTGCTGTGCTAAGCTTTGTTTGCTGGGTTGTAAAGATGCATCACGACTTAACTGCATGCTGGGCATCTCGTCTTCAACTATGATTGACTTAAACCCATTTGTACGCCTCTATATACATTCACGAGCATCTCATCCCAGAAAGTAAACATCTTGAACCTGTAATTGCTTCCAACCTTTGATCCACGCTGGCCCTGCGTGAACATATAGGGACAACACTCACAGATGAATTTACTCAAGTGGTTTTCATCAGCAGGTTCCTGTGAAATCGTTCCCGTACTTGAAGATGAATCCTGTCAAATGCTGCTTGTTTTCATCAGGATGTGAGTGATGTGCTGCAGCTGCTCTCACAAAAAAAAGAAAGAAAAAATAGTCGAATTATGAAGTGAGCTCTTCTGAGTGAAAGACAGTCAGACGTCATCCACACAAGACTTTTTTTTGGTGACACAGTAAACAGAAAATTGTGGGCAGCAATCTAAACAAGAGGGCTGGCCCGAGTCTTTGGACAAAGCACAGTTTGAAATCACACATTTGATTGTTTTCCATTCACTGCTGCTTGCTTTTCAGCAGCATCAGAGCCTCACATGCAGAGATCTGTTGAATGAATCTGCGACTCTGATTGAAGAAGTAATTACTTCCAGAGTGGCACACAATAGGCCGACTGTGCTGATGTGTGTGTGTGTGATGTGTGTGTTATTTGCACATTGGCCCCTATCCATGGGCACCTGGAGATGTTTATCCATGTTCAAACTTTAAAGGTTATAAAAGGGTAAAAACGTGGACCAGCTTTTGTGCCGTTGACGCATTTTCCTCATCTTTCGTGGGTCTGTGACTGTGGACAAGATTAACTCTCCAGAGATGTCACTCAGTGCTTTTGTCCTCTTGTTTCATTTAATGTCACATTACGTGTAATCACAAAACAATTCACATCAGCACAAGGCAGACACAGAGAGACAAGAACATGGCCGACAGTTTCATGCTAGCATCAAACGCCTACACTGAATGACAAATAGGCCTACCCTGGATTTAAGTTTTACTGCATATGAGGAATAAAGTCTGGGAGACTCTTGTCTCCTAACTGAGTTAGCAACAGCAGCACAAATATTAAAGACATCAATTCTATCGAAAAAGCAACAATCGTGAAGCTGGCTGTTTTAAGATGCAAAGTACAAAAACAGGTTTGCAGGTTGAATTATTCAAACAATATGACTAACTCTGAGCTGGCTTGTTCATGGTTTTGATCATTTTTTAGGAATGCACTGCAAATTGAACTAGCAGGTTATTTCCAAGGTGGCATATTTTGACAGGGTGTTCACAAAAGTGCCAGCTAAACAAAGCTACTCAGGTGTGTCTGCAACAGGTGAGTCTATTCAAATGTAGGCTACGTGTGTCCAGTTAGAGGGCAGAAATAGATTTGACAGTCAAGGAACGTGGGTAAAAATGGCACCGAAGAAAATGTGGCACACAAAGTGGAATCATAAAGGAGCATTTTCTATAGTATTAATGTAAAAGTTGGGCAATTTGGGAAATACGTTTGTCTCTTTTTTCTGAGTTGAGTTGTATATATGCTAGGTAATTATCAACTGGCTAACTTAGCAAAGATTGAGTATATGGAAACAGCTGGTCTGGCTCCATCCAAAGTAAACAGAATCTTCCTACTAGCACATATCTAAAGCTGACACAAAATTCTTTGATTAATTCGGACAAAAACCAACCTGCTGCCCAGGTACCAGCTCAAATCCTAATTGCAAGTTACCATTAATGCTCAAAGCCAAGAAATAGTCCCAAAGGTGCTAACTATAGAACTTCACATATACTGCATGTTGGACTAAATCAGGTTTATTTTGTTTTTATTAAAAATAATTAAATCTGTAGAAAGTAATTCTTAGTTATGTAAGAACTGAGTTATTCTTTGTTTACTTTGGACAGAGCCTGGCTAACTATTTCCCCATTTCCAGTCAGTATGCTAAGCTAAGCTAGCCTGATGCTAATTTTAGCCTCCAGCCATCCAAACATCAGGAGGATATTAATCTTTTTATTAATCGTATCTAAGAAATGTAATAATTGTATTTTCCTAAATATCAAACGTTTCCTTTTACAGAGTAAATCACACATCGATGTCTTTGTGTATCATCACCCGGTTTGGTGGGGCTCCCTCCACTCTCCTCCCTCTCAGAGCTAGAGTGAAAACATTTTGGACAGAGTGAGACACTCTGAGCACAAGCGCCTTCAGTCCTGCTCTGTACTCTTTTCGGATCAGGCAGTAAAGAACTGGATTGAGGCAGCTGTTTGCATGAGCTAAACATACAGTCAGAGGGAAGGCATAGGCCTGAGTGTTGTAGAAGGCTTTACTGAAGGGCACCAAGTCAAATTTGATGAGCACCCCCCACAGGGTGAGAGCCTGGTTAGGTAGCCAGCAGATAAAGAAGGACAGAACTACGATGGTGACAGAGCGGGTGACTTTGGAGCGACGGCGGTGGCGTCCTCTCTCAGACTCCGACCTCTCTGTGACGCTCCCGCTGACCATGCTGCCCACGATGCGCCGGCTCAGGATGAACCTCAGGAGGAGGAGGTAGCACACAGAGATGACAATTAAGGGAACTACAAATCCCAGAAGGACTTTCTGTGTTTGATAGAGTCCAAGCAGGACTTGAGGATCCCAGTGGTCTGAATCAGAGTCAGAGAACCGCACTAAGCACAGCTCGTCATCTGCAGACACCTGTAGTGTAAACAGCAACAAACACTGCATAAGAGAGGACAGAAAGCATGTGAGCAAATCAAATCAGGGATGGAAGTTCAGTCTTGAGCCAACCAACCTGAACTGTGGTGGAGTAGAGAGAATGAGGAAGCGTGGCTACCAGTGACACCACCCAAATGGCCAAACTGGCCCATTTTGCACGAGCACTGGCTCTCCTCGGGCTTTCCATCTTCAGAGAGGAGACCAGAGAGCGGTAACGGGTCACGCTCATAGCAGTGAGGAAGAAGACGCTGGCATACATGTTCAGGGTGGTGACCGAGCTCACGATCTTGCACATGACCCGGCCGAAGGGCCAGCGGAAGTCCAACACCGTGTCCACAGCCCAGAAGGGCAAGGTGAGGACAAACTGGAGGTCTGTCAGGGCCAGGCTCATCACAAAGCAGTCGATGGAGGAGTGGTGGTGGCCTTGGCGGCGGGAGTGGAGAAGGAAGAGTGCCAGGAGGTTACCCACAAGCCCCAGCACACACACTACCAGGTACACAAGGGCAATTAGGACTCGCACCTGTCAAACACATGCAGAGTTAATTTAGTGTTTTGTGGTGAACAGGATTCGTGCTGGAGCAAAAGTGCACACATGAAAACTGAAGTCAAAACATGTCAAGCAAGAATAAAAGAAAGAATAAAAACACCTCCAAGCAATTTCTACCTGCAGATGCAGATGTGATTCATGCAAAATGACTTTTATCCTTCAGGTAAAACCTTAAATTAACCTACTGCCAGGTTTGCGCTGTCGCCGTACAGATCCACTGACGACTCCTTGGAGAGGATGTGAAGCCAGCAATTCAGAGAGAGGTTGAAAGCGGCCAGGTTGGAGGCTGCTCCCGTGGGGCTGACAAGTTTGAAGATCTCGCGCTCATCCTCTTCCTCTCCGCACACACTGAGAGCCGGTAGCGGTCCGGAGGCGCTGCTGTTGCTCTGCATGACTCCGCACAGGAAAAGGCGACTTTCTTCTCAAAAACAACTTCCTCCTCTTTCAGGCTAACTTCCAGAGAGTGGGCGCGCAGCTGTGGATGCCACAATCGCCATCGTCCTCGTCCTGCATTTAGTCTCGTATAAAGTCCAGGCTGGAGATCAGGGTTGTGTGATTCATCCGAGTGATTTCCCAAATCAAACGCGTCTGTGCGCGCGTGTTATTATTTTTCAAAAACTAAAAATAAAGACTACAAGAAGAAATATCAAAGCCGACTGATCCGCGCTAATCTACTTAGGTGCGCCCATGCTGAAGTCTGAGGTGATGCTGCCGCCTCTGCTTTCAGTGATGCTGACAGCATCCTGATACGCGAAGCTTTTATACTCGCTGAGGCTCTCCCTTGTCGCTAGATGGCGCACTTCCGCATGGAGGCTTCGTGCAGAGTTTTTACACTGGGATGAGGAGTGCAGCAGTTTGGCCAACTGGGCAAGAATGAACTACAATTCTGCTTTGATATTTTAAAAAGTTTTTATATGTATCGTGCCTGATAAATCAGGGGTAAAGAAAGAAAATAAAAGGGAAGGGCTGCTTGTTGTGTGTGGTGAGAATTTATTTTATTATTTAGCTGTCATAGTCTTCAAAAGAATCATTATTTCCTGACATATCTTATTGCCTCTTACAAAATAAAGATCAGACAATCTTGCAGCTTTCCAGCCTGAAACATATTTCTTAGCTCTGTCGTCACTCACTTGCACAATATTTGTAGCTGTGCCACAGGCTCGCTGTTCATGTTTGTACTTTTCTCCTTTTGATGGATCCCTCTAATCACCTCTGGCCTTGGACATAATGTCCAAATACCACCTTTAATATTCCTTCATATGATGTGGGGCTAAATCATATATGATGGTATTTTCAGAGAGGTTTTCTTATCAAAAAAGGCTTTGTTCACACTCATCTGAATAATCCACATCAGAGGAGCGATAAGATAGATTTCAAAGAGCTTTATGTCTGTGTGAAGGAGCCAGACAGAGATGGAAATATATGTGTGTGTGTGTGTGTGTGTGTGTGTGTGTGTGTGTGTTTGTGTTTGATTTGCATTTCCTATAGGTCAGTGTTGGCATTCACACAATGCACTGCTTTGGAAAGCTGTGTGTGCATTAGAGAGAGGAAGAGGAAGAAAGAGGAAAAAAGCGGATCATAATTTTTTCAGGCAGCTTAGACGGTTTGGACTGGCCTTGCTTGAACAAGACTTTGACAAATAAACAGTCTGCACAAATCCTTCACATGTGTTTGGGATTTGCAGAATTTGTGCAACAGTGAAGAATCTTATTTTTTGTCTCCAAGCAAACTGCAATACCTCACCTGTTTCCTTCAGATGCTGAGGAAAGGTCTTTTTTAAGTCTGGCGATTTGTTGTCGTCCCTGTTTAAGCAATTGGGAACAACTTTAAACAAACAAGACACTAATTTGTTTACAGTTTCCTTTTTTAGATGGATGGATATATAAACAGATTGAGTCCAACTCTGAAGCTCTCATTTGCATTCTGTTCAAAATTTCCAATACACTTAAAGAAGTCTAATGCAATTTTCATCAGTTTGTCTTTGTTTTTCTCAGCACTTAGAAGACAAAGGGGAATTCTGTCATTGATCATGTCAGAGCGTCTCGCAGACAAAGTGATTTGAATTCACAGTCCGAACTCTGAATCCGCATTGCCGCAGTGCATGAAATATAACAGCAGGGAAATAAAATTCTTTATATAAGCAATGATCCTATTAGTAATCCAAATGTGGGCACATATATGAAGAAAGACTTGAAGGGAAAATAATCTTTAAATATCTCAAGTATCCTCTGTGTCCTGCATCCTGTCAGCAAAACCTCGAACAATACCTGTGACTGCAAATACAAACACTTTTCTCTTTTTACTCAACCTGCAAAAATATCTGAATAAACGATCTTTTTCTCCAGTGACCTGTTAACTAATTCGAGTAGCAACACCTGCTCAACTCTGACATGACTGATACTCTGATATTCAGAGTTTCTACTTCTGTAACTCAGACCAACACAACACACTGCCTAATGCAATCTGATCAATAATTCATTTCTGACTCCCAGTGAGGACAGCGTACTTTTAGCTCGGGTCTGCCTAAATTATTTGGTTTTTAAATTCCTAAGTTTTGTCCACATCTTCAGTTCTTGTAACAACTTGAACAAATACCACTCAAGGAAGATTGTTAAATGAAAATGTCACTTATTCTGCTAAGAGCCACAGCCTGAACTTAAGAAATACTGAGGTCATCAGCCCAAATCTGGATTTGAATAAAACTTCTGACTGATGCATTGTAATTAAATGTGATTGACCTAATACCTCCTTAACTAGTGCCCCCCACCCCCACCCCCAGCTGTAATTTGCTTTTAGTAATTAGCATGTTAACATGCTAAACAAAGATAATGAAAATGGTAAATACTGCACCTGCCAAACATCAGATGACTGTGCTAGCATGTTGGTGTTAGCAAGTTCAACAGCTGCTGTGGTAGAGTCTCACAGAGCTTCTAGCACAGCTGCAGGTGTTTAGACTTGTTTAACCTGAAACTAGAGACCATCCTGTGATAGGATCACATCAGCTGATGCCCGACGGGTGGGCTCTCATTTTTCATTACTACATTATTACATGAGTTCAGTACTCATGGATCAGACCACACCACCTTTGAAATTGGCCTTCATTTTGATATCAACCATGCACGTGTAAAGTTTTTGACTGCATCATGCACAGCTGTGTATTGACAAACACTACGAACATTTGGCAAATTACTCAGAAGCACATCTGTGGTAGTTCTCACTACAAAAGGTCTCTTCAGGAGCACATTTTGCAAAGATGGCACACACACACGCAGCCTCACAAGGTGAAACAGTGCTAGCCATGCTGACACAGTTGGTAAAAATATCAGAATCAGCTTTAAAAAAACCAACACAAGTGTGATACGTCAGCGAAGAAAATAAGCTCTGATACTGCACATGAAATAAAAAATTATTAAGGACATGACCTTACTGTCCTATATACAAACTGTATTTCAGTAAAAATTCCCCACATAAAATGGATAAAGATCATCTTGTGGGTCTGACCTTAAGTGAGTTAAATTAATTGCAGAGAGCAGATGCTGCTTGTTTCAAAAATAAATCCACATTGACCTCAATGTTGCCCCCAATCCTAAGTTAGGAAGCCATTGAGCTCATAAATATTGTACACTACATGTACTGTACTTGTGTTGGTGAATGTGGACAGAGATCAATTATTCTTGCCTTGTGTTTTGAGATGCACATTTTATCATAGTTTTACAGCTGACCTCCTGCAATATATAGAAGCTGTCTGAATTATGATGAATTGTGGACAGGAACAGAGATGAGTGGATGTTTTTCCACTGGAGATAACATTGTGTGAAGCGCTGAAAAAAACAGCAGAAAAGAGAACCAGTGAAGTAGTTAATAGATGAACTCGCTAAAGGAGGCAGCAGTTTCAGTCATTATCTCTAAAATACATTACATGACAACATGTTTTGAAATAACTTTGTTTCACAAACATGCTGAACAAGCCCTTATACTCTTAAAAGGACACTTCACAATACTACATGACCAGCCAACTGTCATATTTCCACACATATACAGCAAAAAGCATCAAACTGTACATTTAATATCCTTAAAAACAGAAGCCCACTGACAGCTGGTACGAAAGTGAAGCTTGTTATAAGTTTTTATGGAAGTGAGAAGTCATCTAGCAACTTTTGCTTATAAAGCAAGTTCAAATATTGCCTCATTATTTTTAAGGAATGCAGATCTCTTCCAAATTGGACAGATGAAAGAGACAAAAACCCTTCTGGCATTTCCAAAATTCACTGGAGTTAACTTTTTAATTCTCTCGTGTTTTCTCAGTAATACACAGAACTGTTAGAAAAGGCATCTCAGATCATTTTAGATAAAGTTTTTCCAACATTAAAAGTAACTAATAAAATACAGTGGTGAATATACATTTGTGTCATTTTACAGATTGTACATGCCTACATTATGCATCAGCAGTATTTTTTCCAAGTTTCTACGGCTCCACTTTCTAAAGCAAACAACAACAAAAAAACAACAACAACAACAAAAAAATTAAATCTGTTTGAATGACCTCCTCAGCGACCTTCATCTGACGGATTGAATTTCAGTTTGAAAAAATCTTTTAAACAAGCTATTTCTGTGTTAGAACAGATGGTAAACGCTCCACAACACCTCACTCAGTCTCTGCAGTGAGAAACAAGCTAAAAAAAACTGCCAAATCACTCATTTGGATGCTGCGCCTGCAAGCAAGTCTGCTCTCATTTGCTACATCCTCCCAGGGGCCCCAGAGGAGATCAGACATTGTCCCTCTCCCTGTCATCCTGGTGGTGAGAGAATGGAAAGTCTAGCGTAGAGACATCTTTCCAGGGTCAGAGCTTCTCAGACGGGCTGCACAGGTCCTTTAATCCCTTGGAGACAGAGAGAAGGGGAAGAGGAGGGACGTCTTGCACTTCATCCATCAGTGGCATGGAGCGGGAGGGCACTGTGTGGGGACATGTTGGAGAGGAGTGAGCGAATGTTTGTGTGTGTTGAGAGGGAAATATGAGTGTGTGCTTATGTCTACGGACCTTTGATCTGTGTGTACTCTCCCCGGCTGAGTTGGCTGTAAGGTTTTGGCTGGAGATTTGAGGAAATGAGCAGGGAGAAGGAGAGGAGCAAAACCTGGGCATGACCGACAAAAGCAAGGAAGCAGGCCAAGAGCAGAACACAAAGGGGAAAAAGTTGAAAGGAAATTATTAAGCATAACCTACATGCAATTTTGCTCAAAAGATGAGCACAGGTTTTATACATGACACCTCAATCGATTAAAATCTAAAAGAGAGACACAGCTGTAGACGGCAGTGGAGCACAGGCAGTTGTTTTTAATGATGTGCTCAGGCTCTGACCTACATCTATCATTTAGTTATTGCAGATTATTCTGTCTGAATAAACTCTCAATGGTGTAAATTAATGTAATGTCTCATATATCTCACCAGGATGCAGGTCCCTGTGTGTGCTGTTTTGCTGTTGCTGTTGGGAAGGAGAGCCTGTAGCTGGCTTAGCTGCTCCAACAGAGCACTGCAATACAAACACAGACGGGAGGATTAAAGAGACTGTGTGAAATTTTCATGAGGGGACACCGGTTCCTTGAAACCTAGGCATAATCTTTTCAGCATCTGTGATCACTGGGAACTAAAACAAGAAAAAGAGAAGAGCAGCGTTCAGAAGGGATGTGCATGTTCACAAAAATCCTCTTTCCACGTTTTATTTCAATTCACCGCAGCTCTCTGCCGGCATCAGGAAGAAAGCAGCATGATGAGATGTCAGATTTAAGACAAAGCAAAGTCAGAGAACGCTGTGTTCAGGATATAAAAGTGGATGGCCTTTGTATGGTGGTAATTTTAGACTGAGCCCCTTCAGTCCTGATTTTAAACAAGTCGAATTTGTCAGCATCTGGAGATGGAGCAGCTGAGGGACAAAATCCATAATCAGGATCAATGGAGCACTGACAGACAACACACAAGATCTGCTCAAAGGAGAGAATGACTTGTGCAAAATTTAGCAGCACAAAAAACAAATAAAAACAAAAATATAAGCAAGGCTTTTGTAAGATCAATACTGATCTGCATTTAAAGAGATTGGTGTTCAGCATCTTTTTAAGCTTTTCTAAAACCAAACAACCCAAGAGCAAAAGTGAATGATATGGATTAGATTAAACTTAAACTGCGACTACAGTATTAGCATGTACAGCTAACTACCTACAGCAGTGTGAAGCATGACTTCCATGACAAGGAGGACATGACTAATCACATTATTTTATGGGGTTAAGGTCTACAATAAAAAGGTCTGTTAACAGCAAGCACATTCAATGTGCAGCTAGTATTTTTCACACTGTGTGTAAGTCAACCGTGTCGACAGTCTTAAACGAAAATTTGTCACTCTTCTGAACTTTTATTTTATTTGATTTAAGGAGCTAACACCTGCTACATTCGTACATTTATTAATCCTTTTATTTTGAGCTTATCTTCCAAAATGTTAAAAGTGAAACATGCTGTTTGGGAAAACAAACAATTATATACAGCAGTTAAGTGTAGTGGCTGAGCAGCCAAACATTGTGAATTTACAGTGAAAATAGTCTAACCTTACATTTTCTTGATCAGACTCATATGTCCTCTACATGAGAGGCAGAGCAAAACAGTCAGTTGATTAATTGTAAAGGTAATTGGTCACTTATACAGTGTACAGTCAGGTTAGGTCTCTGCATTAACCCATCCCTGAGGAGCAGTGGCCAGCACCTAGGGACCAACTCCAGATTTTGAGTCAGTACCTCCGTTTAGGGTATTGACTGGAGATAGACCTATATACAGGATTTAATGATGGGGGGAACCGGAGCACCCAGAGGAAACCCACTTGTAAATGGGGAAAATCCTGTCCCAGCTGGAAATCAAACCCAGGACCTTCTGGCTATGAGTCAACAGTGCTAACCGCTAAACCACCATGCTTCCTGTAAATTAATCAATTAATTAATTAATCAATTAATTAGATCACCATAGGCCACCAGGATTATTCCTAATGGTTTAATGGTTAGGTCACCATTAAAACAAAAATGACAGCATTCAATGAAACCTAATGGCCTGAAAAATGTGGAACATCATACATTTTTTCAAACCAAAGATAAAATGTGTTAAATGTGTGTAAAATCAGAAATTTCAGAATTTTATCCAAGGAACCAGGCTGCATTTCCATGCAGTCAAGAACTGGTTGGTTTAAGCACATAAACCACTTGGTTTGACTCAGGAAAATATCATGCTTTGCCTTAAAATACCTAAATTTGTCACTACAAACAAAGCAGGAAAACTCCCAACAGCAGCTTTACTTATCTGTTTTGTTGCTGTTGTTTTTTTTTTCCATTTGAAGCTATCAAGCTTGAAATTGTTTTGAACAGTCAGCTCATAAAGCCCTACATGTAATGTTACATGTCTTTGATATGTATTGTTGAAACACTGATATCACACATATGAAACATACAAAGTGTAGGCAGGTTTTCTGTGGCTTGCAGAAATGTAGAATGCCAACATTTCTTTCTGCTGGTCAATGATTGTACTGTATTGAATATTATTTAATTACAGAAAAACAGAAAAACAACAACCTTTGAAGATGTCGCTGTGGGTTTTGGAATAATGTGAACTGCAAGTTTTGTTAGCAGCCTTTGCTGACTCATTAGAGGACTCACTTGTTGGTCTCCTCCAACCGCTGGATCCTTTTCTGCAGCTCACGGTTGTTCGCAGCACATGCAGACATCCTACGCAAAGCAAGAGAAAGAGAACAGGGATACGGATAAAATTAGCAAAGAATTGTATCAAATAACACTGTTATGATGTTGCATTGTCTACCCTCCACTTCTTTTTGCCAATATCCGTCGCTGAGTGTTATCTTGCCCCTCATTTTGTCGTGCAGTGTGTCCCTACACCTTCTTCTTCCTCTGCTGTCTCTCATGTTTCTCTCATGCACTATGAGTCATCCTCCATTATGGCCCTCTGACTGAGCTGATCCACGACTGATGATAATACCCCATTGATGTGCTCCGCTTGCAGCTGATTTAATTACCAACAAATGCTAACTTTTGCTCTTTGCTGACAATCACACTTCATCATGAAACTTTTGCTGTCCAGAGGCAACAGTCCTCACGCTTGAATGAAATGTCAATAACAGACTGTTTGATATTTAAAGAACCCACTCGATAATTAAGGATTTCTTAAAAAAGTACTGGGGCATGCACAAAGGTTTGTTTGGTGACTGTGAGGTCCTGCTGTGAGCACACCATCAATTTTACATTAATGTTTGACAGGAGAGCGGACAAAGTGCTCTCAGATTTTAAAATATGTGTTTATTGATTCTGATGTAAAACACCATGGTTCCTTGGTTTATGGATTACCACACATTGTTCACAGCTTGCCCATATTTGAACCCCAAACTCACAAAAACTGTCTGTCTCTGTAAACTTTAGATTCCCCTCTGCACATTCTCAGATGACTCCCTAAAGCTCACATGAATCTGATGGAGTTTTAGAGTTTTAGAGTTAAGTTGGGCAAGAAGAATCATCTAATGCTCAGTTACTTTTAAAATGCTCCAAGCAAGGCTGGCGAACTACAAACCATGAGAGGTCTGACACACAGTCATGTGGGGGAATTGCTGCCTGCTGCTTGCTTTTTTGAGGAGTCTCCGAATATATGAATCTAACTCCAAGCTGGACCACTCTGTGTTGTTTGCGGAGGTGTGATGAGGTGTAAGAGCCAAAATGGGGGAGGCAGGCAGGATTAAAGAACCTGGTGACAAAGGCTTGCTGTGTGGTGGAGCTTATTCTGCAAAGCCTGGAGGTACAGGAGATAAGGAGGAGGAGGACTACACTGAGCCCAATCTTGGCAAAAACCCCCAGCCTCTCTATTGTGAGATGCACTGAATCGTCAACGGCTACTGGAACGCCCTCTCCAGCTGCAATACAAAGCATTTCTGCAATTCTTCTGCGCGGTGGGATATCACACTACAGTGTGTTCTGTCCGACTGACCTCAAATCAGACAAAGAAAGCTCGCAGCGGCTCTGTTTATGCAAAAATGTTTTAACTGAAAAACATTCAGAGAGTGTTCATTCATCATATTGCTGCCCTCAAACACCTACTTTTTCATATATGGTACAAATATGTTAGGCTGAACATGACTGAGCATCCTATTCGATTTACCTCTAGGCTTAAGGTCACAATATATGAATCAATAACTTTTGTTTCTTATCAGGATAACTGCAATGATTTGTGTGCATAGAGCACTTCAGTCTGGGGTTTTTTGGTTGCATGGACGGAAGTTTGTATCCTGATCTGTTTCATGTTGCATACACAAGAGTCTCTCCAGAACCAGTTTGAGCTTCGATTTGTTTGAAGAGGAAGGTTTTGGTCTTGTTATTACCTGCAAAAGTAAATCTATTTTTCAATTTTTGTGAGATTACGACCCTCTGTGAACACAATGAGAGTTTGAGACAAACATTTTCTCCTTGTATTTTTTAACACAGATTCATTCACAGATTCATGATCTGACATAATATATTTATTGTTTATGCTTGAATACTGATAAGTTTTTACAGCTTTAGTTATCCTTTAATGCAGTTCTTTCAGCAACGTCCTGACAAAAAGTTTCTGTTGAAAATTCTCAGAGTTCCTCACAATAAACAACAGAACATTGGAAACAAATGTCTGCAGGGTCCTTGTTGTTTGAATTTAGCCACATCTGAGATATTTCTGGTATTTTCGTGTTGAATCCTCCTGATATTAATTTTGTGTCCAGTTCTGTGAAACTTTTTTCTTTTAAAAGTTGAAATTTTTCTAAGCAATCTAGTCTTTCTTTGTTTGGTCACCTCTGACAGACACCACAGCTCTACTCTTTTAGTCTTTTGATTTCAAACCAACCATCTCTGTTGCTGTGGAATTCCTGAGCCTGAGGAGCTTTTTTCAAGATAAGACCTGGTAAACATCGGCTATCAGTGAGTGAAAAAGCTTTCAAGAACTCTTCTTTGTCAGCACTGAAATATGAAATATAAAAAAGGACACTACACTTCTGAAAAACACGCTCCCATCCATAATACAGCTTTATCAAGCTTGATGAAGTGTATGACAAATAGGCTCACTAGTCTGTCAGTGCAAAACAAATGACTACGGATAAAAGTTTAATCTTCTTGCCAAGGTGTGCAGAGATAACGTCGTGTTGAGTGAGGATGCTGAGCTCTTACCTTCCCTCCAGACAATCAACATATTCCCTCTTCTTCTTTCGACTCTCTTGGGCCGAGTGCTTGTTGCGGATTTTCCGACGGATCTTCTTCAAAACCCTCTCTTCAAACTTGTCAGGGAGATGAAACACATGGGAGGATGGGGTCAAGGAAGAATGAGGAGGAAGATAAGTGAGGGGAAACTGGGTTGGAGGGGGAAGGGGGGGGGGGGGGGGGGGGGGGGCA
>JAQLOL010000004.1:10234310-10245680 GCA_029783665.1 Naso thynnoides
CCCCCCCCCCCCCCCCCCCCCCCCCCCCCCCCCCCCCCCCCCCCCCCCCCCCCCCCCCCCCCCCCCCCCCCCACGACTGGCAGAGTTTTTTCATTTGTTGGTTCAGACTAATGTGTTTGTGTGTATGACAGAGAGTGAGAAGGCAGGGAATGGTATAGTGTATGTGTGCATGAACATATATGCTCTACATAGTACATGTGAGTGTGTGTCTTGCTTGTATACCTTGGACAAAGGCAGTTTGCTGGGCAAGCTCACACCCTCTTTAGCCAGAAGCTTCTTCTCATCCTCATTAAGTACAAGATCCTGCAAGGAATGCTGGGGGATTTGCTTTGCCTGTGAACCACATGGGCAGAATATTCCTATTAAACTGACTCACTGGGCAGTTTAAAAGAAGCCTCTGGAGTGGAGCAGTTCATACAATTTTGTTTATTTGATGCAAAGGGTGGTCTCTAGGTCTCAGAGTGGAGCAGGTCCCTTAAAGGTCTCTGTGTAAATTATTCAGAAAAGCAGTACACCACACAGATAATTCATATTTTTCAGAGAGCTGAGACGGGAGTCTTTTATTTATCACCCCCTACTAGTTAGAGAGCTTTACAATTCTTTTTCCCTCCACAGATGTATTCAGCTTTTTTCTCCTTACTGTCCGTCCCAGGTTGGAAAGCAGCAGGTCCTTCACTGTAAGAGTCTGAGAAGACGACAGAGGGGAGGTTTGGTTTGTAGTGAGGTAGTATGCAATGCCAAACTGCTCTTGGAGGTTGCCAGACTCCCAGCCTGCAGATTGATTCAGTAAAACAGCAGGTGATTATTCACAAAATCATCTCCAAGTTCCATTCAAAAAAACCTTCAAAATGTTAAAGTTGCATCCTTCCATTCAACATTTTTCACCCCTAAACATTACACAAAATACATATCGTATAGTTTAAAAGTAACATAAAATTTTTTGTCCTGGGAAATGAGCAGCGTTAAAAGGGACCATTATTCAAAAGCTGTCCTCACATGATGAGGTGCAGAACCTTTTATCCTTTTCCAAACGTTAGAGGTGGGAAAATCAAATTATTTGCTCTTTGAAATGGGTTCTTAACTGCCAAAAAGCTCAGTCAATAGCTCTCATTTTTCTGCGACAGAAGTACAAATGAATAAGTCACACCAAGACATTAGTTTTGCACCTGGCTGTCCATTGCCCTGGTTAACCTCTAGTTTTTGTGCATCTTAAAGCTGGACTGGGTTATGTATTTTAATGCATTTTTTAAATATTGCTTTAAATTCTCTTTGTATCCCGACAGCAATCAAAACATCAAACAATACATCAATTTTCTGACAAAAGAAAAAGAAAAAAAAAAAGAAACTCAAATCTGAGGCTGTTACAGACCTGTCCAAGAAGCCAATCTAATCATTTAATTTGGCCGGTATGCATTGATTGAAAGTCTTGCTGCTTGTCTGTCTATGTGCCTGCCTACCTGTGCACACTGTCCATGCATTTAGTGCCAATGACAGGTAGGCAGGCATATTGCTAAAGTTATAGCAAGTTAATGGCACAGAATTACTGAGAAAGCGCAGCCAAAACTTCTCAAGACTGACATGCTAGCTTGATCACTGTGATACTAACAGAAGCCATGTTTGCTGTTTAAGCTCACTGTGATCATGTTGGGTGTTTTCTTAGATGAAAATTAGACATAAAGTAGTTGGATATGGTTGTCGATGACTGCGCTGTGCTCGTAGCACAGTAGGCCTACAGAGCAAACAAGGGGACCGTTGTGCAGACAAACAGTTTAGAAATTATAAGCCAGGAGCACAACAATATTCACAGCAGTGAGCAGCAACTGCTGGGCCATGTCGCTGATTTGGAATGAAAAACAGAAAGTGATACTTGTGACAGCTCCCTTGCTTGAGCTTTTATGATTGTGCTATTAAAAAAAGGAGCAATCCTCTCATCCTATTCTACAACGCTCTCCTGTGAACAGTCAGGCAGGTGTGAATGGAAGGGATACTGTATGTTATTTGGTTACTTTGAAAATGTAGTTGAGCCAACTCTTGTTGGTTTCTCTAACGTTACCAACCAGACTTTTACATCACATTTTAGCTGAATATTAAAACAGCCTCCTGTTTTCACAGCTCTCTCCCTAGCGGCAAGTGTCCCCGATGTTTCTTGGCAGCACAAGATCCCAGAAGAATTTTCATTTTTATCAAATTTATTCTTACCTGGCTCTTTGGAAACGCAAGACGTTTTTTCATATGGTGGCTCATTCTTCAGAGGCAGAGGTTGAGGGAAAGACTGTGCATGAAAGGTTGGGAAAAAGCAAGGAGGGTCAAGGATCTCTGTGGGATCTGTTAGGGGGTCGTCATTGATGCCACTGTCAGTGGTGCAGGGTGACCACAGGGGGGACGCTGTAGCCGAGGAAGAGTTGCTCCCACTCAAAAGAGCGTCCAGGAAGTCATCAGCAGTGCTTCCCTTAGGACTCAGGGTCTGTAGATAGGAATGTTTGTTTTAATCATCCTGTCTTCTAATCAGATAATCATATTTTCACACACGAGCACAAACGAGAACGTAAACACAGCTGCCGCTCCATAGCTTCTGCTCATTTTCCAGCAGCCTCATTGCTGTTGGTCATGAGTACAGCCATACAGGAAAGCACAATGAAATTGGAAATGAGCTCCAGTATCTCCTACTATTGAGTTCAATAACACATGACCCTTGTTGAAAATAAACAACACTCTGCAGTCAGATTCTCCTTTTTTGATCAGATTCAATAAATTTATGGTTGAGATATTGTTGCACCGAATGACTGGTTGGGAGTGGACTGTGCCGAATGACTAACGGTACCCACGTCATGGATTGTGATAGTCCACGGTTGGTTGCTGTGGCAACTGGTGGTTTCTTCTGTGCTCCTGAACAGCAGGTCAGTGAAGTCTATCTCATCACACACCTGAAAGAAGAAGAACTCAGGGCAATGGGTTTAAAAGCAGAGGTTAGGGTTTCGTTAGGGTCATCTGTCTCTCAGAGGAAAACTTGTTTATAACCAAAATGACTGGTATCTTCAGTTGGCATGTTGTAAACTCAGGTTGCTCAACCACACACTTAGCCTTGACAAAGATTCTTTAACACATTGATTCCGAATCATTTTCTTACAAGCCATCCCATTACAACTATGTCTTACCTTGTTTGAAGTCAGCGTCATTATTCCAATATAATAAAGCAGTTGATAGAATTACTGTAAAACCGTCCACCAGGGATAAAAACACAAAACAGATCAATATGTTCCTTAGTGGTGCCGAGGAGAAATGCCTCAGTATGCTGCAAGGGACAAAGTTGAAATGCTGTATCACACAACTGCTTCCCTAAGGCCAGCTGATTACCATCCAATCCTATGTTTAGCAGACAGCTGAGGGAGCCAATCAGCGCAAGAGGAAGACTCACTGACAGATTAATGACTCACAGTTGCTCATTTGTAGTGCACACTGACCTTTGATGCTGTCTTGATAAGTAAGGATTGATTGTAAAACCTCCAACGTGAAAACATTGGAAGTTTCACATTCATTTTTTTTTGGACAGGGTTGGTTTAGAGCTCTTTTTTTGTTGCTTTCAAAGGCAGATGGTGGAGAGATTCACACTTTTAACATCTTTCATTGTCAGTATGAGGCTCAGGGTTTGTTTGATTTGATTTTTGCCTGATCCAAAATTTAGTGTAACACAAACAAAAACTCACTGATCCTTTCTCCACTCTTCTTCATATCCCTTAAGATCAAAAACAGTCTAAGCATCTTTAACCCTATCATTCACCTATCATGGTGATATCCAGTCAAGGGACTGGGTGTTACGCTAGCAGCACATGACTACAGTATACCGAGGGCAACTCTTGGCACTGGAGTAAGGTCTGGCTGCACCAATTATCATTTTGCCAGTAAAATAAAATAAAATAAAAAATACTATGGCTCGTTAGTATTTCTTTAAACCAATTACAGTCATCTTAAGCAGTGCTAAAGCTAGGATGCAGTGGTGATGACTTTGCAAAATAGTTACACACAGAGAGCGAAAGTAGAGGAGCATGAGATCTAATTGGCAGGCGTACACCCACAATCTCCATCCTGTGGGTGAGATGAGTCTTTTGGAAGGTTGCTTGGTCCAACACTTATCTTAACAATAAGATACATTTTCATTCATGACCCCCAGAAGATAAATCATAACAATTTTCTGTTCTATTACTTTTCCTCTTTCATTAGCTTATTGGTTAGTGTTTGTGGTTTTAAGTGAGACTTCATAACTGTTAGATGGATGTCTGGAACAAACATTGAAATGTATAAAATTTTATAACCAAGAAGGGGAAAACACAACTGATTTTACACATTAAAGTCTGTTTAGGTCTTGAGAAACACTGCTGCATACAGGAAAAATGTTGGATTAGGTGTTTTTTATGGCGCTGCACAGAGTGGAGAGAAATTAAAATGAGATATTGCCTCAAGAGAGTCTTGAGTTAGCATTGATTGGGCCTGAATGAATCTAAACCTGCTAAACGTCAGCACTGTTAGCCTTGTCACTGTGAGCATGCTAGCATTCTAACATTAGCATTTAGCTTTTTAAAAAAAGCATTGTCTCAAACCATGCTAGTTTTGTGAGGCTTTGGGAGGCAAAGTATTTCTTCAAGCTAAATGCTAAACGTCAGCATTGTTGGCTTTGACACTGTAGTATGTTAGCACTCTGATGTTAGCATTAAGCTGAAATAAAAGCCTAAACAAAGCTAGTTCTGTGAGGCTGAGGGAGGCACAGAATTCTTCGAGCTAACCGCTAAACTTCAACGTTGTTTGTTTGCTCTGTCACTATGAGCATAGGAATATAACCTTAGCATTTAGCTTAAAATTGCTTTCAGCTTTACAGAACTAGAATGATTAAATCTATTGGTTCGTGAGACTTTTCTCTGTTCTGTTTTTCAGGTGAAAGTGGTACATTTGACCTCCTCTGACTTCTAATTAAAATACAGAAACATTGCTTTGTTGTTTAACTGGTTGAATCAACTTTTTGAGGGACACTAGCAACAACAAAAAAAAAACGTTGTGAATAGCTGCTCTTTTTACACTTTTTAATGAGTCTGCCAAACTTACAAAAACCCCTTGATCTGAAATCAATTTTGCTTTTTTGGAAGAAACCTTTCCTCGGTCTATGTCTAGACACTGTCTGCTGGGCAGTTTCCATCTATTACCTGAGGTGAAGAGCAAAAATCTTTCTTTTGCTTTTCTACACTAAAACCTCAACACATCTCACCATTTGTTATCTTTATTGCCATAATTAGGAGCATCTGTTTCATTCTAATTCTAATCATACACACCATAAAGCAAAAAGCATTATGTAATATGTCTTGCAGTTGCATAAGAGGAACATGCACGCTTGCAAAAACGTAACAAACCATTATCACAGTGGGGAAGAGGTGGCAGACCTATTGTGCTCCTCTCTTGTAAAGAAAAACTGGGATCTACAGTTTGTCTTCAAGTTTCCAGAATAAATATCACAAACAAAATCCCTCTATCATCGGCTCTACTTCAGGTGGACCTACCATTATACTTCCTGAAGAGAGACACAGTCAGGCAAGGCATATCTGTATCTTAAATAATCAATCAATCAATCAATCAATCATAACTTTATTTATATAGCACTTTTCATACAATAAAACAAAACAAAAGAGGCAAAGTGCTTCACAGAAGGAAAAATCAACAACATTGAAATGAAAAAGAAAAACCCGGCCCTCCCACCCTCCAAATCTATATAAATGGCTTCACACACACACACACAACAACTGTCAGTTTTGAGACATGGCAGGGCACTGAGGTGAGGAAGAAGCCACCTTTGCAGGTCATCCATGCTGAGAGTGGTCACAGCCTATGGCCACAGGGAGCGCTGGCACATAGATCACCCAAGCCCGGACAGCCCGGTGGACTCCACTCCAAGGCGTAGAGCCCCCCTGCCACCTGGGCCAAAGGGACCCAAAGGACAGTGTGGTGGCACCCCATGAGGAAACACTGGAGTTAAAAACTAAAGACTAAAAACAAAAGATAGAGTAAAAGGCATGAGATAAAATAAAAGATAAAAGACAACAAATAAATAAATAAAATAGGTAAATGAATACCTAGAATTAAGATAATCAAAAGATGTTTTATTTTTTCTTCAGATTACATTTTCATCTTACTCAGGCAGTTCAGTGTAGACCAGTATGTGCTGTGTTTTTGTTTGATTTTTGCATTATTTATACATTTTTGGTTAAAGAAAAAAATATATATATATAAGACAAAATAAGGCAGTATACTGCTTTAGGAAATCTTACATTTGCTCCTCAAGCACAGAGGCTGTGTCCTCACTGCAGTGTCCCTGGGTTCAGTTCCACCCTGCGGCCCTTTGCTGCAATTCCTCTCTCCGTCCCTCATTTCCTGTCTAATTCTTCAGCTGTCTGTGTCATCAACCTAAAGGCAGAAAAAAAATGTTAAAAAAGCTAAACTACTGTACGTATCTGAAAATAGTTTTTCTTTCTGCAGTGTTGCAAATTAAGCCGTGTACCATCTACAAAGAGGCCAATAATGACTATCAGACGGTTTCTGTGCCAATTTTAGGAGGCAGCATCAATTTGGGATGAAGGCAACAGGTGGAGCAGAATGTTTTCTTCAACTGAAACCATATCATAAATGATTATTAAAAACTTGGTTAAGGCTTTGGAGACTTCAACTGATTGGTAGAGCAACATGAGATACAGAGGGAGGTTTCTAATACGTTCTGCAGAAACACATGTTGACCCTTGTTTGTTTTCATGCAGTGAAATCAACTAATTAAAAAATAATTTCTAAAAGAGTGGATTCCCAGAAGAAATTAGACAAATCTGACCCTGTGCACGTTGCCATCTGTTTGCATAAGCAGGCTCTTGTGATTCACAGCTTGTGGTTGTTCCAGATGAAGGTGGTGAAGCGGCAATTAAGTTATTTAAACCAGGACTGCTTTCATAAGACAGAGATAATTTTGAATAAACAAAAACACTGTGTCAGTTAAAGGTAATTTTTTTTGCCACAATGTCCCTCGCTATGTCACATATTTTATACTGCTCCCTGTCAACAGGTTCACTAATGAAAATTTGAAACTGTAAAAAGTGCTCTGGTTCAGCCACATCTAAAAATGCTGTCTCTTGATTCTGCTAATCCCAACAATGTTAGGCTTTTTCTAAGCTCCCATTTACCTTAAGTTTAAGAGAAGATTTTAGCACATAATAGCTTTTTATTCACAATATGTCAAAAAATTCCAATCAATTTAAGAAAAAAAAAACAATGTAGCTGCCATGATGCTGGAATCATTTCTTGTTCTCCTGATTCTAAATGCAGCGTTTGGTACCGTTGGCTATGACAGACTCTTCGACTGTTGTGAATCCCAGGTGGGTATCAGTGGCACGCAGGACTCTGCAGTGGTTTAGTTCATACCTGAACAAAGGGTCAAAGACCACTCAAGACAATGCTTGCTATTCCACTGGATGCACCTCAGCATGCTTTAGAAGTGTCCCAGATGCCTAGTTTCCTACATTAAATGGAAACTTCATCAGAGAAATACACTAGCATACTCTAGTTTCAAACAGGGAGGGGACACAAATGTGGGGGAAGAGAGAAGTCTTTTTTTACATTAAAGTTCCAGTTTGGATCGCTGAGACCTTAGACCATATTTTCTTAATTAAGTATTCAGATGTGAGTGACTCACTTCTGATTATTTGTGATGTATGGCACATACTGTGAATATTAAACTCTCCGATGCAAATTTTACTCAGTGTAGAGACAGGCATCAATTTTACAGCTCACGTTGGCTTTTCAGAGCCTCATTATGATGTAAAAATACAACTGAAGAATTTCTAACATTCATCCTCATTTATATGGCATGCTCTGTCAGGAAAAGGTGTTAGGTTATTTAAATAAATTCATGTGGATCCAGTGTGAGACTGAATTGAACTGATTCTTGAAGGACGAGGATTCATTGCATTTTTTACAAAGGAGAAATCATTTATTCAGCATGGCAGCAGCAGCACAAACTTTATATGACCATGATCCCTCAGTCTTTAAATGACTCGCCTCTTAAGTGTATTTGTGGCATTAAAATCAGTATTACCATGGCAAATTGCCCAATATTATCAATGCTGTAATAAGCCAAATTGCTGTGCTATCTTTATTGTTGTTCTATCTTGAGATGAGTGTTCAGAGTACAAGTAGATAGGATCTAACTGGGACATTATAAAGCACATATCAGGATACCAAGAATTTGCCCAGTACAGATAATTGCTGTGTTATTGCAAATTATATCACACTGTAACTCCACTGTATCATTTTCGTTTTGATGACAGTCAAGAAGAGTAACATCCACTCATGCTTACGTTAAGGGAAAGAAATATTCGACATTCCTGGAGGTGACTTACCAAATAGTATGAAATTTACCGTGAAATCAAAGTCAAGCCTCTGAATTCTCTTCCAGTGACTTTATTACACATATGAATGCAATTCAAGTCCACTGAAAATGATCCAACTGTTCACACTCTCGAATTTCCTAAACAGGAAGGTATGAAATTGAAGAAGCTGTGTGCTGAAAATACAAGGCTGAACTGTGAAAAGAGACCTAAAGGGGGAAAAGGGTAACAGCTACTGAGCTGAACCTGGATGTGCCTGTTTTTTAGATGGAACAGATAACAAGCAAAGAGCGTGCTCAAAGCATACAGTGTTATCTCTGCACCACCTGTGACACTACATGTTGAATGGCTCTTATCTGCAGCTCAGTGATAACTGTGATTTCAACAAACTAGTTCAACACCAGCAGCTTGTGAGAAATCCCCGGTGTGTCACAAGTAGGAGAAATGAAATCGAATGGGTGCGGTGCTGAGTGAAGGTGGTGTAGGTTTTGAACACCTCTTTACTGGTAAATCCCTTAAAGTTGGGAAAGGCAATTTATTTTTGGTGTCCTTGGGCAAAAATTTCAAAATAGCTTTTCAGCATGTTGTAATTCAAGTGGTCTGAAAAACGCTAGACTTCTGCACCTCTCCACGGCTCGGTATGCAGGCTTTGGTCTGGCTTGAGACCGTGATGGACTATGTTTGGCCAATCACAGGTCATTTTGAAGAGTGTGTGTTCTTATTGGCTGCTCTACACTCAAATCCTATCAACAGGTGGCATCGCTATGAGCTGATTGGCTGATAAAACAAGTGACGTGCCCTACAGTCTAAAACTGGTCTCTGACAACTTGACAAGCTGAGTTGCAGGTGACACCGTCAGCCATCTTGAGTTGAGCTGACATGGACCAGTTCACATTACTGCAACTTCCCCACAACTGTTTCATCTCAGTGTGGATCTGAGGTGTAAAGTGGTCTTAGAAGAGAGAGCAACAAACAAACGAAATAAAACAGGAAGGGGAGGGTGCAGCGAAAATTGACTCTCAATGAGTCTCAAGCTACAGCTAACTTGATATTCATACTACCCCATTGCCTACCTCAGTTTTAAGGCAGCTATGGAAAAGAAAGACTAAGCACACACCAACACAAAATGATTTTGTCAACTGCCGAAAAATCACAAATGTAATGCAAATGCTTTTGAAAGACAGGCAGGCAAATTGGAGTTTCTCAGATTTTCAGTGGCATCTCGAATGTTTTGTTTTCTTGCATTTTGTATATTATTTATCAGAGAAATCTCTTTTTCATCTCATCTGTTATGATTTATTGAGCTTTCTATTAATGCTCTGATCTTTTTTGGACACATCAACGTGGGAAATATGAAGTAAGTAAACACAATACACATGTTTTCACTGAAAAAATTATTTGGATAGGACTGTCTTCTGAGGCCAAAGAGGGCACTCAAAGATGGCCTGCATTTCTGTATTTCTCAGAACTTTTGCAGTGTCTGAATGAGGCAGATTTCTCCTCTTTCAGTGTTTACAAAAGCTTGTTTTCACTTGAAGCAGCAATGCTACAGTCAAGATTCTACTTCATAGAAACAGTGGCTGTACAAAAAAAAAGAAAAAAAAAAGGAAATGTGACGCCATTAACTATTTTTGACTTGAAGCAATCAATGCTCGTATCCTTGAGTGTGGCAGCAGACGCCTGGGAACAGACTGCATTTGCACCAAGCGTCACTGTTTTATTAAGTCAATCCCTCTGGTGGAAATGTGACACAGTGCACGGAGCTACTGTAATGAAATGAAAAATGTGAGTTTCAGTTGAAATGACCATGAAAATGATTGGTTTGTGGCTCTCACCAGAAACATTAATATCTTGTCTCCCATGTGTTTATAAATGCTGCAAAGATGAATAAAAAGTTTTTTCTAGCTTTCAGGTATTTTAACATATAAATTTTGATTTATTTGGGTGTTTTTGCTGCGAATTGGAAACAAAAAGATGACTGTTCAGTAAGACATATTACTCACTGATAAAAGGTTGCAATAAATGGGATATATGTAAGTTTTTCTTATTAAGTAAGAAAAAATTACTTAAGTGAGACCTACTGTGATTAATTTTGTTTGAGTTAAAATTGTGAGTTAATTTAAATTAACTTTGTATTCGATAACAGTAAGACATAAAGTTGTCACACTATCAAACATTTCAAATGAATCTGATTTCTTCCGACAGTTTCTCAAATTGAAGTCAGTTTTTCATTTCACGCACAGAAATCACAGCTGCAGGTGCAGCTGATGGAGCCACTTTGTCCCAGTACACAGAGACAAACTGTGAAGCTGCTCCCAGTGAAGCGAAGCTGTAGAGACTGAATTCAGTACAACTGATCAATATTAGACACTCCTAGCAACTGCCCCGCTCAATTTGGTAGACAGACACAGTCGTACGGTGGGTGGAGGTCAGGATAAAGTGATGAGTCACAATCATAAGACTTTCACCCTGGAGACGACCAATCTGTTCCTGATCCTCATTGAAGTGCAACTGTTTGACAACTTTGACCATGTGTTTGGGGCTTTAGGAAGGATTTGCACCTGCACCAGGCTTTGTCTGACTGAGGGAGACGCTGAGAGGTCAGACAGCGCTACGTCTATAATTGACAATCTGGGAGAGTATGTGTTGAAGTCTGGAAAATCTGCTAATATGCGGAACATGTTTCATTAGAAACTGTAACTAGATTTAATGAGTTGAATGAACCTTGCACTGTTTTAATTTAAGTCAACTGATAGTCATAGTCCTGAAAATAAGAACAAGGAAACTGAAGGGCAATTAAGTGGAATGTGTTTGTGTCATGTTTATGTTGAGAAAAAAAAATTCACTCCACCTAATTCTTAAGGTTGATTTTGTATTTTTGATTGTCCTAACCAAATACCAGGCAGTTTAATTTCTTTTTTCTTTTTTTTCTTTTTTTTGGGGGGGGGGGGGGGGGGGGGGT
>JAQLOL010000004.1:10245996-10261282 GCA_029783665.1 Naso thynnoides
AGATGTCAGAAGTTTCGTTTTCTCAGAGTTCTTCTCTCCTGAATTTCATAACTACAGATTTTAGTTTTGCTGCTTAAATGTGCTGGAAGAACTAGGCCTATTAATGTTTAAAAATGCAAGGCAGCCTTCTTCAACCATTCAAACGCACATCCTGCCATCTGAATGAGGCGTTGCTCGTTCACATAGCAGGACTGAATGAACGTTGTGGCGGTAGAACCGGTTTTGTGTGGCTCATTGCGCACCGCATTCGGTCGCTCTCTGCCGCCAAAACGCAGCGCTGTGCCATCCGCGCACCTGACGCGCCTCATCACGCCGAGGAGACGCTGCCTGGGCGAAACCATTTTTGATTTTAGAGAGGGTAATTACAATAATTTTCCACCACTGAGTCATTTAAAATTCGGAATATAAACATAAAATGCTTTAACATGTTTCAAATGTAATATTTAAAGTTTTTATGAATATGTATTTTGACTTCCTATTCAGACAGAATATTCACAATTGTCCCGGTGTGAGCTCCGCGTATCATTGAGTGTTTGAGTGACAGATCACACAAACATCATTTCATATGTTTCTCCTTTTGTTTCAGGCATCTTTTTTTCTCTTTTTTCCACTCTCTCCTCATCTCTTGAATTGTTTCCTTTTCTCTTCTTTGCAGTCAGAAAACAAATGAGCGACAGAAGTGATTAAACGTTACATCTCCAGAAACCAAAAGTAAACCTATGATTTATTCATTGATACATCAAGTCCGCTAGAACAAACAAACAAAAAGTGACTGTTATTTCCTTTTAGTTCAAATTCCTCCCTTTTATTGTTTGTTCTCATTTTATTTAATTCATCACTGCATGGCACGCAGGCTACAGGGGAATGTTTTAATTAAATAAGCTTTGAGTTAGTTCATTTTTGCTGCCCTCCCTGCTCGTGCCCCTCTTCGTGCAGCTGCTGTTGATGTATTTGCAGAGACCAGCGGTCCAGCTTTGGGCACACGTCCACAGAAACTTGATATGTCACCATGCTGGTGAGCAGCAGCGCCCCCTGCTGTCGCCCTTTCTGTCCTGCACAACTACACGGCAGCCATAGCAGCAGCAGCGTCTCTCCTGTGACCACCGGGACTGCCTGTCTTTGAGGGCAGTGTTTACACTCCACAGCAATAAATCGCCGCTCGCAAAGACCCACGATCAGCCGGCAAAATGGTGAGTGGACACCGGGCTTACACGCGCAGATGACCGTGCACCTATCTGTGGCTGGTGAGGAGCTGTCATCCGCGCCATGACATAACCGTCACCGAGCGTAACGTTACAGTTAAAAAGGTTTCGGCGCAACAAGCCGCATTTTTAGGTGTGTGAGGTGGATGCCGGTGCTCGTTGGCGTTTTGCGCTCAGATGAAGTCTCTGTCTGAGGTCAGCCTCAACATGCGCAGCAGCCTGCTGATAAAGCCGCAGGGCTGTGGCCTCGCACGGCCGCGCTGCCTCGCTGTGACGTTCCTGGCAAAGCCTTTAATATGCGTCGCAGGACTGCGGACATATCATGTTAATATGCCGTGATAAGGAGAGCCACATGGTCATGACCCGTCCAACACGAGCGCGGTGGATCCCGTTTATTTCTAATGCAGATTTAAATGCGATTACAATAAATTGCGTCATTTGATAGGCCTTTTACAAGAAGCAAAAAATACTATTACATACAGGCCACCAGCTGTAGCCTACGTCACTGGCACAAAGAGTTGCATAAGTTTCATTTTAATGCTTTTTAGTAATTGGGAATGATTCTTGAGTCTTTTAGTGTCTTATTAATGTGATACAAGAGGCTGTAATTTTACCAGTGAACACCTGGAAATTTCAAAGATGATATTTACATCGCCTAATTATTGTGTATAGGCCAACTGAATGTATTTAATGTTATAAATTATATTACATAGTGTTGGATGCTTGTTTTGTTCTCATATTATTATCAAATAAATTCATAATAATGAGGCCCACATGGACCTACAGTGGAAGTGGCTTTACTTCTCTACCACACATCTCTGTAAAAGCCTTCATTATCTAAAAAAGGCTTTTTATTAACAGCTTTTTATGACAGAATTGTAGGTCACACTTGTATCTTAGAGGATTGGCCTCTGAAATTTTCCTTAAATTAAGTGATTATGACTTAAACATTTAACAGCAGACTCAGTGCTAATTTTTGTCTATTAAACATGTATAATGTTAAGACTTTTTTAAGGGGCATTAAAGGTGTTAAGTTAATGCATTGTGCTCCCTCGTGATTGTGATGGAGCACAGCTTGGCCCATTCAGCTGCAGCACGGTGACTCAGTCATTTATCTGTTGCTTGTGTAGAAACCAGAAAGTTAAGTCTTTACGCCATGCCCACACTCCTTCCTGCTAGTCAGGCAGATGGATTCAAGTTCCTGCATGTCTTTCTTTTTATAACTCCTCTTGGAAAGAGATCTGCTGCTAGTGAGCTTCAATAAAGAGACACGTATGTTGAAATAAATGAACCTCTCTCTGCTGGCTCTAAGTGGATGAATGTAACCCACCCCTGCACTTAAACCCAACATCAGGTGAACTTCACTGTGGATCAGATCCGGGGAATCATGGACAAGAAGTCCAACATCCGGAACATGTCTGTGATTGCCCACGTGGATCATGGGAAGTCCACTCTGACTGACTCGCTGGTGTCCAAAGCTGGGATCATTGCTTCATCCCGTGCCGGAGAGACACGTTTCACAGACACGCGCAAGGATGAGCAGGAGCGCTGCATCACCATCAAATCAACGTATGTGGGTCAGAGGATGGGTTTAGAAACAACTCCAACATATTAAAAAGTTGTAAAAACTTAAGTAGGCTACTTTTTAGTGACATAAGCAATATGTATGGGTAAAGACACAAACCTAAGCATTATTTATATTAATACACCCCCAAAAACTCAGCAAATCTGCTTCATCAGGACTATGTGGATGTAGTTTGACCAACTTGTTGACGACACCTGCTGACAAGGTGACAACCACTTAACACATTTCTGTAGCATTCCCATGGCAAAAAAAAAAAAGTGCCACGTGTAAATCTATACTCAGTTTATAAGTCAGCGCCCACAGCTTTGCATTTGTGCCTACGATTTACCCCAAGATTTACATTTTACATACCCCAGTTTTGTTAAGCTTACGCTTTTAGAGCAGAACGAGGACCCGCAATGCAGACCACTGAAGACTCGGGCTAAGTGCAAAGGAGTTTATTGTCAACAAAGTTCCAAAAAATACAAGAAGGCCTTGGTGCTGGAGCACCGTTAGTGCCCATGGTTTAGTGTTTAGCGTTTCCTGCCCAAGCTTTAGCTTCTGTGCACACGGTTTAACATCTGTGAGCACAGTTTAGCACTAATGTGCAAAGTTTAGCATTTTCCATGCATGCATGCCTTTAATTTACATGGGTGTAAAAGAGAGCACATTTTTCATTTTTGAGCCCTGCCAATGATGAACAAGTGAGAAGAGCACTGCCATGAAAAGGTTCTCGTGGCTTTTTAATTTCAAATGTCCTGGTCTGACAGTGATATGTTTGAGCCTTTACACTGTCAGATCTTCTACCTTCTAATATAGCACTGGCTGTGCTATTTTGCTGTTGTTAAGTTGGAAGATGCTGCTGGAGTCCAAATTAAGGATTTTCAGAATCACAGAACTTGCTTTATTCGCAGGTATAAAATCACACTTGTCACTTCAACTCCATTTTTTAAGCATCCTTAGTTCATTTGGAAATATCAAGATAAAAGACTCCTCACAGGGACACTACATTTTTATTAATTTGATTGCAGAAAATTCACCAGCACTGACACAGATTCCCATCGCTAAATACTTATTAAAATCATTCCAGTCTTGCTGGTTTGTACTGCAGTTTGTATAACAATTGACCTGTAAGGTCTTCTTTCAGAATGACACACAAATTTAAGATTAAATTAAAATGAAAATCCATTGATCCATCTTTTATTTAATGATAAAATATTAGAGCTCTGCAAACACTGCATGTCTCCTTAGCCCTTTCTTGTCCCCTGTCGTTTACTCAGTGCCATCTCTATGTACTACGAGCTTGGAGAAAACGACCTGGCATTTATCAAGCAGTGTAAAGACGGAAACGGCTTTCTCATCAACCTCATTGATTCCCCTGGTCACGTTGACTTCTCCTCGGAGGTCACTGCTGCCCTCAGGGTAACTGACGGAGCCCTGGTGGTGGTGGACTGTGTCTCAGGTAATTACCTAGTGGCTGACACCCTCTCTGCACACACATACTCACACAGACTCTCACTTCTCGCCCGTTTGTTTCCTCCGACAGGTGTGTGTGTGCAGACTGAGACCGTCCTGAGGCAGGCCATCGCTGAGCGCATCAAGCCAGTTCTGATGATGAACAAAATGGACCGCGCCCTGCTCGAGCTGCAGCTGGAGACGGATGAGCTCTACCAGACCTTTCAGCGTATCGTGGAGAACGTCAACGTCATCATCTCCACCTATGGAGAGGATGAGGGGGGACCGATGGGGAGCATCATGGTGAAGCAGAAGCTGAAACACCACTCAGACACAAAAATAGTTGGAAAATGTGTATATGCATTTGCTAAAGCTGCAATTTCAAAGAATACCAAACATTTTTGTCCCCTTAGATTGACCCTGTAATTGGTACAGTCGGGTTTGGCTCCGGCCTCCATGGCTGGGCTTTCACCTTGAAGCAGTTTGCTGAGATGTATGTGGCCAAGTTCACAAAAGGCGAGGCTAAGCTGGGGCCAGCAGAGAGATGTAAAAAAGTGGAGGACATGATGAAGAAGCTGTGGGGAGACAGGTAAACATGACACCATATTCAGAGAAAGATATGCTTCATATACTGTAAAAGCGTATCTTAACACAACGCTGAAAAACAGTACATTACTGCCCTCTCTGGTTGACACCTGTAACTGCACGCAGCAGTGACGTCACCGTGTACAGACCACACCCTGGAGTGCACCGCTACATCACTGCAGCAGAATCACCACAAAAGATCTTCAACTGGTGTTTAATTGCTCTTTAAAAGATTTCTTGCTCTCACCAAAAAGCTTTAGTGATTTTTAACTGGCGTATATTTCACAAAAATGACATTTATTTTTGTACAGATATTTTGACCCAAAGGCCGGAAAGTTCAGTAAGACTGCCACTGGTCCTGATGGCCAGAAATTTCCACGCACCTTCTGCCAGCTCGTTCTGGACCCCATCTTTAAGGTAAATGGAAAAGAAAAAGAACACAAACCTACAATTTTCATGCTAATTAGATCAGATCTGAATATTTTGAATGATTATAATATGTCACTGCATTGTTAATGTATTGAAAGGGCCTACTTGTTAGATTTGAAGATATTGACTTTTGCACCCCCTAGTGGTAGCTTTAAATAACATGTTTTGGTAGACAGCAAATGCAGAGAACTTGGAAAACACCAAAATGAATTAACTGTTCTCAGCCAACAAAAAATACTCCATCAAAGTAGTTGAAGAGATCATGTAAAATTGTACATTTGAATGACTTTAATGCTAGAGTTTGAGCTTCTTTTGCTCTCTCTCACTGTCCTCCAAGGTGTTTGATGCCATCATGAATTTCAAGAAGGATGAGACAGCCAAACTAATTGAGAAGCTGGATGTCAAACTAGACTCAGAGGACAAGGAGAAGGAGGGGAAGCCCCTGCTGAAGGCTGTGATGCGCCGCTGGCTGCCTGCTGGAGAGGCCCTGCTACAGATGATCACCATCCACCTGCCCTCTCCCGTCACTGCACAGAAATACCGCTGCGAGCTGCTCTATGAGGGGCCGGGAGACGACGAGGCCGCCATGGGTCAGTGGAACATTTTGACAGCACACCCTCACCTCTCTGGAGGAGACGTGACTGGATATGGAGCATTTTCATGTTGTAGTATCATAAAGTAATTAGCCAATTTATCTATAATTGTATCTGCTGTCTTCTCAGGTATTAAGAACTGTGATTCAAAGGCTCCTCTGATGATGTACATTTCCAAGATGGTCCCAACGAGTGACAAGGGTCGTTTCTATGCTTTCGGTCGTGTGTTTTCTGGCTGTGTGTCCACTGGCCTGAAAGTGCGCATCATGGGGCCAAACTTCACCCCTGGCAAGAAGGAGGACCTTTACATCAAACCCATACAGAGGTGAGCACGTTCATGTGCAAACGGCTACACAGAGGGCCTACAGCATAGCAGAGTAGCAAAGTCGATGAGTTCTAAATTCAGGCTTTTTTTATGGCAGCTTTTTATAACCACATCCTTTCTTTCCCTCCATCCAGGACTATTCTGATGATGGGTCGGTATGTGGAGCCTATTGAAGATGTACCATGTGGCAACATTGTGGGTCTTGTTGGTGTAGACCAGTTCCTGGTTAAGACAGGCACCATTACCACCTTTGAACAAGTAGTGTATTGCTTTTTTTTCTTATCACATGATTAGTTATTTATACCCTGTTTTTGCCTGGTGTTGGCCTAATTCTTCCAGTAACAACAAGACAAGCGGAACAAGTCTTTGAGCTCGGCGACTCTCTCTGTGTCCGCAGGCCCACAACATGAGGGTGATGAAGTTCAGTGTGAGCCCTGTGGTCAGAGTTGCTGTGGAGGCCAAGAACCCTGCTGACCTTCCCAAGCTGGTGGAGGGGCTGAAGCGTCTGGCCAAGTCTGACCCCATGGTGCAGTGCATCATCGAGGAGTCTGGGGAGCACATCATCGCTGGAGCGGGAGAGCTGCACCTGGAGATCTGCCTGAAAGACCTGGAGGAGGACCACGCCTGCATTCCACTGAAGGTGAGACGAGGTTTTCTGTAGGATGCTGGTGAAGTGCAGAAAATACAAAAGAAGTTAAAAAAAAAGTTAGGATTTGTTGACATGAGACAATATAGATTGTTGAAGTGAAAAACAAAGGTCCTCTTGTTTGTTGGATGTTTGCTGCAAAAAACTCTCTAAGGAGGGACAGTTAAAAAACACAAGAATCCTTAATTCCTTTGCTTTCATCTCTCTCCAGAAATCGGACCCAGTCGTGTCTTACAGAGAGACAGTGTCGGAAGAATCAGACCAGATGTGTCTGTCCAAGTCCCCCAACAAGCACAATCGTCTCTTCATGAAGTCCCGCCCCTTCCCTGATGGCCTGGCTGAAGACATTGAGAAGGGCGAAGTCACCGCTCGGCAGGAGCTCAAGACTCGGGCACGCTACCTCACCGACAAGTACGAGTGGGAGGTGACCGAAGCCAGGAAGATCTGGTGCTTTGGCCCAGATGGAACTGGACCCAACCTGCTGATAGACGTGACGAAGGGGGTTCAGTACCTCAACGAGATCAAGGACAGTGTGGTGGCCGGTTTCCAGTGGGCGACTAAAGAGGTGGGCAGCAGTTAACTGTGACTGCATGTTCTTTCTTATTGCTTCTACATGTAATTTATTACATATGTGTGTTTGTATACTCCTGAGAATAAGCTTCCTGTCTTCCTCCTGCAGGGTGCTCTGTGTGAGGAGAACATGCGCGCAGTTCGCTTTGACATTCACGATGTGACGCTGCATGCAGACGCCATCCACCGTGGAGGAGGACAGATTATTCCCACAGCCCGAAGGGTCCTGTACGCCTGCCAGCTCACCGCTCAGCCACGACTCATGGAGCCTGTATACCTGGTGGAAATACAGGTGTGTGAGGGGGCAAACATATTACCCACAGAATAAATCTTTGAAACAAGACTGTGGTGTGAAATGCAACCCTAAATTCAGATGTAAAACTACAAAAACGAAAAGAAAATGCTATCATTTTGACTATAAAACTACTGTAAACCTTGAAAGTTTTAAAAGTTTTTTCAATTCCTTTTTTATTGCTCCATTGATTAGGGATTGTTTTGTTACCATGTCATTTTACTTTTAATGTTTGACAACTCTGATGCCAGATCTGACATATCTGACTGCTGTGCCTCTTGTTCCTGCAGTGCCCGGAACAAGTGGTCGGTGGGATTTATGGTGTGTTGAACAGGAAACGAGGTCACGTGTTTGAGGAATCCCAAGTGATGGGCACTCCCATGTTTATAGTGAAAGCCTACCTGCCTGTCAACGAGTCCTTCGGTAAGTTTTTGTTAGGGATGGCTCAATACCTCTTTTTCATGTCCGAAACTGATACCGATAAGACAACGTTGAGTATCTGCCAATACCGATATCAGTGCGATACAGCCTTTCCCCTCTCTTGAACAATAAAGCTGTAGATAATACATCTGTATGGAAGCACTTTACTTAATCTTACCATTTAATGTAGTCACGTGGCACGCTGCTAGTCTGTATTGTGCTGACATCTCTATTTATGGCATGTCCCACATAGTTTAATTAAGCATTTATGGGAGAGTTTAGACTGATAAATCTGATCGGATACATTTTTCCCTCTCTGATATGCAATCCAGTGATTTTGGCCAATATCGGACCAATACCCATATTGAATACTGGATCGGGTCATCCTAAGTTTGTGTGATGAATATGTTATGAATCTTAGAACATTTCTGTAATCTCACCTGAATATAACGCAAATATAATGAAATACAGCGCAAAAATATGTATAGTTTTATATTTATTTGGCCTTGGTTTGTAAATTTAGAGAAGTACTCACATGAGTAAAGCCTAGTCTGAGGGAGATATTTCATTCTTATGTGCATTCTCACTAATTAGGATATGGTTAAGAGAGGCAGGAGGTTACTCATTAATTTTCTTATTTTTCATCCCCATCCAGGGTTTACAGCTGACCTGCGCAGTAACACTGGAGGCCAGGCCTTTCCTCAGTGTGTGTTTGACCACTGGCAAATTCTCCAAGGAGACCCTAACGACGCCACCTCTAGACCCTTCCAGGTTGTCAGTGAAATTAGGAAACGCAAAGGTCTGAAAGAGGGCATTCCTGCCCTCGACAACTACTTGGACAAACTGTAAACACTGAACCCGGATTATAAAACACCAAATCAGTCTCTAAACCCTACCCCGTGGGCACTTTCAAATTTTTGCACAGACTTAAAGATACATCGCACAAATTGTTTTGACTTGAGTCCGCAGCAGAAACTAAGGCTTGTGTAGCCTGTTGTTGTAGGCTAGTGGAAGCAACAAAATGCTTTTGTGTCATTTCACAGCTACAGTACACCAAGTGCCTAGGGCGAGGGTTTTGGGGAACAATTGGATTAAAGCAGTTCTGTCTTGTTTCTTCTATTCCTTCACATCATCCTCTTCCTCTCCCTCTCATCTGCCAGGATGGGCCAGTCCAGGGCACTGTGATACTGCTGCAATAATGCATAATTAAATGGGTCATGGCCAGATAAAACCATGGGAACCACAATCAAGTGTTACAGAAACCAAACTCCCTACATTGAGCCTTTGTTCAGTGGATGCAATTAATAAAAACATTCAAATCATGATGAAAATGTGACTCCTGAATTTCTGTTGTTTCTCTAGTAGTGAGATTTGGGGATATAAACACATTGACTTTGTATCAGTGAGTAAGAAAGTGTAAATAAACTTCACATCTGTGGTGGTGAACAGATTACAGATAGCAGGCAGTTAGGTTAGATCAATTTAGCACAAAGATGGATTGTTAGCTTCAGGATAATGGTATCAAAACCCATCTACCAGCATCTAAAACCCCAATATTAAAGGGTCATATAAGTATTACTACATGTCATTCTCCTTTGTCAATATTGGCCACATAGGTTACATCTTTGAGATATAAGTATCTGAAAATGTGTGAAGTTAGTTTAAAAGAATGTTTGTGTCAAAATCCTTCTCCACACTAATTTTTAAGCTAGCGAGGCAGCACTTGTAAGGAACTGTTTTTCCAGGCATAATAACTTTCGTCTCAACAGTTCCAATTTCTTACTTGGTATGCTCTGGCTGGTACCAATCAGCTCCACAGTGAGGTCACAAAATTAAGCATTTCCAAATTCATGGCCAAATTTTTAAAACATCTGTAGAAGATATGGGGTGGTCTCTGTTAATGGTGAGAAGTTAGAAATAGTATGGTATGGTCCTTTTAGTGAGAAACGCGATTCTATGTCTGCGAGTAAAGTCACTACTGTGATTAAATAAATCTTAGTGTGGACTCTTCCAAATTAGCAGACGACAAAACGATACAGCCAGCAGTGTTTTAAAAAGTACAAATGATGACCGCATAAAGGCTCAAATATAACTGTTAGTCCAGAACATGTTGAAGCATTTGAGTACTTCATATCAATAACAACATATCAATAAGTTGTGTCATAAACTACAAATGCTTCTCAGTGTTCCTCCTTCTTATTAACTGTACATTTTACCTGAAGACATACTGAGAGAAGTGATTTATCTCAATGTTAGACTTAAGAAGTATCTTGGTCTAATGGCCGAACTGACATCAAATGACACACTCATGCGTAACTGATTTACACATGGCACTGTTTTGGTGTAACTGATATCAGGGGGGCTTGCTGAGTTTTGAGGGGTCTATTCACTAATAATGAATAAAGCTTAAGTTTGTGTCTTTACATACGTATTGCTTATTTAATAATGCAAATTTACTGTCGCTGTGAGGTACTCAACTTTTTATAGCCTTAAATGTGTTAGAGCTGTTTTTAAACCCACTTTTCTGACCCACATACATGACCATTGAGTCAGAGTGGGCTTCCCATGATTCTCGTGGGCAATCAGACATGTTCCAGATGTTGGACTTCTCATCCACAATGGTCCAGATCTGATCCACAGTGAAGTTCACCTGTTGTTGGGTTTAAGTGCAGCTCCCAGCTCCTCTCTTTCTCACTCAGTGACTTTTTATTATATAAATGAGGTTTAAAAATTCAGTCTGAGATCTACTGAAGAATACACATGGTCAAATTTAATATCTGTAGAAGATGGGGGCGATCTCTGCAAATGTCAAAAATAGACTGGTATGATCCTTTAAGTTATTGTTAGCTACTGATTGTCACTAATGTAACAGAGAGCTAACATAAAAAATCAAGTATCAGGGGCATTGTGACTTCCAAGTCTAAACTTGGTAAAGCTAAACCAAGCTAAGCTAACTGTCAGGCTGGCCTAACCTCAATTAAGTGTCACCCCTGGGTTGGGTTCTTTTTTTGAGGAAATAAGCACCACAAAACTTCTTCCTCACTCTTTAATCAATAGTCATTTCAAGTTACATATATAATGTTAATAAATGCCACTTTAATATACAACCTTTTCACTTCCGCACCAAGACGGAAAGCTCTTCCGCCCACACTTTTTAAAAGAAAGCAAAAAAGAAACGTATCTGAAGAGTTAGTGTGCATCCATAGAACAACCAAATGAACATATGCAAGGCCAAGAAGTGCAAGTATCTTGGGTATAGGCAACTACCAAGCAAGGACACAAGATATCACAGATTGTACTTTATGTAGAAACCTGAAAATTGCTTATCATAATCATGTTGCTAAGATTAATATGAAGTTTGGTTCATATTTGCAAGGAATTCATACAGCCTATGAATTCTAAGAGTCTATGGAAGTTACAGCCGATGTATGAACTGATGTAAGAATTGAAAGAAATGCTGGTGTGTGCTGACGGTTCTGATGATGAGGAACTTGTCTTGGCAAATCTGACAAACTGTACATCCATACAGTTGCAACTCTCCTTCGCACTAATGCTGTGGAGTACGGGGAAGGGGATTTTACAGCTTAGGTAGAATTCAGTGTCAAGCCTTATGCCATCAATCCACAGCAGTGACATCAATACTGTGAATAATCTGAGAGGCTCCTCCCTCCTCCTTTCCTTGTGGAGTCAGTTAACAGTCAGGTCTGTTTCAGCGGCTGGCATCACTACAACACAAGGGGACAAAGGAAGCCACTGAAAAAGAGAGACAGCATCTCAAATGACGAGCTACACACCATGTAGTGACCTACGTCGCTTTACAGCTGTGTGACCTGTTGGGCGGTCAACAGTAGTGCATTATATGGCGGTAACAGTATGATGTCAGAGAGATCGGTCCCCAGTGAGGCTGCTGAGGCGTGGCCCTACGCTGGTGTCAGGTCGTCACATTTGATGGAAGATCGTTGCTGCGTCAGAGGTGACTATGTGTAGAAGATGACCTCGGGAATCTGTCCGTCCTCTACAGAAGTGCCGTTATTGTTGCCCGCCGCGTAGCAGAAAGTGAAACACGTCTTTGTGCCAGTGGATGATGACTCGTGTGTTACCTTTCGCATTCCTTTAGTACCATAATGTGAGTCTGGACCCTGCAAGACAGATGGAGAAATTAATACACTGAAGCTTTGATATTTCTGTGAGAGCAAACTGAATGTATTTTAGACAATAAGGCAATTTTGTGCACAACTGTGATTATCGCCTTTCATTTCTTTTGACATTTTACAGACCAAAAGATGAATTAAGAAATAAATCAACAGATTCATCAATAATGAAAAGAACAACAGGTTGTAGCCCTGGAGTAAAAAACATATATTTCCAGGACTAAAATGTGCATCTAAACATACTGCTGCAAGTGTATCTGTTACGGCTGCACAATCCAATGAAATTTAATAAAAGTTGCAATATATTTCTGCAATTTTTACATGGCAGTGAGGTGCAATATTTGTTCAAGCCATTTTAATTTAAATATCTGTAAAAATCTTGCAAAAAACACACCATAAGAAGAAAATAAGAATGTAATAATAATCATTCCCTCTAATATCACATATTAAATCACAATTGCAATATCACTCCAAATAACCGCAATAAGATTTTCCTTCAAAATCATGCAGCCCTAGTGTCTGTTATTTTTACCAACACATCACAGACCTTCAGTGTAGCACAGGCAGTGTAGTTGACGTTGGGTAATATCTCCACTGGCTCTTTGAACATGACTCTGAAGGTGTTGGCTGACCCATCGCAGCTGAAGCCTGTGTCGTTCTGGCCCAGCACCGTGTTACTGTCTGTGTGAATGATCTGCAGTGACAGAGAGCAGATACAAACATTCAAAATATGTTAGAGAACAAGTCCACAGCGTCAGGGAAACCACACACTGAATTTCTGAAGGCTTTGATGTCACACCTGTATGTTAACTTGGTAGTCTGTGGGTCCGTGTATAGAACCGTAGAGACCGAATCCAACAACAAATATCCTTCTGTTTACCGAGAACCTGAGAAGAAAAACAGAACAGGAATATATCAGGATGTAAGAGGTTGTGGTAGTTAAATGTAATACAAATATGATCAATATGTGGTGTTTAATTTTTTGTAGATTGTATTTTTCTCAGTAATATACTTGTCACAAACCACACCCTTTCTCACAGCGGACATTTTTCTCTTGTCATAACAGGAAAATCACAGCAGTGACTAATTACCTTAATCTGAGATGTTGTGTGCATAATATGTTTTTAATGTCTATGTTGGGCAATGAGTTTAATTTTTTTTACACTAATTTTTATGAACAAAGCATTGTCATATGTTTCCATTGCATGATCCGATGATTTTACGACATGCATTCTGGTGAAACCAAGGGCAAATTTCCACATTGTGGACAATAAAGTTTGACTGAGTTGAATTTAACCTTATTGGTGTTTCAGTCTTAGGCTCAGTTCACATGCACACGGGTATTTTTTACACTGTTTTAAATAAATCTCCAAACAAATAAATCAGAACTACAATTCATCTATGCCAAGGGGCATGACAAATCAACAGGCGGCTATACACCCCAAACCTAAAGCTATATAGGCCAACCACAAGCTTGGAAAAAAATTTATAAATAAAAGATTTTAAAAAAACTATTTCTATTTGCTAAATGAAACTACCTGTCAGGCTGGTTCCAGTTCAAAACCTACAATGATTGCAGAGGACAAACATCTAGGTTTCTAAATATGTTCACCCCAAAAAGTTTTCCAAAATATTTTTACAAATCCGATCCAAGCCACATTTGTAGGTGGTTTGGAATGCATTTTTAATCGGGTGTTTACAAATGTGCCTCAGGCTGAACACTCAAATCGGATTTCAGAGTGTGAGGAGGCTTCTGCACAGTGATGATAGCAGGAGTGCAGATGTTTTTTTAAGGTCTCTTGAAAATTGGACTTCCTCCGTTTTATATAATGCGGTATAAAATGTGAATGTTGTACCAACATTGTAATCATTTACTCTTTTCAGACTTACTAATTGAAAAATGCCATTAATCTCTGGACAAATTAACACATTAAAAAACTGAGGATGTTTCATTTTCTTATTCTAATGTTAAATGCTTTCAGAGTAATGTTTTTTATCTTGGTTGACAAAAATCACATGCCATTTTTGTTAATAATTATTTTATATTTACTAAATAATCTACTGAAATTAATTCAAAAACTCAAGTCCATATTTGCTAATAGAGAAGGTCCGTGATTACATTTTTAAACGCTCTGCTCCTCACTCACCGTATGCGGTCGCTTGTCCCACTGTAACCCCAGCGGCTCTCCACCTGGCCAAAACGTGTGATGCTGCACTCCTTCCCGCGGAGGCAGCAGCGAGGCCGGTCAATAAAGTCTACACGAGGCTTTGGGTTCACTGTGAAGTGGAGGAAGAGACTCACGACCTCTCTGTCAGTGAGGATACTGGACTGGGCTGGACCTGAAGAGATGAAGATGAGACCCAAGGAAAAGGACCAGGGTTCAAAACAGCGTGAATATGTGTCATGTGAGACTGAATAATTGACAAAGAACAAGAGCAAGAAAGCAAAACATAACAGTAAAGCGACAGCGTTGGTTTTACTGTGTATCTGTTCACCTGCGGCAAACTCCTCAATGGTCATGAGAGGGAAGCGGATGAGCGTGAGAGCCTTGCCCAGGACTTTGCGCTTGTTCTCCGGTGTGGGCTGCAGCTGCTGCCTGTGAGCCTCCGCCTCCGCCCAACGCACCGCAGCACCAAACAAACGCACCTCCCTCACCCCGAGAGTATCCCTCTCCAGCACCGCTACCAATGTATCTAATGGAAGGGAAGATGACAATCAATGGTCAATTATATCTTCATTCTGAAAAACAACGGGGCAATTTGAGCTGCAAGGATAAACCAATTAATCCATTAATAGATTGTAAACTATTTTGATCATTGATTAATCATTTTAGGATTTTTTTTTTTTAAATAAAAAAGTTAAAGAATTGTTGGTTTAGCCTTTTAAATGTGAGGATTTGCTGCCTTTCTGTGTCATTTATGATCATAAATCTGTTTTGGGCTGTTGTTTGGACAAAAGAAGCAATTTGATGATATCACATTGGGTTCTGGGAAATTGAGATGAACAGTTTTCACACTTCTTTGACATTTAATGGAATAAACTGTCAATCAATT
>JAQLOL010000004.1:10270547-10284448 GCA_029783665.1 Naso thynnoides
TCATCATCTTCAGACAAAACTCTCTTCTCCTTCTGCGCCTCCTTCTTCCTCGCTCTTTCCTCCGCTTTCATCCCCTCATCCACTCTTCACTTCAGCTGCTCGAGAGCTTTTGTGTTTGTCTTTCGTCTCTTGCTTGCTATCAACATTCCCCTCCTCTTTTTCACTCCTCCATCCCAAGTGCCCTTTATCCCTGTATTGTTTGACATAGCTCTTCCTCCTCGCATCCGCACATCCCCACATCCGACGACTGCTTCATCCTCTCTTTTTCATCTGCTCTCCCTCGACACCTCTGCCCCTCTCATCCTTGCTCTCAACCTTGGCTCCCTCCCAGCTCCTCTCTCCTCTCCTCTGTCACTTCTTCTAAAACGCAACTCCTTGATCTTCATCTTCTCAGCCCCTCCTCCTCCTTTCCTCAACTCTACCTTACCCCTCCTGCCATATTCCTCCTCTCCTCTTCTCTTCTCCTGTTTCTGCTCTCTATGGGTTATTAGCAGCATTTCTCTCTCAATTAATCTGTTTGAGCTCGTTTTTCAGTAAATATTGGAATGTTAGCGCATTGCAATCACTTAGACGTTACACAACACAGAGTATTTGACATGCAGGGAGATTCTGCGTGGTATTGACAGTGTGTTGCCGATGAATGGTGAGAGTCATTTAGCATTTGGGATGCTGTGGGCAGGCTGACTGCGGAGTCCTGTGCATTTGTATGATGTTCGGAGGCGTTAAGCATTGTGCTGGGGTTGCATCAGTGAAGCTCTGTTATGTAATGTTTGGGCTGCAGAAAGAGCCCGATCCGCTCCTCCAAACTGCCTTTTAAAGACTTTGCCCCCCTCAGTCAATGCCATGAATCAGAAAGGCACGTTTCTTAAAAGGAGTCACCGCTGAGACGGGAAATCCAGCCCCCCTATTTCTTAATTAAAGTTCCCACTTTCTCCCTCCAGGCATGTGATACAATCACCTCCTCCACTGCATTCATCACACTCCTCCCCTTCCTCCCCGTATTCATCCATCCATCCCTCGCTCCCTCTTCCTCTCTCTCTCTTTCTTTCTGTCCTGCTTCCCACTGTCTTGTAAATGTTTTATGTTAGATTCTCTCAGGCTTTCTCCCACAGAGACATGTCTTATATTTGTCACAGTGAAGCCCACAAGTAATTACTGTGCATCCTGCGTGCATATGAGTGTCTCTGTGTGTTTAGCATTTATCTTTAAACAGAGAAGGAAGAAGTTCTCAGATCCTTTCTAACCGCCTTTTAAACTCCTACTTATGTGAAAGTATCCAAATATAAGTACTCATAGCACAGAAGAACAGCCCCTATGTGTGATAAATGATTAAATATGGTCTTATTAGTTTGTTAATGTTGATGCAACATTGTTATTTTACTGTTGTAGCTAATCCATTTGGAGATAGATCAAACTATTTTAATCTACTGTTTGGTAGTTTAGTCCAGTTGTTCTAAACTGAGGAGGAAGACTCCCTCCAAAGGGTTGCAAGATAAATTTGTGGGAACAGAATAGTAAAAAAGATGAAAAAACAAATATGAAAAAAAAGGAATTAAAAAAAAGTCAGCCTCTTCTTTTGGACTGTTCTTTAATCTTTACCATTTTGTGACATATCGGATACTGACCCCTTTATCTCACACAATAAATTAAATGAAACCATCCGATGAGTTTGTGGAACGTTTGTGCAAAAATGCATGTGAAAAATTCAGCAACCAAATGTTCAGTGTTTTAATTTCTATGTAATCTAGTCTTCTTGTGTTTATGAAATCATCATATGTTTATTTATGTAAACTTTTACTAGAGCAGTTAGTAACCAGAACTGTCAAATAAATGTAGTGAAATAAAAGTACAATAATACCCTCTGAAATGTAGTGGTATAAGAATATAAATTTTAAAAAACAAGGGAATGGTCAAGTAAGATACAAGAAGCTTAAAAATGCACTTTGTTAATGATAGTTGAGCAAAATTACGTAATGTCTTTCTCACAACTGTGTTGTTTAGGTGTGGTCATCTTTATATTAAAAGTTGTGTCGCTTCTTAACTTTGAATTTTTTCTCTTTCTCTCTCTTTCCAGTGAAATTAACCGCCTGGACCTGGGTCTGACAGTAGAGGTGTGGAACAAAGGGTTAATCTGGGACACCATGGTCGGCACTGTGTGGATTCCCCTCCGTAGCATCCGACAGTCAAATGAGGTTTGCAACTAATTACCACCACTTGAGAAAATCTTCAGTTAAACACTAAATAAGCAGTTATTCTTATATAAGGGACTTTTTTGAACGATGTTTCATCAGTCTCACCTTTTTGTTCAGCGTGTTGTTTGTGTGTCAGCTTCTCAATGTCTTTCTGTCTGCAGGAGGGTCCGGGCGAGTGGCTCACACTGGACTCTCAGGTCATCATGACTGATAATGAGATCTGTGGCACCAAAGATCCCACTCTCCACCTGGTGCTACTGGACACGCGCTTTGAACTGCCTCTAGGTGAGAAATCAATGCTCGGGTCGAAATCAGAACCAGTCAATTGGTGAGAGAAGATGAGAAGATGAAGATTTAGGAAGTCACCAGCCCCTCGAGGGAAGGAGAAGATGGCTGGAGTAAATGATGTCTGTGTGTGTATTTTCACAGCAAACAGTGATATATACACACCAATCATCTTTGTGACTGACCTGACCTGTTTTCCCCTGATAGGTATTCAAGGCTCTCTGTGTGTATGAGTGTGTCAGGGAGAGTGTTTGTGTCCTTTCCTTCCCAGTGATCAAGCTTCCTCTTAGCATTGATTAGGTGTCATTTTCATACTGTTTCCCCTGCCTGCAGTCGATATTGTACACCTGACTCCCCATTTATGGACCTGACCTATTTATAGGGTTTTGGCTTTAGGGCTGTGAGTGAAAAAGACCAATAACCAATGTCACTGTGCGCTCTGAGCAGGACAAAGTATCTGCAGCTCTGCATGCTATTGAAAACAGACAATCAGATCTGGATCAAATGTTTGCATATGGGTTGTTTTAACTCACTTTTCCATTTGGGGTGAGGTGTGTACCCGCAGAAAAAGTTCTGTGAGTAGTTATTTTAACATCCTACAGAGAAAGAGCTCCATCGAGGTTGTTTTTTTCACCTGAGTTTGTTTGTTGTTTTCAGATATCCCAGAAGATGAGGCACGATACTGGGCGAAAAAACTGGAGCAGCTTAACGCCATGAGGGACCAAGATGTAAGCTGTCACCCCATATAATTTAATACCCCAGCTCATCCTTACATGATTAATTAAGGAAATAATCTTTAAAATAGGACCAGATGAAATCCAACTTCACATTTTCTGCTCTATGCGTACAAATACGTATATTCCTTGTTAATTACCAGTTGAGCTCTTACATCAATGTATGTTTTCATTTCACTCCAGTATTCTTACCAGGAGGAGCAGGAACGCCCTCTCCGTGTACCAGGCACTCAGTGCTGTAAGTGGCCGATCACTGTTTGTACAAACCAGTCATTTGTTTGCGTTGAACGAGAGAATAATGTGTTCAGCTGTTGAGATGTGATTGGATTGCTTTAGCTCAGCATGTGCATTATGTGTGTAAGCACACATGGGTGCTGTGTGATAGAGGGGAAAAGGCTGGATCTCTGCACTTGTAAAGGATCAATAGCAGTATCAGATGTCCCGGAGGAGAGCTCCTTCAGGATGCTGCTGCGCTTCCACTATCGGCCCAGTCTGTCCAGCCTGCTGAGTCAGCTGTCTGGTGCAGGTGGAAAGACATGGAGGCTCAGCTCTGTGATCTCTTAGCGTTCATCAGCTCCAGCCAGGGAATTTGAAGAGATAATGGCGTGAATGCATTTTATGTGTGGACATCAAAGTATTTATAATCAATACTGACACCCTCCTTTTGTTATTGCAGGTAACTGGAGTCTGTGGGGAGACCAACAAAGTAAGTGCGCGTGCAATTCATGTTGTGCAAACAGGGCAGGTTTACACATTTGTCGTGTTTTATTTCTGCAATCCATCACATTACATTTAAAATGAAACAGGAAGTTTGAGGATAAAGTGCCAACCTTCAGCTTCCATTTGAGGAAATCTATTTATTGAATGAACAGTGTAGGACATTTCATATAATGGAGAGTAAGTGTAAAATAGCTGTGAATCCTACTGTTCAAACACTCTTAAAACTGGACGTCCAGAGGACAGTGATAGCTCAGTGGTTGCACATGATCATGTTGCCCCAACTGTCACCAGTTTGACTCCAGCAGAAGAGCATTGTTGCATGTCGTATCTCTCTCCCAGATTCTTGTTTGTCTTTTTCTGCGGCTAGCAAACAAAGATTAAAATGGCCCTCACAAAGCTGAATGATAAGTTTAAAAGATTTTGTTATGTAAATTAATTTAACTTGTAGAGATATCAAGTGATGTAGTTGTGCTTTCAGTCTGCCAAAGTTTCTGTGATTTCCACCACCATCATCAAATTTAAAAAGATTCATTTAGAAATTTAGACAATGAAACAGCAGCATCTCATCCTTGGAATAATGTCTCAGCAGTTCACTTCAATCGCAGCATCATTTTAAAACCAATGCGCTGCAGTACAGAGGCTCAATAAACAAAATGTCACTGTTCTAATCCTGTTGAACTCTAGTGTCCAAACATACAAACTTGTAGTACATGCATTAGATAAGACACATAAATGCAAAAAATCTGTCTTCCTCCATGTCTGTCTCCTTCTCTCTTGCTGTGATTAGCAGATGGTCTTATATAAGTGTCTGTCAGACTCACCCACACAACTACAGCGATTCATCGCATCTCTGTTCGCTCAGAGGAAAAAAGGGAAAGGGCAAGGGGGTAATGATAGATGGTGAGCAGAGAAGTGAGAGAAAGGGAGACATGTGGGGACGCGGTTGAAGTGAGAAACAAAGTTTGATGCTTTTAATTAGTGTTTACATGCCCAGACAGATACAGATGAAGGTGTAAACGGTGCAGCAGCCGCCTACGTCAGAATGCGAGAGACGATGATGGATAGCGATGAATGATTAATAGATGCTGGTTTGGCTTTTGACTGATTCAGCACCGTTAAAGTCTCTCATCACTTCCCTCCAGGATGTTAATCTCTGATCTATGGTCATCGCAGAAAAAAATCAAGCATCTCTTCAGAGAGCAGGAATGGATTTATTTTCACTTATGATGATGAGAAGGAGAAGCCACTGGTGATATTCATCATGTACTTCATGTATGGATGCACTCTGTATGACCTGGGCGCTGGGTCTGTGATGTATGGGTCTGCTAGTTCAGCAGTGCAGGGCTCCCATCTCATCTATATTATCAGTAATTACCATGCACTAAAAGATTGGCCTATTACTGATTAGAGCCTCTCATCTCTTTGCCCCACAACATATAATTGGAATCATCACTTTCATGATGTTCTCTCCTCTTTCCCTTGTTTTATTTTTTATATAAAAACTTGAATCTTGTCCTCTGTTACTGTATTTTATGAAGACAACATCCAAAAGATGTCTTTTCTCTCGCTGTGATTCTCTGTGTAGATGAAGACCCAGATAGTGCTGTGGATGACAGGGACAGTGACTATCGCAGTGAAACCAGTAACAGCATCCCTCCTCCTTACTACAGCACATCCCAGCCCAACGCCTCCGTCCACCAGTATCCCATCAGCCAACAGCACCGCAGCTCCAGAAGCTTTTCTTACCCGTGCTCCGGCAACAGCCACGACCTCGACTACCACCACCAGAGGACTGTCAGGTGTGTGCCTGCTTCAGTATTATAAGGCCTAAAAATATTGATTATTGTCAGTATTTATGGAATACCGTTTTAAATTGTCCTTTTTTGATTAATTGATGGACTGTTTTGGTCTGCAAAACTATGAGAAATCTTCATTGAAGTTTCCCTGTGCATAGGATTGGAAACAGTCCAATTCTTACTAAGTTCATACTGATTTAAAAGAGAAAAAACTGCAAATTCTCACATTTGAGCTGGGAGCAGTGAATGTTTTTGCAGTTTTTATGAAGAGATGGCTTAAGGCAAGACTACATAGCATGGTGGTTCTCAAACTGCAATATGGGCCCCACTGGTGGAGCTGCAGGCCAGGTGGGGTGCAGATGACCTTTGGACATATATGCAGATTAACGAAGTTCAAAGAATATGATTTATGCAGGTAAAATAAACAAGAGTTTGATAATGATACTGGGCTGACCTTCATTTTAACAAAACTTTGCTTGGATTTGGAAGGGTCAGCCTCTTTTTTATTGGTTGATTATTTTTTGTTAATGCTTAGAAAAAATCGTTAGGTTTTTGACCTTTTGAACACTTGACGGTTTTGCCTTACTTACTGTGGTATGATCGGCACTGTTATGTTAGCTAATGTCAGCTAACTTTGTATAGATTTTGTTGTATAAATGACATTGTTGTGCCAGTTTGCTGACTTTTACTTTTCTCTATTTGTGCTACTGTTAAGCTATGATTTAATATTCAAGATTTTGCTGTAATTGCTGCTTGTGGCCACAATGGCTGCTTCAAAAGGTATTGCCAGAGTTAGTCAATAATTAATGTCAGTTAATTTTATAATTAATTAATGAACTAATTGTTGGAGCACTGAATGTAATAAAGATGAGAACTTCGGAGGTTTAAGCTCATTTTGATTTGTGTTAAAGAGAAAATTGAGAAAATTCCTGTCATAGCAGAGTCTGTGCTCAAGTATTAGTGGTGAAGTTTGGCTTAGCGGTACGCCTTTTTCCCAGCAGACATTTCAACTTGCCAAAGTCAGAAAAGCACAGGTGTTACTAAAAACATTAACAAAGTCTCTGTTCTATTTAAGTGCCCCAGTGAGTCATAAAAGTGTGACAGTGAGCCAGCATGCACAAAACCACGACAGTGGAGATGAAGCAGCCGAATGGAATTTAGCCATCATTAATTTTATTATTCACACCTGTGCTTTTGCTTCTGTGTATTGTCTAAACGTCTCCAGTGAAAAAAGCCCATAAGTGACTAAATAAAGCAAATGAAATCTGCCATGCTGTGTGTACGTATCCAAGGAGCTGGTTGTTGATTTTTGAAAAAGGAAAATAAGGATGACACTTCTTAACTGATCCTGTGCATTCAAATGTAAAAAAAAGTTGTATTTTTTGATAAACCCACTCATTATTAATCCATTTGTATAATTTTCAGTTTTTAGAGGCTGCATAAGAGACTACAAACAACATTCGGTTAAAACAACTTTGTGTTGTTTAATGATAGTTAAGAATTTTGTATCTTGAAGTACTCATACTCTTTAAGAATTGTTTACAGTACTTCTACATTTCTCTATTTTTATTGACATATTCCACAGAATAAAGTATGCATCGAATAAGTATGCATCCCTCACCTCTAGCTTTATGAATTATTCAACCTGCCATCTAATGGTCAATGCTGCACACAAGATTAGCTTCTTGTGTGAGTGTGTTGGACAGGGCAGCGTCCCTATACCCCCGCCCGGTCTTCTTCATCTTCTCCTTTTCGGCTCTCTACACTGACTCCCTCCCTGCGCTCTCCTCTTTTATTTCGTCTTACCACTCCCTTCCTGCCTTCACTATCTCCCACTTTTCCTCATCCATCCTGCTTTTCTCTCTCTGTGTGCCTCTATACTGTTTTTAATAGCCCCATTCATCAAGGAGTATAAATACTTTTTCCCTGTTTGTTGCATTTCTGGATGCTTGTTCTTTTTCTTTTGTCAGCTTTCTGGAGGCCTCTCACCTTTCTGTTCTGCTCTATTTCTCGCTGCCTGTATCCCCAGTGTTTTCCATCGATTAGTCATCAGCATTATTCCTGGCTACCCTAAGACATGAGAAAAGGTTTTTAGTAGCGCTGTCTGATACAGTACAAATTATACAGTCCACAAAAAGCTTTAATAAAGTGCTTTGTGAGCATTTATGAGATTATGCTTGATAAAGGGATGGTAAACATATGCGTGCACATTTATACATGCGGTAACAAACAGCATGAAAGTGTCTCTTCTTCTTTTCTACTCTTGTATTTTCTCTTCCCTCCAGTCCCTCAGGAAGCTATGCCTCGTCAGCAGAGCTGAGTCGGTGCAGCAGTCAGCTGAGCGAAGAGGACTATGGTGGTGAGTATGGAGAGAGGGACCCTTATGACGAGAATGACTCCTACCACTCCTGCCACTCGTCAGTTAGCTACAGTAAAGGCTCTCCAGACTGGGACCCTGATGAGACGCAGGGGGCGTACAGCGATGAGGGTGGCTACAGCAAAGATGGAGGTGAGGAGGCGGCCCTGTACGAGGAGGATGATGGAGGACTGTATGAGGGAGAAGAGGAGGGTCTCTATGAGGATGAGGAGATGATGTATGATGACGAGGATATGTACAATTTGGATGGGACCCTCAGTGAGGACATGGAGCCTCCGTTCACCCCCACCCCAACGTCAACAGCCCCCACAACTCTGGATGTACCCAACTCCAGACCTCCTCTGGAGAAACAGCCCTCTTTACACCAACAGCAGCCCCCTACCCAACCCTCTAACCAAGCATCCAACCAGTCTCATCCTCCGGGCACGGCCCCATCAATACAGCCTCCTTCTGGTCAATCAACAGCCCAACCACCTAAACAGCCCCAGCCCCAAACACAGCCTCAGCCTCAGCCAGCCCCATCTGCCACTTCCTTCTTCTCAATGGCCAAACCTCTAACAGCTGCAGTCACAGGCTTGGCCTCTACTTTCCTGTCTTCTGTTCCCACCGCCCAGCCTGCCCAGTCTCACCCTCCAGCTTCAGCTGCGGCTCAACAGCAGCAGTCTGCTGCAGCCAACGCTGTCCCTCCATCCCACCCAGCCACAATGGCTAACTCAGCTGCCCAGCCTCCTTCCACTGCCACAGGACCTTCCACCCAACAGACCCCCTCCTCTGGGCAGCCTCAGTCCCATCTCAATGGCCCTGCCACCACTGAGTCAGCTGCCCCTGAGGACCAGATGCTCCAGCGGGAGGAAGAACCGTGGCTTGAAGAGGAAAGGATGTTGGAGAAGGAGGCCAGGACGCCCCCTGCTCAGCCAGAGGAGAAGCTCCCAATGGAAGAGACAGAGGAACGTTTCGAAGAGAGCAGGCCACCCACGCCAGAAGAAGAAAAAGAGATGCCGCCTGAGAGGTAGGAGTGAGGGTTGAAAGAGAATCAGATCAATGAACTAAACAACAGAAACAGGCTAGAGGAGAAAAATATATGTTCACCACAATCCTAGAAATATATTAAAAAACTACTGTTTTCTCTTTTAGTCCTCCAATCATAGAGGAGCCCAAAGAGCCAGTGGATCCAGCTGTCAGAGCCAAAGAGAACTGGCTAAGGCTTTACAACAAAGTCTTAGAACAGCTTCGGGAGGTAAGATCACAGGTTTATCCCAACTCTGGTTTAAAATTCAAGTCAAGTTCTCCACAAAAATCCAGTTTGAATCCCAAAGCTGTAGGCCTGATTTAGCTCCACCCTGTAATCTAAGAGATACCTGAGTTCAAGAGACTCTAAAAATGTCTACCAAGTCTTTGAAATATGTATACGCAGTGCATTATTGATGTGTAAAGACAGAGTACATGCAGTAAGATCTTGAGTTCTATTTCGATGGTGCTTTTTGCTAGACACCAGAAAGCAGACCTGATGTGTTTCAGTTCTATGACTGCTTCTTTTTGTTTTTTTTAATATAAAAATACTAATGGACTGATGAACAGCTTGTTTGCGTGCGGCACCACACCATACCTTGATGAAGCTGCTTGATTTAACTGTACACGTTTAAGTTTTGCTTGACCAGTTTTCACTTGCATATTTTGTCCACGTTATGTTGCTATTCATTATGTTTGAATTCAGTTTCGCTGAGAATTAATCACTTGCTTCGATGTTTATGTTGATGTATGTCGCGTTGCGTTTTTTTTTTTTTTGTACATTTGGCTTTCTTTTGTCTTTTTTTAATTTTTTGTTTGTTTGTGCCGACCCACTTTGTTTTCTTTCCAGTTTCATGTCATTGCCATAGTGACACTCGCATGCACTTTGCTCGGCCATCATTGGAGCATGCTGACAGGTAGGTACAACCTGATTGGTAGCTTGAGAGAAAGAAGGAACGGATGTCTTGTTGAACTCCTTACTCTCTGTAGAGGGGCACCTTCACTCCACTCATTCATCTCCACAACAGCTTAAGCTTGTCTGTTGTAAAAGTGATCATCCAGTCTGATTTTAAGCAACAGATTCTCCAAAAACAAAGTGATCTTGCATAACATACCAAGCTTACATATCCTGTAATGACACTAATAAGCGTAACATTAAGTAATGGATCATATGTTTTGGCAGATTTCTTCAGGTTTATTTCCCATATGTACAAATTGTCTTTATAGTTTAAGGTTTTAGTGACCCAGCCCACTTTCAACCATTGGTGCAATGACACATAAATGAGATATGAAGAATCTGATAAAGCAGATCCATGATCAGATAATTAAGGTCTGTGTTTTGATGCAGCCTTTCTTCAGTATGTAAATGCTAAAAAAGGCTGCAGGGAGAAACTTGAGATCACGGTTCCTTCTCCTGACATTCCTTCTTCATCTCTCCCAGGCTCGAGGAGAAACCTCCAACTCGCTGTGGTTCGGTAAAGGAGGGTGAGTGTCTGCTGTCAGTTCCTTAAGTCACATGCTCTCTTTAACATGAAACACATCATGTATCACACAGTGTATTAGTCAAACTCTAGAATTCAAAGTGAACCCAATTTTCTCAGATCATCAGGGAAACCTGCCACTGCTGGTTTAGACCAAAAATGTCCTTCTTTAGTCCGGGAATCCTCCTTTCTTTTTAATTCTGATCCACGAATTCATTCAGCTCATGGCATTTGGCCAGTAAGTATTGAGCGGTGGTGGGCTGCCCTGGCTTTGCTGGCAGGTCATTTGAAGATGAGGCACACCTCAGAGAGGAACTGAGGCTGCATACTGAACAAGTGCTAAGTTGCCAAATAGAAACCCAGCAATTACACCCAGGTATGTGGAGTGTCATTGCTTCTGTTTGAGATGAGGCGGCCTGCGTAATGAAACTCCTTGAAACTGTCCTTGACTGGAGAAAAGCACTAATAGAGGGAATCATATCGGCTTCATATTAACAAATTATGATTTCACAAGAAATTTGGCACAAAAAGAAAGAGATCCTGCACATTATTAAGATCTTAGAAATAGACCTGAGGAAGATCCATTCGAATTGAAACATTGTCTACCTGAGTCCAATCAATTTCAGTTCTATATCGCAAGCTTTTAATAGTGTGCGGGACCTCTTCTTATTTTGTTCATTAGTGACCCATTTTGTCCGTTGCACTAGTTAAATAAGTCTTTTCTGAGTGTGCAGAAGTATTTTTTTCATTGTTTATAAGAACTCTGGTAACAATTTATGGTAAGGGGAAATGAACTTAGGGTGCAGGATGAAGCATTACTTTGTTCATATTGATGCTTCCTTCATATGTAAATCTGCAGTAAAAAAGGAGAGATCGAAAATCAAACCAGCCTCAGCAGTGCACATGCTCAATCGTTGTAATAATGATTAACTAAGCCTTTCTTCTTCATGGCTTTATCATGTTAATGGCCCTTTAAATAAAGTCAGCCCTTCATGCTTATTTTAGTATCACGTATTTGGAAAAACTACAAATGCAAAATCACTTATAATTTTGTATTTTATTCCCAATTATTAAGTACAAATAATGTATCATGTTTGCCTTAACAGCAAATAGTTACTTCACAATCAAGCAGAACTAATTGTGTAATTCGTCAGCGTTAAAGACCAAGCAGGTTGCCAGTTTATTTGAAGCACCACAAACATGATAAAGTAATTAAGAAGCAATGCTCGGTTAATCATGAATACAACACGTTTCTGGATGTCTCTTTAACTGCTGACATAGCCACAAGCAAGACATGAACATCATTAATAATGCAGATATCATGATTATTGAAATAGTTTAGTTATTGTTCTCACATGAGATACACTGCATAAATAATTCTTTAAAGGTAAGTATAAAAAAAGAAAGAAAGAAAGAAAGAAATGTTTTTATTTGTACTAAGCATAAAATCTGCTGCTATAAGTGAAACTTCACTTGGTAGATTCCTTTAAATAAGATATGATGTCTGAAAGCAAGTCCCTATATCTCACTAAACTATGTGTACTGTAACAAGATGTTTGACCAGAAATTAGACAAATATATTTGGCTATATATATATCATGAAGTATTGACAGAAATCTCGTAAAAAATCACTGCATTTGCTGTAAATATTGCTGAACATATGTATGTATGATTGTAAAATGGTTCATTCTTTTCTTATTCAGAATGGGAGGCGCACTCTACAGTATTGACAGCATGCCTGACCTTCGCAAGAGGAAAGCCATTCCTCTTGTCAGAGATCTGGTGAGAAAAAAACATGGACACACATTATAGTTACTTTTTCTAATTTTGACAACATCTAAATAGTATTTCTGTTCTTCTCCGATTCCAAGCTTTATATATATTGTTGTATTATCCAAAAGTAAATATACTCATAAAGGCTCCTAATGTTGATATTTGACGATTCTGCTCTGACCTTCCAAAGGCTGTGTCACAAGCTTGATTTATTTATAAATTAAATACTTGCATATCTGTGGTGTTAATGTAATTACTGTCATTAATCAAAGTAGTTACACTGTTCTCCTGCAGAGGTTAGGGCACAACTGTCATCTTGGCTCACACATTCACACAAAATGCATCATGACGATTTGAACAGCTTATTGCTGCAAAAATGTTCACATCTGAATCTTTTACATTTTTGTCTCCTCTGTGTCGTGACTGCCTGGCCTCATAAGGCAATGGTGAGTACTTGACCATCACTTACAGAAATAAAATCTGACATCCACAGTGTAGATTACCCTCAAGCACAGGACACATATGTTGTTCTCTTCGTTTCCAGTCTCTAGTGCAAAACTCTCGTAAGGCTGGAATCACCTCCGCCATGGCTTCCACTACCCTCGGCAATGAAGAGCTGGTGGGTTTTTTTTCACCTCAGTTCAGGATCGTCTCACTTTTCATCACTGCTGCTTTTGAACTTACATTTTTATTCTCTGCATCTTCTGCAGAAAAGTCACGTCTATAAAAAGACCCTGCAGGCTCTGATCTACCCCATCTCCTCCACGACTCCACACAATTTTGAGGTGTGGACAGCCACCACCCCAACCTACTGCTACGAATGCGAGGGGCTGCTGTGGGGTATCGCCCGTCAAGGCATGCGCTGCTCCGAGTGCGGTGTCAAATGCCACGAGAAGTGCCAGGACCTGCTCAACGCAGACTGCCTGCAGAGTAAGAAGCGCACGAAAACATACTTTTTAACATACATCTAGTTTTTTTAGCATGATTCATCCACTCAAAGTCCAAAGCTATTTTCACCCCTCCTCTGTCTCCTTCTGCTCGATTGACATCCCATTATTCTTGCCCTCTATCCACTCTCACGTTCTCCTCCCTCTTCCTTTCCAATTTATCTCCTGAGTAATGTGCTGTCATAGGCCTGCCTCTCTCCCCTCTGTCTCTTCTACCCATCGTCTCTGCATCCGTATCGCTTTGTCTAATTCAGTTCCACAAAGGGTGACGTATTCAATTTCCATGCTGATTTGGAGTCAATCTACATAATACATAATTCATCGTTCTGCTGCCTCTAAAGAGTCTTATAAGATCTTCATACCAAAAGCATCTGCTGCTTTTTTTTTTTTAACTCTCAGACTATCTTATTTTTACTGACCAGAGCAGTAGCTAAGTGGGTGCAGTTTCTGCCATAATATTTTGCAGTTTTTGATTTGGTCCCAAGCCAGGAAAAGACTTAACAAAAGACAATAATGGTCTAGTGAGAATCAGATATCTTAACAGCTCTGTTTTACTCTGTAAACTGTTCTTCCTACATTCCCTTCTTC
>JAQLOL010000004.1:10290708-10305440 GCA_029783665.1 Naso thynnoides
CTCCTTACACTGATGAACCGATGATCTGTGCCGAGATTAAACACTGGCCGTAATGTTTCCGTAACATTTTAAAACATAAAACAAAAATGGAAGTATGCTTTGCCACCTTTTCATGTTGATGAAGATTTATCTGTCACAAATACATATTGACACATACCGTAATGACATCAGCTGTAATACATTTCCTTTTGCCTTTCTTGCATAATGACATACGCTTTAGTAACAATTAGATTTTTAAACAGGCATAAAATGTGCATGAATATACTCTACTGGTTCAAGCGGTTGAAATTTTTCTTACTTGGAGAAAAATGTGGCAGAGCGCTGTTATGGTGTGCTCCTGCAGCACAACATGTATCCTGCGGCATATACCCCACCCATCAAGTAAGGGTACGGTTGGCAGTAAAAAAGGCAAGCCAGAACTAGGGGCATTGTTTTGAAGAGTAATCCTAACCTTACCCCTCAGTGGAGACGAGGCTCTAATTGTGAGACCCCCGCTATGTAGATACTGTAGGATCCTACTAAGCTAATGCTAAGCTAATGGAAACACAACGCACGTATTTATTCTCAATGAAATGTGGTGCTTATGAATGTTACACTCAATTTCTGCCAATAGGCAAGTCAAAATTTTTCACACTGCACCTTTAAACTACTTTAATATACTTGAAATGCGCTTATTTGCTTTCCAGCCAAGGGTTAGTTGAGAAGATTGACAACACACCCACATCTGTAAAATAAATATGACAGTCTCAGCCAGTTTACTTCACATGGCATAAATACTGGAAATATTGTAAATATAATTAACTAACAGTAACTCTTGTTTGCTGAATCTTTACAAAATCTAAATTGTAAAATAAACACTTCAGGAAGGTTCTGTGCCAAACTTCTTCTTGGTTGTGTGAAATTATTTTCTGTTTTTGTGCCGAGCTAAGCTAACAGGCTGTTGGCGGTTGCTTCATATTTACTGTGCAGATATAAAAGTGGCATCAGTCTTCCTTTGTAACTCTTGAATCAAAAAAGAACTAAACGCATTTAGTAATATTATCCTAAAACATCAAACTAGTCCTTTAACAATGGCGGCTTTTTAGGACAAAGTGTGCGGAAGGAAGTTCAGAAAAAGGGAAAGAAACAGGCGATCATCTGTGACTCAAGTTTTATTGAAATTCAACCACAAATTCTGCTGAAACAGTCATAAAACACATGAAAGCTTAAACCCACCTCCTACCTGCAGCCTATCTCCTTCCAAAAATGTATTCATGCATTTCTCATGCAAATTCAGGCAGTTCTTACCATTTCTCCTGACTCAGCACATTCCAGGTTGAGAGAAGCAAGTTGAAGGCCTCAAGGCAATCAATAAAGACTCAATACCAAATGCAAAAAAAAAAAAGAAAAAGAAAACTTCAATGCGGAGGAGAGCAGATGCTACAGCACAAGTCGATGTACGCACACACACACACACACATAGCATGCAGGGAGTCATTCTCACTCACACCTAAATATCCACACAACAGTAGGGTCGATACAAAGCAGCTGAAGATTCTCCCAGCTCATATGTCAGGAATCCTTTGGGTCCAATTACTGTCGCCTGAGGCAGCCTCTGCTTCCCTTCGTCAGCAAAACACGGTCCCTACTCCCAGTCACATACCATAACAGTATTCATTAATGGCTGGGCTGTTAATGAGAGCCCTGCTCCCCATCATAACCCTGCGATCGCTTCCATTGGCTCTCCTCCAAACGCTTTCAGGGGAATCACTTTGCAAATCATTTCATTGCAGTCACATGCTGCTGAAGAGGGGTCAGTGTCAGTGTCTGTGATGCAAACTGTGGCAGCACTGTGAACTTCTCCCATGGGTGCCTCTCTGGGGAATCAAACCCATCGCTTTCACTGCTACTCAGATCACTTTGCTGCAGCGTCAGCACACGCTACAGAACAGCTTCTCATATGTTTTTTCCCCCTGGTCCCGTTCTCTCTTCCCACTCTCCAGTTCCAGGTCACATCAGAGCATGCTTTGTTCTCCTGTTCCGTGGTGGACGTGTTCTCTCAGCTCAATCAGAGCTTTGAAATCATCCGCAAGCTGGAGTGTCCCGACCCTCAGATCGTTGGCAACTACATGAAGAGATTCGCCAAGGTTACTTTCACCTGCCAACACTCTCACAGAATGTCTTTATCTGGGCGTAATATATGTATTACAGAAACTGAGCACTAACTCTTTTATTGTGTTTCTTTCTATCAGACTATCGGCAATGTCCTGCTGTCTTATGCTGACATCATTGCAAAAGACTTTCCAAATCATGTCAAGAAGGAGAAAGTGGTAGGTGTTTTTATTTAAGTAGGAGACATAAAAGATTCGATTGGCACAATGAGGTACCAGATGGAAAAGTGCGTAAGCAGAATAAACAGCAGTGACTGATTAAATAGTTTAATTGGAGCTCCATCAAGACTTGGTTTTAAGATGTGCTCTTCAGTGTAATAGCCGTGCCCAGGTTGCAGCGTTTCAAAGTGAATTAGGGCTGTGTAATTAGCTGAATGTGGTGTAGGCTCGGGGAAAAGTGGGCTGCACTCCCAGAGAGACCAAGAGCCCTCAGAGGAGCAATAATTACTGAAAACTCCTGCCTCTCCTGCCCCACATCACCAAGAGTGTTTTCGCCAAAGAAGCAATAAAAAAAGTAAGGAATGACTAATCTTGATTGATTGCAATAAAACACTGGGAGCAGACAGAGGAGAAGACGTGAGGAGTGTGTATGTGCGTGTGTAATGATTGTTCTCTGTCTCCCCTCAGCCATGTATCATCATCAATAACATCCAGCAGCTCAGAGTTCAGCTGGAGAAGATGTTTGAGGCCATGGGAGGCAAAGATGTGAGTTTCCATCCATGCTGTTATTGTTGCGATTGTTCAAACATGACACGGCTCCTGTATTCAATCTGTTTTATCTTCTTCCAGCTGAATGTGGAGGCTAGCGACTTCCTGAAGGAGCTGCAGAACAAACTCAACAGTGTCATGGATGACCTCAGCCGCATCTTTGCTGTCAGGTGGGTGTGTCTGTTTGTTTCCTGTGTGGAATTAAGAGTTGCTCAGCCGGTTCTCCGACTGATTTCAGAGTCTATTTTTATGTTTTTCCTTTTGTGTGTCTGTGTAGTTTCCAGCCCCAGATCGAGGACAACGTGAGGCAAATGGGAGACATCCTAGCCCAGGTCAAAGGTCAGACTGTCCCAGCCAATGGCAGCGTGGTCCAGGAGGCCGACAACGTCCTGCAGCCAATCATGGACTTCCTTGACAGCAAGTACGGCTGGATATCAAAATCAGTACTGTTAAAGAATTGAAATGTTTCTGAGAAGTTCTAGAATGGCTTCTTTGCTGAGAAAACATTCAATATTTTGTCACATAATCAAATGATTTGTTTAAAAAAAGGCTTTTTTCAAACTAAGCAACTAAAAAATGTTTCATGTTGATGTTGAAAGTGAAGTATTGCTCTCACTGGTATCAAAAAACTTCAGAGTTATATAAGTTTATATATTGTTTGTATCTTTATTCATGAATTTGCTGAAACACTCAAGTCAAAATGGTCCAAACAGAAACAGACTCTGTAAATAAATGAAAAAGTTCATGCTTTGTTTCCAAGCTGAGAGAGATTGTGTGTTTTCTTGCTCCAGCCTGTCCCTGTTTGCTAAAATCTGTGAGAAGACCGTCCTGAAGCGAGTGCTGAAGGAGCTGTGGAAACTGGTGATGAACACAATGGAAAAAACAATTGTGCTTCCAACACTTACTGACCAGACGGTATGTGATAAAAAAAGACATTCACTCCAATTTTCTTCACCTTTTTTCTTCCTCTGCGCATCTGAATTTCAGTGCTTTTCGTTGCCCTGTTCCACTGTGATGATAGAATGACTCATCTATCCTGCCATTACCCCATTTTCTCTACTTTTCCTCCAATTGTAGGTTATGTTAAAAGTGTGTGTGTGTGTGTGTGCACGCACATTTGCAGCCTCTGTTAGCATGAAGAAACACTAAAGAGCTTTAACGCCTCCATCTATAGTCTTTGCCATCTTTTTGTTTCTTCTTCTCTGCGGATGTTAGTGCATCAGACATGATTTAAATGGCAGCTCAGTGCACCAGAGACAACATTAGCTGCCCATGAGTCGCTACAACACAGACTGAATGTACAACAAAGTACTTAAACTGTCTTTTCTCTCCCAAGATGAAGCCTATTTAGTGTGAAAGTTTATTTGGAGATAACTGAATGAGTATAAAAACTTTTTCTATACCATTTTCTCTGCACTCTTCAAACTTATTTCTTGTATCTTCAGCAGTGTGTCCTCACTAAATGTCCCGAACTCACCTCTCACTCTGCAAAACCTCTCAAACACAGTTTTCTTTTTCTACGCACCATTCTCACTTGTTTCTCCGTCTCTCCATGACAGGGCACTCAGATGATTTTCAACGCTGCCAAGGAGTTGGGCCAGCTTTCCAAACTCAAGGTGAGGAAAGTAGAATGCAGCAACAGCATTAAGATACCCCCTAAATTAAATATGTCTGAAATGTAGGTTACACTTAAGCAGCAACTGTGTTATAGACTGACTGCTTTGTTTAATCTGTCTTGCAGGAGCACATGGGGCTAGAGGAGGCCAAAGCTCTAACTCCTAAGCAGTGTGCAGTAATAGAGCTGGCACTGGACACTATTAAGGTATTGTATTATGTGTTATTCAAGCAGAACAGCTCGCAGGGAGATAGGTGACTTTATTGTCATATTTAAAATATTTTAGTTTTGTTTGTGTTTGCTTAATGCAATTAAATACTAGAAGAAGTTTCAGATTTCCCTGAAAGAAGCGCACAGAGACACACAGACATGTCACAGACAACAGTAATGTGTAATTATTTTCAAGCTACAGAAGTTCAGAATGAAGACCCAATCATAGAACAGACAATGAACAAAAACTCTGTGAATCTGTAGGTTAGAAATTATCCCACAATGTGATTTCCAATGTTAAATCATTTTCACAGCGCATTTGCAGCTTTCAGGGTGACAGACACGAGTTATTTGTATAAATAAAAAAAATATAGAATAATTGAATATTCTTCTGGATTTTTAAGCAAAACGCAAACATCATTAGAATTTTAATGTTATAGGACATTTTCAATGTGTCATACTGCACATCACATGCTGCAACTACCTGTTTAGTACATTTTTGCAGGTTTAGGGGTGTTTGAGTTACCAAAGCAGCTTAGTTCTCCTATCTTGTCTTTATTTCCACCTGCCTGCTTGCTGTCTGCCCATCTGTAACGAGCATGTTTTGTGTCGTATCTGTTTACGCAGCAATACTTTCACGCCGGCGGTGTGGGCCTTAAGAAAACATTCTTGGAAAAGAGTCCAGACCTGCAGTCTCTGCGCTACGCCTTGTCTCTGTACACCCAGGCCACGGACAAGCTCATCAGGAAGTTTGTCTTGTCACAGAGCGCTCAGGGTACAACTTCAAACGGCAACAACACACACACACACACAAACACTTACACACGTGCAGTCACACAGCAAGTTCAAACAATTTCACACAAAAATGCTTTCAGTAACCCTCAAAGAGCTCCACTGCTTATTCTTACAGTAACTATGGCTTATGGAATTAAATGGGATTATGAGATTAAATGGAATAACTTGCTTAAAGTGTTGAAAGTAAATGCTGAGTTCATCGCTTCAGCAGTGTACAGCAGCAATACCAGCAAAAGCAAAACTACTATTTGCAACGTGGTTTTAGCTGTATACAGTATAATGTTAAACACCTACCTTTAGATGAGCAGAAACTGGGAGTGATAAATAGTTATCTTTAATATCAAGGACACAGTATCTGTCAATGTGTTTAAACCATCGATCACAACTTTTTTCCACCTGTTGTACTAATGAACAAAAAATCCTCTGATGCTGACTTTCCTCTGTCTCGTCTCAGTCCACGGAGGGAAAGGGATCAGGTACACAGCAAACGAAGACACACCGCCAGAGAAAGGTAGGTGTCAGCAGTGTGTCTGCAGTGTTACGTAAAAGCCTGCATGTCCCCCAGAGCGACCCACAGCAGCTCAGACATCTGTGTGATCAAACTGTCATCAGCCAAAGACAACCTTTGACAGTGAGCAGTGTTTGCCGTGGGCACAGCCGCCACTCTCCCTCTCTCTGCCTCTAGTTTTCCCTCCTCTTTATTTTCTGTTTGAACTTTCTTTTTTCACTGGCCCTTTAAGAAAAAAGCGTGATTTTTGCAGATGATCGATGCAGCTTGTTATGTAGAGTGCACACGGATAGATGAACAGCTGACCAGGTGAGCTTGTGTGTAAAACTGCATGACTTGTGGAGAGTGTAGGATGTGCAAGACACAGTTATTTAAAAAAGAACAGTCGTACACAGATCAGTCCGATGATGAAAAGGAACTTTTCTCTAAAAACCCTGAAGATAAGATTTATTTCAGTTTCATCTCCTTTTTCTTTTCCTTCAACATCAAGATGTTAACAAGAATTACCAGCCATTTCTGTGTTACAGTTGCTCAGCCTTAGAGCTGGCACAAAAGCTGCTTTACATTGCCAAGTCCTGTTCATCTGATTATCATGATTATTCGGTGTGTGTGTGTGTGTGTGTGGTTTCTACATATATTAATCTAGTTGACAATCTGCTGATGCATCACACTTCTTAAAGTCATATATCTCAGCCGTTGGCACACAGCAGACACACTCACACACAAGCGATCACTAACCAAGTGTGTCCTTACAGCATCTGGCGTGGATGCAGTTGGCGAGGTGGTCATGTGCGTGGACATTTTACCCCAGCCTAATGGAGAGCACAAGATCAGTGTGAAAGGTATGAAGAACAGAGCAGACTGTGCCACTGTTCTAATTTAAAAAAATCTCTTAGTTATTATTCGGTACTTCATGTCTTCTCCTTCCCTCTTTAACTCAACCTACTTTCATCCTCCAGTGGTGGCTGCGAATGACCTGAAATGGAAGGCGCAGGGCTTCAGGCCCTTTGTAGAAGTCTACATCATCGGCCCACACCTCAGTGACAAGAAGAGGAAATTTGCCACCAAGTCCAAGAACAACAGCTGGTCACCCAAGTTCAGTGAAAGCTTCCAGTAGTGAGTATTGATAATTTCTTCTGCATCTGATTTTGTCAGGTCTGCATTTTGATTTGTTTCTTGTGTTTCAGCCTCAAGTTGAGTAAAAATTTATTGATCCTGCATGCTAACCAGAACCATAACAGAGTAAACACACTTACCTAAATACAAAACGTAGAAAACAGAAATTGGAAAATAAACACAACATGCAGGTTTACCATTAACAGTTGAATCATGGATAGGACAGCACTACCTTTTGCTAGTTCAGACAAGTTGAACTGCATGCTAATTGCATGCAGTTGACCTAAATGTGCTGGAAGATTTTGTAATGCTATATTCATGAACGTTAGCAAAAATTCACTTAATAAGGCACCCGGATGTGAAGTAAAACATGGATGTGATCCTGTCTTGTTTCAGCTCCCTGGGCACTGAGGTCGGCCCAGAGAGCTACGAGCTGCAGTTGTGTGTGAAGGACTACTGCTTCGCCAGAGAGGACCGCACCGTGGGCATGGCCGTACTGCAGGTGAAGGACATCGTCAACAAGGGCAGCGTCACCTGCTGGATGCCGCTGGGCAGACGCGTCCACATGGACGAGACGGGCCTGACGGTGCTGCGCATCCTCTCCCAGCGCAACAATGACGACGTGGCTAAAGAGTTCGTCAAGCTCAAGTCGGACCAGCGCTCGGCTGAGGAGGGTCGCAGCTGAGAGGCGGGGCGGAGAGAGCGAGGACACATGCGTGTGCACAATAACACCAGAGACATACCCGATAGACACAGTATTATGCACACATATAGTACTCACATCTGCATAGATAGACAGCCATGTGCAATACACAAGCACACACATGAAAATGCTCTATTGTACATATATCTGCATACATTATGCAACATTTACATAGCAATGTTATCAATGCAAACATGGAGGAATATGTTTATTTAAAAAAAAATCACCTTTAATTTTGAATATTTTAAGAGCTCGACTCTCATTTTAGGGTTAGCCTCACGTTAGCAAGCACTTGTCAATCCCTCAGTCACTCAATCTTTCCTAAAACACGTTTTCTATGCTGTACGTGTGATGTAACGCAGTGCAGAGCAACATCAGAAATATGTGAATAGACTGAGAACGACCACTTTGCACTTTTGCTTCTCTGTGTCTTCAGGAGAGCACTCTTTGCCTAGCTATGCTCGGTCCGTCTGTCTGTCTGTCTGCTTGCCTGCCTGACTGTGTGTCGTTCTTCCAGTCCGTCGTCCTTCCCCACCCCACCATCACTTCCTCCTGCTGTTTGCTCTGCGGATTCCCCTCTCTCTCTCTCTCTCTCTCTCTCTGATGTGATGTGTTGTGCCAGTTGGGAGTTCAGGCACAGATCTAAGATCAGCTTCCTTTTTTGCCACAAAAATCCAAATCGAGGAAGAAAAACACACACAGCAAACTGACCTTAGATCAGTGTCCAGGGGCAACATCACTGCTAGTCTGTCCTGTTACGTACGATCGTCCTGCATGTTGACCCCAGGAACACTGTGATTCACTTTGCTGTAACCGTGGAAACCCCAGCCCCCTCCCTCTCCCAACATAAAAGATGGGCGCCTCCAGTATTTTACCTGTGTGAGCATGGTGCATATATAACCCTGTTACAATAATAAGGTTTTATAATCACGACCTTCATTATGGTGGGTGGTGGAGAAACGCTGAGCCTGATATGTGATGTGTCGATGGAAGCAAAAGTTTTGTCCACAGTGGGTTTTTTTGTTAACTTTTCTTGCTTCACATCACAACAAACGGAGCAATACCCCAGTGTCTAACACATCCACACCCCTAGAGTGCACATTTACTCCACAAAAGGGCTACGGGATCAGTGGACTGGGATGTCAGTTTATGGACTAATACATACTGTCCACGCTTCTGTTGGCAAATTGACCCACAAGGTTTTCCTCACGTGCCCCTCGTCATGCCGCAACAGTGCGGTCACGCTCCGCTTCAGAAAGTCCCTCAAGAGTGACGCTGTGGAAGGACTTGAAAATAAAATCCACACAAAGCCTAAAGGACACACACGCCAGCTCAATGGAACACGCCTGCACACGTATCTAAACTCATCTCTTCAAGGCAATAGTGGTTTGTTCGTGCGTTCACTGAACCTCGTGGTTTTTATGATGAACAAACCCTCTATGAACACTGCTGTGTCTTTAGTTATTGTGTGCGTGCATGTGTGTGAAGGTGTGAGCATGTGTGTGTGTGTGTGTGTGTGTGTGTGTGCTGATTGTCACACCTGCAAAATGGGCTCTGAGATTGTGAGCAATATATTGTACCTACATACCCAAAATAAACGCGCTGCCACTTTAAGTACAGCAGCATCAACTGCAATATCCAGATCCAAGGAATGGGAAACGTATGACTCTTTTTTTGTGCGTAAAACACTTTTATTTATGGACATAAAATCCCCATTCCTGTTGGAATTGTGTAATCTTTTTCTCACACATTTTGGATTAAGGAGAGGGAAAGCGTTTTGCCTTTAGCAGGACCAAATTTGCACGAAACCAGATCTCAAGTTTTGTTTTTTTGTTTGTTCAAAAAGAAAAAAGCCATCAGAGTCACAGCCAAGCATTTACGTTGTTCAAGTATTAGTTTCAGTCTTGTCATGTGCGTAATGAACTTCTTCACTGAGAGAGGAAAAAAAAAAAAAAGAGGTGAGCAAACGCTCATCTAGTCTGGCTTGTCTTGCAGTCTCTTTGTGAAACTTAATGATGTCAGTGACAGTGAGTAAGCGCTGCAGTAGGTTTCCCTGTTGCTGAGTGGAGCTACACCAGACGTCACTGCTGGCCTGTCACATGTTGTCTTTACTGAGAACCGTTGAATTCTACCAAAAACAAAGTTTGTGAATGTTATAAAGCCTGAGCAGAGCCTTCTTTTTACCATTACAGTGACAAATCCAAGAATCACCACTAGCTTGGGGACACCAACTCATGCCTTTTAATTCAGGCGTCCAAATTGAACTTAAAATAACATGATCATGGGTTCAATCATGCTTGATTCATGGGTGAACCAGCCTTTTGAAAGGAGCTTTTCTGCCACATTTAACCCACAGTGCAGTTACATTGTTTGTGTGTGTTGTCTGAAGTAATCCCAGGGCTCAAGACAAAACTTGACGTGTCAGGTTGGGGCTGAAAAAGCAACAACAAAAAAGAATGGATCATCCAACACGGGGCTCGTTGGTTGCCTGCTTCATGTACGTACGCACACACGCACTGACGACACCTACACACACGTCCACACACTAATCTCTGCTCAAGCACAAAGGGCACATGTAAGATGACACACATGCATGCATGCACGCCGACACAACTCTGTGGAAACCAATGATGCCCACCCTGTGAATAGTATCAACTTACAATTGCATGATGGGAAACTTTATCGTGCCAGCACGTGTCTCTTTGATGTTTTTGTTCTCGTTTTTTATTTTAAGCTATGTAATGATAAGTCATCAATGTTTTTGTTTTTTAAAAGGCTTGTGAATACGTCATCTGTAATCAATATGAATGTAGTGTGAACACAGAACTCGCATGAGAGAATTATTTTCTACTAAGGATGTTTCTAATTTGTTTCTTATCATTATTGATCGTTCTTTAATGAGGATGAAGTGGAAGTGGAATGCAGCCTGATTGTGATCTGCTTCCTATTAAAAGGACATTTGTGTCACAATCTAAATGCCTGCTTTATTATTCCTCCTGTGGTGCCTGAGAATCACATTGCTGCAGTGCTTGAACATCTCATATACCTAGCAGGAGTCTTCAGAGCAGTCGCCTTTACTCAACAGATGCCCTGATCTCAGATGAAGCAAGCAGGGTGTTACACTGACACCAAACCCTCAGCTGGAACAAGCGGGTTCCACTCCACTGAGCACTTGGTCTGTTCTCCGTGTGACCTCTGACCTCTCTGCGGAGGGGGAGGGGAGCATCACCCAACACCACTTTACACAAGTCGAACCAGATGTTTCAGCTCCTTGTCTACAGGCCCGAGGAGAGGGGAAACAACTGTTATATTTAAGTAAAAAATCATAAGGATATATTCTCTGTAACATAACTGTACATATTAGATAACCACAATCGAATTTTTTAACTCCAGCGCAGAGGCATAGAGGGATAGTTTTGCATTTTTGAAGTGGTGTTGTACAAGATGCTCATCTATAGTCATAGTATTACCTACAGTAGGTGGCATCCACCCAGTTTGGAGGAGCAGCAGGAGTAAGCAGCTAAGTATTGAATTGCTGTGGATGGCATCAGCAGCGGAACATAATGAAACTATATCATATGTAAAATGTTTTCTGTGCTTTACCTTGCTAGTAGAAAGCCCTTTCAAACAAGAAACTGGAGCTGTTACACTAATATATTTGTTCAAAGCCACCGGACTCTTGGAACAAAAACACCAGTTTTATGTTGCAGAACATGGTCGGCACTGATCTCCAGCTGCCTCAGTGAGCTTGTTTGTTATTGTGTGACTTCAACGGCAACTAACTAACTGATTAAGGTTGACCAACAATGTTGCCATTGGTAAAATTAGTGCTTTTGTTTCGTCAGAGCAGTGTGATGGCTTTGGAGGGCTGCCAGACAGCAAAGTAAAGCTGTGAAAATACAGTATTCTAAATATAGAGCAAATTCGGACCAACATTGATATTTTTAGGTGAGGTTTTCATTAGGTGGCTAAAATGGGTTTTTGCTGCTGTCTCCATACGTATTCAATGCTCAGCTTCCTACACTGGAACTTCTGCTGCTTCTCTAAACGGAGGTAGGTACCGAGTGCCATCTACTGTAGGTTACACACTAAGGATAAGACTTGTTCTTTTTTCAAAATCAAGCAAAGAGAAAACGTCCTCCAAATCTTTAGTTTACTATGATATGAGACAAACAAAAACAGAAAATCCAAACATTTGAGAAGCTGGGATCTTTAATCCAAGGTTTTTTATTATTGCTGCAGATCGTTGTTGACTAATCACGGCATCATTCCTTTAGATGTCCATAAGAATTTCCAAGATGTCCTTAATTTGTTTTGTCAAGCCAGCTGTCTATAACCTAAATTGATTTAATTTAGAATAATAAACAAACTGTCATATATAAAACTTGTTATAAAAAATGGCATATAGACTTTTAACAGTTTAAATGGTTAATTTATCTGTTGACTTATCACAGCAGTACTGCTTCCGACAACATTCTGCATGTAAATATATGTTAGATCAGGCTCTCCCCAGTGCTCTGTGAATTTTATGGAGAATTTACAAATGTTTACTCTAACAAGCAGACAAACATGTCTGACATTCTGAATGTTTTTAATCTGATGCAGGTGGGTCTATACTGCCACCATGTGGTGAGTAACAGGTGTTTCAGCCTGCTGCACATTCCTACACAGAACAGAAATAAAAACGCAACACGCAAGTTCTTATTTTACAGTAAAAAAATGAAACCAAAAACAAGACTTTATTAAAGAAGCATAAAAAATAAAACTCTTGATACATTTCTCATAACCGTCAAGTCAGCTCAAATTATATGATTATACAATTTTCCCGGCTCACGGTTAAAAGGTCCATAAACTTTCAAATAAAATATATTTCAATTTTAAAATTTCTTCAATAATTTTCTCATTTTGTTATAAATTGCCTATATGTAGTACACAGGAAATAAGGAAAATAAAAAAATGGAAAATAAAAATAAATTTGAAGTAATAAAAAGGGTCACATTATTGTCTGGGATATTTAGGTAAGCAAATAAACTGTAAAAAATAAAATGTGTAAAAAGTTTTTTTTTCTTATCTTAAAAATTATTAGCTAATGCCAGGTGGCTTGAAGACATGCAGATGGTTAACTTACAAATAATGATACATGTTCTTTAGAAACTACACTTATCTTCAATTCAATAAGTCATTTTGCTTTTGAAAACAAGATCCCAAATGATTGTATTCAGGGTATATACACACACACACACACACACAGGTCAGGCCTGAAACCTAGTTTGCTGACGTTTTACATTTTGGTTCTGCATACAAAGAGAATTAAAGCAAAAAATAGGAGAGCGGAGGCTTGAGGGGTGTCCGTCACCCCTTACTGGCGTGGCTCTCTTCACATCCCCCCCTCTAATCACAAAAAAAGGTCAGAGGTCATGGGCTAGCATGCCTCAGGAAACCCTGTTTTCAAACCTTTAGGAAGGAAATGGGGGAGGGGATAAGTTTGGCAAAAAAAAAAAAAAAAAATCAGCAGTCAATCTGAAAAATTTTGTACCTTTTTAACAATTAAACTACTGTACATTAAACCCCAACATTCTCTCATTGGCCAGAAACATCCCGGTGCAACATCCAGGATTTACATTAGACCCTCTCACAAATACAACACATTTTATTCCTTTAACACGTCAACAGGTTGAAGGAGGACTTTCAAGATTGGCCTCAACAGACTCACACAACAGCCACGACCGATCTTTTCATTCGGACACACTCACAGCCCTGCATCTGTTCTGAGTGTTGCGCGAGACTAATTGTGCCGTTTGACACCGGAGCCCCGACGAGGAGGTTGGGCTGCCCGTTTCAACCGCAATGAGAACAGAGTCGCCGGCTCTGCAGTGCACAGGAGAACTAAAAAGCCCCCCCCCACTACCTAATGGGTTTTTGATCATCACCGCGTTTCAGTAGGGAGTTGCACCAAAGCACCATGAGATAGTCTCAACAAAGACGACCGGTTCAACGTCTGGGCAGGTTTTTCGTTACACATGTGGACACAAAGTAGTGCACTGCTGCTCTCAACCACGACAGAGGCTTATTAGAGCGCCCTCGTCACCCAAATAGCAAACAAACAGTCACACAGCAAAGAAGTTTAACTTTAAACCGGCTGGAGCACCAAAGCACAGCAGCAACTGCCCATTTACTCAAGTAGAGTTACCCTTTTTTCCTTGACAGACCACGTAATCTGCAACGCCCTACACTCTAACAGGATCCGCATGTAATGACCGTGTAGGGACAATTAGAATCGAATAATTTTAAAAAAAAAAAAAAAAAAGAAAAGAAAAAAAAAAACATTCTGCAGCTGCTGGGATTTGAACACAAAGAGTGTCTGGAAGCCCTGGATGACCTAGCTACTAGCTGCCATAAAGGATAAATTGATACTAACTACTGTGTGAGCCTAAAAATGTGATCGTGTGTCTGTGCAGTCAAGAGGAAGCCCTTTGAGAATTAGCTGTGTCCTTTTAATTCTGTTGTCATGGCTTGTCTCATTCTATGAGCGGATTCCATCTATGTTCACTAAGGGCCACTAATGGCAACCGTTCACCATCGCGCAGACATTGCTCGAGTCATACGTACAGTATTAACACTAATGGAGGCAGTTACTGCAAACTCGCACTGAATTTCAAAAAATAACAGAAAACACGAAACAGGATGCAACCGCCTCAATGTGAGTCACTCAGAAATGTGAGGAGACTTGGGACAAATCTGGAACGACGAACCATGTAGTGCAGTACATGTAGCCAGTGGTACAGCGATATGTGGGTATGACAGCGTGTCATCAGAGAGAGTGCCATACAGCTTTGCTGTGAGAGTGGGGTGGAAGACCAAAACAAAAAAAACAGTAAGAGCTGTATCTTTTTTTTCCTTTCTTTTTAGAGGGGCTGGGACTAACAG
>JAQLOL010000004.1:10325765-10343831 GCA_029783665.1 Naso thynnoides
TCACGGCAGTGTATTCAGTATTTGAAATAATTTCTCTTAAAATCACAAAAATCAACATCATGGTGGCATTGGAAGAAAAAGTCAGCAGATCATCCGTCATTCAGTTTCATCCTCTGGGGAACATGAATGTCTGTATGAAGTCTCATTGTGGACAATTTTTTTGCTTGTTTGTTTCTTAGAGAATGTACAAAACTACGAATGTTGTGATGGTCTGGGTTTTTTGGTTATTTTGTCTGTGTTTTGGTTGTGCGTTGTGCTTTGTTTTTTCCCTCTCCCTGTGCTTGTTGCCATGCTGGTGTGTGCAGGAGGCGGGGCCGACCCACTTTCTTCTGGAGTGCAGCGAGGCACACCTGGTGCCAATCACCACCTCATCAACCTCTCCATGTAGACCCGGTTCAGACTCCACTCTGGTGCCAGATAATTCCATCCCGTTCGGTATAGTGCCATTTCTCATGTTCCTCAGCATTTACTCTTGTGATTTTTCCAGTGCTTTACCTCCAGTCTCTTCATGCTTTTTTGGCGTTGTTTGCTAATTCCTATTCTCCTGTGATTTTCAGTTTGGTGCCTCGCCGCCTCCGATCATCGGTGTTCATCTCATTCCTGTCACAACTGTGCTCGTTGGTCAGCCTGCCTCCTGCCAACCTCGCCTGCAATGGTTGTCGTCTTGAGCGCTTTGTATTTTTGTTTTTTGCCACCTTGATTAAATGAATAAATTTGTTTGAACTTTTTACTCGCGCTGTCTCTTGCTCATTGGGTCCTCTTTGTACACCAGGCCATTACAAATGTCAAACTAATGATGGCACTGAGGAAAAAGGCCAGAGATCAGCTAAGTCAGTAGGTTTCACCTCTGGGGAACATGAATCTCTGGACAAAATAACATGTCAAGTCAACTAGACCAATAGTTGTTCAAATATTTTAGTTTGAAACCACCATCTGTTACGCGATGGCATTCAAAGTGTTTCCTATTGAAAGACTGAGCACTTAAAAAAAAACTGAGATGAGACCAGTTTTATTCAAATATGGCAGCTGCTAAAAAAACTTACTTATCCAGTGATCATAGCAACTTCATTCAGAGGGGAACTGGCTCAATGCAATAAAATTATCCCTTGGCCCATAATTCATTGTTTAAAGTATTTGTATAAAGCAATATGACAAGGACAATTTGCACCTGTGTGTAAAATGTATTTTCTTTGACAAATGTGTGTATTCTCATAATCTTCTTGTTTTGTTTTGTTTTTTTGTCCTTTGTTTCTCTATAAAAACATTTTGCACTTTAATTTTTTTTTTCACAAATCTCAGGCCCGTTACATGAGATAACTGATACTTTTGATATTGCAACGACATTTATACATGTATGTTGATGACATACATGTATATTATCAAAAAAACAGAGAAATACATCAGTTTGGACTAGAGTGATGGACCAGTTGATTGACCCACAAAAAGATATCGCTATCCATATACCCATGCAGCCAGTATGGTTAATTAAAATGCCATGATGGTGGGACCAACAGAACAGAATTTTGATTTAGACCACAAAGAAATAAATCTAAATCTTTTGAACAGCGTTGAGAGTGCTGTACTCATGTTGATCCTGGCATATCTGACACTGTTAGAAAGAGTTAGCCTGAGTAATCTTATAATCGCCATGGTGACAGGTGTTTGTGGAGGTAATAATCAAGCCCCTGCATTGAATAGCCCGTGAAATGGTCTGACAGCGGCCATTATTGACTGCATCACGTCCTCATTGTAGACGTGAGGGTACCCAACATATATATTTGGAACGTCCTCTCTGGTGTTAGCATTAGCAATAACAGCTGTGAACCCACCTGGCTAACCCTTTCCTCTGAATGTTAATCCAAAACTAGAAATGGCAATTAGCTCTTTTAGCATGCTCATCACTGTGGAGATGCGGAAACACTGAGGAGGAGGCAGGGAGTCCTGACCTTATCAAAGTCTGAGCGACAGCGGGCATGCCCAGAATATAGAGTGCCTGTTTATTCTGTTATCTTTTGGTTTTTAGAAGTCCCTTGTGAGTAAAGAGTGCCCGTTCAATTTCATTTCATTTTGCATGCATTTAAAGGATGAGGCTGGATGTTTCTAAACTTTTTATTTTATCAATGAATTAAAAAAAAAACCAATTATTTAGTATTTTTTATAACTTCATAGCCATGAAAGTTTTTTTAAAACACATAAAAAAGCAGTTGGCTACTGTTGCATTTAGGTGACATTTATTTTAATCATTGTGAACATCTGCACTGCACACTTGAATTTATTAAGTCAAAGTCGCTGCAGAGTTGTTAAAAAAAGACTAGAGAGGTCTTATTCATTTAAATGAAGTGAGATGACACCCAAACCCACAGTGCAGCATTTTTATGCGTGCTTGGATGTCACTTGAGTTGCATGAGAGCTTAACACAGCCCCATACCAGCAATGAGGCTATGCAGACAAAACTTGTTAGGGCGAATTTATTGCTCTTTTTGATCACTTCAGGGAAACTGTTGTTGAAAACAAGAGAGTCTATAGCCATACTAGCTGACTCTATGAGGCACAGAGGTGCTTTGAGCTCACACTTCAGCTAACACTCTCACAACTGATGTTCTGATGATACCAGTGGTGTAGTAGTGCCTGGAGAGGTGGGTATACTTTTATTTTATGCCCCCAGTTTTTTTTTCTCTCGAAGCGACCCATCCAGCAAAGGATAAGCACCCTTTTCAAACAGTGATGTGTTATAAATAAGAGCATGCAAGCCTATTCTTGCATATTTAGTTGGGACAGTGGTAGACCTGTCATTTGTCACTTAACTTCAGCTGCTTGACTTTAGAGAGCAAGGAGGTTCATTATGAAATTAACATTAGCCATAACAGAGGTGAAGATTTTGCACCAGCACTGGCCTACAGTCACACTATAGGGTGAGACAGTTACATAGTTAGGCATTTTGAGTGAACTATTCCTCATTCCTTAGTCTGTCTACACATGAAAAACCTTACAAGTGGTGCATGGGACAGCAATTTCTTTTGTTACCAGTCTCTTGGAAAAGCTGATTTGCAACAGATAGGATCAGAGTTGATTTAAAAGTGGGTATACTCAATGCAGACTAAAAAATAAACAAGTATACTCCATATACCTGTGTATGCACCGCACTACACCACTGAATGTTACCAAACAACTACACTAAGTTTAGCTTGTCAGCAGGCAAATATTTGATAATTAACTCTACACAACAAGTAAAGCAGAGACCTATGAAAAATATAACTTAGAGGGTAATTTGGTCATAAGCTAAGGTATCGCTGAAATTCAAATTATGACCTAATAATGCTGCAGAATATGAAGATAAGGTATCACCAAATTTAAAACAAATGTCTGTGTTTAAATTCATGGCAATCACCCCTATACTGAACCAAAAATGGCAGCCTGCTAAAAAATCATTGGGAACCGTGAATGTTTGAAACCTACTGCACGTAATTCGTTGAATGCCAGTGATACAAGAGTAACAGTCAGAGGATTTTCAGAGTTATTAGAATTCATTCCAAAGGGACCCTAAATATTTGTAGGTTGCACAAAATTTAGTGTAAGGAGAAACTTTACTCAAAGCCAAAAATGTCATTCCCATGCTGGCCCCAGATGTAAAGACAGGGGATCTCGCGAAATATAAATTAACAATAGCTTTATCCTTTAAGTCGCACCCAGATGCCACAGACTCTGATATAGCTGCATTATATGCTTACAGCTGAGGCTACATGCTGTGGACAACCTGTCAATCACAGACTAGAGTTCATTAAATCTTCCATTGAAAGGAGAAACAGTAGCTCCCACTCTGGATGGACAAATCACTGCTCAGGACGCTTTACACTAAAAAACACGCAGCTTAAAAAACTTCATTTCCCTGAAGCTTAGATTGACATAACAAAGCTGGAGGCTCAAGAGACTTACGAAACACAACAGCATCCACCTCAAGTTTTGCACTATTGATGCATATCAGCAACAGAGGTTTAGAGATCAAGAGGGAGAACAATTTAGAGCATGTGAGGGAGTGAGTATAATGATGTTGAAAGGTCGAACGAGGGAACTCAGACAAAGATGGAGCCACATCTCCCCGAGGGTGACCTCTCTATGATAGAGGAAGGAGATGTCTTGCCTCAGTCCCCAGGCTTTCCCGTGTCGGAACCCTAGCTGTGCCCTCACCAGGCTGGGGATCGATCCCTGCCTGCTCGCCTTTACTCCCGTGCTCCGGACTCTTCATTAGGCCCAGGCCTGCCAGAGTGGGTGCTCTAATTGGCGAGGGCCGCTGAGAGCCAGCATCCTCGCCTTTCCCATTATCCTCCGCTCTACTGTGGGAGCAGGAAAAACAGCCAGCCTGCTGTATGTGTGTTTTTGAGTGTGCAGCTTATGTTACATTTAAGCGTGTGCCTGTTTGTGTACAACTGTGTGTAAGCTCTCTTCAAGTCTGTGGCTAATGGATGCATAGATAATGTGAAAAATGCCATTATACACATCTGTGACACTTGTTGGCAGCTTATGCTTTTAGGACACTGTTGTGAGAAAAACTATTTTCTCTGTGTATGGGATGTTTTTATCTGAACTTGTTTTGATGCTTAGCACTGCACTTCCTGTTTTGTGAACAACTCTGATGCCATGATTAGGAGCTTTTAGAGCACAGTGACACATAAATACTGCAAAGTCTTCCTATCTGTTCTGTCTGTTCAGTGATCCGTCACTGGTGAGAGAAGACTCATTTTCACTCACAGCTCCTTTGGTGATTCATATTTCTTGAGGTTTAATTACATTCATTATGATTGAACATTTTAATTTAGAAATTAAAGCAATTGACATCATGGTAATAATAATTTGCAGGGTCAGTTACCATCTTTGATAGCTTAATGAGAAATTTAATTGAATTATTTTTACTTTCTCCCTCCAGTAATCGTCAAATCTTGTGACAAATAGAAAAAAGTTGCTTTGGTCAGAGAGCATCAAGGCAGGAATCACAGGAGTAATTGAGAGGGATGAAGGCCTGCGTGCTTCTGAAATTGGTGTCTTCTGTTGTTTTTTGCTGGCTTAAGTGGGGAACCCTTTTTTTTTTCCTCCACCTCCACATACCAACAGTTCAGCAAAATGAGAGTGATCCTTCACTTCATTTTAAGCAGGTAGACTATAATTGTATCCATTAATGTTTAATTTCATGACTTAATTCTAAACCTCTCGGGCAAAAGACATATTTGCATAGATTGTGTACTGTGATTACATATATGAAATAGGTGTTTACATGTAGCACTTTATTAGTTTATTTTCTTATAACAGTTAACATATCCAAGTGGGTTTTTGTTATAGATTTTAATATTCGCACAAACTAATAGATGGGATACTCTTGTGAGAACTACAAGATTCTACATTCATGCCATGACTGTGTGAGGCTGTAGGCACAGTGCTTTGAATTTAAAGCTCTCATTAAAATACTAACATGGTCACGATGACAATACAGCATGCTAATGTTTATCACATCCACCATTATTAGTTTGGCATTTAGCATGCTTACATTTGCTAATATGGACTAAATGCAGACTACAGCTGAGATTGATGAGATTGGAATTAGTTTTGCAAGAAATTTGTCCTCAATTAAAATACTGAATCAACTTGTTTTCACTCCCAACTCGTAACATAAAGTGTTTTCATATCTTAAGATGATGTTGTTAATGCAGGCAGCATGTAATGGGGCTAATTCTGAAAAGGGCAGCCAAGTTGATGATGATGATGATGATGATGATGATGATGATGATGATGATGATGATGATGATGATGACAGTTAAAGAAACTCACAGATTATGACTTGACTGTTGTCAGACAGAATTCTCAACACATTACTTTTTTACTCATATATCCAAAAATGTTAGCTGGAACATACTCAGACCTAGCTTCATTTGTTTTGTATTTAGTCCTTCTTCTCATTTTCAATTATATTTTTTTTCCCAATTGAATTTTCTTTTTTGATTCATCCTTAATGACTTCAACAACATATTAGTGTCTCAGTCTCTTACCTTTTATGACCTTTGAAAGTATTATATCATTATAAAATCTAAGAATGACCTTAAAAATATAATTAATCAGAAAAATAGATTATGTGAAATACAGGAACTGAGTAATCAGTGGGTGCCTGGTCAATATTGCTGATATATCGTGCAGATTCATTTCATTCAGAAGTTTTATCTTGTTTATAAAATGACAAAATAAATGATTTTTTTAAAGAAGTTATTTTCTTTTTTTAAATGATTTTATTTATGAGCCACTAAAAATGTTCTTGTAGTGCTCGGTGAGTTTAAGCACAACAATAATATTGCCATGTCCAGTTGTAAAGCATCAAGCGCAAAATATTTTCAAGGATTCTGTAAATGGGTTAAAATGACATAATGCAAACAACAATTTGTGGAAACTTAGTTTTACAGCAACAACAGAATAGAAACAGAAAACAATTGAGGTCGCAGGCAAAATTATCTCAATTTAACCAAGAGCACAAAGAAAAGAAAAGATTTGAACAATATGAGAGACCTACAGAGAAAGGACAATAGCTTGATGAAACTAAAGAAACACACACACACACACACACACACATCCATTTACACGGTCTCACATACTACACTATATTCTCATGTCTCAGACCTTAATGCATTCACTTATTATTCTCCTTCCCTTCACTTTTCCAATCTGTTTCTTCCACATGGAATTTGTGAACTGGACCAATATTACCTGCGACCATTAACAGGTCAAGTTTTTAAAGTTCAAGTACAGAGCATTTGTTGTTTTAATATCACATAAAATTACTCTGAAGTAAATGAATTTTGCCAAAATATTTGAAAGAAATAGGCAACGTTCTGAAAGAGACCCCAGCTAAGCCGCCAAACAGCTTTTATGTGCATACATGTGTCAATGCTGACATCTAGTGAAGAAATATAGAGCACAAGTACAGTAACAATTACAATTATGAGTAACATATGTTGTAATCAGTTTGTAATGTATTCAGTTAATAAACAGTAATTCAGAAATTTGATCTACTGGGTCACATTAATTTTTTTTTAATCTTGGCAAAGTTTTTGGAGCACGTGTGTCAAACTCGTATTTGTATCGATAGTTGTTTTTGTTTTTCTTATTATGAAAGATGACTATGGGGCAAAAGAGCAGACTTTCTCTGATGTCTTTGAATTGAAGAAATAAACAACCAACTTGATTAATTAAAAATGTATCAAAAAAAATCAAAACACTTGAGTCAGTATCAGTGACAAGATGCCGTTGTCCTGTGTGCAATATTTGTCCTCCTCAGCCTTAGCTTTTTTTATGACAGTACAGCTAACAGTGTGGTAGCATTGCCATGCTATTAAGACTCAAGAAAGAAACATTTGATCTTTGACAGAAAATGACTGGGTTTACAAGCTGTGGACTGCAGTTTTATCTTCATCAAACACAAAGCCAGCATTTTATTGGTTTATGTTCAAAACAACCATTTAGCCTCAAGCCACAAAGTCATGGATGGAAAGAATGATTCTCAGTGCCAATATAGTAGATATGTTGTATGTTACCATGGCTACCGTGGCTATGAGAAGGAGTCCTTGCACTTATCGAGAAATGAAACACTTCTTCCAGCACATCATTCTCTCCTCAGGGCAGGTGAGAGACCAGAAAGATTGAAGCTGCGTTGAAACAGGTCTGATGTGAAATCACTGATGCTTTGTAATAAGACATGATGACATTCTGTTGATCAGGTTTCAAGTTTCATTCCTTCGCACAGCAGATATGGATCGCTGAATAAAGACCCCCACTGATCTCAGTACAGATGAAGTTAATTGTCAGAATGGGTTTTGACAAGTAAATTTTAAGGTGAACATCCCTAATTCAAATTCTGAACAGTTCAACACTTCAGCATAGGCTGAGATGAAGATGTGCCCATTTAAGATCAAATCACACATTTAACACAGCTTGCTGTTAGCTCACTTTGATGTCATAGGACTGATGAATTGTCTGTGTGTATAGAGAGCCTGCACTTCTCCCAACAAGGCTGCAGACAAAGTGTCAAAGTAAGTAGGCATGGGTAATAGGGGGTCAGCCCTATGTTCCCACAGCCCAATGATCCCACAGCCCTATGTTCCCTCATTTCTAAGAATTTTTTTTTCACTGAAAATTTTGAAAATTAGGCCCTATGTTATGTTCCCACAGCCCTATGTTCCCTCAGCCCTATAGGGTTAGGGTTAGTGGGAACATAGAGCTGAGGGAAGAAAGGGCTGAGGGAACATAGGGCTGTGGGAACATAGGCACGCTCCCAGTAATAGAGCTCAAAATTTAGTATCCTATATTAGAATTATCTGAAGAATGGGATAAACCAGCGAAACATTGATAGAGGTGTTTGTAAAGACAGCAGTCAGATTATTAATGCTATCATCAGGGGATTTCACTGGCATTTATCATTAAACCTTTAGTCACAACAAACTATGCACTAACTCTACTTGTTTTCCTAACACTCATACAAAGCTGGGAATTGTTAAAAATGAATAAAAAACAACAACAGCATAAATAAAATGTTTCAACGCTACATGCATGAGTGACATTAGCCTTAGCTACAAACAAGTTATCTTTTTTCGGTAGTAGTCATAAGCTAACGTTTGGTAACTTAAGGCAAATATTTAGAGTTAATTTGCTGCAGTCCTCTCATATCCATCTTTGGTGAGTTTCAATCTCTAAGTCTGGGTAACTTGGTTTATTGTTAAGTTAAATGTTTATGTACTATCATCCCTAAATTGTGTGTAATGTTAAGAAGTCAGAAGCTAACTTAGCATTACACATGCTAAGTTAAATAAACTTCACCACAAACAACCTTTGTTTATGAGCAAGGTTGAAGTAAACCCCGAGTTAAATATAATCATTGATCACATGATGCTGCTAATTTCAGCAGTATATAACATGAATGATACTGGCACTAAAGTATAGCTGCCTAAAGTAGACACCGATATGTGTATTGTTCTTTGTAATTTGAGGCCAAAACACAGACATCCAGGTAAACTTTTGGAGCAGACATTTGCAATTTACTTTCTGATTTGTTTGTATGTCTGCTAGTGAAAACCCACAAACTGTCACTATGAACACACATCACAACCCTACACATACACAGAATGACACAGACCAAGTTAACATTTTTCATGTTTTCTCTCTCAGACAAACTGAGCATCATCCAGCTGTGTGTTTTGGTAAGTTGAATTATTGTGGAATGGAAACAGACCACATAACTGTGGAGCTGCTTAGCATCCTCAGTTCTTTTCTTTTTTTTTTTTATAGAAAGATACTGTTTGTATATGGTTTACCCCTGGGCATGCTTAGTTTGCTGACTGTGCTATAAAGACTATGTCACATCTTCAGGGAAATACAAAAGTCATTATTAGCACACAACTTAAAGGTGGAGTCAGCAGCATTTGTAAACACAACATTCAAACTAGGCCCCTCCTCCCGGCAAAGTAGCCCAACTCTGCATTGCTTCCCAGCCTCTCTTTCAGTGCTCCAAAATGGCTGAAAGCCAAACCGAGACTCACCCAGTAGCTGTGCTCCGAGTGGGGGGGCAAATGATGAAAGCCAGGTAAAGAAAAAACTTTAAGTGTGGTGATAGCTTAATTTTTGGCAAAAATTACTTTCCTCGAACGTTCAGTTTTGGTCGGGAAAACTAACATTCCACGAACGTCCGCGCGATGTGGAAAGTGACTAGTAGGCTACGTAGCTTTAGTAAATAAAGTATACCACAACTGGGTACAATTTTGAGGTAACTGGAAATTATAAAGCATTTTCCATTTGTGTGGGTTTTTACTCCAGCTACTTTTCCAGAAATGTTCCTTTTTATATTTAAATGTAGTTACTTTGCAGATAGTTGGACAAAGCACTACATGGACCAGCTACGACAGAATGATATATTTGCCTACTTCACTTCTTCAAACTAGTCGTTTTTATATATTATTTTACAAATGTCTTTTTTTGTTATTGCATGACAACTTTGACTTCAAGGGAATCCTTCCACATCATTATTTAGAACATAATTTGTGATCATGTTGAAACTCCATGACGAGCTTTATTTGCACTTGGGAAGGCATAGGACCAGTAGGCCTACACACCGAAACACAATCCAAAGTCATATTTGTAACATTTAAAATCAAAACTCAGGATAGGAACAATCATTTCTTTATTTGACTGGTCTTTTAATATGGTGTGTGTTCTAATGCTTCTTAATGTTTCATTTGCCACCTGTTAATACAAAAGAAAAAAGGCTGTCATTTGATTCTAATAGAGGCACAATTCAGAAATTTTACTATGTCCTTCAATGATCTCAGCCAGTGTTGTTCTAAAACTGTAGAAAGACTTTGCTGTAAAACCTGACTTGATATTAAGAGCAGTAGGACAGCATTTAAAATTACTGCATGTGAAATAATTACAAACACCCACAACATGGGATAACTTTCACACACTTTACTTATTCCAAAAAAATAAAAATTACAGCATGACATGAAGGACAGATTTTTCCATTTGTGAATCAGGTTTAATCCACAGCACATCGGAGACTGACAATTACAATAAATATCTGACCTAAAGCTAAGATGGAAAAAGAAAACACAAGTTCGTGTATCAACTCTATTTTCCTTCCAATCATGTTTTCTCTTGTTGAGGACCGCTGAAATGCCACACTCCAGTGCATTTAGGAAAATGTTGATGGTGAACAGTTCATTGACGACTTGAGCTGCAGGGTGAAGATCTCTGCCTCCAGTGGCCCGGTGTGGAAGTTGAGCGTTCAGGGTACCAGCTGAAGCAGCTCTTGTTCAGTATTTGATCTCAGTGTAAGGAAACAGCACTGCCCTGACACGGAAAACCAAGTCAGAAAAGATGAAATGTTAGACATGGTAACAATCATTTGTTTTTGTTTTGTTTTTTTTAAATAACTACTCATATTCAATCAACCAATAATCCATCTCTGTTTTTAAATTTTCATAAAATCTAAACACTAAATTCTAAAATTTCCCTACCAAACAAGCTGCACTGTGATTAAAGGTTTTTCAGACAGCTGAATAACAGGCAGAGAACCAGACGTAAAAATCAAAATTATTGCAGTACACAATTACATCGTAACATTTAATTGCATGTAGATCATGTGTGTGCATTCTAAAACCATATTAATGTGAATTTGTCACAGGTGGAAAAAATGCACAATCTAATCAAATTGGGATTGAAGAGCAAAAAACTTTTCTACAATTCAATGACATCCTGCTTTGTAATTTATCTTATTGTTGTCTAGATTAATAGATAGTATAATTGCATTTTTAATGTATACAGTAACACAACAGGTAAGAATTACAAGTTGAACACTACATCTACATCTGCACAACAGCTGGCAGAGTTAGGTTCTTGTTTACAGTAGATGCAGAAATAATGAAGTCGACTGATACGACTGGGCCAAAAGTGAAAATGCTTTAACTGGTCCTTTTCACCATATGCTGCTACACCACCTTCATTCTTATGTCTGCAGTCATCTCTTTGTCATCCCTCGGACTAACCTGAGTGCCTTTACTCGTCCTTCTTGAATTTGCCACGAACGTAGGGGACATAGTCTAAAATCACTCGCCAGTCTGTGAAATGGACCAGAGCGACACCTCCGACTGTGCCCCATACAGCCAAGGTTGGGACCCTGTGAAGTGGAGAACATTGTCAAGATTTACCGACTGCTCTTGTACTATTAATTCATTTTTAGGGCAGTCAATTAAGGGATCAAGTAACAGATCACAGTAATATAACAAATCCAAATAAAGGGTCATGTTGTTTTCATTGTAAGAATTCTGTTTTTTCTTAAGTTGAAAACTTATTCTTTGTACAATAAAATTAGCCCTGACTCTTAGACTAAATCATTAATATTCTCTCTTTATGATTAGTTATTGAAAAAATAGCTCTATCTCTTTCAGTTAGCCAACTTAACGTTAGCCAAGCTAGTCTTCTAAGTTAAACTTAACGTTATTCAAATTGGGTTAAAATGTATGAAATTCTTTCTCTTTTATCTTCCTCCAGAGGTAATCGCCCATCACTGAGAAAATGATAACGCTTACTCGATTTAAACTTGTCATTTTGGGCACCTTAAGCCCAAGTTTAGCCGAAAAGTAGCTAACGTTAGCATTTCAGTCACTCTACCTACAGAAATGACCTCGGCTTAGCTAACAGCTAATGTTAGCTAAGGACATGTCAACTCTGTTCATGGCAGACAACACTGATTTCTTTTCGCTTCCTAACCACACATGATATATATATAAAAAAACATCTTACCATGATCTGGCAATGGACACATACTTCTGACCGATTATTTTACTGATCATTTTGGCTGAAATGTGTCCTTCCAACGCAGGACGTGCAGGTTGAAAAAGCTGTGTCGGACTTCCGCTGTTGGTCACATAGCTCAGGGTACTTCCGGTCGCTCAAAAAAAAAAAAGTCCTTACAATTAAAGATAAACAGAACTCATGTCGGTACTTAACAGGGGTCCTTTCTCTCAGAGGCGTCGCATGTAATTTGTTATATCTTTGATCATTCAGTTCAGACTGCATTAAGCTTATTCTTCAATGTGTGTGTTTGTTTGAACTACCCTATTCTAATTTATGTACAGCACAACAGAAACCAAGAAGTATTTCAAGAGGAACATAGATTTCTTTCTACGACTCTAAACATCATGAATGCAGTGTGCTTTACAGGCAGTAGAAGGTGACAAAACAGCTCGTTTCTGCCCCCTAGCGGACTAATCAAGCTATGGTTCAATTCGAATGGCTGGTCTGTGGCTTCATCACTACCAGCTGGGTAAATAAAACTTTGCAAATATCTACCACTGCCTGGTTCACTTTGAAGAGCAGAAAAGGCATTTTTCAAATACTGAGCTTAAAAAGAAAGACACGCAATGAATGTGGGGTTTGTTATTAAAAATGGCACATTTATTGCTACATTACTGTTATATACACAACAGTTCTCAATATCTACTTTATATATAAAAAAATAGGAAACAGGAGGCACTTTGAGGACATTGCCTACATAGATGTTGTCCTCAAACATGAGCGAAGACAGAGATCTGTAGCAGGTCATCTGCTGTGGAGGACAGGAAGGGTCTTGTTAAAAAAAAAAGAATATCAGGTGCATGTTTTGATACTTGGTTACTGCAGAGATATCTTTCAGGAAATTTAAGTCTTCAGTAGCGACTTTTCATGTCACAACAACGCCACGTTCTTCTGCAGAAAGGCTAGTAACTGACAAAGAAAAGAAAGCTCGGGGCTAGTCCATCGGGCAAGATTTGTGACAAGATGACAGGTAAACCAAATACTGTTACATATCAGTATCAGCTCATGATGATAAAGCTGATGAGGACATATCATACAGCTGTACATACATATCAATGCACATGCCAGTCAAGGACTAAATTAGATTTTACAGAATCAGTTCATTAAGGATGAGAAATTTTAAGTACAATTTTCAGCGTCAACGTTGCGACCAAAGTATTAGTCATCTTACATGTCACGACAGACACTGAAGCAGTCAGCGTCGATGAGTGTAACGCCTTATTTAGATGCTGTCAGATGTTACTGAAGTATATGTTTTTATACAACTGTAATATAAAAAAGATACAACCTAAAAATCCTCAAATGCAACATCATCCATCATGTAGCAGAGAAGTATTCAGGCACTGGTGAGTAACCATTATCAAAACTCCCAAAGTCAGGAAAATGACTAAGGCCACCCTTATTGATTCATTTTATGCTTCATGTCTTGATGAAACACTGAATTATGTTGCAGATTGTGCAGACCGCCCCTGCTGCCCCTTCCTCACACTAATCAACAACAAGCTCACTAGAGAGCTGGACATCAGGGAGAGGAAAGGGGGGGTGTGCTGAAGAAAAATATTTGTTTCATTTCAAGAAAACTGTCGCAAACACCAGAACAATCCCATAACAACTGGCCTGACAAGTCTGTGTTGATGCAGGCTTTCAAAAACAACAAAAAGAGCAATATCACAACATGTGATGTTACAGCCAGATAATTTTGTCATTGCTAACATTTCTAAGCACCTGGCACAAATGAAAACACCTCACTTCTTTTTCTGGAATCTAAATTGAGTTGTCTTACATTTCAACAATGTAAACAAAAAGAAAAAAAAGACAGAAAAAAGAAAAAGCATTCCAAATGACGAAAACAAAACTCATATGACTATCTTACAAAGTAAAAAATAAAATAAAAAACAATAAAGCAATTCTACAAAAAGGAAGATCCTTACAACAGGCTTTGCAAATTGTTCAAAAGGGAAAAAAATCAAAGTTTGCTCGACACGGAGCGACAACCACAAGTCAGTCAATGGCGATTGAGTAAAATTCTCCACAAGGTTGCAGTAACACTAATGATCCCTTTCAATACTCAATTAGTTCTGTTTTTTAGCAAAACGTCTTTGCAATACCAATTGCTGTGAGACTTGCATTCAGTAAGTTCACCATGATGTAACAGTGTCTTCAGGTGTGATTTGACGTGACACTGGCTGTGAGTCAGAGGGTTCAGACTGACCACATGGCTGAGGGTGACAGACGTCCTCACAGGGAGAATCCTGGGATTTGATTCAACATCAGAATAGATCCTGGATTTATATCGAGTCTCTGCTCGTGCTTGTGTCAGTGGTCAGGTCTGTCCAGAAGTCATTTTATTCCACTTGCATGGCCGTAACAACGACAGATGTACAGGACTTTAAAAGGTAAGACTCAGGGATCCCACAGTTAAAATAAACAAGAAATCACCCACCACGTGTGTGAGTTGGCGACTGTGGCATTTTTACAGCCAAAGCAAGAAATTAAGTTAAAATTAAAAAATACAGCCAGCGTTACGAGCACATCGAAAAGAGAAGTTGGCTCTTTGATTGGCCAGTCAGTGGCTGGATGTCATCCGTAATTCAGTCATCACATGAGAGGATAATAAAAATGTCTATTTTTATCTTTATCAAACACTATGCATTGGGCCTCTTTCAGGCACAGGCTTAAACAGGTTTTGTTCTATCATAAGGTTCAAACCCAAGTGTCCCTCTTTGCTTGTGAAGAATGTAAGACCTCCTTTTCAGATGGGAATGCCAATAATTATCCAACAATACAAATCCTATCTCTGCTCACACGAGCAATTGATCCGAAAACAGTTTGATTTGATCCAAACAATATTTGCTCCCAACATGTAAAGCAATTTCTCAAAATGTCTTACAAAAACGTGATCATAAGAACGTCCTTATGTCCAATTTCCACTGTCTCCAAACCGGTGTCTTCAGTTCAAAGTATTTTCATGTAAAGGTTAATAAATGTTTCCTCTTCCTTGTCAGAGTGTGCTTGTTACTTTTGTATTCACTTGTCAGGAATGTGGCCACCTGCCTTGTCATTAATGAGGTGTGTGTGCATGTGTGCTTCCCAAAAGTTGATTTACACACACTGAGATGCATGACAATGATAGATTAAGGCCACGTGTTCTAAGGGCTGTACAATCAACAGGAGCTGAAAGAGAAAGAGAAAAGTGAATGAACATCTTTGCACAAAACAAGCTTAAAGGATAAGTTGGGATTTTTTGCACATTAAGCCTTATAATAAGGATATTTACATTTATGTACGACGTTCTACAGCATTATTATAACAACTATCGAAGTCCAGAGAGTGTTGGTACATGAGAGAAAACCACTAAACATTTGGGAAGTTTCATGTCTTTTAAAACGAGTGTTTACTGTGGTTTTTGATGGACTGTCTGAGTGCACATGCTCCTCCCTTGTTTTCAGCTAACAGTGACGTCAGCAACAACCTCCAACTCTCAGGACTGCACCAGCTGTCATAAAAATGCTGCAGAACATCATATATGATCGTAAATATATTGATCAAATGATGTTGTGTGCACCAGAGACCCTTCTGCACAGATATTATAAACTGACCTGAGAATTACATATGTCCATCTCCTCCAAGACCAGGGTGCCCCCCACCAAGCTGCATCTGAGGGTCCATGCCTGAAACTTTTTCCTCCTCTCTCCTCTTGAGGCAGGCAGCCTTTGGGTTCAAATTACGCTCTTTGAAAAAGGGACACATCCACAGGTTAAAAAAAACAGAAAGGAAAATCTTGTAATTACCTCATTACGCTTCACTCTCAGAAACATTTCAAGACATTAAAGCAGAGTTTTGAACACACAAAAGGTCAGTAATAGGAGGAAGAAGTTTAGGAAAATAGGAAAATGAAAAGTGGGATGAGAACTGCAGGTGTTTGGCAAAAAAACAGGGATTTACTTCCTCAAATCATCTCTCTTTCTTCTCCTTTTTCCTCTTCATTTCTCAAAGTGCTACAGGCAAATAAAGCAAAGAGAAAGCCACAGTGGAAGCTAAAGAATAAGGAAGAGCAAAAATTTAAGAGTCTTTCTTTTAGGTAAGTCAGTGGCTACGTTTGTCCCGCTAAGATAAGAGATGGTTGGTTGTCGATGTGGATCAGACCTTCCTGTGTTGGCTGACCTACCTCGCACCTGCTTCTCCAGGCCCAGTATGACCTGGACAGCCTGCTGCAGGATGATAAGCTTGGTCTGGGCCTTGTCGCTCTGCAGGTGGACCTGACACATCCTGCCCAGCTCTCTGAAGGCTTCGTTAATGTCGCGCACACGCACCCTCTCCCTAGCGTTGTTAGCCAGGCGGCGCTCGCGCTCCCTCTGCTCCTTTTCCTCAGCAGTCAGGTTCTCATCAGTCACTGAGACAACGCTGCAGCTAGGAGGAGAAGTGGTTGGTTGGAGGGGCTGGTTAGCAAACCCAAATCACAACCCTTGCAGCACCTAGGCTTGATTTGCTCACTAAACCTGCACCTGTAGTTTAAAGCAACACTTTGTAACTTTGGCTGCAACCAACTGCTTTGAAAAACAAAAGTTAACAATGCAAATTAATACATCGCGCAAAACAGCAATGTTAGTAAAATCGGGTCATATTTTACAGAGATAATGCCCGCAGGTTTTCCCTCTGATGTTAGACGACTTCTCCGTCTGTCTACAGACTTCATTTTAGCGGAGATGTAACCAGCAACCACTCGGCGCTGCAGTTGCAGCTTCAGTCTGCAGGCAGCCTACATGTTGCTTTCAGGAACCTCCGTGAATCACAGAGTTCATCACAGAGCAGTCGTAGGACATCATCTCCATAAAATACGACCCGGTTTTACTCAAATTGTTGTTTTCTGCTACGTATGAACTTGCATCGTTAAGTTTCATTTTTTGAAGCAGTGGGTCTCAGCCAAAGTTACATAGTGTTGCTTTGAACCTATAACCCTGCATTTAACTTAGTATCTGTCCTACTCTGAATCCTTGTTCTATTCAGGAAATAATTGATCATTGTTTGTCAATGTATGACGATAAACTTCAAGCATTTAGCTCAAGAAGAAACCAGTAGAACTGCTGAAGATGGTCCCAGTGGAGAGGAGCTGTGTCAAGGAGAACGGTCGAAGAAGTCCTTCTTTTCTCACAATGATAGGAAAGCCAACATCGAAGGATCAAAAAGCGATGTTGCTATGAACGCTTAGCCGCCACAAGCCAGTTATCCCTGTGGTAACTTTGCTGACACCACCTGCTTCAAACCCAAAAAGTCAGAGGGATCGGAAAGGAGATCTTAGGTTTTTTTTTTTAAATGATAACAATAATAAATCTACTTTTGCACATAATCCAAGTGTTGCAGGTGGAGCAGGTTAGGACACTAAATAATTTCAAAAACAAATATACTGGAGATGAAGATACAACAGCCAATCCTAATAACGAGGTCTAATAAATAATAAATCTGTCCTGAATTTGAGCCAACCAGCAAAGATTTGTTTTTGTTGTTTTTGTGGTCACTGGGGTCCAGGTTGGAAGTTGTAGGGGATATAGTGATTGTCCAGCAAAATGAGAGAAGTAATGAGGAGGGAGAGAGAAAGGGAGAGAGAGGAAGCAACACCCTCTGCCGACATGGAAATAGCCACAGAGAGAGAAAAAAAAAAAAAAAAAAAAAAAGCAAAGAGGAGAGAAT